>BSBM01000160.1:2870000-3605000 GCA_027924585.1 Larix kaempferi
ATGCTCGCATGTCAGACACAGTCCTATGTGGTTGGTTCGGACTTACCAAACATGTGCTATGGAATTTACTAAACCATAGCTAATTAGACATTTCCACCATTTTTCTCAATAAGCTTGTTTTTCACCGCTCTCTACCGCATGACATACATGACCATTATTGACGAAATTTTAGGCATAGATAGAATTTTTTATGCAGATTCCGAATATGTAATTTTTTTTTAAAAATATTGATATTTTCTAATTATTTCCTAATTTTCTTGTGTCATCACTACTTAAGTCAAAAAACATAGTGTTAGTGTTTATTTCGTAACTTTTTCATTTCACAACCATTTTTAAAACAAATTGTATGTTGCATTAGTAGACACCGACCTCTACATGCTATAAAAAATCCAAGTCGAAATGACTGCATTAAGACCTTCAAAGGTTGCACCCACATTTGACGTACCGTTCTCGAGGTTTGATCACTTACATAATTAAAAAAAAAAATTAAACATTTAATTTTGGAAAAATAGTGTTGCACTAGTGCTACAGGTTCTATACATGTATACCATATTTTGTAGCCCAAAACTGTCATTTAGGCAGTGAAAGGCTGCACCCACAAAAACATATACCTTATTATTTGCCAAAAAAATAAAAAATGACTATTAGAAAAAATGAAATTTGACATAGTGATGTAAATTTTCATTACTTAAAACTTATATATTCGGAAACGTGACTCAATTTCCTACGTTTCATATTTTTTACTCGATGCAAGATATCTTGTGTAAGTATCTCAAAAAAACCAAGTTGATGGATTCCTGATTTTTCAGTTTTTGATTGCATCTAACGCGCCAAAAGTGACCCTCATTAGCTTGCACATGCCCACTCATCTGTCGAGTGATATTTCTATGGATTTTATAGTGGGAATTCCTAGAGTGTAAATAAATTTTTCATCATGGTGATCGTCGATCATCTTTACAAATATGCCCACTTTTGGGCCTTGTCACACCCTTTTACACCTTCATTAGTTGCCCAAGTATTCATGGATCATATTTTCAAATTACAGGAATGCCAATTTCCATTGTCTCTGATCAAGACACTACCTTCAAAACCAAATTTTGGTAGGAACTATTTAAATTGAGGGTACCCATTTGAAACTCAACGTGGCCTATCACCCACAAAGAGATTGGAAAACATAAGCAATAAATAAGTGTTTAGAGACTGATTTGATATTCTTTTCTTGAGAGAAGCCACACCAATGAGAGAAATGGCTTCCTCTTGTCGAATGGTGGTATAATACCACTTATCATGGAAACACTAAAATGACCCCATTTGAAGCAACATATGGAAAAAAACCCTTCTCCATGGTTTCCTATTTACCAAACACTTCTCGAGTCTAGGCTTTGGATCATATACTTTGCACTAGAGAAGCTATTGTATACACCCTTAAGGACCATTTGGATATGGATCAAAATCAAATAAAACAATAGGTAGATCATCATCGCTCCGAGTGTTCATTTATAAAAGGGTATCAAGTATTTCATTTACTTCAACCTTATATACATACATCACTCAAAAATAAGGTTCACTAGAAACTAGCCCTAAAGTTATATTGACTTTACTAGATCTTACAACGCATTGAACATGTCACCTATAATATAGTTCATCCATATCACTCCAAGATTCACCTGGTCTTTCATGTATCTTTCCATAAAGAGGTGGTGGGATCCAATTGTAAAGTAAATACCAAGTTACCAAAATGTAATGAGGAAGGTTCCAATTGGTTCTATTTGGAAGTAGTATTGGATACTAGGGAATATTGATTTTACAGGCATACAGTCAAAGAAGTCTTGGTCGAGTGGAAATATATGCAACTAGAAGATGCCACTTGGGAATATGAAGATATTTTTCAACAATTTGCTCATATTCAAACTTTTGGACAATGATTCTCTTGAAGGGGGAGGGCAGGGGAGGGAATCTTAAGCTCCCACCCTAAGCCCCCTTACTTTAAATTTAGTCAAGTAATGTATGTGACCATCTCCTTGGAATAAGGCTAAGTAGTTAGTGGATAATTAATGTAAAAATGATCTCTACATTAATTAAGGTCAACTAGGTAGTTAATGCTTATTAATTATGAGACAAAGTAAAATAGTTAGGGTTTTGGTATATTGAAAGCTTATTTAAAGAGCTAGGAGGCTATGGATTATTTTGTTAAGAATTGTTGTATTGGATCTCTACTTAAGTGAAAGGTCACCCAACCTTAAGAGGCACGTGAATATTGCTTCCTGAATTAATTATCATAGTACAATAGTTATTTTTCCACACCCCTCTTATCTATTTCCTTTATTTAGTTACATTGTATTATAATTCTTAGTTTCTAGCATCATTTATATTTGTGTATATTATGATTGTTCTAAGTTTAAGGGTTAATAACGCCATGGTAATGGACAGTTTTTAAGAAGATATAATGTGAAAGGAGTATTATAGTGTATTGCACCACTTCAATTGTGGCTACCCCCTTGGCATATGAAAGTCATATATTTTAGGCATATCCAACTTCCCATTGGCATACTTTACTTGTGACTAAGCCAATTGGCATACTCAAAGACATAGCTTTTAGGCATATCCTACTTAGTAATTAGTTTTTTAATAAGGATGTGAATGAGGTACTCTAGAGTACTACTAGTGAGACATTTTTTTATATATTCTTGCATAGGGAGAGGGGAAGACAAAGCAAGAAGCATATTCACATCACAACTATTCAACCATAATGTTAGGATTTATGCCATAAAAACAATTCTAAAATGTATAAATTTTAGATGCATTTTTTATAAAAACATGTGAAACATGTGAAAGGGATGAAAGGGATACTAAAAAAAGATAAATAATCCTATATTTGATATGTTTATAAGTTAAAATAGATTTATCTTAAACCTAATTTAGTATCTAAAGAAATCATACCTTCAAATGTATATTTTTTTATAATTTAATATAGATTTTGAAGTACATTAAAAAATTGATAATAATAATAATTTTATTTTTATATAAAAATAACGTTATGATATATATATATATAAAACCTTGTGACATATAATATTATTAATCCCTAAGTGTGGTTGCTTAGGTCAAATGGGAAACTAAGAAATGATATATTGCTTGGGTCAACCGAAATGTATAAATGTTTTATCTTTTCTTTCAAACAAAGACAATTGGAATGCAGAATATATATATATAACACCTTGTGACATATAATATTATTAATCCCCTAAATGTGGTTGCTTAGGTCAAATGGAAAACTAAGAAATGATTCATTGGTTGGGCCACCCGAAATGCTTTATCTTTTCTTTCAAACGGAGACAATTGGAATGCATAATTATACTTATTTGTTTCAAATTAAGGCATTGGAATGTAGAGTTACATTTGATTTGACATATTAGAGAATAGAGGAAGAACGGTACTTTTGTGGGAATTATTTTTAATGGGTGGACGTGTAATGTCCCCATTTTGACCCCCTTTTGCATTAAATCGTAAATGATGTAAATATCGTTATTTAATCATGGTGAGGAGCTCAAGGCCAAGGCCCCACCATTGATTTCGCGTTTTATGTATTGGCAATTAAAAAAATAGATGCCTATGGTTCTTGTGCTAGATAGGCACAATGTAAATTAAGACATCATGTAAATACGAATTTTAATGAAAAACCCACAACTAGCTATGCAATGCAACAAAGAGATGGGGGCATGATTCTACAAGGAATAGGGAGGAAATTATTCGAACCCTTGAGCCAATGGTGTTAATCCATGTGTCAATGAGAAAACCCATAAACCACCAACTACCCATTTTGGGTTATGCACCCAATCATTTAATTCTTCCAGAAATTGGTTGAGGCAGTTAATGCCTTGGGAATGAAGAGGCATGGCAGCCAATTTTGTGCATGGGCAAGCCATCAACCTGGAAAAACGTACTTTTGCTTCTAGGGCAAGAAAACACCCACGAAATGGTTCCCAAAGCCATTCTGAACCCATAGTTTTTCCTTTCTCATGCAGTCTGAACTACTGGGTCTTTCCTTCATCACGTTTTTCACCAATTTCCTACATTTTCCATAGCTAGGAGCTCGTCTTTGTGTTGCACAGTAGCTGGGAGAAAGGGAGTCACGTTTTGGGGGTTTATAGAGGTTGTTTCAGCCCTAGAATGCATATAAACATTTTCTGAAAATGAATGGCTCTCCTAGGGTTTATTTCCCATCTACCAGTTCATTTTGGTTGCCCACGTTTTTCAACACTTGTATTTTTGTTTTTGGATGCATCCCTGCATTGGTTTGAACTATGAGCAAGAAAGTAGGAGTGGAAGTGGACCTGAACTGGCTTGATAAACCTAGTGAGGGGGATAACCTCTCAAGAAGATCAAAGGGCTGGTTGCTCTTCTATGCACACCTTGAAGAACACTAGAATGGAAGGTATGGCCTGAGGGACTGTGTATTAGTGAAAGGAATACCTCCTTGTGTCAGGTGTGTAGGTATTGTGGGGACCAAGCTAGATAAATCTTGCAGAGGGTGCCCATATCTCTATGGATGATCCCACTAGCTTAGCAATTTTTCCTTCCATTTCCTAACAGCCTAATAAACCCAACTGTAGATTGGCTTGGCTGATTTGGTGTATCTTTGGGCTATGTGTGAGTCTGTTGTTCCCTGATTCCTTGTAGAGATCATGCCCAGCTCGGGGGTGGCAGTGTGTTGAGATATTGATAATCACAACTGGCCTATGGTTGGGTGGAATGTTGTAGTTGCATAGCCAGTTGCTCGGGGCTACTTTGTTATAAGATAAGTACTCTCTTGTGTTAACTTTGCAATTATTTATTTGATGAATATCGTGAATGTATGATGGATGTGTTATTGAAATTACTTCCGCTGTGTTTTCTTATAATTATACATTTTCATATGTCTCTTTTATATTATGTGAATGCTTATTTAAAAGTTCATGGGGCTAGATGCCCAACTTTAGCATCACATTCTCTCTATCGTGCTGGTATGATGGGAGGGGACATTACATTTTGGTATCAGAGCTGCTGGTTGCAGTATTGGACCTCTATGGGCCAAATCCGATTACAGTTACATGGGAAGGTCCCTTCCTGATCACCACATGTCTCAGCATCGGGCCTAAACTGGCTAAGTTGGATAGTTTGCAGAGGTAAGGTTACTTCCTGCTAGGCAGCAGTCATCACAGAAAAAAGAAAAGAAGAATCCGAAATTGTTTTAAGTGTTTTTGAAAAATTTTGTTTAAGTATGTTTCGGGAAGAACTCAGAAGTCTTCGCTGCAACGACGGGAGAACTCGCCAAGTTGACCCAAAACAGTGGAAAAATTTTCTAAGTGTGTTCAGCGTTGAAAGGAAATTTTCGGAAGGACTCAGCAAGTTGGTCCGCAACAGTGGAAGAACTCGCCAAGTTGGCCTAAAACGGCGAAAATTTTCTAAGTGTGTTCAGCGTCGAAAGGAAATTTTCGGAAGGACTCATCGATTTGGTCCGCAACGGCGGAAGAACTCGTCGAGTTGGCCCGAAACGACGAAAATTTTCTAAGTGTGTTCGGCGTCGAAAGGAAATTTTCGGAAGGACTCAGCAAGTTGGTCCACAACAGCGGAAGAACTCGCCGAGTTGGCCCAAAATAGCAAAAATTTTCTAAGTGTTCGATATCGAAGGGAAATTTTCGGAAGAACTCAGCGAGTTGGTCCGCAACGACGGAAGAACTCGCTGAGTTGACCCGAAATAGCGAAAATTTTCTAAGTGTTCGGCATCGAAGGGAAATTTTCAGAAGAACTCAGCGAGTTGGTCCGCAACGGCGGAAGAACTCGCCGAGTTGACCCGAAATAGTGAAAATTTTCTAAGTGTTCGACGTCAAAGGGAAATTTCGGAAGAAATCCACGAGTTGGCCCGAAATTGCGAAAAAACTCAGCAAGTTGGCCCGCAATGGCGGAAGGACTCAGCAAGTTGGTCCGAAAAATCTCAAATTTTTCTATGTGTTTTCGACGGAAGAACTCAGCGAGTTGCTCCGCAACATGTCGGAAGAACTTAGCGAGTTGCTCCACAACAAGGCGGAAGAACTGGATGAGTCGCTCCGAGACAGGAAATTTCAGTTGTTTTTCAGGGAGATTTTCAAGTGCCGAAAATGGAAAAATTGCCATGGAACTTATGCGCCAGATTGCACGAAATGAAAAGATTTACACAAAAAAAAAATGAGGGCGCTGCCCTCGACCCGCCCTGCAGTGGCACAAGGAAGCCACAAGGAGGCAAGCCCCCTTGACCCCCGTCGTCCCCCTCATATGTCGTTGATTGTGAGAAAATTCTATGATTTGACAGATTGTCAATATAATATTTTTCCACATGCATGAAAGTAATTTATGAATTTCTGAGAATATAATGCAGCTAACAATTGTGTTGATGAACACATTTTGCAGAATCACAGTTACATCAGGGCAACACTCTAGATAGTACAGTTGAAAAGTTTTGGATCTTGGTTGGGCCAAGAAAATCAACATCATGGATGATGCACATGATCCCTATGAGCCTGAGACAGATGCCATGGGGGAGAACATACATGTTGAAAAAGCTGAAACAGAATCTAATGGGAGAAGAAATCAAGAGACTCCTCCAGGTATTGCAGCCACCATGAGAAGCCTAAGGGTGGAGTTGCAAAGCTGTAGAGAAGATAATGAAAGGATGATTAAAGCTCAAGAAGAACAAAATCAGTTGAATGCAGCCATGCTATAGAGTTTGACAGACATCCAAAGGAAAATAAACTCTAGGCATCAAACATCAAATCCAGAAAGGGGTGGGAGTAGTTCTAGAAGGAATTCCCGTAAGAGGGCTAGTAGCTCAAGAAGAGTTTCTACAGACCGAACTTATACTCCAGAAATCTTTTCTAATGAATCATCTGACTCAAAGGAATCCATTGAGGGTTCAAGCTCTTCATCCCGTAGAAGTAAGAGGAAGAGGCACTACAAGAACAATTTGCATGGAGAATTTAAGAAGGTGAAACCCCCTACATTTGACGGAGAGGTAAAATCTAGTCAAGAAGCTGAAGCTTGGCTTCTTGGGATGAGAAAATATTTCCAAGTCCAAGACTACTCTGGGAATATGAAAGCAAGGGTTTCCATATTCAACTTGAATGGAAAAGCATCTATATGGTGAGAACACATCAGGCAAGTAAGGAAGATCAATGAAAGGAAGATTGTGTGGAAGCAGTTCAATAAATACTTCAAGCAGAAGTACCTCTCTGATAGGTACTATGATGATAAGATCAAAGAGTTCCATGAGCTGAGATTGGGACAACTGACCATGGAAGAATATGCAAACAAATTCTTGGAGCTGCTAAGATATGTCAGGTACATTCGAGATGATAAGGTGAAAATTCAGCGTTTCCTAAGTGGACTGCCCCAGTCATATAAAGACAGAATTGAGTTCAATGAACCTCGAACTCTAGAGGAGGCCATAAGAAAAGACAAGTATTGCTTTGATCAAAACAGAAGCAAACCAGAATTCCATAAGGCATGGAAGGATAAGAAAAATGAAAAGTTTGATCAAAGGAAGAAGGGGTTCAAGCCTCCTCAATTCAAGAATCAGCAAAGGCAGCCATCACAGGTTGTGACTAAGCCAACGAGGATGATGGGAGACAAGCCAAGAGATCCAAAGGAGCCAAGAGAACCACTTCAATGTTGGGGTTGTGGAGGAGACCACATGCTTAGGAACTGTCCACATCGAAATGGGAATGCAAATCAAGTCCACAACATCCAGGGTGCTGAAACTGTGGGTCAAGTGGCGAGGACAATCCCTAGAATATATTCAGCACTAGACAACCGCCAGGGAGATCATCAGTCAACTGTGGTTGAAGTTGAAGGTAAGATTGCTAAACAATCGGTTTCTATTTTGATTGATCCTGGATCTACTCACAGTTATGTCACTCCTAGAATTGTTGAGATTTGTGCTTTCAAGAAATTAAAGCATAGTAAATCATGGTTAGTTCAACTAGCCACTGGAACCAAGAGAAAAGTTAGTGAAATAGTAGAGAAATGTCCATTAGAGATGGATGGGCTATTCACTTATACAGATCTGAATATTTTGCCACTTGGTTCCTATGATATTCTCATTGGAATGGATTGGTTAGAAGCACACAGGGTTAAACTTGACTGCTACAATAAGACATTTGAATGCATGGACGAAGAAGGAAACCCAAGGGTTGTAAAAGGCATTCCAAAGGTGACTTCTGTTAGACAAGTTTCAGCCATGCAGCTAAAGAAGTTCTGTAGGAAGGGATGTCAATTGTATGCAGCCCACATTTTAGAGACAGCAGAGAATGAAACTCTTAAATTGGAGGACTATCATGTATTGCAAGAATTCAGGGATGTTTTTCCTGATGAGATTCCATGACTCCCTCCAAAGAGAGACATTGACTTTACAATTGAACTTGTGCCAGGAGCGGCACCAGTGTCTAAGACACCCTACAGGATGACTACACCGGAATTGCTAGAATTGAAAATGCAATTACAAGAGTTGTTGGAAAATAAATATATTAGGCCAAGTGTGTCCCCATGGGGAGCACCTATTCTATTTGTGAAAAAGAAAGATGGAACACTCAGGTTATGTATTGACTACAGGCAGTTGAACAAAGTCACTGTGAAGAACAAATACCCATTGCCCCGAATTGATGACCTTTTTGACCAAATGAGAGGAGAAAAGGTATTTTCAAAAATTAACTTGAGGTCTGGTTACCATCAGGTAAGAATCAAAGAAGAAGATATTCATAAGACCGCCTTTAGAACGAGGTATGGACACTATGAGTTTGTAGTGGTACCATTCGATCTCACAAATGCACCAGCTATATTCATGTGTCTCATGAATAATGTTTTTAGCAAGAATTTGGACAAGTTTGTTCTTGTATTCCTAGACGACATTCTCATCTATTCTAAGAATTAAGAAGAGCATGAAGAACATTTGAGAATGACAATGCAATTACTAAGGGAGCATAAGATGTATGCAAAGTTGAGCAAATGTGACTTTTATAAAGATAGAATTCATTATTTGGGTCACATCATCTCCAACGAAGGAATATCTATAGACCCTGAGAAGATTGAATCCATTATGAATTGGCCAACTCCAAGGAATGTGACTGATGTGAGATCTTTTATGGGCCTTGTTGGTTACTACAGGAGGTTTATTGAAGGGTTCTCCAAGGTTGCAAACCCGATCACTTCTTTGCAAAAGAAGGGGATAAAGTTTGAATGGTCACCAAGATGTGAGGAAAGTTTTCAACGGTTGAAGAATCTTCTTACAAGTGCACCAATTTTGAAAATTGCAGACCCAGAAAAAGACTTTGTGGTGTGTACCGATGCATGCAACCAAGGACTTGGAGGAGTTATTATGTAAGACAACCACGTGATATGCTATGAGTCAAGAAAGTTGAAGGAGCATGAGAAGAACTATGCTACTCATGATATAGAACTTGCAGCCATAGTATATGCTTTAAAGATGTGGAGGCATTACTTAATGGGAAGAAAACTTGAGTTAAGGACAGACCATTGTGGTCTGAAATGCTTGTTTGATCAGCCAACTTTAAATGCTAGGCAAGCTAGATGGTTGGAATTTTTGTGTGAATTTGATTTTGAAATCAAACACATAAAAGGGAAAGAAAACAAGGTGGTGGATGCACTCAGCAGGAAGGTACATGAAATTGATGTGGCAACACTTAGTACTTTCCAGCCAGATTTGAAGCAGCAGATTGTTAACCATATTGTTGAGGATGAAGTGTACTTGCAGATAAAGGACAAATTGCAGCAGCAAGACCTTGGCAAGAAGTATGAAGGGTATCATTTGGAAGAAGGCGGACTTCTTACTTATAAGAATAGAGTCTATATTCCAAATGCGTCAGATTTGAGGAGGATTGTTATGGATAAAATCCATAAAGCTCCATACTCTGGTCACCCAGGATATCAAAAAACAATTGCTACAGCAAGAAAATATTATTTATGGCCAGGCATGAAGAATGACATCACTGAATACATTTCTAAGTGCATGGAATGTCAGCAGGTGAAGAGTGAACACCAAGATCTAGCAGGTTTATTGCTCCCAGTGCCAATTCCAGAATGGAAATGGGAAGTAATATCCATGGACTTTATTACAGGATTGCCAATGACTGGGAGACAACATGATTCCATCATGGTTGTGGTGGACAAATTAACAAAGGCAGCACATTTTATACCGGTTAAGTCCACACATAAAGCCGATGCCATTGCAAATATTTTCATGAAGAAAATTTTCAGATTACATGGGTTGCCTAAGGCAATAATTTCTGACAGGGATACCAAGTTCACTTCCAATTTTTGGAAAGGTCTCTTTGCAGATTTGGGTACATAGCTAAGCTTTAGTACTGCATACCATTCTCAAACAAATGGGCAAACAGAAAGAGTAAATCGGGTGCTTGAAGACATGATCCGCATGTATGTAATGGACAAACCATCCAAGTGGGAGGATTATCTACACTTGATAGAATTTGCATATAACAATGGGAAACAAGCATCGTTGGGAATGAGTCCTTATGAGGCTTTGTACGGCAGAAAGTGTAGGACACCAGTGACTTGGGACAATCAAGTGAATAGAATTGTACTTGGGCCAGAATTGCTTAAGGAAATGCAGCAAGAAGTTGCCAAGATCAGACAGAATTTAAAAACAGCCCAGGATAGACAGAAAAACTATGCAAATAAACATAGAGTGCATAGGGAATTCAATGTTGGGGATCATGTGTATCTTAGAGTGAGATCAAGGAAGAGTTCCTTAAAGTTTGGGAGTTGTGCCAAGCTATCACCTAGATATTGTGGGCCATTTGAAGTGCTTAAAGAATAGGGCTTGTTGCATATAGACTTGCATTGCCTGCTAGCACTAAAGCTCATAATTTTTTTCATGTCTCTTTGCTTAAGAAATATGTACATGATCCTAACCATGTGATTAATTGGGATGTGATCTAGGTGGAACCCAAGGGAGAATTTCAAACCAATCCATTGTGCATCCTAGACAAGAAGGTAACATTGCTCTGGAACCGAGCCATCGAACAGGTAAAGGTGCAATGGAAGCACTATAGTCCCGATGAGGCTACATGGGAGCTGGAGGATGCCATGAGGGTGGCATATCCATTTTTGTTCAATTTTGATGAGCACTGAGGACAGTGCTAATGTAAGGGGAGGGGAATGTAATGTCCCCATTTTGACCCCCTTTTGCATTAAATCGTAAATGATGTAAATATCGTTATTTAATCATGGTGAGGAGCTCAAGGCCAAGGCCCCACCATTGATTTAGCGTTTTATGTATCGGCAATTAAAAAAATAGATGCCTATGGTTCTTGTGCTAGATAGGCACAATGTAAATTAAGACATCATGTAAATACGAATTTTAATGAAAAACCCACAACTAGCTATGCAGTGCAACAAAGAGATGGGGGCATGATTCTACAAGGAATAGGGGGGAAATTATTCAAACCCTTGAGCCAATGGTGTTAATCCATGTGTCAATGAGAAAACCCATAAACCACCAACTACCCATTTTGGGTTATGCACCCAATCATTTAATTCTTCCAGAAATTGGTTGAGGCACTTAATGCCTTGGGAATGAAGAGGCATGGCAGCCAATTTCGTGCATGAGCAAGCCATCAACCTGGAAAAACGTATTTTTGCTTCTAGGGCAAGAAACACCCACGAAATGGTTCCCAAATCCATTCTGAACCCATAGTTTTTCCTCTCTCACGCAGTCTGAACTATTGGGTCTTTCCTTCATCACGTTTTTCACCAATTTCCTATATTTTCCATAGCTAGGAGATCGTTTTTGTGTTGCACAGTATCTAGGAGAAAGGGAGACACGTTTTGGGGGTTTATAGAGGTCGTTTCAGCCCTGGAATGCATATAAACGTTTTCTGAAAACGAATGGCTCTCCCAGGGTTTATTTCCCATCTACCAGTTCATTTTGGTTGCCCACGTTTTTCAACACTTGTATTTTTGTTGTTGGGTGCATCCCTGCATTGGTTTGAACTGTGAGCAAGAAATTAGGAGTGGAAGTGAACCTGAATTGGCTTGATAAACCTCGTGAGGGGAATAACCTCTCAAGAAGATCAAAGGGCTGGTTTCTCTTCTATGCACACCTTGAAGAACACTAGAATGGAAGGTATGGCCTGAGGGACTGTGTATTAGTGAAGGGAATACCTCCTTGTGTCAGGTGTGTAGGTATTGTGGGGACCAAGCTAGATAGATCTTGCAAAGGGTGCCCATATCTCAATGGATGATCCCACTAGCTTAACAATTTTTCCTTCCATTGCCTAACAGCCTAATAAACCCAACTGTAGATTGGCTTGGTTGATTTAGTGTATCTTTGGGCTATGTGTGAGTCTCATGTTCCCTGATTCCTTGTAGAGATCATGCCCAGCTCGGGGGTGGCAATGTGTTGAGATATTGATAATCACAACTGGCCTATGGTTGGGTGGAACGTTGCAGTTGCATAGCCAGTTGCTCGGGGCTACTTTGTTATAAGATAAGTACTCTCTTGTGTTAACTTCGCAATTATTTATTTTATGAATATCGTGAATGTATGATGCATGTGTTATTGAAATTACTTCCGCTGTGTTTTCTTATAATTATACATTTCCATATGTCTCTTTTATATTATGTGAATGCTTATTTAAAATTTTATGGGGCTAGATGTCCAACTTTAGCATCACGTTCTCTCTATCATGTTGGTATGATGGGAGGAGACATTACAGGACGAAGACACTTGGAATGCAGTACATCTGATTTGGCATATAAAGCGTAGAGGAATAATTGTGCTTTTATGCAAGTTTGGGAATTATATTGAAATCAAAGAATTGTGCTTTTAATGAAAGAATATAGAAATAATTGTGCTTTTATTGAAATCATAACCCCTTACTGGACGAACTAACCAATTATTTCTAAATATTAAATCAAACCTTAAAACAGGAAGAACCTTTCAATGCAGTGAAAGCTATAAATTATTCCCTTCTATCAGCGCTTTAATGGGAATAGTACTGAAAACACGAGTTCAATTATTTCTAATAAATCAAACCTTAAAACAGGAAGAACCTTACAATGCAGTGAAAGCTATAAATTATTCCCTTCTATCAGCGCTTTAATGGGAATAGTACTGAAAACACGAGTTCAGTTATTTCTAAATATTCGAACAACCTTGAAAAAATAAAAAAAATAAGGAAGAAGCTTGACAATGCGGAGAAAAGCCATACATTATTCTCTTATAGCAATCTGGCATCGAGACCAGAGATGTTCCAGTCCCAAGTGAGACGACTTATTCGGCCTCCCGCAAAAGTGGCAGCAGCCAAACGTTCGTTCTCATGTCATCTGAACGGAAGCGCAGCCATGTAAAAGATCGAATAAATTAGTACCGTTATGTCATATTGTTTCAGTTACTAAAAACCGTTATGTCATTGTTTCAGGTTCAAAGTGCTGTTGCATATGTTTACAGCTGAAACAAATGGAACAAGAAAAGAATTGCATATCAGTCGAGCTGGATCTGTGGAACTGCATAGAGTACTTTTTGCGTGTGCTCTTCGAAAAAGAATATATGCTCCGACTAATGTTTTATCTTCACTATATATTATAGCTCTTCTAAATCTATAGAGAGTGAGAAGCGTGAAGCGTATAATCTTAAGATCAGGTTGAAAGCTATTGCAATGGCCGTGCGTGAACTAATGGATCAAGTGATTGTTAAGCAAACGCCTAGGGGACCAACCAATGCGCGAAAACTATTTCGCATGTCCCAGCCTCTATGCAATGCGGATCAGCATGCCTACATTCCGTGCTTTGTGCCACTCGGTCCATATCACTATCGGAAACCCAACGAAAGCGACTACAAATTCAATTCTGTGGCCACAGTATTTCAGAAACTGCGTAACAACTTCGATGAGATGGCTAGAGATATCGAAAATATGCGGCCGCTGCTCGAGAGTTTGTATGAGGACTGGTGGAACATCAAAAGTGAGTACCGTGCTGAACTTGGCCTTATTATGGCGGTTGATTGCCTCTTTCTTCTACAATTCATATTCGGCCATGATCGCGGTGAGTTGGGTATCCGTATAAAGTGCGACATTGTCAAGATCGAAAATCAGGTCCCGTTGTCTGTATTGCTACTAGTTTTTGAGAAGATGGGAAGATGTTTATTCGGATTCCCCGTCGGCACTAGAAATTCTGAAGACTACGCTTTTAGATCAATTGTGTCTAAGGCGCACACGGTGTTGTCTCCGCTGGACATATCCATTCCGCATGCCTTCATTGTTCGTCAGCAGGACCTTTATTTGCTAGATTGCATACACGCAATGGTTTCGCGATTAGTACGGTTTGAAGAGATCTCCGACGAAAGCGAGCCTGTTCAATTGGCAGATTGCATGCCGGAGGTGACTCCACTTCAAAAGATTTTCAATTTTCTGGAAGTGCACTTCGTAGAAAAGATGTGTAGGATTTTATTTTTCTCCAGCCACCAACCCGGGGATTTTCCCATCGACGGATATACTGCGGAGAAGTTGGCACAGGCAGGCATTAAGTTCAAATCGTTCTCCACGCCGTCCCATCACATCAGGTTCGACAAATACTCGAAGACGCTCTACCTTCCCCGGATGAAAATAGCATCCCCTACGCAGACTGAAGTCTTCTTCAAGAATCTGATCGCATTGGAGCTCCATGAGAGCCACCGTGGTAACCACGTGAATCATTTCATTCAACTGATGCACGCCCTCATCGTCTCTGACCAAGACGTTGCGAAGCTCAGGAATTCTCATGTCATTCGTCTTGGAAGTGCATTACCCGACAGTGAGATAGCCAACATCTGGATCAGCATGAATCAGGCGCCTTTCCTTTATGCAGGCCACCAGCTTGAACCTCCTCAGGTGCTGAAAAAAAAAATCGACGATGTGCTTACCAAAAAGTGCTGCATGATAAAATCCAAAATTACACTTTCAGATTTATTTCACGAGTATGTACGTCAGTATTTGTCAAAGCCATGGAAGGTTGTAGCTCTGCTGGTTGGGATTTTTATTCTCGGCATGAACAGTATTCAGGCCTACTGCAGCTTGTGGACATGCCACTTCAATCACTCTACTAAAATATCCAAAATGGGGTTCTAGATTGCGTATATGTGCGTTTTTGTGTGTGTTCGGATGTAGCGTGCTTCATCTTCTGATTGTATGTACTTGTAGAAAGATTAAACTTGCAACTTTTAATTATGAAAGTATATATGATGAATATTTTCGTTTGGGAAGTGTTCGAGGTAACTTTATTCTGCGCTTGGGCTGATTAATGACCCTTCGGCCTGTTTAATGTCATTTGGAAATCACTTTGGAGGTCGTCTTGGTATATTCTATCGTACACTTAATATTAAAATATAGTTAATATTAAAATATAGTTCGGTCGTCTTGGTATATTCTATCGTATACTTAATATTAAAATATAGTTAATATTAAAATATAGTTATTTTTATAGTGTGAAAAAATGTTATTTGAAAATCAAGGTTTTTTTTAAATTATCATTGTTACCTTATTATTTTTAAATCTTGTAAGATTTTAAAAAATAGATATATAGTATTGGGAAATATTGTAAGGAGAAAAGTAAAGATAATTTATAAAAAGAAAAGAAACAAGATTAATATTAATTGATTTTATTTAAAAATAAAAACAATACAATTAAAAATACCTAACTCCTTAATCATATTTCAATTTATTTACCTATATTATATTCTAACTTAAAATACCTAACTCCTTAATCATATTCCAATTTATTTACCTATATTATATTCTAACTTACTTACCATAGTAATTTAAAAAAAAGTTATTTAAAAAATTATGATAGTGTAAAAAAGATTAAAGGAAAATTACAGAATTATTCATAAGAAAACAAGAAAGCGAATTTAAATACAAAGAGTGGATTTCTTGTCATTGACATCACCACCCAATTTAAATTGTTAAATTGCAGTATCTACCCAAATAAATGTGGGATTGGTATACATATTGGATGTCACAGTGTACCACAAATATCTTTTAGCTATCAAGCAATGGCTTTCATTGTGATAATGCATAAATATGGATTCAAGATTGAAAGTTATTACGATAATGCAAAAATATGGATTCAAGATTGAAAGTTATTAAGAAGAATTAAAGCAGTGACAAAATGGTAGTAAATTATGAGATATTGCTTTCAGCCATAATGCATAAATATGGATACAAGATTCAGAATTATTAAGAATTAAAGTATTGACAAAATGGTGGTAAATTATGGAGTATATCTCATGCTCTTTTCATTATTAGACTGGAAAATATATGTAATACATGCAAAACTGCTTGTCCATATATGGACTAGAATCCTAATTATCTACAATTACTTTATCAATGACTTAGTGGTGGGAGTAATTATGATATTCAACACTTTCCCTTAATTGTCACCATTAACATTCTAACCATAATAGCTATGATTTGAAATATTATGTCCTATTCGTCTAAGGTTCATCTAGGTTTACAAACATTTAAAAACATCTAGAAAATCTTTGGTTTGATTCTCTACTTCATGTTGCTACCATTGTTGATTCTTCTTCTCTTTTTCTTCCTTTGACTCCATACTTTATTTTCAACAATCCTTTTCTTTTTCTTCTTTGGCTTCACCTTTATTCTAGTCTTGTTCTTCAGTGTTTCTTTATATTGTTCGGGCCCATTTCCAATGTCATATGCAAATTCTTCAATCATTATCCTTCCACAAATTTGTTTAGTGTGTTTTGATGGACTCAACTGCTAGTAATACCTTAGCTTTTCAAGGCTCCATTTCATAAAAATGTATTCAGCGGGTTCTTCTTCTAGGCCTTCTTGCTCATAGACAAATTCACAATCTACATTTATTTCATCTTCTTCATCAATAATATATTCATCTTGATTACCTATGCTACTTGACTTATTCGATACTTCTTCAGAGTGCTCATTTTTATGTGTGCTTGCACAGTTGATGTTGTCATCACCTGCATACTTATAAACAAGTAACGAGTCAAATAAAACATAATTTTCTTTTAACATCTCATATTTTTCAACTTGTTCTCCGCATACAACCTTCACTATTCCCTTCTTTTCATGATCTTTTACTTCTCCATTCATCATTGCTTCAATCAATGTCATCTCTTTGCTGATGTTTGTAAATTCCTCTTTTGAGAACTCATCCTCATCATAGAATGGTCCTCCAAACTCTCTTCCAAACACAGCCATATCTTATTTTTCTTCTTCATTATTTTATTCTTCTTCTACAACTTCACATGAAACTTCTATTGTTGTGTTCACCTTAGTTATATTAACCTCTGCTTCAGCATTGAGAGCATCTTCAATACCAATATCATCATTGTCTTCGTCATCCATGTGTGCTTTTGCATAGTGGGCTTCACAACTTCATCATCCACATGTGTATAAACACATTGGGATTCACCATGCTCTTCTTTGCACTCATAGTCTTTTTTAACTTCATTGGGTTCTTGAATCTTCTCATATCCTTATGTAAGACTCTTAACCCATAAATTCGTAAAAAAGATAGAAAATACAATGAAAAATAGATGAAATAGATAACAATGTTCACTTTCCTCTTCAAGGGAGAAACCTCCAAGAGCACTAGATCCAACTTCAAAGACAATTCTTCACTCCACATTACATATCTAACTACTCTATATATAGTACTTCGATAGCTCAATTCTAACTAATAGTAGCCCCTATATTAATGACGACCAACCACTTAAGGAGATTTAATTAATAAGGAAGGCATTTTTACATCAAATAAGTACCCACTAACTAATTAATGGGTCGTATGTCCTTGTACATAGATAAAGTAGGGGGGTAGGGTAGGACCCTGACATGTCCTCCCCCTTTAAATGTAGCATTGTCCTCAATGATGGAGATGGGGAAACTGTTGCAACATTGTTAATGGTTCCCAAGTAGGATCTTCTTGTGAGCTATTCTTCCACTGAATCAAAACAACATGGATAGTGTGCTAATGTAGTTGACACTCCCTAGTGTCCAAAATTGCTTTTGGTTGGATTCAAATGGATCCTTCTTCATATACTTCAGGTAAGGTAGTTTGAACTTGACAATTCGGACCCACTACCTTCTTCGGGTTTTCATCGAACCTATAAAAATGATATTGTTACTAAGGAACAATGCCCAATTGGCCCAATGATAATGTTTTATAAATCTGGACCGACCCAATAAAACATGGATTCATTTTTTCTTGTTCTTCTACAATATAAACTAATATATGTGTGCATCATATATTTTAATATTTAAATTTTGTTGATTAGGGAACGTGAAACGACTATATCGAGTCACGGTTATGAACGTCTATGGTTAAAGATGAAGGAGTTCACTAAGCTCAAATACTGGGTGAATCTTGGAGTGTACTAGGAGTGCTAATTTGTAAGCCACCTGACCAATGCATTGAACAATTTGATATGGTTCGTAAAACTTTGGTTCAAGATTTTGATGGCATTTAACTTTGAGAGAGGCTTTCCTATAAAGTTGGATGTGAAGGAACACGTGGTGATCACCTTCTATAAATGAATTCTCTAAGCGGTGCTGGTATGCTTGCTACTTCATTTGATTTTGGGTCATTGCCAAATTTTCCTCGGGTGTGCAAAGAGTGACATCTTGGTTATGAAACAAATAATCAATTGCATGTAACCTGGCGCATACATAAGTTTTCTTAAATCTCAAGTGACCTTTATATCGCAATGGATCTTGCTACCATGTGTAACCCTGGGAAGGGTTAGGATCCTCTTGGAGGTACTTAATGAGCTAAGATGTAGTGCTATTTGTTATCCATACTTTCCGTTCTTCCTCTAACCATTTAGGTACTAGAGAGTTTAAGGAAAAGAGTGATCATTCTTCCTCATGTTTCTATGATAAGGAGTATGACACAAACTTGTCTTTCCCGTTTTGTATATGATCTCATAATCATAGATAATCATTTTGGTAACCCATTTATGTTGTTCTAGGAATGAAAAACTATGTTCCAAAAAATACTTTAGGTCGTGGTGATTTGTTTTAATCTAAAAGCGTTATCCTATGAGATATGGTCTCCATGTTTCAACTACATGTAGGACGACCATCATTTCTTTCTTGTAAGTGGACTTTCCCAACTTCTTACGACACAACTTCTTACTATATGAATATAGGCTAGTGCTGGGAGGAATGGATCCTACCTCCAATATCTCTTGAATGACCTTTTCAATTTCATTATTTTGTGCAAATGGGTTCCTATATGGTCATACATTTGGTGAATGAATTCCTAGAATCAAGGTAATAACATGATCTTGCTCACTCCTAGACGGGGGTAAACCCTTTGGTGTCACAAATACCTGTTGATGTTTGTTCAAAACCTTCTATAAGTTGGGTTGGATTTTTGGTGCAGTGTTATCAGAGCCTGGATGGCATGGAATTGAGCAATAATTCCATAGTGGTATTTCTTTAACAATGTTTTCATCCAATGAGAGCTTATGATTTCAAGGGAGCCTACCTAGAGACCTTTAAGGGAGCCATCCCTGGGTAAAACTTAAGTAGAACTCCTTGAATTCAATGGTCACTAGACCCAATGTGCACGGTTGTTCCACCCCTAAAACTATATCACAACCACCCATATCTATGGACAACATATGAGATTTGAGATTGTAGTCACCCAATTGTAGTTTCACATTTTCACAATGCCCCCCGCTTTTCATCATCCCACCATTAGCTATCATAATTTGAAATTTGGGAACTAGATGGACATAACAATTTATCTGAATTTGTAGGATCTTTATTAACCAATATTTATTTGAATGCTTCAACAGTTAAACTTTGAAGGGAGACTTTTAAAAGGCTTTAAAAATGACAATTTTAAAGAGCACATAAGCATAAAGACTACAAAATAATGAATATGCAAACCATAACATGAGACAACAACTAATAACGGAGTTTGTCCATAAAGGACTACATCTTCGAGCCCCTTCCAGTGAGACCGATTTTATTAATTTCCTTCAAATGCTTCCAATTACATGAGTTCTAAGGACACTCTAAAATTTGTATTGTTTTATACAAAAATAGACTGCACCACTACGACCATCAAGAAAAATCGTGAAAAATGAGTATAAACACTCTATACTTTGCCTTGGACCTCCCCCGGCACGCAGTTTGAGAAGCTCCTCTCTTGTTCTATACAATCACTGTACGGATTCCACCTTGATTGATATTCATGTACTTGTCTTGGTATTCATCCCTGTTGTCTGTCTCGGATGCTCCAAAACCTGTGGTTTATATAACTGGGCATTGGTGGTTTTGATTCCCATGGGTGGCGCCAACATTGGTATCAAATCCCGAGTTAATTCAAAAAAAAAACATGCCAATATCTTACAATCCTGAAGGTGTTGGTGTAGAGGTAAGATTGGCGAACTATGGGTTAGAGGTCCCGGGGTCAAACCCGATGGGATCCTCTTTTGTAGTGATAATATATATAAAACATATAGTTGGCGAGTAGCTCGTGGTTCCGCCATCAGTCTGATGGGTTAAATATATAATATGTGATATGGGGCCTAGTGGTTATCCCTCAACCCGCATTTTTTTCAAAAACTCTAACCGACAAACTTTAAATACAAAATTTGACCCATATATTACAAGCAACGTATGCAGTGCATTAGTAGGGTGCGAGTTGTAATCCATTAGGCTAGCGAGAGGTCAAGGGTTTGATCCCCCTGCTCGCCACTCTTTCTGGTAGACATAACCCACATGGTGGCCAATCGTATTGCCATGTGGCAGCCTCTGATTGGTCCACTTGGCTGCCAACTATACACGAACTTGCCACTTGTCACTTCGCAATGGAGCCACGTGGGTGCCAACTAGAATGCCAACTCAGCTTGTCCTGCCATGTCACCTACCACGTGGAGCCCTAATAGTGTTCCATTTTAGTATCGTACAGGCCATGTTTAACCCTTTTAGTGGTGCAACGTGGCACCCCTTTTTTGCCAAATTCCTAGTTTGTCGAAATTCCAAAATGCGATATCTTTAGCATCCACAGTCCATTTTTTAATAAACAACTGTCACCAGAAAGCTCTCGATGAGCCCTACCCAATGGTGTGGTTCTATTAAGCATTTGGAGACTTTGATTTTGGTCATCTTGGGATATCCTCCTGGATCAAACCTCCCTACTAGAAGCTTTTGGACTACCAAAATATTGGAATCACTTAGTAAATAGGTGAGAGTACAACCCCTTCACCTTTTTGGTCTCAATCCATCATGATTTGCTTGGGTGAATTCATTTAATAACCACACGAATATATTCCACATATCCTCTTTCTGAAGTCCTTATTCTTCTGCATGAATAATGTCTTCCTACAACTCATCAAGATACTCAGTTCCAAAGTCATCTATAGAAGGAACATGAATAATCCCCTCTTGATCCATGATTAGTGTAGGCTTATATAATTTGAATTTTTCCACGTTCACAATGGATTACATCTGCATGTATGGAGGCAAATATAACTGAAAAGCATTGTTACTAACTTTGTCCACAATTGTGAAGGGTCCATACCTAAATGGTTTAAGGTTTTTACCTTCACCTTAAAGTCGGTATTTGCTAATATGAAGCCAAAATTGATCACTAACTTGGAAGTGGTGATCCACTCAATGCTTGTCTTGTACTTGGCTTGGATTTTCCCCAATTGTTCATGTACTGCATGGTGTACCAGTTGGATCTGTTGGATGAACTTCAAGGCCTTGTTTGCATTAACTTGCCCATCTTCCACAGAATTCTTCCCATAAACAAAGTCTAAAGGAGACTTTGGGAAGTATCCCAAACATGTCTCAAATGGATGTACCACTCTGTGTAGACAAGTTAATGGCTTGGTTGTAGGTATGCTGTGCATAATGCAACTATTCATCCCAAATCTTAGGATGCTTGGAACAATATTCTTAGAGTAGATGTACCACTGTACGATTGATTACTTCGGTCTGACCATCGGCTTGTGGATGAAAAGTTGTGCTCTTCTTCAACTTAGTGTCCATCAGTTCCTACAAAGTTGACCAAAGCTTCCCAAGGAAGCAAGAGTCTTGATCAGATACCATAGAAGTGGGTAATCCAAAATGGACCCAAACATACTAGAAGAACAGTTGAGCAGTCAAATCTGCTATGACCTGCTTCTTGCAAGGCATTAAGATGCACATTTTATTGAACCTATCCACAACCACATACAAGTAATCATGACCTTTCCTATACATAGGAAAACCTCCTACAAAATCCATTAACACACTTCCCCATGGATGAGAAGATATAGGGAGTGGAGTGTACAAGCCCAATTTTTTGTTTCTTGGCTTGCTTGTAGCACACATAACACATCCCTTTACATATTTGGATACAGTTTCATTCATCCGATACCAATAACAATACCTCTGCAACTGAGCTACTGTCTTTCCTACACCAATGTCAGCAAATATAAGAGAAGTATGAGCTTCTCTAATTACATGAACTCTTTCACTCCATGGAATACAAATTTTTCCAAGATGATACAATAAATTATCATGAATATGATAGTACAATTCTTCAGTTTGAGTATCATGCATTAAATATTCATACACATCTTTGAAGTCTTTATCTTGATCATATTGTTCAATGTAACTTTCATGAGATAAAGGACTATTTTTCAAGATGACAGATGCATTGATTGGAGGTCTTGATAACATGTCTGCTACTTTATTCTAAATTCCCTTTTTATATTTAATGACCAAGTGAAATTGTTGTAAGAATCCCATCCATCTGAAATGTCTTGATTGTTGTATCTTAGTTTGTGATCGAAGATATTGTAATGATTGATGATCAGTATGTATTATTGTTTAATTACCCATTAGCTAATGTTTCCACTTCTTCACACTTTGTACTAATGCATACAACTCTTTATCATATGTGGGATAGTTAGCTACTGCTTTAGGGAATATTTCAGAATGATAGCAGATTGGTTTCTTATGTTGCATTAAGACAACCCCCATGGCATGATCACTAGCATTGGTTTCAATCTCATATGGATATTGTAGATATGGGTCAAACCCCACGAGATCCTCTTTAGTGGCGATAATATATATATATATAGTTGGAGGGTATCCCATGGTTCCACCGTCAGTATGATGAGTTAAATATATATATAATATGTGATATGGGGCCAAGGGCTTGGCACTCAGCCCACCGTTTTTTCAAAACTTCTAACAAACAAAATTTAAATACAAGATTTGACCCATATATTACAAGCAACATATGCGACGCATTGGTAAGGTGCTTGTGGTAAGTCGTTGGGTTGGCGGGAGGTTAGGGGTTCGATACCCCTTCCTGCCACTCTTTTTGGTAGACATAACCCACATGGTGTCCAACTACACTACCATGTGGCAGCCTCCGATTGGTCCAATTGGCTGCCAACTGTACACGAACCTGCCACTTGTCACTTCGCAATGGATCCACGTGGGTTCCAACTAGAATGCTAACTCAACCTGTATTTCCATTCATCTGCCATGTGGAACTTTGGGAGTGTGCCACGTTAGCATCGTACAGGCCACATGCCACCCTTTCAGTGGTGCCATGTGGCACTCCCTTTTTTTGCCAATTGCATGTTTTGCTAAAATTTGAGAAAACAATATCTTTTGCATCCAGAGTCCATTTTTTTATGAAATGAACATCATCCAAAATCTCTCAGTGATCCCTACACAATGGTGTGGTTATGTTCAGCATTTGAAGAATTTTATTTTTGGTCATATTTGGAGATCCTCCTAGATCAACAATGGAGTTCTTTAGGCACTCTCTTGTTAATAAAGTTGTGGGTGCTTCCACAATCAACCAAAACTATCACTTTGTGGTGGTTGATGTAACCTATAAGTTTCATTGTTTGTGGGGATGAAATACCAAATAAAGCATGAAGAGAGATGAGTGGTTCTTATTGATTAAATTTGGGACCCAATTCTTCTTGCATAGAGGGTGTAATGTCAACATCCCCAATCGTAGGGATATATTTGGTTGAGCTTGTTGTTTTCATTGATGTCAAAGATATTGTTGTACCCATTAATGACATTGAATTCTTAATGCCAGTTTGAAGAAGTATATATAAAATATGTTCACAAGCCTTAGCAAGTCCTACCAAAAGTCAAAGAGATTATTTAGCTTGGTGATGGCATTGAATTATGGAAGCCAGTTTGAAGAAATATAAAAGATAAGGTTGTAAGTGTGTAGATCCCACTAAATCATGGAACTCTAGTGCGAAAGTCCCACGAAGCCAGTTTGAAGAAATATACAAAATGAGGTTGTATGTGCACAATTCCCACCAAGTTATGGAACTCTTCTGCACAAGAACCACCAAGTCCTTGCAATACAAGGACAAGTGGCTAAATTATTGTGAAGTCATCAAATATACAAATGGATGCATCGACGAAAGAATAAGAGGAGTGGTAAAATTGAATGGGAAAAAAGGAAGATGGGATGTTACCGACTTAGAGGAACCCCGACTAGTTGACATTCCAAATGAACAAGTTTGGTATAAATAAGAAGAAGTTTGATGTGCATTAGTGGAGCTTGTGGGTGCAAAAAAAGATGTAATATTATGAAATTACAAGCTTCGAGGAACAGATGAAATGCTTAGGGGAATCAATGGCAGCATGACTTGAGGAAGTGCACAAGGTTACAGGGAAAGGAAAAATGCAAGGTGCAGTCGCACAGAGAAATGAAGAGCATCTGAGAATAGCACAAAAAGAATCTAGATAAGAAGAATTTGAATAAATGGAGATAAGGAATAATTGTGCAGAAAGAGTTGAAATTGTGAAGCATAGTTGGTTCAACAGTTTATGCAGAATAGAGGAAATAATTCAGGAAGCGTAGAGAGGCTTGTAAACGAAGTACACAACAACAAATATCTATAAGAGTAAGTTGTTTCCTACTGGGGTTTGTACCAGTAGGAATTTTTGTCTCCAATAGGTTGGTTCCTACAAAGAATTATAAAGAGAAGTTTTGTGTTTTTCTCCTAAAAGGGTTTCAATGTAAATCTTGTGTTCCATGTTCTGCACTTAATATATATCATATGTGATTGTTTTCTTATGGTTGATGAATTTTTGACAAACTAAAAAGATGACTTTAAATTATCAAAATTAGAACATTTTTAGATTAAGTAAATATTTTGGAATTTTTGCAAAAATATATTATTTTTAGGGTTTTCATAATATATGATTTTTTGGTATTTTTAACAATATAGTATAAAAAATTGACAAAAATATTCCAAATGAAGATGAGGGAAATAAAGACTCAAATCCATTGAGAAATCGTTGTTAGAATTCCTCTCAAGAAATGACAATCCCATTTCAGATTAATTCACTACTACATATGGATTAAAATCTAACGTCCTTTCATCGGATTTCTGATTCTAGGCCAATGGTTATACGATGAAAACAACGTCCAACAATCGTCGGTTTAATTTAATAGGTTATTTGACACTTCGGTTATCGTCGGATATCAGACATACTCATCGTCGGATATCTGACATACTCATCATCGAATATTCGACATACTCATCATCGAAAGTCAGAGGTATGATTTCTTCAGAGCTATGTATTTGGGGTTCTGACTTCTGACTCCCACATTACGGAGTGCGGATTGCGGAAGTCAAAGGCGTATTTCTTCGAAGCCATGAATTTTTGGTTTTGACTTCCAACTTCCGACTTGCGGCTTGTGGATTTTGGATTGCATACTGACTATTATTGTGGTTGTGCGACAGTGCAGAGTTTTAAATAATAATAATAATAATTTATTAGCTTGTTCCCCCATCGCCTCTAAAGGGAACTGAGGTGACTAGGGACATGTCAGTTTTATTTATAAGTTATTCATATTTTAATATAGTTTATTTCTCTACATTGTAGGATGAGGATTATGAGCATATAATAAGAAATCAGTACAATGACCAAAACCATGAAAGTGGTTAATGTTTTGAAGAGTTTGACAAAGAGGAGGTTCTCACTTCCTAAATCAAGAGAAGTCTCATTAGATTTGGAAAATGTGATTAACAAGATGAAGGTGCCATCAATATTATAGAAACCAGATGAAATTGGGTAGAGAAGGGGGGTGCACTCCAAAAAGACGGATTTTTCCCATTTATATATATTTTTTAAGATGTTTTTATTTTTATTTTTAATGAAAAGCTAGAGCTTGAGGCGAAAGGAGCCTTCCAAAAGAAGGAACTTGCATATTTATATTTTAAGGAGTGACGAACGAAAGGACTAGCAACCATTGGAGGCATGTGACTATGTAAAACTGAGATTTTCTTCTTGACTTATAGCTAATGTCAAATTAATTGCAGCTATTATTTTTCATATGAATTTGTTATATGCTTATGATCCACTGTGGTTAATTATTCCCTGGTTGCAATCATATATTTAAATCGTTATATTTATTCATTTCCAATCGCTCTTTCATGATTAGTTTGTAAAACGAAACATTTATGTTCGTTCTTTGAGTTCTGTTAATTTATGTATGTTGACACAACGTCTCGACAGGGGTTCACTTCGCACTGTCATTAACAAACCCAAACCAACACCCTTAAGCACCGGCCCAGAAAGGTTTTATCCTTTCTAGCAACACCCACGAAGCGAGTGAAGTCTCACCCAATATGATCAAGGGGGCTGCAAGAACCATTTTCCGCAATGGGGAAAGGACATGCAATCACCTCAACTCTACCGCAATAGAAACCAAAGATTTAGATTCACATACATTTATATATTCATCATTCACATATTTATCATTCGCGGAATCAATACATAATGGACATTTGCATCAACATGGTTAAACTGGCCATTCACATCAACAACAATTACTGAACCACAAAAACTTAAACATATCGCAAATATTTGTATTCATCATTTAACAGAAATAGAGACAAAAGATATAACCATAACCATACATCTTCATGCATTCATCAAAACCTGCGGTATAACCTTCATAGAAACAGTTCAGAACATATTATTGTGGATCCATACAAAACTGCGAAAACAGAGTGTTGGCAGGAGGTTTGGATGAGTCAACTACGCAGCATCGCGGATGCTACACAAGGTCAAAGATGCCATGCAAGAAGGAGAACTGTGCACAAGTCCGAAATAATACTATTTTATGTATTTTTTGGTCATTTTGTACCTTATTGTGCAGGTTTGGGTCATTCTTTTGTAGATCTTGTTAAGAAGTAGTTAGGCGATTGACTAAGTGGACCATGAATGTAAAGGCATAAGCCTATAAATAGATGTAGAATTGCAAGTGTTAGGATGATCCATACCAATTGAGCACCGATGATAAGAGAGAATTGTGCATGTGTTGATTTGTTTTGAATCTGGGTATGCGACAAAAGAACTATATTGATGTATCTGTGTTTTATTGCGAAGGCTAACATGACATGACGGGGTTTTGAGCATATTCATTGTGTCTTTTCATGTTTTATGCTATGAATGTGATATGCGATATGAAACTGTGAATGATGCGATGTTTCTCTGTTCCAAATGATGTTTACTGTTAGATCTATTGCGCATTGATATCTCTGTTAATGATGAGATCTGTTGAATGATGATGCGATTTTGTTTGATGCATAATATAAAATGTTAGATCTGTTAAATAATGTTATGACAAGTTGATGAGTTGATGCACATGGTCCTCCTTCGTTCAGCGGAAACGTGGTTCTGTCAGCTCTCCCTTGAACATCTCAGGTGAGACTTTATCTTCTCTGCAAGTGTTGCTGGACAGGGTAAAACTTGTCTGGGCTGGTGCTCAGGGAGATCGCGGTGGTTTGGATGTCGACAGAGTGAGGAACCCCTGTCGACTGGGTTTGTGTCAACAAATGGTTCCGTTTCCGGAACCATGGCGCGAAATGGAGGGAGGACATATTTGTGGCATCCGACGAAACCAGAAATTGAAGATTGGTTCGACCAAAAGTTGCAAGAGTTTGTTGAGAAAGAGAATCAGAACCCTGGACTGACAACGGACTGGTGGCTGGAAAGGTATATACATGACGGTTCACATGAGTATTTTTTCTGTGAATTCCCGATCATCCTGTATGAGTGGTTGGCGCAATTAACCTTCCACAAGGTAAACTTCCAAGGTGGTGAGCCAACGTCCTAGACCCCAGAGTTGATCCAGGAGTTGCAGGAGGTAGACAACAGAGCATCGCGGGCTGTTGAATTCTAGCTTGACAGCGTATTGGAAGTCTATATCACCGAGTTTGTGGTCAACACAATGAAATATTATAGCAAAGCTGAAAGGGAATTTTTCAACGGACCGAGAGGTAGGTTCCTATTGTCGCTGCAATTGTCCATTAAGATGCTCATTTGTGAAAAGGGCATACTGAAGATGAACCTCGGGTAGAAGAACCCTGGTGGGCGGAGGTTGTGGATACCGCGAAGGTAGGGGGGGAGGTGAATGAAATGAAACAGGTAGATGGGTGCAAGTTATGACGAGACTGTGAAGGAAGCCGAGGAAAAGAGTGGTCTTACGAGTGGAGCAAAAAGGTTTCGACAAGAGAAGAGGCAGAGGACAGGAGAAGATCCTGCTGCGATCGAAATGAAAAACTATGAAGGAAGACCACACGGGATGAAGCGACCTCACAGTGCCGACAAGGACAACCAGGCTACGCCCAAGGTAGAGGCGGGACTAACCCACAGCAGTAACATACCCACACCTCCACTCACTATATCGTAACCAGGAAGAAACACGATTTTAACACCACCATGTTCGACGTGCAAACAACACTCAAATAGTAGCGGATCAGCGATTGTAGGTAGAAGGTCCAAGATGGCAGGAGAGGATGCAAAGTTACCGTTGTTCCATGGAAATGGAACTGAGGACCTAGGGAAATACTGGTTATTATGTGAAGTTGTGTGGATTGGTAAACAAATTACGGATGATGATGCCAAGAAAGGGAAATTGGAGATGACTCTTCGGGGTCGCGCATTGGATTGGTTCATGAAATTTGTACAAGTTCCTGCAGGAAGTCCAGAGAAGACATTGGATGAAGTTAGAAACGGATTACTTGAAGAGTTCATAAAACTGAAGTCTGAAGCGCAATACATTACGGAATTGAAGGAGATCAAACAATATCCAAACGAAACTGTTTGGGATTTTGACCAAAGGCTTAAAACACTAATGGGAAGGGTTGGTTTTGAAATGAGCGCCATTCAGCACAAGGAATAGTTCATCGCGACATTTCTACCTCATATCAAACTCCCATTCATGTAGCAGAAAATTACGACAGAGAGCGAGGCTCTGGAGATTGCGATGAAGTTAGAAGCTTCCTCTGTTGGAGAGAGTGCAGTTGGCATGTCACAGATCTAGACGCAGCTGGAAAATCTGACAATTCAGTTGCAAGAGCTCAAGAAGGGTAAAGAGCACTGCGAAGAATTTTGGTGCACTCGATGTCGTGCAAAGGGCCATACCAAGGATAACTGCCCAGATTTCCGAAACTACCTATTATCAGGAGTGTCGAACCCACTGAGTGGTGGAGGTATGCCATGGTGTCGCATTTGTCAAGTTTATGGGCATCATCATGAAGAGTGTGCATACATGCAGAAGATGGTCACGAAGCCGATGAATTTATATTGTACATTCTGCAAGTCTGTTGGGCATGAAAATAAGGATTTCCGTGCATATGGCTTACTCCAAGAAAGAACGTACGACTCATACTACGTAAAGCGAGACGACCATCGTGCAGTACAGCAACCGCAGTTGCAACCACAGGTGGCCCAGCCGCCACCTCAACCGTAGATGCAATTTGTACCCCAGCTGCAACCACAATAGTAGTTTGTGTCGCAGATGCAGATGGCTCTGCAGCAGCCATAATACGTTCAAACAGCACAGTATGTTCAGCCATGGTAGTGTGTTCAGTTGCAACTGAATCCCCTGAAACAGCAATTTAATCAACCACAGTATCAGCAACAAGGAGGATTTCGAGGAGGACGAGGTGGAGGCTTTTGTCGAGGAGGAGGACAAGGTCGTGGACCAGTACAATGTTATAATTGCGGAGTATTGGGACACTATCAAAGAGACTTCCCGCAGTTGCAAGCACAGTGTACATATGTGAAGAACCTGCAACAATTAATTAATGAAAATACACAAGATAGAAGAAATAATAGAACTTGGAATCGCTTTATTGATCGCAGGCCACTTCGAGGGGGAAACCTCCTTTGAGCAAGCTCAATACAAATAACTTCACGGTACCTTCATTGGCCTCAACACACACTTATTTACTAAGTCTATGCCCAATACTATGGGTCAATACCATGGGACATATAATACTACAGGATGACTTACAAAGCATATGCGTCTAATACTATGGGTCAATAGCATGGGCTAATACAAACTATGGATCAACAAATACTACGAGACGACTTACAAATCATATGCGTCCAACAACAATATACTAACAAAGTAAAGAGAAGGGTTGACACGGGTTCCTAACATCCCCTCTCCCTTAGAAAAATATTTTTCCTCAAAGTTTTAGATGTGGAAATTGATGCGGAATCTGAAGGAGCGGTTCCCCTGTAGCATCCTTAGGTTGCATTTCGTGCCACTAAATTAATGCCTCTGTGATAGAGTGAGAGAGAAGCTAACGCCTTTTGAGTTTCAGGGAGGATTGTTGGGAAGGATGTAGATGAAGAAGAACCATATCAGCTGCGTGAAAATGGTGCTCAGAACGGTGTTGATCGGCGTGTTGTTTCAGTTGAATTCTTGCCATGTGAAGGTTGTCCTGCAGAATGAGAAGAATCTGGTCGCGGTTTCGAAGAACCGAGTCAATTGCCTGAACTGGGGAATTGTTGAGAGTGTATGGAAGAAGAACTGGCGGTGCTTTTCCATAGACTGCTTCATATGGTGTCATTTTAGATGTGGTATTGTACCACCATAATGCTTCAAGGAAATCCATAGAAATAGTTGTCCAAATCTGTGTAGGGATGAGCAAGGGTTCGAGCAGTCCTGAAAGGAGTGTCGTTTCACCCTTGTTGACCTGGAAAGTATCACAATTAGACACCATCTGTTGAATTGTCATTTTTAGTCCCTATCAAAAGAAGTTACATTGTTCCCGGTCATATGTTGTTAGGAACCCAGAGTGCCCTGCCGATGGAGAAGCATGGAGTTCATAGAAGGGATAGCCCCGTTGATCAGATTGCAACCAATGTGGAACAAGCAGAGAAATAGATGTAAGAGAAACTAGGTCATCAAGTGTGTGAGAAGGAGCATCTACCACTAGATTGTCCTTACCCTTCTTGTAAGTGATCGCATAGGAAGAACCCATGAGTTGGATAACCCATTTCAAGTGTGTTGGGGAGGAGACCCATTGTTCCAAGAAATTTTCCAGACTATGGAGATCAGTCTTGATGCAGAAATAATTCCCTAATAGGGATGGCTACCACTTTTGTACTGCATGCAAAATAGCCATCAGTTCCTTCTGAGATGTCGATGCAGCTAAATTCTTACCAGAAAGGTCTCTTGAAGGCGGCAAGCCCACTGGTTCAGCAAAGACACCTGCATATCTATCCAAGGAAGTAGTGGAGACCGTTGATGGGTGCATCTGAATGGAATGGAGTTGAGTGATGACACCATGTGAATTATTCTTAAGGATCTTTTCCAGGAGATGTGAACTGATGATGCGAAGAGACCCTAGTTGTAAGCCCGTAAATTTGTGTTGTTTTTCATTGACTGAAAACTGCCTCCAAAGTTTAGCAAAATCCCATAAAATGGGGCCAAAAGTGCATAACCATTGAACGCCCAAAACCAAATCACATCCGCCTAAGGACAAGGAAAACATGTCAGAGTGCAGGTTATAATCTTCCAGAGAGATACGCACATTGTGACACTTCCCCTTGCAAGGTAAGGTGCCCCCATTGGAAACCATGACTTCAAAGTTGGAGCAAGGACGAACAAAAAAATCAGCCTGTTTGGCAATCTGAGGGTCAATGAAGTTATGAGTGCTACCAGAATCAATGAGTATGGTAAGAGGGAGCTTCCTGAAGTAACCCCTGACCGGCATTGTTTGTGGGGTGGTAACGTCGATTACAACATGGAGAGAGATCTCTGGTGGGTCGTACTGAGATGGGGGGGTCAACAAGCGGGGTGTTGAATGTCGACCTAATCATGTATTGTATATGGAGCTTCTTCACCAAGTTTAGAGGCAGGCGGAGAATCCACGTCCAAGAGATAGAGGTTTTGCTCAACACATCTATGTCCCCGAGTGAATTTCTCATCACAATTATAACAAAGACCTTTTTCTCGGCGTGCCCTCATCTCTGGTTCAAACAAATGCTTGATAGGAGTTGGTCGAGGAGCTGGTGTGATAGGAGGTCATTGGGAACCCATATTTTTGAAGGGAACAAAGGTGGGTTTGGAGTGTTGTTGGGTTGTGATCTTGTCCTCTGCCAACTTAGCCAACCCTAGGACTTCCATCATTGTGTTGGGACAGAACATTTTGACCTCTGAGCGGATTTCATCCTTGAGACCACTAATAAAACAACTCCTATAGAATTCATCAGACAATCCTTCTGTGTGATTGGTCAATTTCTCAAATTTTGTCTGATACTCTCTCACTGTGCCAATTTGACGAATTTTAGTGAGTGCTCCTATGAAGTCATCAAAAGCACTAGGACCAAATCGTTGCAAAAGGAGTTGGAAAAAATTTGTCAAGTTTGGCTTGTGATGAGCTTTGATGTATACATGGTACCATTGAAGGGCTTCCTGTTCCAAATGAAAGGATGCAAGTGGAACTTTCTGGACATCAAAAGTATTATGCAGACTGAAATATTGTTCTTCCCGGTATATCCATCCAGTCGGATCAGTACCATTGAAGCGAGGAAAATCAAGCTTCATCCCACGAAAAATTGTTGGAAGAAGAGAGCCCATTGTCTGATGAAGACTCGGGCTGTCATTTTTTGTTCATGGCTGAATGCTCAAGATGGAGGCCGAGAAATTTTTCATCCAGATCCTGGAGTTTGGTTTGGATGGCTGCAAGTGCTTCCTCCATGGTTTTTTCTCCTGCACAGGTGACAACCATAACCAGGATTTTTTTTGTTTTTTTTTAGTGGGTAGATAAACAAAAACAGAAACTGTTTCAGTAAAGGAAAATCTGGATTTGGGAAAAAATATGATGGTTAATTTGGGTTTGACTAGGTTTTGGATAGTTTCGAAGGGACAAGGAAGCAGAAAATGAGAATTTCAGAAGCGGGGTGAAATAATGAGAAAATTTGGTAGAGAGGGAGAAAGAAGCAGAAATAGGAAAGGAACTCTGTGGTAAAAATTGAAGGCGATTGGGTGAAAGTCGCAGAAATTATGGCAAACCCTAAAAACAGACAAATGTGGGATTTCTGGCTTTGGGAAGTGGAATTTGGGATAGGGTCCTCGGGAATGAAATACACAGAATGGGATTACAGGGGTGACAGGGAAGTTTCAAGGGAAATAGAGTGAAAACAAGGGAGATATGGTGAAAAAACAATTTTTATTTTTATTTTTATTTTTTCAGAATGGATCTTAAACAACTTCTGGAATGGGTCTGAAATGAATTTCTGAAATGGATTTCAGAATGGATCTTAAACGGCTTTCGAAATGGGTCTGAAATGAATTTCTGAAATAGCTCGGAATGGATCGAAAATGGTTGGATCTGAAATGGCTTGCAAAAAGAGCTGGCAAAAATCTGGCCATTTTGGTTCTTCATGAGCCTTGATGTACCAACGGTACCATTGAAGAGCTTCTTGTTCCAAATGAAAGGATGTAAGTGGAACTTTGTTGACATCAAAAGTATTATGCAGACTGAAATACTATTCTTCATGATAGATCCATCCAGTTGGATCAGTACCACTGAAGCGAGGAAAATCAAGCTTCGGACTATGGAAATTACTGGAAGAATAGAACCCATTGCCTAATGAAGACTCGAACTCTCATTTGTTGTTCATGGCTGAATGCTCAAGATGGAAGCCGAGAAATTTTTCATCCAGATCCTGGAGTTTGGTTTGGATGGCTGCAAGTGCTTCCTCCATGGTTTTTTCTCCTGCGCAGGTGACAAACATAACTAGGAGTTTTTTTTTTTGAGTGGGTAGAAAAACAAAAACAGAAACTGTTTCAGTAAAGGAAAATCTGGATTTGGGAAAAAAATATGATGGTTAATTTGGGTTTGACTAGGTTTTGGACACTTTCGAAGGGACAAGGAAGCAGAAAATGAGGATTTCAGAAGCGGGGTGAAAGAATGAGAAAATTTGGCAGAGAGGGACAAAGAAGCAGAAATAGGAAAGGAACTCTGTGGTAAAATTTGAAGGCGATTGGGTGAAAATCGAAGAAGTTATGGAAAACCCAAAAAGTAGACAAATGTGGGATTTATGGCTTTGGGATAGGGTCCTCGAGAATGAAATATGCAGAATGGGATTACAGGGGTGTCAGGGAAGTTTCAAGGGAAACAAAGTGAAAACAAGGGAGATATGGCAAAAAAAACAATTTTTATTTTTATTTTTTATCAGAATGGATCTGAAACGGCTTTCGGAATGGGTCTGAAATGGCTTTCAGAATGGATCTGAAACAGATGGATCTGAAACGACATGGAATGGATCGACAATAGATGGATCTGCAACGGCACGGAAGTGATCGGAAACAGATGGATCTGCAATGGCACGGAGGTGATCGGCAATAGATGGATCTGCAACTATGTGCAAATGATTGGCAATAGTTCAACTGAAAATAGATATGGACCCCAGGTATGCTCAGCTTCCTAACAGTTCAGGGGTTTCACTCAGCCACCAATGTTGTCTGACGACTTGCGTATTGGTGCAGTACCCCTCACTCCACGGCTCAGGTAAAACTGATAACTGCTTTGCCACAAACGACAGCTCTTGGTTTACCTCACAGGTGGGAACTAGTCAATCAGGTAGGGGTTGTTGCCCTTTTTGCTGGCAGGTCCTCCCAATGGGCCAGCTAATTTAGGGTTCATGTGGTACTCCTCACAATGAGTTTTAGGGATTATTCCCAAGTACTTCCCACAGTTAAGCGGATAGGGATTATTCCCAGATCCGAACCTGCAACAGATGCAAAAAAAAAATGGCAGAAATTCCACCCAACGAGCCCAAGAAAGTGCTATGATACCATATGTAAGGAACCTCCAACAATTAATTAATGAAAATACACGAGATAGCAGTAATAACCGAAATCAGAATCACTTTATTGATCGAAGGCCACTTCGAGGGGGCAACCTCCTTTGAGAAAGCTCAATACAAATAACTTCACGGTACCTTCATTAGCCTCAACACACACTTATATACTAAGTCTATGCCCATACTATGGGTCAATACCATGGGACATATAATACTACGGGACAACTTACAAAGTATATGCGTCCAATACTATGGGTCGATACCATGGACTAATACAAACTATGGAACAACAAATACTACAAGACGACTTATAAAGCATATGCGTCCAACAACAATATATTAACAAAGTAAAGAGAAGGGTTCACATGGGTTCCTAACACAAAGATGGAATATTCCAGTTTCGAACTGTCAACTTGGTGGAATGGAAGGTCGAAACAAAAACATAATACCCAGGCCCCAACTTCAAAAGTATGGACAAAATCAGTTGTTCCTCCTTTTCAATGCCACATTGCTTGAGCTGAAGAACCAAAGCTTTAAACTTGGTGAAGAAGTCTTGAATGGTTTTGAAACCGTTAGGGATTAGAGAGATCAACTCATTCTCAAGCGGATGGCCCCTCAACTCATCATTCTTTCCAAATGGTGACTCGAGCTTGAGCCAAACTTCATTTGGAGTGGTAAGACTGTCAACATGAAAATAGAGGTCTCTTGAGATACTGAGACAAATCATGCCATAGGATTCATCAATCCTGTTGAAAAACTTGGACTTCTCAATAGTAGATTTCGGCTCATTTTTATGTTCCTGTAGTAACTATGAAGATACCCTTATATCTCATTTGGATTACCATCTCGGCCTTCCACTCAAATTAGTTGAATGGAGTGAGCAAGGTGACAAGAGACTGCTCCATTTTTGTTGTTGTTCCCTTGGTGACAAAGAACCATTGAAAACCTACAAATGAAAACACTCAATCACTCACAAGGAAATCCTAGATAGCCAATTCAAACCCTGCATTGATAGAGGGAACATTCGTGAGCATGTCACACCTGGGAAGGACCCCTAAGGACGCCAATGCACAGACCCCAAGACTTATGTAGTTGCTCCACTGCTTCTAGTGCACCTCCTAAATAGTCTTGGATTGAATTGGAGCTCCTTGAGCTCTAATACCATGTAAAATTATAAACACGGCAAGACCTACTAGCTAAGAATTTCCCCACAAGACAAGAATTTGGCGAAGTATTGCATGTAATCGGTGAAAAAGAAGCTCAATAACACAAACAAATGGTGCAAATAGTTGAATTTTCTATTACTGTCCAACATATAAATGTGTTGGAATCATGATTATATTACAATAGGAGAAAATCGTTAGCCTTTGGAGGCATTCAAATGAGCTACAAGTGGCAGGCTTACATTGAGCCAAAATCCCCCCTAGGTTGACCAATAGGCTCCCAAATGGCACCAAACGACCACGAATGGCTGAGATGAACTTTGGGATGGTGTGATTGGTCAAACATAATGGTGGAAAATGAGTGGTGGAGAAAATGGTGGAGTGGAGGTGGCCTAGGATTGGCTAAACTTTCCAAAAAGAGGCAAAATGTCCACATACAATGCATGTGTGCCCCCTACTCAAAGCCACATCCGTAAATTATTAGATTAGTCATGTCCTAGTGGGTTAATGACCATAAATGAGGCACTTTATCCACAAGGAGGCTGAATGTGGCCGTCAATCTGAGTGGAATGGGTCAAATGTATCTAACAACCTTAGGCAAACACATTAACCATATTAAGAATTTTCAACTTCATGCTTAGCTTTGAAGCTTATGGAAAATTGTTGTTATCTTGACCATAGTTTTTTTTAGCGGTATAAATAATAAAAACGTTGTTTGGATCTTCTATTTTGGTTAATGATTTCTTTGCACTAAACTAAATCTCTTATTGTGAGTGTCTTATCACTATATTTTTCTTTAAAACTTAGCTATGATAGTTCTTTTAACAATATTGATATCTTGGAGTGTTTTCTCCTTCAGTATTCCCCAATAGTTTAACTAAAAAACTACATCAATTATTCATGTCAATTAACTTATACTTATATGTGAATATGTAATCACAAATTCCCTTATTTGTTAGTTTTTTTCTCAAAATTTTCTTGAAATTACTATAACCCCAAATATCATAACTATTCCCAAAACTAAATTATGAAGCTTTGCAATTGTTCTTAAAACTAAAATAATGAAGCTTTACAATTATTCTAAAAAATTATTTATAAAAATGAACTTCTTCCAAATTACAAATTATCTAAAACAAAATGAAAATATATTTTTTATTTCAATCTAATAATCGTTACCATTATTTTAAGTGTATTATTACAAACATCACATAATTAATATGGCATAATCTTTCAAAAAGTAAGCTCCTTATCATCCCAACAATCATCAACCTACTTCATCCCACGTTCCCCTTCCAAAAAAGTAAACTCCTTATCATCCCAACAATCATCAACCTAACATCAAAAATTTATTTATCCATATAACATAATTAAATCATAATCATTTTTAAAATTTATAATATATTTTTATCATTTTAATTATTCTTAACCATCAACCTAATAATAATATCATTTAATTTTTTAAGGTATATTTCTTTTTTTAAATTTAAACTCAAGAAATTTGATCTCTCTTGATTTAGATCCAAATTTAAGTTTTAAGTTTTTATTTTACAATCCAACATATATTTTTTATTACTTTTCATAATATTTTATTTTTTGAATCAACATGGATTTTTTTTAATACTTTTCATAATTTTTTTATTTTATGAACTAACATATAACATGTCAGTGCAATTATCAATTGGAACATCGCAATTACACAATTACTTCACAAGTTACTAGGATAAAATAATACATTTTATAAACTCCACCGATTTTTCAACATAACAAAATAAACCACCAATCTCAAATCGCTACTTTCTACATTGTATCACTAAAATGCTTTGCATAAATAACTCGGACCAGAATTCTACTGTAACAATGATGCTAACATTCACACTGTACATCCATCGCGATGGTGCGTGCTGGCGACAAAGAGAAATGAAAATATCCAGTGACTTGGGAATGTTAGAATCCACGAAAAAGCTCACGGCCCTCAACCTGGCGCCGTCTGGAAGTGCCACCAAAATATCACCTTGAAGATTACAAACATGAATGGCTTTCTTTGCATTTTTGAAGGATCACAGGAAGATTACAAATATAAATAGTAAGGATCACAGGCTGCACGAATCTTTGCATTTCTTCTTTTTACTGAAGTAGGGTTTTCAGAACTCATCTCCACCACTTCCATCTCGTTATGTGCCTTCCATGGTCGTCCTCAATTCTGTGTGTTCCAATAACCATGATAATTCATTCTTAATAGCGTATCTTCCATTTGAGCAAGAAATATTGGGATTGGAGGTAACGATAATAAGCTGGAAATTGCATCTATACAAGCAGGACGAAGTTAAAAGATCTGGTGGGTTTTTCCCCGAGAGTCCTGCATAGTAAAATGGGATTTTGATATTCCAATGTGCAGGGCCATGATTCACAATTACAGGGATAGAAAATTCAAGTTTTGTGAACTAAGAGAGTACAGGCTATTGTTTCCAATACCAGATTTTGGTTTCACGCAAGTTGGTTCGGGTTGCAGGTCTGCTGAGTCGCCGACCCATATTTTAAAAGTTTAAGTCCTGGAAATATGGAGATGGTGATGGATGAGACAGTTTCTTCGAGTTTGAATGGAAGCTCAGGAATTCAATTGGGACTGTACTCCAAACTTTGGTGTACTGTGCTTTTCAAGAACACCCTCGAGTTTGGAGTAAATTCTCAGTTGAATTTCTGGGCTTCCATTTAAATTTGTAGAAACCGTCTCATACATTACCATGTCGATATTTCCCGGACTTGACTTTTAAAATATGGACCCGCACATGAGCAACCTGAACCAACTTGTGTGAATCCAAAATGTGGTATTGTAAACAACACCATTTACTCTTTTAATTCACAAAACTTGAATTTTCTATCCTTGTAATTGTGAATCATGCTTCTGCAAATGGGAATATCAAAATCCCATTTTAGATTGTCGGACTCTCCCTGAATGACCCACCTGCCATTTGGCCTTCGTCCTCCGTGTATGGATGCAATTTCGAGGCTTATTATCTTTATGTCCAATCGAAAAACTTCTTCCTCACAGGAAAATACTCTATTAAGAATGAATTATCATGCTTATTGTAACAGACAGAGTTGATAGACCCCACACAACAGACTATGGCACTTCCATGGTCATCCGTAGCAGCTGAGATTTGATCTCCTTGTCTCTGACAACAAATATTTGTATACACAACCAGTATTGTCCATAGCCTACAGTCTTGAGGGGTCTATCGATTCTGTTTGTCGCATTATCATGGTTATGGGTTATTGTGCCAGACAGAAGTGATAGATCCCTCCACATGACAGACTATGGATCTTCCATGGTCGTACATGGCAGCCGAGATTTGATCTTCTTCGCAGGAAATCTTAATAAACTTCCCCACATATCATGGCCATCTATCCCCAAGTAAATACTACCCATGTCGACATAAAATTAAGTAAATCTCTAGTGCTTCCTTTGGCATCCATACAATGGAGGATTACAACTCTATAAATAGAGTTCTTTAGATGCAAAAACAACCAGCACGAAACTATGGGCATCTAAAACCAACTAAAACCATGTGCCCAAAACCACTTACTTCCTTGCCCATTACCGAGTCAAGGTTAACCCTAACAATCCCCACTTTAAACTTGACTATCCCATATCTCATTTGCATGTAGATTAAACATTCCATCTCTAATTTTTTATTTTTTTTACTGCGAAGACTATATTGGATTACCATGGGAACAAAAAGTGAACCCGGTTATATGATAAGAAAATGAAATGGGTCAAGAAATTGAAGAACCAAATACATCTTGGGATAAATTGGAAATTGTGTTTGGTAAACACAATGAGATTCAAGGTCACCATCTTGAAATGAGTTGGTTGCTTTAAATCCAAGTGAGTTTTTTTGCATTCAAATCTTTCTATCTTAATTCAAAACCCTTAGAACCTTAGTTGAAGAATGCAAAATTAAAATGACAAAAAAAAACAATGTATTTATGCTATTATTTCCAAGTTTGGACATGCGTGTGATTCCACGAAGGTGGTTCACCATTTTTGGCGCGCGGGAGCCAAAAAAATTGTTTTCTGCACCCTCGATCAAGGTCTTTTCAAACCCTCGACCTCGATTGAAGGCTAGGTTAGACCCTCAATCGAGCTATTGCTCAATAGCTCAATCGAGGGTTTGAGAAAAAAAAAAAAAAAAAAACGATAATGCACAGTGAGCGACAAGGACAGAACGAAAGCCCTCTAGTGAGCATGAGCAGCCAGCACACCACGCCACGCCACCACCCACGCCCAACTCCACTTCGCCATGGCTTTAAATCCACAAGGTAAGTGGAATTCAACCCTATAATTTGTTTTTACAAAAAACTTAAAATTTAAATTTTATTTGTTTTAAAAAAAACCCTAAATTTTATTTGTTTTGTTTTGTTATTTGTTTTTAAAAAAAAACCTAAATTTTATTTGTTTTGTATATAAAATTGTGTGTTTTTAACAAAACTTAAATTTTATTTAGTTTTTATCAATTTGTGAATGTAACCATTGAAAACTAAAAACCAACATCAAAACCAAAAACCATTGAAACTAAAACCACCATCGAAACCAAAAACCATCGAAACTAAAAACCACCATTGAAACCAAATACTATTTGGAAAAAAAAACATTCCAAAACATTTTTTTGTTTTAAATTTATGTTGAATTTAATTTTTCAAATTATTAATATTTTTATTTATGTCAACCTATAGCATTTCATTGCATAAATGTTATGGGTGTTTTATTTTAAAATGTGTTTTGACAGTGACATGTAGAAAACTCATCTTAGATTTAATGTTATTTTCAAAAATGACCTACAATTTCTCTAATGGAAAATCCATAATTAAGTAAGTAACATCATTATTATTAATTTATTTAATGAAATGAAGTGTCATTTTTATTTTCTAATATTTTTATAGTTATACATAATATCATATAAATGTTATATATTTTTTTTTAATTTTTTAATAATATATATTATATAACATTTTAAAAATAAATATTTAAATATTACAATTAAATTTAAATATGCTTATTAAATTCAATATTTATTAATATAACTATATGTTAATATAAACTAATAATTTTTTATTTTTTTTACCGGTTTCACCTTTAAAGTCAACTCAACTATTCGTTGTTGAAAAATAAAACATTTATGGAGTTCCTTACATATGTCCTACTCATCTACTATATCCCTTAATTTTTTTAATTTTTTAATAATATATATTATATAACATTTTAAAAATAAATATTTAAATATTACAATTAAATTTAAATATGTTTATTAAATTCAATATTTATTAATATAATTATATGTTAATATAAACTAATAATTTTATGTTAATATAAATTATAAATATATTGAAGTTAAAAAAAAAAACATTTTCTTAAAATCAAAGCTTAGGTCTAATACCTCAATAATCATTACATTAAAAACTATCCAAACACATTTAGGTGCATACAACATGTCCATATCAAAATGACAAAAGCAAGTGCAACAACATCTTATATTATTAAGATTTGGACATACTCCCTTTGCCATGGTCTAAATGTCATAATATAATATGTAACCTGGTTGGTGAAGGAGAGGATAGGCTAAATTGATTTTGTTTCCCTACACCTCCTATAATGAGAATTAGAGCGAAATGCATAGAACAACTCCAACTAGGGAAACCATAGAAGTTGCAAGGTTGGGTAAAGTCGATCACCATGCAAATTCACCAATTTATCCACTGATGGGAGTGAAATCATACTGTCAGTTTGAACCTTCTAGAATTCCACTTCCCACTTCATGATGGCCACACTAACCACTGTAATAAACTCCATATACACAAACCAAGAGATGATGATGATGAAAATGTAGTGGAGAAGAAAGAAAATGGGCAAGAGAGGGTAACCAAAATACCATAGAGACAAAAGATGCATGGGGATTATTCTCAATACCTAGTACATTACATAAAAACTTAATATTAGTCGACAATGTTGATCATCTATTTTTATGGTCTTTGTGGGGACCAAATTCAAATCCTGAGTGATTTTGATGGAAGACTAACCCCATGTCATGGCCTCTTAGCTAAAGAAAATTGTGTGTGATTAGTGGTTTTCCCATCGAGGGTAGTAAATAAACATTGTTCAAAAGAAAAATCTACTTTGTTTACTAGTGGTAAATAAACATTAAAAGAAAAATCTACTTTGTTTACTAGTGGTAAATAAACATTAAAATACTTGTGCCACCTCTTGACCCTCAACTAGTAGATCTGTCCCTACAAGATATTTAGAATATATCATTCTAAAAATAGTTTAGTTTCCCCCCCACATCCCAACCTCTAGTCCTAGTCCTTGTGTGACATTGAGGACTTTATCTAAGAAATCCAACTATTCTCAATGAATATATGTATCCAACATGCTCACATGATTTGAATGTGACCGCCACATTTTATCCCTAAAGATGTTGCACCAGCTGTTGCTTGAAACAAAACACCATCCTAATTCTCAAGGGCGTGTGTTGTCATAGATTTGTTTCAAGGACACAATTAATCATGTGACCCTTATCTAAACAGGAAGAATCTATCACTGCTAAATAAAAACTTTTCTATGTTGCCTTAACAACATTGTACTTTGCTTCCATTCACACAACTCCTCAAAGCCTAAACACAAAGTAATTCTCTACCATGTAGATTAGCCACACAAGACAAACCATCTTTTAATTAGCGGATGGTTTGCTTATTGCTTCCTCCTCAAGAGAGATGACCTCTTCGCACCTTGTGGGAGTTTTGATGTGGGTTTTCTTGCTGCCACTACTATCATTTTAGCCACAAGACACTAAAGCCCACAAAATTGGGGCATAAACAATACTATGTATTTCCCAACAATTGCCTCAACATACCTTTAACGCTGGTAACTTGCATGAAAATGAAACAACACATGTCTATACATTTGCTAAACAGATCTACATGCTTGTCAATTCCACGTGAAAGGACTAATCACACTCTTCTTTAACGAGCCACACATATCCCATGCTCCATTTGAACATTCTTATTGGATTTACACAACCTCTTCAAATATGTGGTTACTTTAGGATGTGGTAGGTAGATTCAACTTGTATCCCTAGGTGTAGATACATCAAACAACCCACACTATCTCTTGGTTTGGTTTGGATTCTCATGTGGTATGTGTCTCAAGCCAACACACAAACAGCCCTTACAGTCATTGATTCGTTCTCATGTATGTCAATAGATCTAGAGCATCGTGGCTCTCTATAATCATTCCTATGCTATCAAATTCCTATCCTATCAAATTCGACTCGTCATTCAAAATATTGGAAATATCATAAATTATAATTATTCACTCACTCATGTCATGCACTCACTGCTTAGCTTTGCTTTGCTTAGCTTTAATTAGCCATTAAAAAGGTAGATTATCGTCGAAACTCAAACATGTACCGAGCCCCAGTTGAATTAGGCTTGATTTCATTTCCCCTCCATTCCATACTTGTATGTTGTCGCAACAAGTGTTGAACAACTAAATCTGATGCCTAGGCCCCTATGATGCTAGCGTTGATAATAAAAATGATATCAAAATTGAAATTGGAAATTGAAACTGGAATTGAAATGTAAATTTGAAATTGAAAATGAAAATGATATTGATATTGAAATTGAATTTGAATTTTGAAATGAAATTCGAATTGAAAATTGAAAATTGAAATTGAAATGAGAAATGAAAATTGAGAATTGGAAATGTAATTAGAATTCAAATCGAAATTGAAACTTGGAATTTGAAATGGAAACTTGGAATTTGAAATTGAAATTTGAATTTGAATTGTGAAGTTTGAAATAGAGTTTGAAATTTGAATTGAATTTGAAACTTGAATTTGGATTTGAAATGCGAAATTTGAAATAGAATTTGAAATTTGAATTTGAATTTTAAATGTGAAATTTGAAATAGAATTTGAAATTTGAATTTGAATTTTAAATGTGAAATTTGAAAGAGAATTAGAATTAGAAATTGAAATGTGATGCAGAGAGTTCTGAAGAGAGAACTTCATTGCTTCATGCTCCGCGACGCACGAGAGGATCTGATGTCGCCCAAGAGGGAGGCCATCGGCAGCGCTCCCATTCGCTGAGGAGTGCGGCCACGCCGGGGTCGGATGCCTCTGGTGGCAGCATCAGGAGAGCTAGTGTGTCAGTTCATCTCGATGGCATACATGTTGATCCCCAGGTGGGGGATGGGAAACAAGAATTGAGTGCATCAGGTGCATCAAGTGCATATTTTTTGTTAGATACATTTTCAGTAAATTTTTAGTATATAATGCATTGAATTTCAGTTGCAAGTTATAATATATATTTTTAGTAACATTTTTGTTTTGGTTTGGATTGCAGGTGCCCCATCAGGGGGATCGTATGACGATGAGGTCGCACACATCACTCTCGCGGATATCACTTCCCTGTGAGAGTGGGTGAACTCATGTTTGTGCACATTGAGGGAGGATTCTCCCACACAACGATCTTTATCCATGATGTTATTAATAGTGGATGAGATGTTGGCCCTCTACGAGAGAGTGGGACCTCTTAGTGACATTTGGTGTCATTCATGCCAGAGGAGGAGACGGGATGTCATTGGGATCCACAAATGGGAGGATGTCAAAGTCGCCATAAAAAGGCATGATATCAAGGGTACTTTGTTCGACATCCCTCCTGGCCGCCCTTCCTGTCAACCGCTTAGACTCAAGGAGTTTAAGTTGGAGGTCGCTGCACCATATCTATATGATAGATTCGTCGGAGCATGGGGCATGTTCCCCCACCATGACTAAGTCCAATTGTACTTTGAAAAACATATTTATGCAGAGTTTTTTTTGGATATGCACCCAAATTACACCAGCACAAGGTCCGAGTTCTATGGGGCTAGTAGGGGATGCTCCTACCAACGTCCTGGAGCTCGGAGAGACCCTGCCTTCGTGCCACCCCCCTTCGAGGTTGGTACTGTTTCCAGACAGGACAGTTATCAGGTCAGTGGATGTGGCACAATCATCCCAGCTTGCTGTAGAGGCTAGACAGGACCTTGTAGAGTCGTTGTTCACTGCCATGGGCAGTGCTGTTGTTGTTGCACATGGAGAGGCATCTAGACCACCCCCTGCACCTGCAGAGCCAGAGATAGAGTATGTCCCTAGTGACATGCTCAGGAGTTTGGATGGCGAGGCCCTACTGGGGTATGCTGAGTCAGCCCGAGATGCATACTTTGAGTTGTATCGTAGATGCATTGCTCCAGGACAGGAATACTTTTGTACAATTATGTATATATGTTCTTCATGTTACATCATATTATATGTCGTAAATTGAATGGTTAATAATACTTAAGGGAGGTGTATTCTATTTCTCCATGCAGGGAAGCACATTCATCAATCAACTCTTTGCTAGTGAGCCATCGGTTGGTCCATCCGCTCGTCCCAACTCGTGGACGGCAGTAGTCAAGGTAAATTATAATTTATGTTCTAATTTAATTTGAGTTTATTATTTCCCAGTTTAAATAATTTATGTTTTATTTCTTAATTTTTGAGATTTTATGTTTTAGATCTTAACTTCAAATGAATTCCAAACTGTACAGGTCAAAGGAAAGGGCATTGCTCCTGATGATAGACATGAGGACCGCGAAGGTCCTGACCAGCCGGGTCCAGACACAGAGGTGAGTTTTAATTTATGTTCCAAATCATGTTATTTAATCACATTTACTAATTTATTTGTGTGCTTTATGTTTCAATTTTTGAATTATAACTTAAATTATGTTTTAGTTTTAATTTTTAATAAATCTAACTTATTACATCTAATGGCATATTACATAGGCATCGCTACGAGCGGGTGTTGATGCTGTAATGGCTTTCACATATGATTGGGATGCAGCTCGAGCACGTGGTCCTAATGAAGGGCCATCTACCCAGATTCCTACGTAGATGTCGGATATCACCATTGACTCAACGGAGCTCTAGGCATTCATTCATAGTTTACTGCCTCAGAGCCAGCATTGGCCTACTACACACGAAGGCAGCCACAAGGTCGATCAAGGGCCTCGTGGGGGTAGTGGCCAATGAGTTGATGATCTATACAATTCCATGTTTTGGATATTTTCATATTTTATATATTTTCATGTTTTGGATGATCTATATATACGTTTTCATGTTTTGGATATGGATTTCTATCATTTATACATGGACTTTTATCATATGTGTACTTTGGATATGGACTTTTGGATATTTTGTTACATATTTTGTATATTTTATCATATTGATGTATTCATGTGTATTTTGTATCTGATTTGAAATCAATCAAGTTTTTTATATTACATATGGATATAGTTATTACAGTTACAAATTTATGTTTTGTCATTTCAAATGCAAATTTAATGTGCAGTGATTTCAATACAAAAGTTCAATCTCGATGTGTAGTTACAATTTATTTCAATTTAAAATGCAAATTTCGACTACATTACAAAACATCTTCCAAAATTTAGAATTGAATACATACATTACAATTTAAAATTGAAATTACAATTCCAATTCAATTACAATATAAAATTTGAAATTTAATGTGTAATTTCAATTCCAATTCAATTACAATTTAAAATCTCATTTTCAACTACATTACAATTGCATAAATAAAATCAAAATTTAAAATTAGAATACATTTGAAATTAAAAAATGAAATTACAATTACATTATGTTGTATACACATTACAATTCAATTACAATTTACACATTCCAATTCAATTACAATTTAAAATTAAAATTTCAAATTTAATGTGTAATTTCAATTGAAAATTCAATGTGTTGTTCCAATTTAAGAATTCAATTTCAATTACATTATAATTGCATTTGAAATAAAAAAATTTAAATTAGAATACATTGTACAATCTAAAATTTAAATTTTACAATTTTACATTGTATAGATGTATTTTAAATTCTCAATTACATTACAATTGTATTTTAAATCAAAATTTAAAATTAGAATACATTTGAAATTGAAATTTGAAATTATAATTGCATTATGTTTTTGTTTGTGAATTGCAGACGGAAATTTAATTAATAGAGCAGAAATATACATCTAGAGCCGAATTGCCTGTAGCAGATTGGGGAGGCCTCAAGTGGTGAAGCCACCATCCCAATCGCTCAAAAATACTGAAATGACTGACATAATACAAAATAAAGACCCCCTAGGTATGGTCTACCCATAAAAAGACTGGGACTTGCTACAAAAATAAAGTCTCAAACTGTCTGGCGGTGCTGTAAACTAAACCATACAGAAAATTAAAACAAAAAAGCTGATAATCACAGAGATGACCCGGAGCTATGGCAACACATTTAGCGATTTGCAGGTGGCTCGTCTGGTTCCTCCTCAAGGATGGGGCAGGAAGCATAAAAATATTCAAAGGTCCCCGGAGGGGGCAGAGTAGGAGAGGGAGAACCTGGAGTGCGCATACCATCCTGAGCTGCGTCATTTGCGAGGGTTGCTGGAGCCAAGCCCTTGTCCTTCCAAACCTTGGACTTTTTCTTTGCAAACCCAGATTTTGGGGCTTCTGGAGCAGCAACGTCTTCATCTTATTCCTGCACTGCCGGTTCAGAATTGCTACCCAAGGAGAAAATTTCCCATGTCATATTGGCATCTAGGGTATTTGAGTGATCCGTGACCTCTTTCAAACTGGCATTGATATTCCTCACAATGTTGGAGTTGGCTTACCAGCTCGCCTCCATCTCTTCAATGAGGGTACTCATCATATTTTTTAGAAGCCAATAGTGGTTTATGGCACCACTGTTGCTGCCAGAGGCGAGGAGGGCCGCCACCCTATGAGCTTCCCACCCGTCGATTAGGCTGCGAGCAAGGATAATTTTAGGGGCGAAATTTATCCCATGGGATATTTTTCCATGTTTTTTTCCAAAAAAAGATTCACCAATTTACATTTTTTGAAACCCCATTTTGCCCAATTTTGATGGGGTAAACTTTTTTCACTCTAAAAATCGCCAAATTATTATATAAACTATATAAAATCCTTAGAAATTGAAATAATTTAAGAAAAATATCGCCAATTATTTTATAGTTGACATTTTAAGAATTGGTAAGATTTTCCAAGCTTTATACATTTTTAAATAAGTATGGGTCCTTAAAATTATCCCTGGCTGCGAGTCTGCGCAGAGATGCACTCAGCGTAACCGTCCATAACAGTCCAGTCCATGGCAACCTTGGGCCATCGACTGGAGCTCTTTCTACCACTACCGCGGTGAGATACACCTCTATTGTGAATTTTCATGGCTGTGAGAGTAGCAGGGGAGACCACACAGAGAATCCAAAACTCAGCTGAGTGAGCCACAGAGAATAACCAGAACGCAGCAATAGGATTTGAATTCATGCCGATGAAGGGCTTTAAAGAGATGAGCCAAGCCAAGTTCCTCCTGTAGAGGCAATAAATGATACAGTCTGTCATCCTCGATGAAGGTGGCAGAAATGAATGCATGTCACACTGGCCGAGAGAAAACGTCATTCCAGACGCGCATCACCCTCGTCCTCCAGCCTTAAATACTCCAGGGTGATATGTTGTTCCTCGTATCCGGTAGACAGGTGTGTGGCTGTCGTTGTTTCATGGCCCAGATCGTGCATGTGAAGAACATCGCCACGTGAGGTGGGTCGAGGTGGCGTTTGCTCCATGTACGCAGTGGTCAAGGGCACTAGATCACCCGCATCTAGGGTATAATTGCATTATGTTGTCTACACATTACAATTCAATTACAATTTCCACATTCCAATTCAATTACATGCAAAATTTAATGTGTAATTGCAATTGAAAATTCAATGTGTTGTTGTATACAAGAATGCTTTTTTCCATTGAGAGTGTAAAATATCCCTTGAGACAAAATTCTCTAATTACAACCAACTAATAATTGATTGATGCCATTTTGGTATTGTTTGTGATAGATTTCTATAAAATTCAAAAATATTTGGTGTAATAACAAGTTCTATTGTATGTAGGTGATCTTTATGTTCTTTTCTTTTAAGTGTGTGCTCTAATCTAAATGAAAAGAAAAAAAAACACCAAATCTTATTTAAAACATATGATACTTACTATTATGTTTCTTCCTTTTATTTAGCAATCATTTGAAGGGTGGTGTTTGTGCTAATAACAATGGATTATTATGCATCACCTCATTTTTTAATCCACACGGTCATTTAAGGTTTTAAGAAAGGAACAAATTGTTATGTCAAAGTCTTGCCAACTTTCATTATTACTTTTCCATGTCTATCAAAAACAAATGCATGTACAAGTTGTGTTTTGGTTTGATAATTGAGGTTTTTTTACGCAAGCAAGACCATATAATACTAACTAATTTCCCTCAAAGAGATTCCATGCCTATGCGTGCAAAACTGCATGATAAAGATGGTTTTTGATGCATGCAATCCAAAAATTGAGAAGGTTTGATGGTTAGAAATTATAGTGAATGTTTGTGAGTTGTGCCAACAATGGGTATTGTTTGCATTAAAATATATTCAAGGATTATGTGTAAGTGCCCTTTAGTTGAATTGTACCCTCTATCTCCTATGTTATATTCCATGTAGCACCAAGTGCCAATATTTTTATTAAATGGAATGAGGAGACGCAAAAAAAATTGGTCCTAACTTTGATATGTTCAATAACAAAACTAATTGATTATTGTTGAATGAAACATTTTTTCAATACATTGGTATTTGATAATATTTGTATACATTGATAATGAAATACAATGTAATTGATGATGAAATACACTGAATGGATTGTAATGTATATAATTTTGCATTTGAAATCAAAATTTAAAATTAGAATACATTATACAATTTAAAATTTAAAATTTAAAATTTTACATTGTATAGATGTATTTTAAATTCTCAATTACATTACAATTGTATTTGAAATCAAAATTTAAACTTAGAATGTACATTACAATTTAAAATTGAAATTTTACAATTACATTATATTGTCTAACATTACAATTCAAATATGTGAACAAGTGTATTCACATTGGAGCACCATGACCCAATTTTCACAAAAGCCTCCCATCTAGTATTTTTATTCTTGGCATTAAAGCATCTACAAAAATACATTTATAAAACAACCTCCACAAAAATCTCCAAAAACATATTACACAAGACAACATGAAAACTATGTCAATGATGCAAGTGGCATACATGTAACTCATTCATCTGGCCAATGGGTTATAGGAATGCAAGTCTCCATAATACGATCATGGTCAGCTTCTATCATCTTCCATCTCTTTGGCTCACCTCTCTTCATCTTGATTTATGTTAGATGTATCCGAGCTGCCACCACCAAATGACTATATTAACATGATATATATTCAGGCATAAAATATTTGTAAATAATATGCGCACCCTGCTTTTTCACTCTTTCAAAAAAGTGTCCCATTAGAACCATGTCTCTAGTTTGGTATGTGAATTCTCCATCTTGGTAGGGTCACACCAACCTACTTTTTATTTGTGTGCATCGCATCAAATAATATGCCACATTTTCTTCGTTGTGGGGGGGTGCAATGACAACAAATACATCACCTGCAAGATACATTACAAATATTATTCAAATGTCCTACGTGCATTTCTACAAAATTTGTATATGTGTAATATATAATGAAGTAATTAATTTAATGAAGTCTCTTGTACCTTCCCTAACCATGTCAGAAACTCGATCATGATCTAATGAGACCATTGCCTCTTCAGTGTGCATCTCTTTCCATGTTGGAATTGGATGTGGGCCCTTTGGATTAAGAGAGACATATTTCCATGGTTTCACATATACATCATTTTCACAGTGATCAAGCCCGCATCAATGCAAAAATCGCAAAAACAAGCATACTTAATACTTCCTCGTTTCAATGGAAAATATGTCACCCATGTCTTTACTTCGAACAGAATGTAATTCCCTCGTACCAGGTATGGTCTCACAATACCACGGCATGGATCTATTCACATCTCCAAGGGAAACATCCCAAAAGAACTTGCATGGAATTCAGTTTTTCATATGTAAATTCCTATCGAGTATGTGTTCTTTTTGAAATTATGATATTGAATGTTATTATCTTATTAATTGAGTTTGGAGTTTATTACCTGCACACCGGCCTTGCTTGTTTGCGACCTTGATGTCCCAAATGATGTGTGCACCAATCAACTACTTCCGTGGAGCATTTGAGTCAGGTTACACCATGACTCATCTGGTACCTCCGAAGTGCTCATTTCACACATGCACCCGCGCCATCATGTTCACCCTTTCCATGCCCTGTTTCAAAAAAGCTCTAGGTGTGTCGGATTCCTGTCTCTTTGTGAAGGCGACTCAACCAATAAAATGAGCATGCCGATTTGAATTTCCCTGCACACCCATCTGACCAAATCCAGTTTTCAGCAAATGATACGCCTCTCCGCCTGAATGAATCATAAATCAACCCAAAGCAGTGTTGAACGAACAATGTGTCATGCTCACGATCATCACTAACATAAAAATGGTACTCAGTTGATCACTTCACGTGACTGAGGAGTGTTATCCCTACCATTAATGCTTTCCTGAGCATGTCTATACAATACATGTATGAAGATAGACACCCGGTCGGAGTGATAGTACTCACTCTGTATCTCTCTCTGAGGAGAAAAAGTGTAGTTCTCCACAAAGTCTACCACTAATCAGATTGTGCCCGACTCAAATACCTCACGAGAATGTTTGAATTCTGAAGCTTGCCACCTGGACCTATGGGAGTGCTTTATGTATTTATAAATCTGACTTTGAAACTTCTCCATGAAATCTGAAACGAGAATCTCATCCTCGAGCAAGTCGATCCTCTTAGATGACACAGATGAAGAAGATGATGGATTCATGGAGACATACTCGTACCTCTTCCACATAACTGTGATATCTGACAATCCATGATGTGTTGGATCGATAGGAAATTTCCTATGGAACAATGTCAAATCACCGCATTCATGGCATTTTCTCCCACCTACACACCTCTTATTGAAAAACACATGTTCAGGATTCCCATTGCATAGTATCATACAAATAAAATCTCGCACTGTGTGAGGAGCTAGTACATCGTTCCGGTGCCTTTTGCAAAAATACAGAAATGTGTCATAGTATAGTCCAAATTCAACGTGATACCGGAAGCAACAAGTGTCGCGAATCGTATTCAGCCTAATATACCACGGTTTCAATTTGTTGAACATGCTAAATGATATTTGAACACTGGGATTGGTTTCTTGGAATTCCTCGTAAAGTGCAACTCCCGTCATCTCCATCACATGCTTACAGTGCTCCTGATAAACGCCTATGGATAAACGTTGTCATAGGACATGCTTTCGATCTGGAATAGCACGAGAATGGCTATCCCAAAACTCTCTCTCTAATGCCTACTGTCATCCTTCCTCGATAGGATTCCCTACAAATAAGAGCCCAACAAGCAGCTTCATCATTTTCATCTATACGGACCCTGAATTTAGTATATTTGAGCAATGTTCATTTTGAAACATTGACCAATGACTCCATTACTGATACCATTCGATTTCTTGAGGTGCTTTGTGCCACAACAGCCGTTGTAATTTCCCTACGAGCAACTCGGGTATCATTGTTTCTTGATTTTCCAAACGAAGATAATGCAGTTCTTACATTTTCTATTGCATTCTCGCATATCTTTTTTGTTTTAACATCTTGAAAACCCAACAACTTTGTGGCACAGTTCAATTTTTTGTGTTTTATCAACCCATGTAGGATTTGAGCTTGTGCTATCGTTGAATGTTGTTCAAAATATGACTTGATTATGTTACTGACATGCTCTCTAACTCTCCGACTAGGGATCGAGTTCCCAATCTCTTCTTGTGCAGAAACAACTACACAATCCTCTAGAAAATTCCCACCCCTTCCAACCCCACTGCAACTCCCAATTATACTTTCAATGTGAGAGGGAAAGGTGTCATGTGATGGTTGATCAGGATCATGAGGGGGCATAGGGTCATGTGATTCTTGATCACCATGATGTGATGTCTCACCATAATCTCTCCCTACACAACATGTAAATTAACAAATTGAAAATTGGTTACTTGATAGTTGTGCAGTGAACTTTAAAATTGCTAGTAACTTGAAATTTGATGTGGAAATTGAAAAATTGAAAAATTGAAAATTGTTTGTGAATTGAATTTTCCAACTAATACATTTAGCTTGAGAATTGTTCTAAGTAAAAATTGAAATTGCCAGTGCCTTGAAATTTGAAATTGCTAACTTAATTACTTGAGAATTGTTCTAGAAGTAAAGTTTGAAATTGCTAGTAAAAATTGAAATTGCTTGTAACTTGAAATTGGTAGTAACTTGTACATTTAACTTTAAAATTGCTAGTAACTTGAAATTTGTTACATGTAAATTAACAAATTGAAAATTGCTAGTGACTTGAGAAAAATTTTGTACAAGTATTGAAAATACATTAAAACAAGAAAATTGTTTGTAACTTAATTTCAAAATAACTAAATATGTACATGTAACTTGAAATTGTACATTTAGTTTGAGAATTGCTAGTAAAGTTTGAAAATGAAATATATATATTTAACTCAAGATAATTATTAATAACTTGATATACTTGTGCATTGAACTTTAAAATTGCTAGTAACTTGAAATTTGATGTAGAAATTGACTAATTGAAAATTGAGTGTGAATTGAATTTTCCAACTAATTATACATAACTATCAATTTAACTTGAAAATTATCCATTTAACTTGAAAATTATCCATTTAACTTAAAAATTGTTAAAAATTTTGAAATATAAATTATATACCTACTATAGGAAAAAAAAAAAAAAAAAAAAGTTAACTTATCCCTACATTAATGCATAGAAAAAATTGGTACATGAATTGGAAATACATTAACTATGAAAATATTTTGAAGTGTAAGTTGATTTGATTATAAACCTGAGAAATTTAAATAAATAGTCTCAACAAAAACACATTTCTCTCAAATTTACAACATTGCACCCATTAAAATCCTTATAGAAATTCATCCTCAAAGATTTTGAAAATAGTCTCAACAAAAACCATAAAAATACACATAATTATCTTGGTGATGTCATGTTATGTAAATAAAAGTATGTGATAGATGGAACCTTTAAATGGAATTTTTTTAAAGTAAACATTATAATTTAGCTCTTTGAACATTCATTTGTTTTCAAATATTCATAACTATTAAAATATTACCAACCACCATAACTATGAAAATATTGTCAACCACCATAACTATGAAAATATTCATTCATTTGTTTTCAAATTGAATTTTCTAACTAATACATAACTATCATAATGTTCATTTCAAATAAAATGAGGGTAAGTTAAAATTAGACATTAATAGTTATTTCAATCAACAAATGTTGAGACTTGGAGCTCACATTGAGGCTATACATTTATATTTTTTTATCAAATAATAAAACAAGAATTGAAATTGCATTTAACTTGAAATTGTTAGTAACTTAGAAAATTGCAATTAGTTAAATATGTACATTTTAACTTCGATAATAGTGTCCAAGTGTATATTTAATTTGAAAATTATTCTAATAACATTGAAAATTGTTAGTAACTTAGAAATTTGAAAATAGTTAATATGTACATACATTTTAACTTGAAAATAGAATCCAAGTGTACATTTCATTTAAAAATTATTGGACAATAAAATTGAAAATTGTTAGCAACTTTGAAATAATTTGAAAATTGCTAATTGTTAGCAATTTGAAATAATTTGAAAATTGTTAATTGTTAGTAACTTTGAAATAATTTGAAAATTGTTAGCAACTTTGAAATAATTTGAAAATAGTTAAAAATATGTACATATTAGCATGAAAATAGAATATAAATGTACATGTTTCATTTGAAAATTGTTCCAATAACATTTGTTAACCACTTGAAAAATGTTCATTAAACATAAAAATTGTTACAAACTTTGAAATTTAAATAACAAATGGATGAAATAAATAAGAATTTATCATTACAAATAAATATGAAACATATTAAATTATGAAATTTAGTTAAATTAATTGGAAAATTGTTACTAATTTTGTAAGTTATGTAGCATGATATTTAAATTATGATAGCATGTAATTCAATAATTTACCTTGGTTCTCCTCCATTGGAATTTGTTGCACCAAATGTGCATCTTCTTTTTCCCTCAAGCTTGCTCTTTGTTGTCTCATTCGTTCTCTATTCCTCTCACGCTCTTCATTGTCATTTTGTTGTATCGCATGTTTTCTTTGTCTTTTTCTTTGACTCCCCATCAATATACAATGAAAAAAAACAAAAATTTCTTCAAATTGTTATAACAAACAACAATATGTTAGTATGAAATCTTGAAATATGTCTACAAAGAAATATTACATGTCTATTGAGCTCTAATTCAACAATATCAAAATGACAAAGCTCTAATTCAACAATATCAAAATGACAAAGCTCTAATTGAAAATAAACTAGCAATGAGTTAAATGAGTTAAATTAGTGCTTTTGATGAATTGTTCTGAATATATAGAGGTTGGTTGATATTTTTACGAGGGAATGGTAGTTGGAAACATTAATTGTCCAACTCCTTTCCCGGGTTCGTTTTTATATTTTTTTTACATAGACAAACTCTCGATCAAGCTTATTTTACATACCCTCGATCGATCAAATACCTCGATCGAGGGCTTGAACATACCTCGATCGAGGTCTTGTTAAAACCCTCGATCGAGGTCTTGCTAAACCCTCGATCGAGGTATTTTAAATACCTCGATCAAGCAAATAGCTCGATCGAGGGCTTAAAAAACAGGTCGAGAGCCCTTTTCACTGCAGAATGAAAGTTTTGTCTGCCTTCCAGAGGGTTAAACCATGTCATTAAATGCACATTAATGGGCGGACTTGATACCATTGGATTCGTCAATGAATCCTCTATCCATATATATCAAATTTGTGAATTTTTATTTTCATATGTCTTTTGTTTTTAAATTTCTACTAAAACTTGTCCTAAAAAACCCTACCGACAACTTCGATTAAGCTCAAAGATAAATCCACAACATTCAAAATACACATCCAAAAATTTTGAAAAAATACACAAGCACTAGATAAACGCGTCCTCTTCAAAAGGGTATTTTTAGTCTTGCAAATTATGTAAACAATCAAACGATTCGTGCACACACACACACGTGTGCAAAATGTGACTGAAATATTCATTGGTCAGTTTCGAAAAATAATAATAAATATAATTTTTCGAGAAAAATTAAAAGAAAAATATGTAAGCACTAGTGCATTCTGTCTAGATCATGTTCACATATTTCATTTTTTAAAATTATTACTTTAACATTAAATTATCGTGCACACACACAAACTACTTGTTAATTGTTTTTCAAATTTTAAAGTACACACATTTCATTAAATGAAAATTTGACACGATAAATGACATTGGTATATTTCAAAAAACATATCATTGGAAAGCCAACATAATTCTCTACATTTCAGTTTTCAACCGCATGTCAAAATTCATTTGGCAAATATGAGTTTCAAGGGCTTCAAATTAATACATGGATAAAATTTCTGTTTTTCACCGTCATATTTGGCCAAAAAGAGTTATCCATCTTCATGGAATCACCCATGCCTATTTTTTTTTGTATCTTACCATTTACTCTATGAAATGATATTTAGGGAAGAACTATACAAAACCCACTCTTGAATCCTTTTGTGATTCCTTGATTAGAGAGAAAGATAAGATCATACATCTTGGAGTAATTAGCACTGCCGATACATCTAGCAAAGCCTTAGTGGCACAACAGAAGAACAAAACCAAGCATACTAAAAAGCAACATCCTCACAATAATAAGCCAAACAAGGGTGCCAAACCCTCTCATCCAGCTCATCCTCCAAATGTTGACAAATGAAACGAATCCAAAGATAAGAAAATTGAGAATCATTGCAACTTTTGCGGAAACAATTATCATGTGGAATCTAAATTTTTTAAGAACGTGGTAGCTTTGGAAGCAAGAATGAAGAAGCAAAACATCAACCTTGATTCATATTCTAACACTACAACTCAAGGACATGCACTTTATGCTTCTAATTTTACCCTCAATGCATCGTCTTCCTCTTCTTTTAATGAGTGGCTAATTGATTATGTAGCATCTTATCATATGTCTAAGGATAAAGCCATATTTTCTAATATGAATGAATTTAAGACTAAAAAGTTATTTGTTGGTGATGTTAGATCTCTTAATGTTGTAGGTTCTGGAACAATTTAGGTAGATGATGGTTAGTTCAATGATGTATTATGTGTTCCAAGAATTTCCCGCAATTTGTTATCAGTTTATCAAATCACTCATTCTAGTGAAGGTAATACTGTAATGTTTACACCTCACCAAATTGTAATCATGGATTTCAAAGATCCTAAGCACGTCCTAGCTACTAGAATTGTTGATGATGTTACCAGGTTGTACAAGCTCATCAACTTTGGGTCATCACCTTTTTCCTCAGTTTTTATTGCTCATAGCAATTACTTTAGCAAACTTTGGCACGAGCAATTTGGTCATTTAAACTATCATTGATTGCAGAAACTATGTAATCAAAAAATGGTGATTGGTATTCCTCTTGTCTCTTGCAAAGATGGTGTTTGTCATGGGTGTGTTCTCAACAAACATTATTGGGATAGTTTGGAAAAATGTGCCTCTTGGCATGCATTGACCCCCTTGCATCTTGTTCATAGTGATTTGTGTGGTCCACTTCCTTATGCTTGTTTCTCTGGCTTCAAGTATTTCCTATATTTTATTTATTACTTCTCCAGACACACTTGGGTTTACTTTTTAAAACTTAAGAGTGAAGTTTTTTACAATTTTTTCTTCCTACGAGTCCCTTGTAGGGAAATAATCTAGACATCAAATACACAACTTAAGAATAAATCATGGACGTGAATATGTAAACAACAAATTTACTACTTAATGCACAACATAGAGAATTCAAATGCAAAATACTCTTCCATATACACCATATCAAAATGGTGTTGATGAGAGAAAGAATTGCACATTAAAACAAATGGGAATCCTACAAATAGGAAAAAGTTTCATTAATTAATTAATTATAAAATAAAATAGTTATTTACCTAAAACTAATATCTAAATCATTGTATGAAAACGCATAAATTCTACAAATAGGCAAAAGTTGCATTAAATAATTAATTATGAAGTAGAATGCTTGCTATATACCCAATTATTGATTAATTTGCAATTATTACAAAACTAATATCTAACTCATTGTTCTACTATTAACTTAACAATACATAACTCAATATATTTTTCATGATAATAATCCAAGCTCCAACTATTCCAATTTGGAATAGAGAGAGAGAGAGAGAGAGAGTGATGCAGGAGCATCAACCCCTCTTTGAGAAATCATCAAAAATGAGTTTCTATAAGGCGCAACTGTCAAAAGATGAGTCAATTTGTTGGTTCAAAATTATTATTTGGAGCATGATATCGATATTCTCATGAACACGTGCAACTAGAAGGTGGATGTCTTAGTTTTTAGTTGCAAGTTTTATGGATTTATTTAGGTTTTGATTGACGAGTTGGAAGCTTACCTTCCATGCTTAAATTGTAAGCCTGTGGACATATTCAAGGCGACCATTTGAGTGAATATCATGCCTGCCAAAACATCATGTATTAGTAGATTGATAGGTTTTAATTAAATCTTAGTTTCTGTGAAATTTTTGTGTGCATGAATTTGTAGATTAAATGAATATATGTTGATCCAGTTTGATGATGTTTGTTAATTGAGTTATGTGATCAATTTCTCATATCTCAAGAAGAGGCACAAATTCCCGTAGTAGTGTGATGCGAAATAGTATTTCAATCTATCTAATTATATATTGATTCCATCATTGATTTAAATCCAATGATCATGGCACAAAGGTGTTTTTTAAACCCACCCTCCAATGGTAATAAATGGTATTTGATGAAGCCCATGTGGATTTGGAATCCGCCTAGTTTGGAGGGAGAAATAGCAGAGGTGTCAATTAGTAGTGCTTTATCTATAATGGAGTATTGGAAACAAATTTTAGTGGGGTTAAGTTATGGACCCATAACTCACAGGTCTGAGGACTTGATGCACGAGCATCAACCCACCTTCGATAAATCATCAAAAATGAGTGTTTAGAAGGCGCAACTGTCAAAAGACGAGGTGATTTGTTGGCTCGAAATTATAATTTGGAGCATGAAATCGAGATTCTCATGAACATGTGTGACTAGAAGTTCAATGTGTTAATTATTGATTGTAAGTGTTATGGATTTAGTACTTATCTTGATGGTGAAGTTTCCCCAAGAAACTAGCTACGCAACTGCAACGTTCCACCCAGTCATAGGCCAGTTGTGTTCATCAATATCTCAACACAACTGCCACCCCCGAGATGGGCATGATTTCCACAAGGAATGGGAATCTATAAACCTATGCACATAATGAACCCCACACTTGAGTCAAGCCAGTCCATAGTTGGGGTTTATCAATCCAAAACTGAACCCTCTTCTTTTCTGGATTCTTGCACTCAAGCTCAATCCAAAACAATGGATACCCATAACTCATGCCCGAGCATATTCTTCCTACACACAACAAGCACAATTGTTGGCATAGCAAAACGTTTTCAAATGTGGGTTGTACAAAACAACATGTCCATGGGTTTTCCCCAAATCGTGGCACCACAAAAACGAGTTGGGGGAAAGGAAAATCGACCATAGGGTAGAAACGATTTCTCCGACAGGTATATAGGGGTTTCATTGGAAAAAATGACCTCCCAGGACCCCCAAATCGAGTTCCTCTTCTTTCCCACTACTCTATATCACAAAAATTCCCTTCTCCCAGCTAAAAATGAAGGAAAAACCAGAAAAATGTGGAGGGAAAACGCCTAGGTAGCTCTGAACTCGTGAGAGAGCCAAACTGGTTGATGGATAATGGCTTGAGGAGCAATTTCGTGGCTATTTTCTTGCCCAAGAAACCAAAACACGTTTTTCCAAAAATGGTCGCTTTCCCATACCTAAATTTGGACAACCATACCTCTCCAATCCCAAAGCATTAACTGCCTCAGCCAACTCTTGGAAGAAATAAATGATTGGGTACAAAATTCAACATGGGTAGTTGATGGTTCATGGGTTCTCTCATTGATACTTAGCTTGGATTTATTGGCTCCAAGGGTTTGAATATTTCACTCTCAATTCCTTGTAAAAACCATGCCCCCATACTCTTGTTGCATTGCATAGCTAGTTATGGGTATTTTATTAAAATGCATATTTACATGATATTCACAATTTCTATTGTGCCTGGATAGCACACAAACCATATGCATCAATTTTAACACTAAATCGATGGTGGGGCCTTAACCTTGAGCTCCTCACCACGATTTTATAACAATTTTACATCATTTACATGTTTGATGCAATGGGGTCAAAATCGGGATATTACAGGTGTCAAGCTCGTGGTTATATTTCAATGATGCAATTCCAGTTTTTCATATTTTCTTCGTATAGCAAGAAATTGACGATTTTTTTGGGATTCTTAATGCCTGAATTGCATCTTTGGGGCCATTCTCATAGGGCTGGTGGGGTTTTCTTCGGCTCCAACCATATTTCGGCCGGCCCTTTGGGGGTAGCCTAGTCATCTAGTCGAACAATGGGAACTACGTCAAGTGGCCAAGTTGAGAAGCCTATCTCTCACGGATTACATGAAGAACAAATTAGCTAGGGGTGCAAGATTGAGTGGTCTGATCAGAATGGAAACTCTTTGGGGTTTGGGGAAGACCCGATGTCGCCTGGAATAGATGTGGGTGAGAAGAAAATGAAGGGAATTCCTGCAGGAAACATGGTTGGTCTAGAATTTCCCCTTCCCAACTCTCAGTAGCATCAGGCTTCCTCAGGAGACTACAATAACTCTTCTCCTGACAGGAAATTGAGTGTAGCTCTTGTTAATGTGGTATTTTATTCTTGCCAGGACATTATGGCTTTGGATTTCAAAGTTGAATGGATGAATCCCCGACTTGATTCATTGGTCTCCATCATCACATGCCCGGAGCTTATTAGGTAAATGGATGTGCTTACTGTAGAGGATGTGGTTTTGTTAAATGAAGTTATCCCTTTGTAGTCAACTCAAAATGAGGATTCTTCAATAACCAATGAACCGATTAGGAGCCAATATTAAGCATGTCTACTGGTTTTCATTTAGCTATATAGTCTAGTTTCTTTGTGTTTCTCTCTACAATGGTCTCACTGTTGTATTCCATAAGGTTTCATGTTTTTCTATTGTGATAACCTATAACGGTTGTTTAGTGGGATGCAACATGCACTTTGCATATTTTACTCGTTATTATCATCCCGGTTGACTCTTCTCTTGTATGTACAACTACGTTGGTTTTTTTTCTTCTTTTTTTGAAGTAATATAATGTTGCTAACTTATAAAAAAATTAATCAAGTATTATTTAGGATAGTTTTCATGATTTAATATTGTTTAGTGAGATGAATTAATTAATTAAAAATTCAATGAAATGTGATTTATGATTGATTTTGTGTTTTAATAAGCAAGAAGTTATGTCAGTGTTTGCAATATTAAAAATATAAACTATTATCGTCTATGTGACTTTAGTTGAAGGATTTTTTAAACTTTTTTTATATTTAATATTAAAATTTTAATTATTTCCAATATTTAACTAGAGATTTAATCAAACAAATTGATTTTAAAGATTAATAAGATATTTATGATTGGTTTCATGATTTAATATTGTTTTTAAACATGTTTAATCAATGCATTATATATGTCAAATCTTGCTAGCTCATTCGGTTAATGTGTGGGTCTTGTCGGCAAGGCGACCCGGGTTCAATTCCCCTTAAGGGTGAGCTAGTCGAGAGGAGACACCCAAAATCCAACCAATTGAGGGTTGGTGTGGCCCAGTACGGGTGTGATACTTGGGTGATTTTGATGGCTTAGATTCCCTTGGGTCATGGATCTTAGACCAAAGGCTACTCCTGGAAGTCAAGGATATTCTAGCAAACAAAAAAAATTAACACATTATATCTTGCTAGACAACAAAGAATTTACCTTGAATAAGAGTTAAACATTATGTTGCATTAATGGTTATAAATTTTTGCAATAATAATCAAATTTAAATGATTTCATAAAACTAAAGTTAAAAAACTCAAACAATAAACAACATCAACAATATACATATCAAATATAGGCATATATCAATATAAATTTCAAACATACATCTCATACATACATTTTATGATCAAACAACAACATCAACATGATATGAAAAAACATAATATACATGAGTGATATACATATCAATAAACATATAAAATATATATCTCATCAAAATCAACAAACATGTCATACATATACATCTCAAGTGAAATATACAATATGTCAAGTACCAAATCTAGCTAGGCATATCTCGCCATGCCAAATATAATATCCCTCCATTAGGAGGAGGAGGAGGTGAATCGTCCAATGGTGATGCTAGTGACACATGTGGATCAGGAGGAGGAGATGGTGGATCGGTTGATGGTGATGATGGTGACACATGTGGATCAAGAGGAGGAGGTGGTGGCTCGATTAATGGAGGAGGAGGTGGTGGCTTGATTACTGGAGGAGGAGGAGGAGGAGGAGAAGGGGGTTGGGGGACGTTGGTCTCTCTAATGGAGGACCAGGTGGTGGAGAATCATGTTGTCCATGTCCAAGATCATCATCCTCAGTAGATGAGCAAGATGAAGAGGACTCAACAACACCCCTTAACCTAGGATGAGGTTGAGAGCATTGAAACATGATGCATAAATAACATCATCTCATGGGGAAGGGTATCCCATATATCTGATAGCTCTAAGACTCATAAAATGTCCCAAACATGCACTGGCACCACTCCCTGTCTATCCATCAAACCATATATGTGATATGCCACCTCAATTCAGACTCTATGGTCTATCCTGTGTGGTATATGGGGTCTCTGTACTAGAGGTTGATTGGGGTGAACATTCAACTCATTCATCCCATCCCCAACATATGTGCCAATATTTTCAAAACAATAGATAATAATAATCAGATAATTGAAACAGAATGTTACAATAAATTACATGTGCATTACATAAGACAAAAAATAATGGAACTACATTCATAAAAACATAACAATAGTGATACCTCTCTCATACGGTGGCTTGTCCTGAGTAAACATCCTTTCCAATCCATCCTCGCATATGGGTACTATACAAGATCAAGAATAGGATCGTTCTCTCCAGCCAATAAATCACAAATCTCTCGACCAGCCAAAGTACATGACCACTCTGAATCGCCACTCTTGGGAAAAAACTATGCCCACATGCGCATATGTGCATCAATCATGGACCTAAGAGGGATGCCTCTAGGTAATCTCAATCGAGTGGCATGAAACCTCTCCAAGAATAAAGTAAACAACTTTGACACAAAAGGGAATAATCCCCTACCATAAAAAATAGAGTGATAACAATCCAAAGCAAAACAAAACTATCTCAATAATATCTTCGACCACCTAATCAATTGGGGCCTTTGAAATAAACTATATACATAGTACATCAAAGAGAAATTAATGCATTTCCCATCATAGGTAGAGTGCGTTAAGGTTGTGACAATAATAGATAGGAACCTAACCTCCTCTTCACCAAATGCATGTAACTACAACTGGTCAGCAACAACCTGGAACTAAGTAGCATGGACAATGTCTAGGATGACATATCTCTGAACATATGCCAGTTGGCTCCCTCCTGCAATGTCGGGTGGTAGATCAGGGAACTAGGGCCAAACCTCACCCCTCCTAAACAGCCTAGTAGTGAAATAAACATCCTCCTATGTGGGTTGATACCACATATCAGGACCAACACTAAAATTCTACCTCGTGTGATCCCAACGACGGATCAACTATTTTAAAAATGAAAGTTCCCCCTTAGGGATGTATCCAACTCATAAAACTTAAGGAGGATGGAATGCCTCAAAAGGGCATGTGTGTGAGGTTTAATAGGGTGAGGAAGCATTTCCCTCTCCCACTCTCTAGCCTCCCACTGACGTACAAAGTTGTATGGGTCGACCTGTCGTTGTTGCTGCGCTCGTTGTCATCTCTGATTCACATATAATTATTTTTAGGCACATATATACAGATAAAACAAATTGAAATTATAAAACATACATATATATAACCATTTTGTATTTATAAATTACTAATACTAATTTATGTTTGCAAAAAAATGGTAACGTAACTGGTGCGCCTAAAATAAAGAATATGCACCATGCTCGAGTGATTTTCTTTCTTGGGATGCTTCGAAAATGGTGCATTAAAAGCGAATTAATACACCGGTGAGTTTTTTATTTTGTATTTTTAATGAGGTGGTGCGTTATGTTATACAATGCCCATCCATGGTGTGTTGGTTAGGACAGAATGCACTAGTGTGCTTTTATTTTATTTCTGATGGGGATAGTGAGGTGTGTTCTAGAACAGACCACTCAACGTAGTGCATTGTGTTGTATCACTTGTCATGAACAGTGCATTATAAGGGACACAACACACCAATAAGTTTTATATTCTTTATTTTTGGTTTTACGGTCTGTTGTGTTATACAATGCACCGTCAACGGTGTGTTACAGGGGATCGAACGCACCAATAAATTTTTATGTCTAATTTTTAATATGGCAGTGCATTCCATTATAGAACACACCGATGATGGAGCATGAGGTGTGATGGAATGCACCAATGTGTGTTTTATTTTTATTTTTATTGGGGCAGTGCGTTGTGTTTTTTAACGCATCAAACTTTTTTTTTAATTTTATGGACGATGCGTTGTGCTAAAGGATGCATTGGTTACGGTTCACCACATGGCCTAAAATACACCAGATATGGTTTTGTCTTATTTTTAATTGGCCAATGCGTTGTGTTTTAGAACACATTATTGTCGGTTTGTTTTAGTGGAAGGAATGCACCATTAAATTTTTTATCTTTAATTTATTGCCTTAGTGCCTACTATTTTAGAATGCACTAAGAACAATGTGTTATGTTATACTTAATGCACCAATGAAACATTTTATCTTTTATTTGTGAGGTATCGGTGAGTTGTGTTTTGTCATGCACCATGAACAATGTGTTATAGGGGATGAAACACGTTGATAAGTTTTCTCATCCTTATTTTTGGTGTTGCGATGTGTTGTGTTCTAAAATGCACCACCCATGGTGCGTTACAGGGGACAGAATGCATCGTTTAATGTTTATTTCTAATTTTTAAGATGGTGGTGCAATGTTATAGAACACATCGAAGAAGGTGCGTTAGGTGGGATGGAACACATTGGTGTGTGTTTTATTTTTATTTTAGTTGGGTCAGTGCATTGTGTTTTTGAACACACCAAAAAGGTTTTTTTATTTTTATTTTGATGGATGTTGTGTTTTGTTAAAGATCACTCCAGTTACAGTGCAACGTATGGGTTAGAACACACCATACAGGTTTTTATTTTTTATTTGTGAGGTATCGATGCATTGTGTTTTAGGACACAATGGAACATTGCATTATATGGAATGCACTAGTGTAGTGCTTCCTATAAATTAACAAGTTGCATCGAGGTAGTCCAGTGTAAGTCAAATGCGTAAATCACACCACATAGAATTTAAAAAAAAATGAAAAAATGGGGAAACCAAAGACAAAGTTAAAATTTCAATTCTCTAAAATTGTAAATAAGGAGGTAACAAACAATTTGGCCGGTATCTTTTCACCTGAGGAGGCATGGTTGTCCCGTTGAGAAAAAAATGGAAGTATGGACTATTTTTGAAATTTTGAAAATTCACTGGAAAAGTTATCAAAGCGTGGAAGTGACAACATAGAGAACTACAAGCGAGGTGGTTGTATGCAGAAGATGGGAATTGTTGCTTGTGTGGGTGGTCGGAAGCACAGAATGAAAGTTAAAAATGAAATTTCCATTGGTAATGTTTTTAATATCACCCTACCTTGGTGCACCTGAAAGAGAGAAGTATCGATGCGTTTAGGTATCACAACGCACCACTGCATTATTTTTAAATTAAAAAATCCATATGTTGGTATTTTTTTCTAATATTACCCTACTTCAGTGCACCTAACAGAGAAACACACCGGTGCGCTTAAGTATCATGGTACATCGATGCATTATTTTAAAATGAAAATTTTGATATTTTTAAACACAAGACATTGATGCTTTGGTGCATGACATATACATAATGTGTCGGTGCATGTAAAATTTTATCAAGCATTAATGAGATTTGGGTCTAAACATAAAAAATAAGTCAATAGTCCTATTATGCTTACCAGTGTGCCTATTTTTTATAAGCACCAATGTTGTGACATTTTAGGCACTAGCGCTCTTTGTTTTTGGTGGAGCATTGATGTGTGGTTTTTAAAATAAAAAGGATGTTTTAGAGTTTGTAATAATAAAGGTTATCATTCTACATTGTCAGTTATGCATCGATGCATTTTCTTTTTTAGTGCACTTGTGCATATTTATGATTAACGTGCACCAATGAAAAAACCTCCACAAAAACCTCTAGCCTCCTGCCTCGCAACAAAACAAGTTGTTGGCACGCGGTGGGAAGATCCATGTTACAATATAAACTCACCAACAGAACCCTAGATATCGGCCCTTTCGGCATCACCTGCAAGCAGATGAAGTCTCACTCGAGGAATCTATGGGGACTGCAGGAACCAAGATTCCATACCGTTGAAGGGATAGAAGGCATTCAATATATTTATCTACCATACATTCATATTATTGCGCAGAAATAGATAACATATTCATAAGAACTTATAGCATATTCAAAGCAATAACAGAGCACACATGTGCACAATAAACATAACATCCATCCCATCAAACACATAATATATTTGCTCCAAAAATAGGTTAACATCACTATTATTACCATCTGGAACAGCTAACAAAACCTATGCACTGTGCATAATATCTCTCTCTTGAACCCAAAAATACCACAACATTACATAGCATAAGTGTAACTACTAAAGAAGTAGCAACCAATGAACAACCCTTAACCCAAATATCCCTTACATATTTATACATTTCAAAAGGGGCTAAACCCATTACAATGTGTACAGAAGTACCCAACTAGTTCTAACTAACTTCTACCTTTTGTGTGTGTCAGTCCTTTAGCTTGTTGGTTCACTATTCATATCCTTATGTAGAGCTCCCAAGACTAGTCCAAAAACCCACTCCAACAGCTAACAACCTCCACCATAAACGAAGAAGGGATAAATTTTTTGAGGAGGTTTTGCAAAAGCCTTTGTTACAAGGTGTTCTCCTTGTAGTGGAAATATCAAATACAATGATTTTTTCTTGGAAAAAGAATAAAAAAATATTGTAATGAATTATAATAGGATGAAGAAATATGTTGATTGACATCATTCAAAAAACCATTTTGCATAAGGGGATCATGTATTATTTCACCAACAACCATATAAGAAGACCTCACTTAAGTCCAACCACCACTAGAAGCTTGCTCCTAAGTTTTAAGGGCCCTATAAGGTCCTCAAACGTGTTGGTCATGTGGCTTACAGATTGAAGCTACCTAGCCACTCTAATATTCATCCCATCTTTCATGTATCATGCTTGAAGAAAATGATCAACTCTCATTGTCATATTCAATTTTAGCCTTCCAGAATTGTATGAAGAAGGTTCCACTTGGTTGCAACCTGAGGTTATCCTCAACAAACATGAATGTTGTATCCTCCAATGTGTTGGTCATGTGGCTTACAGATTGAAGCTACCTAGCCACTCTAATATTCATGCCATCTTTCATGTATCATGCTTGAATAAAATGGTCAACTCTCATTGTCATATTCAATTTAGCCTTCCAGAATTGTATGAAGAAGGTTCCACTTGGTTGCATCCAGAGGTTATCCTCAACAAACATGAATGTTGTATCCTCCATTGACCATACAAGAGATCCTGATCTAGTTGAAAGGCACCCAACGTAAGGATGCTACATGAGAACGAATAGAGATACTTCAACATTTTCCGCATCTGGGGGGGGTGTTAGGGTCCTATCCTACCCACTTTAAATAGATAGATAGGTTGCTATGTATTGAGGCCATCTATATTACATAAGGCCCATGAAGTAGGTATATTCTGGAAGCACTGTTTGTAAGAAGACTTACTAGAAGGTTATGCCTAATAGAAAGTTCCTCCACCAAGAAGGCTTACTAGAAGGCTATGCCTACTAGATAGTTCATTCACTAGAAACTATATAAAGGAGTAGAAGAAGTGTAATAATATGTATTGTGAAGTCTATTGTAATTAGATTTCTGCTCATTTGGAGTTTTCCCCTCAAAGAGGCAAGCAAATAATGCTTTCAACAATAATGATATTGCAATTTTGGTGTTTGGTTATCTACAATTGTCTATTGTTGTGGTAATTTTGTCCTTTTTATTCAATCGCCAAGATCCTACCTGTGATCCACTGTCTGATTCTAATAGCTTTAACTTGTAGGTAATCATTGGAATACCTCGTATCAACAGATATGAAGGAAATTTATCCCAGTCTATTGAGAGATTCTCATACGATATCTTCCATTGGATTGATCATTAAATAAGCATGATAAATTTTATGCCTTGAAGAGGACTCAAACCTCCACGCTATTAAGAACAAGATTTTGAGTCTCACGTGTCTACCATTTCACCATCAAGGCATCCCGAAAGTGAATCCTATTCCATGAATAGGTAAATATTGCTATATTTTGTTATTTCCATTCTAAATTTCATATTCTGTTATTAAGATATACATATTCGATATTAGCTGCACCGAAAGCAAATTTGGATTATTTAAGGAACAATTGGTTATCCTAAAGGAGTTGCATCCCATTTTTTTCTATAGATCAATATGTCATCAAAGAAGACAAGGAAAAAATTGTGTTGGAAGGGCCGAAAAATCTTGTTCATGAGGCTCTAAAAGGTGAGTGTGGCACTACAAAATCCAAAGGCAATAACGAAAAAATCATAATGGACTTCATGTGTGCAGAAACACGTGTTCTTAACCATTTGTCCCACATAGGTTGTATTAAATTTTAAAAAGCAAATATTAGATCTTTTTTTTTTGTACATAAAATTGGGGTCCTTCTATTAACTAACAAAATATAGTAGATGTTGTATAGAACAAAATTGTGGATGGACTAAACCCAAGGAGATCATACCAACCATTTTAAACAAGTCCTTATGCCTAATGCTTCAAATCCACAAGAGGAACTCGGAGCCTACCCATAATGGGAAACCAAACCTAGGAATAGTCTAACAAGGTAAAGAAATTAAACACAATAACTACATAGTTAATCAAAACCCACCCAAAAAGGGAAACCGGTTGTACATGTTAAGCAAAAATATTTTTTAACAACATACCAACCAAATATATATGTTGGAGTATGATATAACCACCACACCTCTGCGAATATAATGTGGACTAATCGATTGGAATCATGGGACTATGTGCTTGGTTTGGAAAGTTACCAACATCTATAGGTTTTGGTGTAACGACAAACCTTATATGGTATCAAAGCTCAAAAACCAGGTTCAATTCCCCTGAGCTACATAGGAGGCGGGGTGTTGGAGAATGGTATAACCACCACACCTATGAGAATATAATGTGGACTAATCGACACATGGGGATCATTGGACTATGTGCTTGGTTTGGAAAGTTTACTAACATCTGCAGGTTTTGGTGTGACGACAAACTTTACACTATCTAAGAACCAAAAAAACACAAGATCCTACCCAAGTTTCCTTGGCCCGGACTTTCCTGGGGTGGTCGCTGTGTCATTTTCTCTTGAGTGTTTACCATTTTCTCCCTCCATCAGATGAGAAGTGTCTGTCACTTTAGCCATACTATCCAACTTCCCATGAATATTGTCCAAGTCATCCTTGATTCCACGTATGACTCGAAGAGTTTCAAGATTAAATACCTCATGTTGCATTAAAACACAAGCTAATTAAGTTTTGATAGTCCAGTAGGGATTGATTGGATTCATCCTTGTAATATACAACTCTTACTCATTGATGGAGAAATCATCCATCATATCTATGGTAGCCTCTATGTGAAGTGGAACCACTATACTGAAAACTTGTCTCATGTCAGTAAGGTGTCACTCTTATTGGATGGGCATATAACCATCCCCTCTCTAGATTCTAGCTCATTGCTAAGGAGCGATGAAGTCAGATATCCTGAAAACATTGAGCCAAAAGGACACTTATTTTTCTATTTTGAACTAGAATCGACAAACAAACCACGATTTCTCTTCATCTAGCTTAGCACTAAGGCTACACATAAATACTGCCATTACTCTCTTCTACCCATCTAGAGACATAATGGGAGTAATAGTTAATTCCCACACCCTATGGGTCTTGTCACTACCCTCAACAGTAACAAAATATATGTCCTCTCTTTCAACTAGCGTAATGCCCTCAATCCTTTGAACATGCATTATATTTTGTCTCCCATGGGCACTGTTAACGCCTGAAAGTCGCACACATGCAACATTTCGGAGATTCATTCAATAAAGCGTCATCAATATAAAGAATGCATCTCACCATAGGCATCCTCAATAGATCCAAAACACATCATGAGTCCACAAGTGACAAGAAACAGTCAAAACAAGGGGTTGCGTAGGTATTACACAGTTGACCCATGCTATAGCATAGGTTACCTGAACAATGCTCGCACTACACCCGCGCGGCTTTTCCTTCGATAGTCGTGCTACTGTCAAAACACCGAGACCACTCACGCACAGTGGTGCATTAAATACTCAATCCTCCCCAAGGATCAGAATTCGGCTCCTCACACACTTGGGGGCATTAATCAAACCCCATTGTGTACCTTGGAACTAGTTCATGAAGGAGGAGAGTTCACATTTGGATCTAGTTGTTTGATGGCCACCTCTTGGCCTATAAAAGGAAGCCATTGGCATGCATTTGGTAGAGAGAAATTAGAGCAAGGTTATGCTACTGGATTTGATTTGGAGCTTCCTCCTAGCCCACCATTTCCTACCATTGTGAGTGTTTCCAAGCTTGCTTTCCACCTACCATCAAGGGGCAAGTGTTTCTCTCCATTGTTCTTCCATCTACTTAGAATTTGATTTGGACAAGAAAGGCCTCCCTAAGGGATATTGTTGGCTTCCCTTGAATCCTTCACCTCCAAGGTGTTGTATAGTTATTCCATTGGGTAATACAAGAGTGGTTTAACATACCTTTGTTTGTTGTTGGAGTTTGCATCCTTCTCCCATCTCTTTCGTTTTATTTTCATCAATATTTTGTATGTTTGGATGTGAACTACAGTAACAATATCTTGCAGGATCACTTAGAGGAATACCAACCACCAAAAAGGGGCTCCAAGTACTAAGGACTTTTAGAAACCTACAAGGCTTAGCCCCTCACCAAGTGGAAGAGTGTACTTGTGCAATTTTTTCCATAACAGTTCTAATGGTGACCATACTTATTTTTTTGTTCATTTCTTTTTAAACTAGGTTGTTTTATGCTAAGTAGCTAATTCTAGGTATTTGTCACTTGCAGTAGATTAGGTATTCCACCTCTTGCTTCCATAATTTGGCCACATCACAACCTCATTTATTTTTTCGCAATCGCACAGTTCTCGATGTATTTCTCGCGTTGATATCATGGAATAGACTCAGACAGTCGCGCGCATAGCGCAGGTTACCAGTGTCAGACCCGCACTACACTGCTCATCGCACCCATGAGTAAGGTTAGTGTATTACATGCGCTACAACACGTATGTTGTGTATTAACCCGTGCGGCAGAGTCTGGTTTAGCCACGTTACTGTTGATTATTTGCTTTTTATCTGCATAGCTTAGTTTGGCAGCCCAATTGTTGCTTACTAGTGAACTTAAATTAAGGCTAATTCACCCAATTACTTAATTTTTTTAGTAATTAGTGCACCTAGACCAATATTACGAAGTAAAGAGTACATCTCTCTCGAAACTTAACTAGGTAACCAACCTTGAGGCTTTCAATGGGCCTCATTATTGTCACTAGTATTCAAGACCATTTCTTCTTTATGCATCAATCGACATGTTGTTTTTAGTAGTATTGCTAGTGTAGAAAACACTTTTTGCACACAACCAAGGACCTAAAGACACTTGTTGCCCAAATTATGCTCTTCACCTCACACTTCATGTGAGCTTGGTTAATCAGAAAAAGGGTGAGAAGTGTGAAATACCTCCATTGCACACTTGTCTATTAGTTAGAATAATTTGATTTTGAAAAGTGCCATGAGCATCTCTTAGAGTTAAAAGCACATATTTCTTGATATACTCTTTTATTTAATTTGCCAACATAATCATTTTTTTTTTCCTTTTATCACATGTGTTTGATCCACTAGCACATAATAATAAGCCTAAAAACTCTTCCAATCCAAGTATGCTCTTCACCTCACACTTCATGTGAGCTTGGTGAATCAGAAAGGTATGAATTGTGAAATACCCCTCTTACACTCCATAAGTGAGACATTCAAAGCCCTTAAAATTAACATTGTAATTGTCTTAACCAACTAAAATCCTCCACGGGAGGTCACAAAACAATATTTTAGTTAGGTAGGATTGATTGGGCTAGGCATCCATTAATGCCAACCAATCTAGTTTCATTAGTGATATTTTGAAACATAGCATTGTTGTCTCATAGGGTACTTATAAAATCCTTCTATAAGCAAGTGTTAAAAGAAAACTCAAATAATAAGTGTGCCATGACCAAGGAGGTGAACGACGAGGTATAGCTTCCCTACTCTCCCCTACAAGCCTCTCAACATGTTGTAGGGAGATGAAACTATACCGTGTAGGCCAAACCCCTGATCCACACTTGACGCAAGGTATCTTAGTGGCCCAACTTAGGATATCAGTAAGGAGTAATTGTGAGTGCAATTGACTTCTGAAGTTAGATGTTGTCGTTGGGAGGTGTTTCCAATTCTTCTTGATTGGATCATTGGCCCCATCGCCGGCAGAACTAGCTCTTTGTTACCTCCACTAGTCGATTTGTGAGTGGATACCATTAGCACCATCAATTGCGTTTTTGGGGGGCCCAGTTACATTTTAGAGGAAGGACGTTAGGTCTTCTAGGGAATTTACATTGATTTTATTTTTTAACTACAAGTCCACTAAACTCGTAATAAAAAGAACCTGCATTTGGGGACTCGTGCACTAAAACCGATATTGCACATATCACTCACTTATCGTACCATTTTGCATATGTTGTGGTTGGCATATTTTTGCATTTGTTCAATTGTGTTTATTCCACTATCACTCTCATATTGACACAAACCCTTCACCATTTAGGAACAAAACAACATCCTAAGACAAAATCGTAGACTGCAAAGCCTATCCCCTCTCTCGAGGGGTGTTTTAACACCTTCCCCCCATATAAAACACAGAGGTAATTCATTTCGGGGTCATTCCCAGGCTGCATTGATAGGATCATCTAGTCGAGGCCATGTCTTTTTATGTACAATTTCTCCCCTCGGAGAATCTATTAATTACACCACTTCTTCCCCCATCAGAAGTAGTACCCCACTGGCTTCTCCCTAAGGAGATTCTTTGGATCTCTTTGACCCATCCTCTCTGGTAGGAGGTCAACCATTGTTTACAACACCACCTAGGTCTCCCCCTTGTGGAAATCACATCCCAAATAGAATGGAAAGACCCATCATCCCTACCTTACCATTTATGTCTAGTTTAAATCTACCTGATTTGGCCAAACTGACAAACGACCCCATTGCTCACGATACGACATGACCAACTATACCAGACAAGCTACCTTCTGATATTCCAAAATTCGAAGGAAAACAGGGAGACGATCCTGCCAACCACATTATGTATTTCCACTTATGGTGTTCATTTATCAGCATAGTGGATGACCCCGTGAGGCTTCACCTCTTCCAGCGTACCCTCACCGCAACAACAACGAAATGGTACGTAAACCTAGAAAGTGGCACCCATTCCACATTTTCAACATTGGACACCGCATTTCTTACATACTTTCAACTGCCAATCTGACATGATCTAGGCCTCGAAATTCTCACTGAGTTTCATCAAAATACTTCCACCCACATCGCAGACCACATCCACGAGTGGCATAGTCGTCGCACACTATGCAAGATCGAAATACAACCTCCCTTTTTGTTGGATTGGTTTATGAAATCTCTCCAACCCACCATAGATAAAGATGTATCCACCTCCATGCCACAACGCGGGGAAGAGGCTATTCTGAAAGAACGACATTTCGACCTCATATATGCATAGTCTAGATATCTTTACACAATCCTCCCTAATGCCCCACGGCATCGGTCATTAGATATTACACCTTCGGGCTCGTCACATTCGACAGATGGGATTATTGGGTCCATTTCCCATTTAGGAAAGGTTCCTCCCACCACATCGGTACCATTCAAGATGGTTACGTATTACCCATCCATGCCACATGCGTTGGTACCCCCTACACCGGTACCAACACCATCAGTTGGTCAATTATAGTATGGACCATATAGTCCTACATACCCAAACGTTAGCCAAACAATGTCTGTTCCTACACCGCCATTGGAGTCAGTCGCTAGTACATCCACCTCTTATGGAGCGCAAACAACATTTATCCCACAGCATGGATATAATCTGTATTACCATTTCCCATGCCCAACTCGTCTGCAACCTTCCCCCCACATGGGGGTTAACCTATTTCAACCTACTTATGTTCAGCAAGCTCAACAATTTGAGTAATTGAACGCCACAAACCCCTATAATCCACAAATTCAGGGGAATAAGAAAGGTAAGAACATGCAGAATCAACATCTGGGACAAGGGGGAAATCCCCATACCTAACAAAACAAGAATACGGGTAATCCAAATGCGAGGAATAATAATCCCCCCAAAGAAGGGAATAATCCCCCCTGAGAACCAATTATTGTTGCTCCATCTGCAGCGTTTATGGTAATTACACACATCATTGTCCTCTTCTCCCCGACTGCCAACAGTTAGTCGAAGTTAAAATAACATGGTGACAAACCCTCCTTAGACAGATAATCCTCCCCAACCACAAACAATTGTGTTACAACAACCCTTTTCCAATCAAGTGGCAGTTACACAAGAACAAGATCCTCTCCCACCAGGTGATGGCTCTTTCAAAAATATATATACATCGGATATAAACCTTCAGATGCAAGCCAAGGGTTACGACAAGCCTTCCATCCCCCAAGTGGAAGAAGTCTCTATCCCCTCGGGGGGCCTTTACAAATAGCATGCCCGAATACCAAACAAATCCCACAGATTTCAAAAGTACCACTCAGGCATAACCCTAATAACCCCCACATGAAAGCTACCCACAATTATAGTATTGCGGATGACTTAGCTCAATCCCCTGTGGCTATGTCCACATTAGAGGTGTTGCAGTCTTTCCCAACATAGAGAAAGGCATTAGTCAATGCACTTGGTGCCATCGACCCTTTCGACTCACACCTCATGATCTTTGATATTGACAAAGGCGACCCACGACTACCATCGTCAGTCGCATTCCAAGTTCCAGTTACGATAAAGAACATCATGATCCATCGGTGTATCATCGACGAAGGCGCATCCACTTGCGTCATGTCATCCAAAGTTTGGAAACGATTAGGATCCCCCGAGCTCATCCCCTCATCTATCACTCTTTGTGCATATGATGGGAGACCATACCAACCAAGAAGATTGTACCAAAATGTCCCATAGAGATGGGGGTCAGGATGATTATAATCGATATCGAAGTAATTGATGCTGAGCTCAATTACAACATCCTCTTGGGGCATAGTTACATGTGCGCCATGAAGGTGGTATCCTCCTCAGTATTCCACATCATGATGTTTCCCTTGAATGGAAAGGTAGTTACCCTCGACCAGCTTAACTTTTATGACCCTAATACAAAAAGCAATCCCAATAACGTCCTACCAATCATATTGCGTGATGATCAACCATATGTTGACATTTCCCCCGGTATGTAAAAGGACTCCAATTTTTTAGGAGCATATTCGGGACCACCACCAAAGATCCCTACATCTACCGTTGGCCTAATGTGCACAATTTTCACCATTGAAAATGGAGCCTCCTCCACGCCAACACCATCATCAGCACCACTGTTGAGTCATGGCATTGAACAAATGTTGATACCAGCAGTACCACCGATTTTCCAAATCCCATTCTTGTATCTCCCCAAAGGTGTACAAGGGAAGCTGGTTATGGCTCAGTTGACTCTACTTGGGCCAACTTTGGGAATACCAGTACGGTACCTCACACCAACATACCAAGATATGGCTTCTAAACCAGTCGCTCATTATGGGTTTATCCATGTTTCAGCTAGTACGGCTACAAGGCCAGTAACACGCCCAGTTACGACAGTCCAAACTATGACATTCACAACTACCCCACAATCGGTCATTGTTAAGACCGTCCATGGGGGCACCAAACAACCCAAGTTTAAAGGTCCCTTATTACCAACCTCGACATCTAATTTGGTAGAATCCGCGAAGCCTAAAGCAGGGACATCAACAATCAAGAGTTAAAAGCCCCAATTATCTTCAACACTCCCACCCAAAGGGTCACACCGTCATGTTCTCTTTGCAGGAAGCAAGGCCATGCAACCAATCTATGTCCCACTCTACCGAAGCTACGGAATCTGCTTAACACTCCCGTTAGCATTACTCACTCTCCACCAATGATGAAAGGGTACACCCCTTCCTCTCCCACATCTAAGTCCAAAACATTACGTATAAATCACACATGTTCCATTTGCGCTCAGCATGGTCACGACGCACCATTTACCCAAATGCCCTCGATATCGAGAGGCATTGGAAACAGTTTGTCTCACTCAAGTAACAATTGAGGGACCCCCCTTCATAAACTAGGAAGTAGCATCCATTAATGTGATCACCACTTCAGTGGCACCATAAGTCACCCCTCCCACAGAAGTTGCACCAACTGCAGAAAATGTGGCAGTGCCTGTAATGTCGCAAGACCTAGCTAAACTTACAACAACGCCATCACACAATGAATGCTCGTCATGTGGGCACTCCACCCATATGCTCCCTCCTAACGCCATCGCATGCATAATGGATCAAATCAACACTCAAGAAGACCAAGAACGCTTCCGTCCATATGTAACAAGACCTTGTCGATCTTGTGGAGAGACCACCCATTACTCCTTTCAGTGCCCCATTTTTCACACCGAACGACAAATGCATCTTGAACTGATGAGAATTGAAAATCGATTACGAACACCTTATGTAACCTTGCAAGCATCACCAACCGAGCAAGTAGTATCAACCTTCCCAAACACCATCAATTTCGAATCTCTTTTAGTCGATGTTCTCACTTGCAGTGATTCCTCGTCTTCCGACGAAGATGTAGACCACCTGCCAGCGATCCCAGAAAATTAGCAACCAAGACAAGGGGTTTTTACCCCCACAGACACAAACAAGACACCTGACACCAACTGTTGATATTCTTATTTTGTGCCAAAATATTTACTTTCATTTCACACTATCTCGAATTAAGATAGTAAAATATCTATCTTCTTCAAATGCAGATGGCCTCCCCAATGGACATCTACATTGGTTATGAAGATGATGCCACTTGATGGTTCAAACATCTTGCGTCTGCTTCCTGAGTTATATATTCCCCCTCCCATACACTTCACCACATCATCGGAGTATACTTCTGGGCACTAACAAACAACCAAGCAAAGTACGATGTTGTAGTAGGTATCTTAAGCGATGCCATAAACTTAGGCATTCACCATTTGCAAGTACACCTCGAATCCCAACTTATCGTATCACAGTTGAATAATATATTCTAGGTCCGCAATTTGCTCCTCTTCTGAAGGTTTCTACGCATGCGCATTCTCATTCGACATTTTGAAACCATAACTTTCACACATATATCAAGAAATGCCAATGCATTCTCTGACTCCATCGCCAATAAGGTATTGAATTGGCATCTACTACATCACCAAGTCGCATAACCCTGCATATCAAACATACATAAATACATCTATGTGTCTCACCTACGACTACATATACATGTATTTCATCATCACTGTTAGCACAGATTTTGTTCTGAATGGATCGAAAGAGGTTTAAAGGAAGGCCCAATATGGTATGGTTCAAATTACTAAGGGTTAATAAGCAAGGTAAAATTTAAAATTTGATCTCTTCCCTATTATGCATTAGCTTCTCCAAATCCCTTTGTCCTTGTATCATCCTTTCACTTAGACTTTTAAAAAATTTCGCCAGCTATATCAAGTTCCCATCACCTTAATCTTTCATTTGATTGATTTTTTCCAAAATAGCCATGTCCTCCATGAGCTAAGATTTATCTCATTATTCCTTTCATTACTAAGCCTAAACCCACATACACTATCCACAAAGTCACATTATAAACTTCATATGCCCAAGTCTTTGTTAAAAAATTAAAATGTTTTTAGTTATTAATATAAATATTTTATATTGAAATATTTATATTAATATTCAAATCCAAAGTCTTGGCACGAATCTCGAAAAATATGAAAATTTGCACTTGGTGCCATCGACCCTTTCGACTTACACCTCATGATCTTTGATATTGACAAAGGCGACCCACGACTACCATCGTCAGTCGCATTCCAAGTTCCAGTTACGATAAAGAACATCATGATCCATCGTTGTATCATCGATGAAGGCGCATCCACTTGCGTCATGTCAGCCAAAGTTTGGAAACGATTAGGATCCCCCGAGCTCATCCCCTCATCTATCACTCTTTGTGCATATGATGGGAGACCATACCAACCAAGAAGATTGTACCAAAATGTCCCATAGAGATGGGGGTTAGGATGATTATGATCGATATCGAAGTAATCGACGCTGAGCTCAATTACAACATCCTCTTGGGGCATAGTTACATGTGCGCCATGAAGGTGGTATCCTCCTTAGTATTCCACATCATGATGTTTCCCTTGAATGGGAAGGTAGTTATCCTCGACCAACTTAACTATTATGACCCTAATACCAAAAGCAATCCCAATAACGTCCTACCAATCATATTGGGTGATGATCAACCATATGTTGACATTTGCCCCGGTATGTAAAAGGACTCCAATTTTTTAGGAGCATATTCAGGACCACCACCAAAGATCCCTACATCTACCGTTGGCCTAATGTGCACAATTTTCACCATTGAAAATGGATCCTCCTCCACGCCAACACCATCATCAGCACCACTGCTGAGTCATTGCATTGAACAAATGTTGATACCATCAGTACCACCGATTTTCCAAATCCCATTCTTGTATCTCCCCATAGGTGTACAAGGGAGCCGGTTATGGCTCAGTTGACTCTACTTGGGCCAACTTTGGGAATACCAGTACGGTACCTCACACCAACATACCAAGATATGGCTTCTAAACCAGTCGCTCATTATGGGTTTATCCATGTTTCAGCTAGTACGGCTACAAGGCCAGTAACACGCCCAGTTACGACAGTCCAAACTATGACATTCACAACTACCCCACAATCGGTCATCGTTAAGACCATCCATGGGGGCACCAAACAACCCAAGTTTAAAGGTCCCTTATTACCAACCCCGACATCTAATTTGGTAGAATCCGCGAAGCCTAAAGCAGGGACATCAACAATCAAGAGTTAAAAGCCCCAATTATCTTCAACACTCCCACCCAAAGGGTCACACCGTCATGTTCTCTTTGCAGGAAGCAAGGCCATGCAACCAATCTATGTCCCACTCTACCGAAGCTACGGAAGCTGCTTAACACTCCCGTTAGCATTACCCACTCTCCACCAATGATGAAAGGGTATACCCCTTCCTCTCCCACATCTAAGTCCAAAACATTACGTATAAATCACACATGTTCCATTTGCGCTCAGCATGGTCACAATGCACCATTTAGCCAAATGCCCTCGATATCAAGAGGCATTGGAAATAGTTTGTCTCACTCAAGTAACAATTGAGGAACCCCCCTTCATAAACTAGGAAGTAGCATCCATTAATGTTATCACCACTTCGATGGCACCATAAGTCACCCCTCCCACAGAAGTTGCACCAACTGCAGAAAATGTGGCAGTGCCTGTAATGTCTCAAGACCTAGCTAAACTTACGACAACGCCATCACACAATGAATGATCGTCATGTGGGCACTCCACCCATATGCTCCCTCCTAATTCCATCGCATGCATAATGGATCAAATCAACACTCAAGAAGACCAAGAATGCTTCTGTCCATGCGTAACAAGACCTTGTCGATCTTGTGGAGAGACCACCCATTACTCCTTTCAGTGCCCCATTTTTTACGTCGAACGACAAATGCGTCTTGAACTGATGAGACTTCAAAATCGATTACGAACACCTTATGTAACCTTGCAAGCGTCACCAACCGAGCAAGTAGTGTCGACCTTCCCAAACACCATCAATTTCGAATCTCTTTTAGTCGATGTTCTCACTTGCAGTGATTCCTCGTCTTTCGACGAAGACGTAGACCACCTGCCAGTGATCCCAGAAAATTAGCAACCAAGACAAGGGGTTTTTACCCCCACAGACACAAACAAGACACCTGACACCAACCGTTGATATTCTTATTTTGTGCCAAAATATTTACTTTCATTTCACACTATCTCGAATTAAGATAGTAAAATATCTATCTTCTTCAAATGCAGATGGCCTCCCCAATGGACATCTACATTGGTTATGAAGATGATGCCACTTGATGGTCCAAACATCTTGCGTCTGCTTCCTGAGTTATATATTCCCCCTCCCATACACTTCACCACATCGTCGGAGTATGCTTTTGGGCACTAACAAACAACCAAGCAAAGTGCGATGTTGTAGTAGGTATCTTCAGCGACGCCATACACTTAGGCATTCACCATTTGCAAGTACACCTCGAATCCCAACTTATCGTATCATAGTTGAATAATATATTCTAGGTCCGCAAGTTGCTCCTCTTCTGAAGGTTTCTGCGCATGCGCCTTCTCATTCGACATTTTGAAACCATAACTTTCACACATATATCGAGAAATGCCAATGCATTCTCCAACTCCATCGAAAATAAGGTATTGAATTGGCATCTAGTACATCACCAAGTCGCATAACCCTGCATATCAAACATACATAAATATATCTATGTGTCTCACCTACGAATACATATACATGTATTTCATCATCACTGTTAGCACAGATTTTGTTCTGAATGGATTGAAAGAGGTTTAAAGGAAGGAAATATGGTATGGTTCAAATTACTAAGGGTTAATAAGCAAGGTAAAATTTAAAATTTGATCTTTTGCCTATTGTGCATTAGCTTCTCTAAATCCCTTTGTCCTTGTATCATCCTTGCACTTAGACTTTTAAAAAATTTCACCAGCTATATCAAGTTCCCATCACCTTAATCTTTCATTTGATTGATTTTTTCCAAAATAGTCATGTCCTCCATGAGCTAAGATTTATCTCATTATTCCTTTCATTATTAAGCCTAAACCCACATACACTATCCACAAAGTCACATTATAAACTTCATATTCCCAAGTCTTTGTTGAAAAATTAAAAGGTTTTTAGTTATTAATATAAATATTTTACATTGAAATATTTATATAAATATTTTATATTGAAATATTTATATTAATATTCAAATCCAAAGTCTTGGCACGAATCTCGAAAAATATGAAATAATGCACTTGGTGCCATCGACCCTTTCGACTCACACCTCATGATCTTTGATCTTGACAAAGGCGACCTACGACTACCATCGTCAGTCGCATTCCAAGTTCCAGTTACGATAAAGAACATCATGATCCATCGTTGTATCATCGACGAAGGCGCATCCACTTGCGTCATGTCAGCCAAAGTTTGGAAACGATTAGGATCCCCTGAGCTCATCCCCTCATCTATCACTCTTTGTGCATATGATGGGAGACCATACCAACCAAGAAGATTATACCAAAATGTCCCATAGAGATGGGGGTCGGGATGATTATGATCGATATCGAAGTAATCGACGCTAAGCTCAATTACAACATCCTCTTGGGCCATAGTTACATGTGCGCCATGAAGGTGGTATCCTCCTCAGTATTCCACATCATGATGTTTCCCTTGAATGGGAAGGTAGTTACCCTCGACCAGCTTAACTATTATGACCCTAATACCAAAATCAATCCCAATAACGTCCTACCAATCATATTGGGTGATGATCAACCATATGTTGACATTTGCCCCGATATGTAAAAGGACTCCAATTTTTTAGGAGCATATTCGGGACCACCACCAAAGATCCCTACATCTACCGTTGGCCTAATGTGCACAATTTTCACCATTGAAAATGGAGCCTCCTCCACGCCAACACCATCATCAGCACCACTGCTGAGTCATGGCATTGAACAAATGTTGATACCATCAGTACCACCGATTTTCCAAATCCCATTCTTGTATCTCCCCACAGGTGTACAAGGGAAGCGGATTATGGCTCAGTTGACTCTACTTCGGCCAACTTTGGGAATACCAGTACGGTACCTCACACCAACATACCAAGATATGGCTTCTAAACCAGTCGCTCATTATGGGTTTATCCATGTTTCAGCTAGTACGGCTACAAGGCCAGTAACACGCCCAGTTACGACAGTCCAAACTATGACATTCACAACTACCCCACAATCGGTCATCGTTAAGACCGTCCATGGGGGCACCAAACAACCCAAGTTTAAAGGTCCCTTATTACCAACCCCGACATCTAATTTGGTAGAATCCGCGAAGCCTAAAGCAGGGACATCAACAATCAAGAGTTAAAAGCCCCAATTATCTTCAACACTCCCACCCAAAGGGTCACACCGTCATGTTCTCTTTGCAGGAAGCAAGGCCATGCAACCAATCTATGTCCCACTCTACCGAAGCTACGGAATCTGCTTAAAACTACTGTTATCATTACCCACTCTCCACCAATGATGAAAGGGTACACCCCTTCCTCTCCCACATCTAAGTCCAAAACATTACGTATAAATCACACATGTTCCATTTGCGCTCAGCATGGTCACGATGCACCATTTAGCCAAATGCCCTTGATATCGGGAGGCATTGGAAACAGTTTGTCTCACTCAAGTAACAATTGAGGAACCCCCCTTCATAAACTAGGAAGTAGCATCCATTAATGTGATCACCACTTCGGTGGCACCATAAGTCACCCCTCCCACAGAAGTTGCACCAACTGCAGAAAATGTGGTAGTGCCTGTAATGTCGCAAGACCTAACTAAACTTACGATAACGCCATCACACAATGAATGCTCGTCATGTGGGCACTCCACCCATATGCTCCCTCCTAACGCCATCGCATACATAATGGATCAAATCAACACTCAAGAAGACCAAGAACGCTTCCGTCCATGCGTAACAAGACCTTGTCGATCTTGTGGAGAGACCACCCATTACTCCTTTAAGTGCCCCATTTTTCATGCCGAACGACAAACGCATCTTGAACTGATGAGAATTCAAAATTGATTACGAACACCTTATGTAACCTTGCAAGCGTCACCAACCGAGCAAGTAGTATCGACCTTCCCAAACACCATCAATTTTGAATCTCTTTTAATCGATGTTCTCACTTGCAGTGATTCCTCGTCTTCCGATGAAGACGTAGACCACCTGCCAGCGAACCCAGAAAATTAGCAACCAAGACAAGGGGTTTTTACCCCCACACACACAAACAAGACACCTAACACCAACCGTTGATATTCTTATTTTGTGCCAAAATATTTACTTTCATTTCACACTATCTCGAATTAAGATAGTAAAATATCTATCTTCTTCAAATGCAGATGGCCTCCCCAATGGACATCTGCATTGGTTATGAAGATGATGCCACTTGATGGTCCAAACATCTTGCATCTGCTTCCTGAGTTATATATTCCCCCTCCCATACACTTCACCACATCGTCGGAGTATGCTTTTGGGCACTAACAAACAACCAAGCAAAGTACGATGTTGTAGTAGGTATCTTAAGCGATGCCATACACTTAGGCATTCACCATTTGCAAGTACACCTCGAATCCCAACTTATCGTATCACAATTGAATAATATATTCTAGGTCCGCAAGTTGCTCCTCTTCTGAAGGTTTCTGCACATGCGCCTTCTCATTCAACATTTTGAAACCATAACTTTCACACATATATCGAGAAATGCCAATGCATTCTCCGACTCCATCGCCAATAAGGTATTGAATTGGCATCTAGTACATCACCAAGTCGCATAACCCTGCAAATCAAACATACATAAATATATCTATGTGTCTCACCTACGACTACATATACATGTATTTCATCATCAGCATTAGCACAGATTTTGTTCTGAATGGATCGAAAGAGGTTTAAAGGAAGGAAATATGGTATGGTTCAAATTACTAAGGGTTAATAAGCAAGGTAAAATTTAAAATTTGATCTCTTGCCTATTGTGCATTAGCTTCTCCAAAGCCCTTTGTCCTTGTATCATCCTTGCACTTAGACTTTTAAAAAATTTCGCCAGCTATATCAAGTTCCCATCACCTTAATCTTTCATTTGACTGATTTTTTCCAAAATAGTCATGTCCTTCACGAGCTAAGATTTATCTCATTATTCCTTTCATTATTAAGCCTAAACCCACATACACTATCCACAAAGTCACATTATAAACTTCATATGCCCAAGTCTTTGTTAAAAAATTTAAAGGTTTTTAGTTATTAATATAAATATTTTATATTGAAATATTTATATTAATATTCAAATCCAAAAATAAAACATAATTTACCATAAAGTCTTGCACGAATCTCGAAAATATGAAATTGAAACTTTGGAAAAGTCAAAAGTTTGATGAAGCATGGACATTATTTCGCTGGCTTTAAGTGCTCGAAGGATAATATTATAAAGGCGGTGCGAAATTTTTTACCATGGTTTTGGGTTTTACAACGTGTCAGTATTACATCATTTCCCTGATGGGAGAGGTGGTAAGGTAAACCACTCCCTACAAGTTGCGAAATTGATCTCTTCAACAAACAAACAAAATAATACTTTTGCCCTTTGACCCTATATTATAATGTTGGATAATTTATTTGTAGAGATATTGTAAATATGGAACGCTAAATATTGGAAAATATTTAAATTGTAAATATTTTCCAAGCTTTGAAAAAACAAAACCATGGGAAGCACCAATAGATGGTTTTTACACAAGTGGTTTTTGGATTGGGAAAAGCTAGACATGGTTTTTAGAAACAGTGAATGGTTTTTGGATTCCATTTATGAAATTCATAAACAATTGCAAAATAATTGGAGAGGTGATGTGGGAGATAATTTTATGGATGGAAAATCAAGACATGGTTTTCAAAACCATGGGCATTTCCTATTTCAAAGGAAATGCAGAAATATAATGATTTATAGGTTGAGCTAAACATTTGGGAAATATTTTTTATCAAAATATATTTATTCCCAAATGTTTGAAATTGTTATTTCTAAAATTAAAAAATGGCAAGAAATAGATCATTTACAAAGTTCATCAAGGAGGACATTATTTCATATTTTAAGGTGAACATTTGAAGATTAAAATTCACACTTGGCCAGTAAAAAATTGTTTCCAGATTTGAAGGCAAAAAATCAACGGGTAGCAAAAATCAGTCATCAACAAACTCCAACAACTCAACATTTGTGACACTTTTCACCTATTCCATCATTTTTGAAATATTATGAAGATTTAATTTTTGATAATATAACCTAAAGATGTAATAAGTAGTTATATATTTCTATTTTTAGAAAGCAAGCAATTAGGTTTAGCTCAATGAGATTTTGATGTATAAATGCATGCTTTTACAATGTAATCTGGGTTGGAACCAGTGAAAGGAATGCACATTTTGTATAGAGCTTACTCCAATTTTAATAAAGACAACCATGCAGAGTTGAGCACATTTTGAAGAGCAAATATTCTTGTGTTGTTGATTTACAGTCTTTAATTTTCATCCTCTCATGTAATTTGTTATTCTAGTTAATTTCTTTTCATTATGTTTTCTTTCATGCTTTGATGAGAGTTTGCTTAAATCAGAATTCATGTAACTATGCTCTGATTTAATTGGATCAAAGTATTCAAAACTATGTTAATTCTTAAATATTTTGATTTTGACTCCATGCCCAATGGTATCTATGTGTTTCAGCATCTTACAATTTAAAAAAACATAATCATTTTAAAATATCTCTGGCCATTGTATTCATTTATTGAAAGAGCCCCCTCTCGTAGGAAAAAAACCAGTTTTCCTCCGAAATATTGGTTTGAAATAGTTACCTTAGAACTATCCTTCCACAACCAAGAGAGAAATTATGAGTGCTAACATTTTGGTGCCGTTGCCGGGGGAACGAAGGTTCAAATTTTCCCTGGGAAGAACGATAGTTTAGATCAGATTTCTATGGGAAAAGAAGTTTGATATTTGTTTTGGTTGCATTTTTCCCTGGCGACTCTAGTTTGAAGATTCCATAATTTTCATGGCGACTCCACTATCAGAAGGATTCAGAGTTTGAAGTGTTGATCCGATTACCTCATCAATCAAGATGACAGGGTATGTGGCAAATCTCGTTTCTATTGAGGGTTTTAAAGAATATTTTGACATGTTTGATGATGATCAAATCGAAGAGGCTTTCTCAAATTTTTTACCCATGTATTTGAAGTCATGCAAATGTTCTTCTAAATATAAGGTCAGTTTCTTAGAAGAGTTTGTTGAAAAACTTGAGAATGATCTTGAGGTCTTAGAGATTCAGATTCAGTCCCATAGTTTCGAATATCAGGGTCAACCTCTTGAAAGTTTTTTTCAGTCAAAACAAGAGAAAGAAATGTTTCCCTTTGATGTCAAGATTGAGGAAACTATCGACCAAATGGTGGATTTTTCACCTGATAAAATTTTGCTTAAAGACATAGAACAGGAAACAGCCAAAGATCAAGGAAAAAAATTTGTTGATAAACAAGCAGCGTTTTTTCATATCATTGAGGATCCTTTTGCAATCATGTTAGAATCTATGATGAAGATAAGTTTTGCACTATTCATAAACTATGGAGATAGTTTCATATGGCAATATAAATTGTCATATTTTCAGTCTTTCTTTTTACCAGGCAAAGCTGAATGCAAGTTTCAGTCAAGTAGCCATTTCCTTGATTGATTGTATTGGAAATTTGTTATCACCTGATATTGCAATTATTTAAGAAGCATAGGGTAAGGTGATTTGTATATAATTAAGTTTTATAGCCAAGCATCTCTTTCATCATTGTACAATTTGTTTTCAGAAGTATGTTGTTGTTTCAGTTTGGTTTCAGTTGCATAGTTTGCAGATCATACAGTACAGAGCAGGTTTCAGTTTGAAATTGGGAACAACCCAATGGTCAGGCACATGGTCTAAAGGATCTTTGCTACCTCGCAGGGAGGATAGCATCCCCAATTGGAGCCAATTGTTAGCACAGATTTTGTTCTGAATGGATTTGAAGAGGTTTAAAGGAAGGAAATATGGTATGGTTCAAATTACTAAGGATTAATAAGCAAGGTAAAATTTAAAATTTGATCTCTTCCCTATTATGCATTAGCTTCTCCAAATCCCTTTGTCCGTGTATCATCCTTTCACTTAGACTTTTAAAAAATTTCACCAACTATATCAAGTTCCCATCACCTTAATCTTTCATTTGACTAATTTTTTCCAAAATAGTCATGTCCTCCACCAGCTAAGATTTATCTCATTGTTCCTTTCATTATTAAACCTAAACCCACATACCCTATGCACAAAGTCACATTATAAACTTCATATGCTCAAGTCTTGTCTTTGTTAAAAAATTAAAAGCTTTTCAAGGTTTTTAGTTATTAATATAAATATTTTATATTAATATTCAAATCCAAAAATAAAACATAATTTACCACATAAAGTCTTGGCACGAATCTCGAAAAATATGAAATTGAAACTTTGGAAAAGTCAAAAGTTTGATGAAGCGTGGACATTATTTCGCTAAGTTTAAGTGCTCGAAGGATAATATTATAAAGGGGGTACGGAATTTTTTACCATGGTTTTGGGTTTTACAATGTGTCGGTATTACATCATTTCACTGATGAGAGAGGTGGTAAGGTAAACCACTCCCTACAAGTTATGAAATTGCTCTCCCAACAAACAAAAAAATAATACTTTTTCCCAATATTTGACCTTATATTATAATGTTGGATGCTCCATAATTTATTTGTAGAGATCTCGTAAATATGGAATGCTAATGTTGGAAAATCTTTAAATTGTAAATATTTTCCAAGCTTTGAAAAAACAAAACCACGAAAGCATCGATATATCGTTTTTACATAAGTGGTTTTTGGATTGAGCAAAACGAGACATGGTTTTTACAAACAGTGAATGGTTTTTGAATTCCATTTATGAAATTCATAAACAATTGCAAAATAAATGGAGAGGTGATGTGGGAGATAGTTTTATGGATGGCAAATCAAGACATGGTTTTCAAAACCACGGGCATTTCCTATTTCAAAGGAAATGTAGAAATATAATTATTTACAGGTTGAGAGAAATATTTGGGAAATATTTTTTATCAAAATATATTTATTCCCAAATGTTTGAAATTGTTATTTCTAAAAATTAATAAATGGCAAGAAATAAATGATTTCAAAATCATTTACAAAGTTCGGCAAGAAGGAGATTATTTCAGATTTTAAGGTGAACACTTGAAGATTAAAATTCACACTTCGCGGTAAAAAATTGTTTCCAGATTTGAAGGCAAAAAATCAACAGGTAGCATAAATCAATCATCAACAAACTCCAACAACTCTCAACATTTGTGACACTTTGCAGCATGTTCCAACATTTTTGAAAGATTATGAAGATTTAATTTTTGATAATATAATTTAAATATATGTTTTTACAATGTAATATGGGTTGGAACCCGTGAAAGGAACTTTTGTATCGAGCTTACTCCAATTTTAATAAAGATAGCCATGCAGAGTTGAGCACATTTTGAAGAGCAAAGATTCTTGTGTTGTTGATTTACAATCTGTAATTTTCCTCCTGTTATGTAATTTTTTATTCCAGTTAATTTCTTTTCATTATGTTTTCTTTCATGCTTTGATGAGAGTTTCCCCTAAAGTCAATGTTGGATTCATCTATAATCGGTGCCTAATATTGATGGACTGTCTCTTTTTCTTCAATTATTGCCAGCCAAACAAGAACTTGACTCTGAAAATATAACTACCTTGCCTTTGCAAAAATACTCATTGTTAAAACTCTGTTGATTCTTAAATATTTTGATTTTGACTCCATGCCCAATGGTATCTATGTGTTCCAGCCTCTTACAATTTTAAAAAACACAATCATTTTATAATATCTTTGGCCATTGCATTCATTTGTTGAGAGATCCCTCTTTGGTAGAAAAAAAACCAGTTTTCCTCCTAAAGATTGGTTTGAAATAGTTACCTTATAACTATCCTTCCACAACCAAGGGAGAAATTCTGAGTGCTAACAATCACAAGTCCTAAAATTCAATGACACATGCCCAAAACAAATATGTTAGTATCACCTACTACATATGCATCACATCAACATATAGGCAACATAAAGCAAACTACACATACATCACATACATCAAGAGACGCATACATCATGTGCCCCCAAAATGGTGTACATTTATATCATAAGAATGTGTGTCATGTACAAAAAATGGCCCTTCTGGGGAATATACATAGGTAGCCTTATGGGGTATACATCAAAAAACCGTCTCCCATAGGCCCATCAAAAAAATATTTATATCTAAAAAATGGGGCTCATATCCCTATACAAAATCAAGTTGCCTCGCCAGCTGGTGGATCTCGGGGCCACCCAAGGGACCCCTAAACCTCAGTCTAACGGATAAAATAAAAAAGGACTAGGTTTAGGCTTACCTAGAACTCACAGATCAGTGAACGATGCCCCGAATCTCCCAAAAACACTCAAAATGCACTCTAGGAGTGTTGGCACGAGATTAGTCCTCGGGAAGTGTGGAAGCCGACAGCTACGAAAGGGATAATCTGCGGAAGAAAGGGTCATTCGCGGAGGATGCAAAAGCGCGAAAGTAGTTAGTTTGTTAGATAAGGGTCATGTGGACCAATTTGTAACCAATTAGTTTTGTATAAATAGGAGTATGATTGTAAGCCTAAGGGCATCAATCCAGTGATGAATAGAGCAATCGACCTTTTGAGTTTTGATCCAGTTGTTGATCTGTTTTGTATCCGCGATTTGATGTATTGATTGTTTCTGCGAAGGTCATTCCGCAGGTTTTAATGAATGCATGAAAATGTTCGATTATGGTGCTATATGTGTCTTTGTTTCTGTTAAATGATGAATGCGAATGTTTGTGAAATGCTTAATGCTCTGTGAGTTCGGTAATTGTTGTTTAGTTAGATCATGTTGATGCGAATGTTTATCATGAGTTGATTCTGCGATTGATGAATATGTGAATGATGAACTAGTGCGAAAGATATAATCTCTGGTTTCTATGGTTGCAATGTATGTTTGTTGCATGTCCTCAACTCCACTGTAGAAATGTGGTTCCTGCAGCCCCCTTGTGCATCTCGGGTGAGACTTCACTCGCTCTACAAGTGTTGCTGGAAATGGTAAAACCTTTCTGGGCCGGTGCGTAAGGGAGTTCGGTTGCTGGTTTGTTGACAACAGTGTGAAGTGAACCCCTGTCAATAGTCGTTGTGTCAACAAATGGTTCTGTTGCCGTGACCCTGAAGAGGAAAAGAAGAGGATATGATGTGGCACCCGACGAAACTAGAGATTCAAGAGTGGTTTGACAGAAATACAGAAGAATTCACAGAAGGAGAGAAGCAAAACCCTAGACAGACAGTAAGCAGTTGGTTGCAGAAGTACATTTATTCAGATATCCATGAGATATTTTTCTGTGAATTCCCAGTATTGCTGCATGAGTGGTTAGCGCAGCTAACATTCCAGAAGCACCATTTCCAAAAGACCGAGCCTGATCATTGGACACCAGAACTGATTCGACAGCTGAAACGTGTCGACAACACAGTATTAAGGGCTGTCGATTTCTGGGTGGATAGTATCCTAGAGGTATATATTACTGAGTTCGCAGTAGACACAATCAAATCGTATAGCGATGCAGAAAGGAATTTCTTCAAGGGACCAAGGGGAAGGTTCTTACTATTGCTAAAACTGTGGATTAAGATGCTCGTCTACGAAAAGGGAATATTGAGGATGACTTCCGACGAGTAGAAATATCAGTGTGTGGAGGTTGTGGTTATTGCGTGAATGCGGATCCGATAGAAAGATGCAGGGTAGATAGACATGAGCGACGACGAGTTTCTAAGGGAAGCTGACGAAGAGTGTGGTACCTTGAGGAGTGGTGTGATATTCCGGCATCCTGAGAAGAAGAGGAGGACTGAGAGAGAGTCTCCTGAGAGGACCGGAACAGAAGACTGCAAAACAGGACCACAAGGGAGAAAGCGACCCTATTGCGACGAAGACGGTGACCAGGCTACCCCAGAAGCAGAAGAGGGACTTATCGTAAGTTACAATATACCTGAAACCCTGTTAGGAACCCATGTATTTAATTTTTTAGTATATTTTTGTTGGACGCATATGCTTTGTAAGTCACCCGTAGTATTGTTGATCCATAGTTTGTAGTGGCCCATGGTTTTCACCCATCGTATTGGCGCCTAGACTTAGTATATAAGTGTGTGTTGAGGCCTATGAAGGTACCGTGAAGTTATTTGTATTGAGCTTGCTCAAAGGAGGTTGCACCCTCGAAGTGGCCTGCGATCAATATAAAAGTGATTCTGAGTTCTGTCATTTCTGCTATTTCGCATATTCTTATTAATTAATTGTTGCAGGTTCTTCACATCTGGTATCAGAGCACTTTCTTCGACTCGCTGGGTGAAATTTTTGCCAAAAAAAAATTTCGCATCTGTTGTAGGTTCGGATTTGGGAATAATCCCTATCCACTTAACTGTGGCAAGTACTTAAGCATAAGCCCTGAAACTCATTGTGAGGAGTACCACAGGAACCCCGAAGTAGCTGGCCCATTGAGAGGACCTGCCAGCGAAAAGGGCAATGACCCCTACCTGATTGACTAGTTCCCACCCATGAGGTAAACCAAGAGTTGTCGTTTGTGGCAAAGCGGTTATCAGTTTTACCTGAGCCGTGGAGTGAGGGGTACTACCCTAATACGCAAGTTGTCAGACAGCATTGGTGGCCGAGTGAAACCCTTGAACTGTTAGGAAGCTGCACATACCTGGGGTCCATATCTATTTTCAACTAAACTGTTGTCAATCACTACTGCACCGTTTCAGATCCAGCCGTTCAGATCCAATCTGAAAGCCATTCCAAATCCAGTCGTTTTCAATCCATTCGACGCTGTTTCAGATCCCTCTATATCCGCTCACTTCCAGTCCATTGCAGATCTATCTGTTTCATATCCCTTCTGAGCTGTAGCCGCTCCATTCTGGAAAAAAAATAAAAAATAAAAAAAAAATCTCCTGGTTATGGTTGTCACCCGCGCAGAAGCAAAAACCATGGAAGAAGCACTTGCAACCATCCAAGCGAAACTCCAGGATCTGGATGAAAAATTTCTCGACCTCCATCTTGAACATTCAGCTATGAACAACAAACGGCGGTCCGAGTCTTCATCAGACAATGGGTTCTCTTCTTCCAGCAATTTTCGTGGTCCGAAGCTTGATTTTCCTTGCTTCAATGGTACTGATCCAACTAGATGGATCTATCATGCAGAACAGTATTTCAGTTTGCATAATACTTTTGATGTCAACAAAGTTTTGCTTGCATCATTTCATTTGGAACAGGAAGATCTTCAATGGTATCGTTGGTACATCAAGTCTCATGAAGAGCCAAAATGGCCAGACTTTTGCCAGCTCCTTTTGCAACGATTTGGTCCTAGTGCTTTTGATGACTTCACAGGATCCCTCACTAAACTTCGCCAAATTGGCACTGTGAGAGAGTATCAAACCGAATTTGAGAAACTAGCCAACCACACTGAAGGATTGTCTGATGACTTTTACCAGAGTTGTTTTATCAGTGGTCTAAAGGATGCCATCTGCTCTGAGGTCAAAATGTTCTGTCCCAACACAATGATGGAAGCCCTAGGGTTGGCTAAGTTGGCAGAAGACAATATTGCATCCCAACAATGCTCCAAGCCCACTTTTGTTCCCTTCCGAAATATGGGTTCTCAATGACCACCCATACCACAGGCTCCTTGATCAACTCCTATCAAGCGTTTATCTGAAACAAAGATGCAAGCACGCAGAGAAAAGGGGCTTTGCTATAATTGTGATGAGAAATTCACTCAGGGACATAGATGTGTTCAGCAAAAGCTCTATCTCTTGGATGTGGATTCTTCGCCTGCCTCTGAAATTTGTGACGAAGATCTAGAAACAATGGATGCTCAGGTCAACATTCAGGAACCACCTATTGACCCTCTGTCTCAAGATGACCAGCCAGAGATATCTCTTCATGCTTTAGCTGGAATCACCACCCCCCAAACAATGCGGGTCAAAGGTTACTTCAAGAAGCTTCCTCTTACAATACTCATTAATTCTGTTAGCACTTATAATTTCATTGACCCTCGAATCGCCAAGCAAGCTGATTGTTTTATCCATCCTTGCTCCAACTTTGAAGTCATGGTTTCCAATGGGGGCACCTTACCTTGCAAAGGGAAGTGTCAAAATGTGAGTATCTCTATGGGAGATTATACCTTGCACTCTGACATGTTTTCCTTAACCTTAGGTGGATGTGATGTGGTTTTGGGCGCTCAATGGCTGTGCACACTTGGCCCTATCTTACGGGATTTTGCTAAACTTTGGATGCAGTTTTCCCTCAATGGACAAAAACACAAATTGACAGGATTACAACTAGGGTCTCTCAGCATCATCAGTTCACATTGCATGGAAAAACTCCTCAAGAAGAATTCACATGGTGTCATTGCTTAGATCCATTCCATTCAGATTCAACCATCAGCGGTCTCCACTACTCCTTTGGATCTACAACAAATTCTGGATCGATATACAGGTGTCTTTGTTGAACCAGTGGGATTTCCACCTTCAAGGCCAGAAGACCATCGTATTCATCTCCTTCTTGGCAGCGTTCCTCCCAACATCAGGCCCTATTGCTACCCATTTCACCAAAAAACGGAGCTTGAAATGCTCGTTCGGGACTTATTGAAGCAAGGTATTATTCGCCCAAGCACTAGTTCCTTTTCTTCTCCAGTTCTTCTTGTTCGCAAAAAAGATGGGTCATGGTGCCTCTACATTGACTTCGAGCACTTAATCACCTCACCATCAAGAATAAGTTTCCAATTCCTATTGTTGATGAGCTTCTTGATGAGCTTCATGGGGATCAATTTTTCTCCAAGTTGGATCTTCATTCTGGATATCATCAAATTCGGGTTCATGAGGATGATATCCCTAAAACAACTTTCCGCACACATAATGGCCATTATGAGGTTTTGGTCATGCCCTTTGGCCTCACTAATGCTCCTTCCACATTCCAGGCCTTAATTAATAAAATATTTCGACCCTACTTGCGGAAATTCATTCTGGTATTCTTTAATGATATCCTCATCTATAGTAAAACATGGGATGAACATCTCCAGCATCTGGAGCTTGTCATGCAACTTTTCTCTGACCATCATCTCCATGCCAAGCAGTCTAAATATGTTTTTGGATAGAAGGAAGTTGAGTATCTCGGGCACATTATCTCAGCACAAGGGGTTCGCGTGGATCCTGCCAAAATCGATGCCATGAACAATTGACTGCATCCTCAGACACTCAAGAGCCTTCGTGGTTTTTTGGGGTTGACAAGCTACTACCGCAAGTTTGTCAAGGATTATGGGAATATTGCAGCTCCATTAACTGCTCTATTGAAAAAGGATGCTTTTACATGGACACATGCTGCTCAGTGTGCATTTGACAAACTGAAACAAGCTATGTGTACTACACCTATTCTAGCTATGCCCGATTTTTCCAAGCCCTTCACTATTGAGAGTGATGCTTGCGGCAATGGACTTGGTGCTTTTCTCCTTCAAGATGAAAACCCCATTGCATTCACCAGCAAAGCCCTTTCAGGTAAGAATTTAGCTGCCTCTACATATGAGAAGGAAATGATGGCTATTTTGCATGCAGTACAGAAGTGTCTCCCTCTTGCTGAATGGTGGTACAATACCTCTTACCACACTGCCTCTAAAATGACCCCATATGAAGCAGTCTATGGTCAGGCACCTCCAGTTCTTCTTCCAGACACCCCCAACAGTTCACCAGTTCGGGAAGTTGACACGGTCCTTCGAAACCGCGATCATATTCTTCGCATTTTGTGGGACAGTCTTCACATGGCAAGAAATAGCATGAAGCAACAAGCTGATCAGCACCGTTCTGAGCGCACTTTTCAAGCAAGCGATATGGTTTTTCTTCGTCTCTAGCCGTACAAGCAATCCTCCCTAAAACTCAAAGGGCGTCATAAGCTCGCTCCAAATTTCTATGGGCCATATCGAATTCTTCAGAAGATTGGGTCCGTTGCTTATAAATTGGAACTTCCTCCTTCTTCCCGCATTCATCCAGTATTTCATGTCTCTTATCTGAAGAAAGTTCTTCGCACCAACATCAGTGGACAAACTATTTTACCCGAACTGGATAATGAAGGATCCATCCTTTTGGAGCCGGGGGCCATCCTCAATCGGCACACTCGTCAGCTTCGCTCTCGCTCTATCACAGAGGTCTTAATTCAGTGGCACAGCATGCAACCAAAGGATGCTACATGGGAACCACTCCTATAGATTCAACAACAATTTCCACATCTAAAGCTTTTTTTAAGGGGGAGGGGATGTTAGGAACCCATGTCTTTACTTTGTTAGTATATTGTTGTTGGACGCATATGCTTTGTAAGTCGCCCGTAGTATTGTTGATCCATAGTTTGTAGTGGCCCATGGTTTTGACCCATAGTATTGGCGCCTAGACTTAGTGTATAAGTGTGTGTTGAGGCCTATGAAGGTACCGTGAAGTTATTTGTATTGAGCTTGCTCAAAGGAGGTTTACCCCTCGAAGTGGCCTGCGATCAATATAAAAGTGATTCTAAGTTCTGTCATTTCTGCTATTTCGCATATTCTTATTAATTAATTGTTGTAGGTTCTTCACAAACCCCGTGCACTACCCAGAATTTTACAGGAAGAAACACAAGCTATTCGCAAATTTTCCTTACGTGCAACGATAAAAGTAGTGCATCAGTAAACATTAATAGTAGGAATGTTAGAATGGCAGACGACACAAAAATTCCCACTTTGCAGGGGAACGGGACTGAGGATCCCGAGCAGTTTTGGTTTATGTGCGAAGCAGTATGGACTGTGAAGCAGGTCCAGGATGAAGATATTAAAAAGGGACAACTGGTGACGACCCTCAGGGGTTGTGCGCTAGATTGGTTCATGAATTTTACAAGGGTTCTAGCAGGAACACTGGCCAAGTCGTTGGCACAGATCAAAGCAGGAATGATCGATGAATTTAGGAAGCCAAAGTAGGAATCACAGTATGTCACCGAGCTCAAAGAAATCAATCAATACCCAAATGAGTCGGTATGGGAGTTTGATCAGCGGTACAAGATGCTAATAGCGAAGGTAATTTTTGGGATAAATGATATGCAGCACAAGGAGTGGTTTATCGTAGGATTGGTACCACACATTCGTGGACCACTAATGCAACAGAAGGTTGCGACCCAGGCTGAAGCACTGGAGATTGCGATGAAGCTGGAGGCTTCACCAATCGGCAAAACGGGGTTGGGCATGGATCGAATACAAGCGCAGCTAGAAAACTTGACGATCCAACTGCAAGACATAAAGAAAGGGAAAGAGGATCGTGAAGATGTCTAGTGCACCAGGTGTAGGATAGAGGGACACCACAAGGATCAGTTCCCAGACTTCCAAGAGTATTTGCAATCCGGTGCACCAAATCCCCTCAGTCAGGGAGGGTTTCCCTGGTGTCGTATCTGCCAAAGGAAAGGCTATCGACCAAAAGAGTGTGTGTATTTGCAGAAGATGGTGTCGAAACCAGAGAACTTGTATTGCAAGTTTTGTAAATCGGTTGGCGACGATGAAAACAACTGCAGATCTTATGGCCTACTCCAGGAAAGGACCGTAGCTGCATACTTCATGGCAAGAGAAGAACAGGCACCGGGTCAGCAACAAAAATAGTATAATCAACTACCAGCCCAATATAATCACTAACCGCAGCAGTATGATCAGGGGCAATATGGGAGACCGTAGTATGGTCAGCCATAGTATCCACTACCGCAGTATCCGCCACCGCAGTACCCACCATATGGACCACAAAAATAGTCGCAGTATGGGCAACCGCAGTACCCACCATATGGCCCACCGCGTGGAGGGGCTAGAGGAGGATTCCATGGAGGTTGAGGTGTTGGAACAGGATGAGGAGGAGCTGCTGGACGAGGACGAGGACCGATTATATGCTACAATTGTGGGAATCAAGGGTACTATCAGAGGGATTGCCCGAATCCAGTGCCATGGTGCACTTATTGCAGCGTTGTGGATCATGGAGTTGAAGATTGTCCGCATCTAATCACAAAATTGTAGACCAAGAATATACCACCACCTCCACAGAACCAGAATCAAAATCCACCACCGGCTGTATAGATGATATCCACGGAAGCTCGCAGACACCATGCGATTGTTGGAGTAGTGACAAGAGGAGGAGATGTGACAAGAACTGATGGATCACGGGCTACTGTCCGACCAACAGCACAGAAACATGTCACCTTTGACGCGGAGGTCGAAAGGGATGTGTTCTTGGAAGCACAGGAGGCGATGAGACAAAGGAGGCAGTTACCTCTTCAGGAAGAAATTATCTATGATATTCCAATGACGTTCGATGCAACAAAGTCACAGGGAAAGGCTAGAACCTTAAGAGCCTTCTTGAAGAGTTTCTTGGAGTTGGAAAAGGATCAGGATGCGCTAGAAGAGATATCCAATCTGTTGAATCGACGGGAGGATGCATGCCAGGAGGAAAAGGTCAATCGCATACACAAGAGGAATTCTGGGAGAGAGATGTGAATGTCGACACAAATTGGAGCATTTGATGTCGACTCAATTATCTTGGACCTGGGGTCGAACGTCAACATTCTAACCAAGCAGACATGGGAAACAATTGGGAAACCGCAGTTGGCGTAGTCACCAATACAGCTGCGATTAGCAAATCAGAGTAAGGTTACTCCACTGGGTCGGGTGTACCAGCTTCCAATTGAGATCGAGGGCCTCAAGACTTATGCATATTTCGACGTAATTGAAGTCGTGGACAATACCATCCCTTACCTAGCGCTGCTAGGGATTGACTGGGAAATCGATAATCTAGTTGTCATCAACTTCAAGAAGCGGACTATGTCATTTGAGAATCATGAGATGAGGGTCGTGGAACCTCTGGATCCTACGGAAGGGAAACGATACGTTGAACCAGCGAGAGATGAATTTACGGAGGGATGGGATAGCATATATAACATATCTGAGGATTACATTAATCCTACCGCAGAAGAAGAATTGGGATAGCACAGTGTCAGTTTAGTGTCATCGGATTCGAATGAGGCGCTCGAGAAGTGGCAAAACCAGATGCATGAAGTTTCATTTAGAAGGTGTGCCCGGTTCACACAGTCACTGCGATGGGTAGCCATAGAGGAGTGCCCATTGCCAACATATGAAGGATTTCCCAATTTGGATATGTTTCTCACGAAGTTTGAGGAGAAAGTGGCGGAACCGCAACGTCTATTGGCCTTGGAGGAAGCCTTGAAGGCTACTCCCGCACGCTGGTGTGCGGCACATAATTCTAATATCAAAAACTGGCCACTGTGTCGACACCTCATGGAGGTTAGGTTCGGTGATGTGGAAGGATGTGACGGAAGAAAGTTTGATGGTAGAGGTGACCCGAAGGCGCATTTGGATGAGTGCGAAAGCAAATGGGGATTACGAGCAAAAGAGGAATGGGTACATGCATTTGTTCATACACTCGATGAAGTACCGCAGATTTGGTATGTCGCTGCAGAACTGTGATGCGGAATGACTTCTTAGGAGCAGCTAACAATTGGCTTCAGCCAAACATTTTGTTTCTCAGATGAGAACCCCTTCATCCATATTGCATTGTAGGTGATTCGAGAGAAGATATTTGAAGCAGCACCGACAGACCAACCATTAGAACTTTGGTGGACTGCGACACCAGAAATGATGATGGAGTGCTATAACATCACAGGAGAGCCAGATAATGAGGATGATCCGAGGGCTACGAATGTACTAGATTCGGAGGGAAGTCGCAGTGTCGAAGCACCAAAAATACCTTCCGACAAATTCCAGCAACCGTTGAAGATCAAGAAAGTAAACATTGGGCTAGAGGAGAACCCAAAGTTTGCCAGCATTGGGGATTATTGGGACAATTCCACCATTGTGAAGATGACTGATCTGTTGCATGAGTTTCAGGATCTATTCCCAACGAAATTCTTGGAGATGAAAGGAATTTATGGGGACTTAGGTGAAATGAAGATCCCCCTAAAACCCGATGCGAAGCCAGTCAAGCAGCGGCCCTATCGGTTGAATCAAAGGCACAAGGAGAGAGTACAGGCCGAGATTGAAAGGATGCTAGAAGCAGGCACCATAGAACCAATAGAGGAATCATAGTGTATCAACTCGATGGTGGTCCAGGACAAGAAAACTAGCGAAGTCCAAATTTGTGTCGACATACGAAAGTTGAACGATGCATGCTTGCACGACCCGTTTGATCCAGGCGGATATCGGTGGCGGCCCACCTCTTCCAACTGGCTCAAAACAGTCTTCCGGCAATTTTGGTAAATTACTATTTTTAGCAGTTTTTCAGGTGCTGAACTTCCGGAGCCATTTTGAGGCCCTAAACGACCTTTTTTGGCAATTTGGGGGGCCAGATGGATGCCCGGCATCCATCTGGCCCCAGTCGAAAGTTGTAAATCTCGGATAGACCTTTCCAACGGGCTACAGAGCGCCCCAAACGGAGATCGTATGCAAAATTTACGACCCCGGGAAGTTGATGTACTAACTTACCCAAACGGGGCCCACATGACTTTATGACGGTTCATCTTCTAGGGTTAGGTTTTTGGATGTTTGGGATTCTTTCCCTCATGCTTATGATAAATAGGCCCTTTCGGCCTCTCTTTGTATTCATCTTGGCACGAATGAGCATAGCGGCCACATCTCTTCTCAGAGATAGTTACCACCATTCCAGCTATTGTATTTTACAGTCTGTTCTATTTCCGCTATTTAATAGAATATGTGTTTACTGTATCGCTGTGTTATTTGCAATATATCTCTGTATATGATTCTGTATATGCTATCTTTTGTTTCGTTCCCACATAAATCCGGATCAGTGGTATCAGAGCAGTCTGCTCTTTGATTGTTTCTCGGTGCATGTCCCCGACGAGGTCAGGATACAGAGAGTTGGGTCTCGAACTAGTTTCACTTGGGGAAGACCACTCTCGCCGCCCCAAACGGCCTCCCATGGCGGAAGAAAAGAGAGACGACGGAGCAGTAGATCCTATCAAGTTGTTTCTCGAGGAAGCCCTCGCGCGACAGAGGAACGAGATGATGGATAATTTCGCCCAAATCCTTCAACGCATGCCAACAGCGGCAAATGCACCCTCAACGAGCAGCCATTTCGGAGATACGACTCCCTTCAAGGTACAAGTTAATTTTGATATCCCTTTATTTGAAGGCCAAATCGATGCCGATGCTCTAGATAAATGGTTGAATCTACTAGAAGGGTATTTCTCTGTCCACAAATTTTCCGACAGGGAAAAGATCATCTTTGCGCTCCTTAAGGCCGTCCCCCATGTCAAAAATTGGTGGGAAACTTATTGTGAGCAAAACTCATCAGACGAGTCTGGATTGTTTGAATATTCCAATCCCGCTTGGGCCTCTTTTATAGATGCCGTCAAGGAACAATATTACCCTGTTGGAAACTATGATGACCAGTACACAAAATGGACCATTCTGCATCAAGAGAGGGACCAAACGGTGTCAGAGTACACCAACAAATTTCATACCTTGCGCAGAAAGCTAGGTATCAAGGACTCCGAGCGGCACCTAGTACTAAAATATCGCAGTGGCCTACACCGGTACATCCGAACAGAGATGGATTTCCTGGAAATCTCTTCACTCGGATCTGCCTATCGATATGCTGTCAAAATTGAGCAGAAATTTCAGCAAAAGAACAAGCGTGACTTCGGACCTGCGCAGAAGCAGGGCAAGGGAAACTCTGGCTCGCAGAACATGGGGCAGGAAAAGGACAACGAGTCCCAATCACAGGCGAAGAAGGGTAAAGAAAAGACGAAGAAGGACACCGGGAAGTGGTGCGAGTTCCACAAAAGCCCCTGGCACAACACTGATGATTGTCGCTCAAAACAGTCATTGGTGGCTGAGATCAAAGCTTCAGAATCAGATCCTAGTTCCGATTCTGACTCGGAACCTAATTTCACAGCCGCGCGAAAAGGGAAGCAAATCATTGATGCAGAACCCAGTGCCGTTGTTGCCACCACGCAGATTCAACCAGAGGAACCTGAAGAGTCGGAGGCAGAGGAGCGCCTTTTCCACTCACAAATGTGGGTGAAGGGAATTCCCCTACACTTTGTTGTGGACAGCGGCAGCCAGAAGAACCTGATCTCAGAAGAAGTCATCAAGAGATTGGAGCTACCAATAACGCCACACCCACAACCATACACCATTGGATGGATAAGCCAAGGATGAAGGATCCGTGTCAGTCACCAATGTCGCCTACCATATGGCATCAAGCCCTTCAAAGATGAGGTATTGTGTGATGTGGCCCCACTTGAAGTATGTGATGTTCTTTTAGGACAACCATATATGTGGAAGCGTCATGCTGTATATGAATCACGACCTCGCAGTGTCATTGTCACTTTGGGAGGACAACTCTATCGGATACCAGAGATAGTTGCACCTGCCCCAAACGAGCAGGGAAGGAAGATAATCTCCCACACTGGGAAATTTTCCCTATTCGCAATTGCCACTAAAGGTGAACATCAGATCGCGGAGACATCCACAACTTCTGCAGATTATCCTTCTACTCAGCAGAAACAAGAAAAACACAAAGTTAGTGCAGCATCGCCTATTCGGGTACCTCTACAGTGCAAGGCCACGCATTCAAGGGGCCCCTCCAAAAAGAAACCATCCACACCGGTTCATACCAAGGATACCACAACAACCAAAACTGTTGAACAGCTCCTGCGCATCCATCAACAACAATTACAACCCTCTGAAGATGTCAAAATAAGGCAACCTTTCCACTTCAGCAAATGTCGCACCAAGAGCTCAACTTGACACACAGCTCGACATATGATAATGGATTTAACGCAATGGAGACCATTGCTTCCTAAGGAGGGAGGATTGATCCAGGAGGATATCGGTGGCGGCCCACCTCTTCCAACTGGCTCAAAACAGTCTTCCGGCAATTTTGGTAAATTACTATTTTTAGCAGTTTTTCGGGTGCTGAACTTCCGGAGCCATTTTGAGGCCCTAAACGACCTTTTTTGGCAATTTGGGCGGCCATATGGTTGCCCCCAGCATACATCTTGCCCCAGTCGAAAGTTGTAAATCTCGGATAGACCTTTCCAACGGGCTACCGAGCGCCCCAAACGGAGATCGTATGCAAAAGTTACGACCCCGGGAAGTTGATGTACTAACTTACCCAAAAGGGGCCCACATGACTTTATGACGGTTCATCTTCTAGGGTTAGGTTTTTGGATGTTTGGGATTCTTTCCCTCATGCTTATGATAAATAGGCCCTTTCGGCCTCTCTTTGTATTCATCTTGGCACGAATGAGCATAGCGGCCACATCTCTTCTCAGAGATAGCTACCACCATTCCAGCTATTGTATTTTACAGTCTGTTCTATTTCCGCTATTTAATAGAATATGTGTTTACTATATCGCTGTGTTATTTGCAATATATCTCTGTATATGATTCTGTATATCCTATCTTTTGTTTCGTTCCCACATAAATCCGGATCAGTGGTATCAGAGCAGTCTGCTCTTTGATTGTTTCTCGGTGCATGTCCCCGACGAGGTCAGGATACAGAGAGTTGGGTCTCGAACTAGTTTCACTTGGGGAAGACCACTCTCGCCACCCCAAACGGCCTCCCATGGCGGAAGAAAAGAGAGACGACGGAGCAGTAGATCCTATCAAGTTGTTGCTCGAGGAAGCCCTCGCGCGACAGAGGAACGAGATGATGGATAATTTCGCCCAAATACTTCAACGCATGCCAACAGCGGCAAATGCACCCTCAACGAGCAGCCATTTCGGAGATACGACTCCCTTCAAGGTACAAGTTAATTTTGATATCCCTTTATTTGAAGGCCAAATCGATGCCGATGCTCTAGATAAATGGTTGAATCTACTAGAAGGGTATTTCTCTGTCCACAAATTTTCCGACAGGGAAAAGATCATCTTTGCGCTCCTTAAGGCCGTCCCCCATGTCAAAAATTGGTGGGAAACTTATTGTGAGCAAAACTCATCAGACGAGTCTGGATTGTTTGAATATTCCAATCCCACTTGGGCCTCTTTTATAGATGCCGTCAAGGAACAATATTACCCTGTTGGAAACTATGATGACCAGTACACAAAATGGACCATTCTGCATCAAGAGAGGGACCAAACGGTGTCGGAGTACACCAACAAATTTCATACCTTACGCAGAAAGCTAGGTATCAAGGACTCCGAGCGGCACCTAGTACTAAAATATCGCAGTGGCCTACACCGGTACATCCGAACAGAGATGGATTTCCTGGAAATCTCTTCACTCGGATCTGCCTATCGATATGCTGTCAAAATTGAGCAGAAATTTCAGCAAAAGAACAAGCGTGACTTCGGACCTGCGCAGAAGCAGGGCAAGGGAAACTCTTGCTCGCAGAACATGGGGCAGGAAAAGGACAACGAGTCCCAATCACAGGCGAAGAAGGGTAAAGAAAAGACAAAGAAGGACACCGGGAAGTGGTGCGAGTTCCACAAAAGTCCCTGGCACAACACTGATGATTGTCGCTCAAAACAGTCATTGGTGGCTGAGATCAAAGCTTCAGAATCAGATCCTAGTTCCGATTCTGACTCGGAACCTAATTTCACAGCCGCGCGAAAAGGGAAGCAGATCATTGATGCAGAACCCAGTGCCGTTGTTGCCACCACACAGATTCAACCAGAGGAACCTGAAGAGTCGGAGGCAGAGGAGCACCTTTTCCACTCACAAATGTGGGTGAAGGGAATTCCCCTACACTTTGTTGTGGATAGCGGCAGCCAGAAGAACCTGATCTCAGAAGAAGTCATCAAGAGATTGGAGCTACCAATAACGCCACACCCACAACCATACATCATTGGATGGCTAAGCCAAGGACGAAGGATCCGTGTCAGTCACCAATGTCGCCTACCATATGGCATCAAGCCCTTCAAAGATGAGGTATTGTGTGATGTGGCCCCACTTGAAGTATGTGATGTTCTTTTAGGACAACCATATATGTGGAAGCGTCATGTTGTATATGAATCACGACCTCGCAGTGTCATTGTCACTTTGGGAGGACAACTCTATCGGATACCAGAGATAGTTGCACCTGCCCCAAACGAGCAGGGAAGGAAGATAATCTCCCACACTGGGAAATTTTCCCTATTCGCAATTGCCACTAAAGGTGAACATCAGATCGCGGAGACATCCACAACTTCTGCAGATTATCCTTCTACTCAACAGAAACAAGAAAAACACAAAGTTAGTGCAGCATCGCCTATTCGGGTACCTCTACAGTGCAAGGCCACGCATTCAAGGGGCCCCTCCAAAAAGAAACCATCCACACCGGTGCATACCAAGGATACCACAACAACCAAAACTGTTGAACAGCTCCTGCGCATCCATCAACAACAATTACAACCCTCTGAAGATGTCAAAATAAGGCAACCTTTCCACTTCAGCAAATGTCGCACCAAGAGCTAAACTCGACACACAGCTCGACATATGATAATGGATTTAACGCAATGGAGACCATTGCTTCCTAAGGAGGGAGGATTGATCCAGGAGGATATCGGTGGCGGCCCACCTCTTCCAACTGGCTCAAAACAGTCTTCCGGCAATTTTGGTAAATTACTATTTTTAGCAGTTTTTTGGGTGCTGAACTTCCGGAGCCATTTTGAGGCCCTAAACGACCTTTTTTGGCAATTTGGGGGGCCAAATGTTTGCCTCCAACATACACCTAGCCCCAGTCGAAAGTTGTAAATCTCGGATAGACCTTTCCAACGGGCTACCGAGCGCCCCAAACGGAGATCGTATGCAAAAGTTACGACCCTGGGAAGTTGATGTACTAACTTACCCAAACGGGGCCCACATGACTTTATGACGGTTCATCTTCTAGGGTTAGGTTTTTGGATGTTTGGGATTCTTTCCCTCATGCTTATGATAAATAGGCCCTTTCGGCCTCTCTTTGTATTCATCTTGGCACGAATGAGCATAGCGGCCACATCTCTTCTCAGAGATAGCTACCACCATTCCAGCTATTGTATTTTACAGTCTGTTCTATTTCCGCTATTTAATAGAATATGTGTTTACTGTATCGCTGTGTTATTTGCAATATATCTCTGTATATGATTCTGTATATGCTATCTTTTGTTTCGTTCCCACATAAATCCGGATCAGTGGTATCAGAGCAGTCTGCTCTTTGATTGTTTCTCGGTGCATGTCCCCGACGAGGTCAGGATACAGAGAGTTGGGTCTCAAACTAGTTTCACTTGGGGAAGACCACTCTCGCCGCCCCAAACGGCCTCCCATGGCGGAAGAAAAGAGAGACGACGGAGCAGTAGATCCTATCAAGTTGTTGCTCGAGGAAGCCCTCGCGCGACAGAGGAACGAGATGATGGATAATTTCGCCCAAATCCTTCAACGCATGCCAACAGCGGCAAATGCACCCTCAACGAGCAGCCATTTCGGAGATACGACTCCCTTCAAGGTACAAGTTATTTTTGATATCCCTTTATTTGAAGGCCAAATCGATGCCGATGCTCTAGATAAATGGTTGAATCTACTAGAAGGGTATTTCTCTGTCCACAAATTTTCCGACAGGGAAAAGATCATCTTTGCGCTCCTTAAGGCCGTCCCCCATGTCAAAAATTGGTGGGAAACTTATTGTGAGCAAAACTCATCAGACGAGTCTGGATTGTTTGAATATTCCAATCCCACTTGGGCCTCTTTTATAGATGCCGTCAAGGAACAATATTACCCTGTTGGAAACTATGATGACCAGTACACAAAATGGACCATTCTGCATCAAGAGAGGGACCAAACGGTGTCGGAGTACACCAACAAATTTCATACCTTGCGCAGAAAGCTAGGTATCAAGGACTCCGAGCGGCACCTAGTACTAAAATATCGCAGTGGCCTACACCGGTACATCCGAACAGAGATGGATTTCCTGGAAATCTCTTCACTCGGATCTGCCTATCGATATGCTGTCAAAATTGAGCAGAAATTTCAGCAAAAGAACAAGCGTGACTTCGGACCTGCGCAGAAGCAGGGCAAGGGAAACTCTAGCTCGCAGAACATGGGGCAGGAAAAGGACAACCAGTCCCAATCACAGGCGAAGAAGGGTAAAGAAAAGATGAAGAAGGACACCGGGAAGTGGTGCGAGTTCCACAAAAGCCCCTGGCACAACACTGATGATTGTCGCTCAAAACAGTTGTTGACACCAGATCTGAAGGAACCTAGAGTTTTTGCTAAAATGACCTAAAAGAGAAGAAATCATCACAAAAGGGTTGAAATAAAGATTTTTATATAAAAAATATATTATAAAAACCCATATTTATAAAGTCCGCCAGCAAATTTATGGAAAGGTTAAACTCCAGCCGGGTTCCGACGACGGAGATATTATGGATCAAGATCTGTGGCTAATATCAATCCCGCGTCGCCAAAGTAATCGTCAGCAAACGGTGGAAGGTGGTAGCGGACATAATACCACCAAGGCACGTGTCCAATATCTATTCATCCGCGCATGTGATAGAGTGGTATTGGAAACCACTATAGCGCCGCGCGGAACCACCCATTACGGAAATATGGAAGGATACCTTACGTGGCAAGGTGGGTCCTAGCACGTGGCGAACAGGGATAGCTTGGTAGAGCCATGGCGCGTGGCGTTATACTTTATAATGATCGGAAGGCTGATACACATCTCAATCAAATCGACGGCCAATATTTCATCCGCTACCAGGAACATGCACACGGGATATAAAGGAAAGCGGTCGCGGTAAATAAACCGCCTTAACAGGTGTCAACATGTGATTAATCCGCGCAGGGAGCAAACGGAAAAGGAAACCGCCTTTTCGATCGCGGATACTGCCGGTGGAATAAAGAGGGACAAGATCTGACGGTTCAAAATAATGGTTCAAAGATCAATGGTGGGAGATGACCCACGTTCATAAAGGTGCAAGGAGGTTATTCTAAAAAGGCTTATATAAAAAGAAAGGGCTCCACATAACGGCATTTTGTATGTGTCGTTATCCTGGAGAGCTCCGAAGACTGGTGGAAGCTGGCGATTGCGACAGAAGGCGAAAAGCAAGCACTTACAGGTAGGGTCTGGTGACCTGTCACACTCTTTAAACGGAATTTTGTTTAAAAGAAGCATTTAAATGGAGACTGTGCAAGATATAGACGTTTTTAGGTCAAAAGATGCCCTAGAAGACAGAGATGAAGATGTTTTCGATACCCTTATTAGGTTCCCGGTCTCCGATGTAAAAATTAAGTTGTCTGAGCTATTAAAAGAGGGTATAGACCCGCATAGAGTTCACCAGTCATCTCTGATAGCTTTTTGCCCTGACCAATTTCCTGTTTTCCCAGAATTCGTCTCCTGGTGTGCCGAAAACTATTCACGGGAAGAAAGAGTTGTTTTAAACAGTCAGAAAACTAGAGCCATTTGCAAAATCGAGCCCGCCGAAGTGATTAGAGCCCTGGAAATAGATTTGCCCCAAACCCTGGACCCTGAGGTTTTTTCTGAGGTTTCGATTATTGAAAATTTTCACCACGCTTCTCAGAGTGATAGGGAAGTGTTTTTGTCGACGTGTCTCAGACCAGAGACTAGCATTTCTGAACTCCCTTACCCTTTAGATATCAACCTTTTTAATGAGAATACCCAGTTGGTCTTGACACTGCTGGCTGTAGTTTTAGGGTTAGATACGGATTTGTATATAACTGAGTTTCAATTGAGTTTATTGTACAGAATAAGTATAGTCCAGTCGGGAATTGACGAAAGTCAAATTCCCCGACTAAATTTTGAAGCCTTCATAGCCGAAAGGATGCATGACCAGATGGTCAATTTTTCCACGCACAGACATTTCAGGTTTCAGGCCTTTTTAATGAGAATGATTATGGTATCCAGCCAGGAAGAATTACAGTTCCCAGAGATTGTTTTCACAACTCCACTGGAAAACAATATTTTCAATTTTATCAATTACATGCTCTCGACGATCTTTAAGATGATTTTCGGAAAAAATCTGCCTAGGGTACTGCCGGAAATGCAGGTATCAATGCAACTGAATACAGAGTATGCTACAGGAGACTGGTTTTTATCAAAAGATAGTACAGTGGTCAGATTGTATGGATTCAAGCATAAACCCTATGTGCTACCAGCATTCCTCACCTTGAGGATTTTTGCCTTGGAGTTTTTAAGACAGAAATTGATTGTAGAAGATAACAATTTTTTAGTCCACAGACAAGCAACGGACATTAAATACCCTTTCACATTAGGTCCGTTTACAATAAAGAATAAGAACGCTGCTGTATATATAGAGAAGTTGTTAAAAGACATGAATTTTGAGACAGATGCAGCTATGGAATATGATCCATTAAATATCATATCCAAACGAAGAATTGAGCATCGTATTAAGGCTCTGAATCATCAAAATGTTGAAGGGATGGAAGACAGAGCCAACTGGCTCGAATACAAAGAAGACATTATTTCAGACAAGTCCGACAAAGAAAGGTCATTGGAAAAAGCAACGGCGAAAACAGAAAGCGAAATAAATACTGCATTAGTGGGGTCCAAAAGACCTATACATGACATTATGATCATCGATGATGAAGAGACAGAAAAAGGAAAACGATTGAAAACTGACGAGTCACAGGAATTGACAACCATTTCAGAAGAAGCAAAAGCGACAGAAGATGAAATACCAGAGGTTACAGTGAAAGAATACAACATTGAAGAAACCCCTGTAGGGGATGATGTAAATAGACCCAAAAATTTCATGGATGTATTTGATGAACATAGTAAAAACAAACAAGAATCCGCGAAACAAACAAGTCTATTGTTTCCAAAGGTCAGGAATATATCAAATAATGAAGTAAGCTTATTCACCAGCAGGAACATCAAAGAAAATTCTTTAAAATTTTCAGTTGTGACCAAAAACAAGATCTCAGAGATGAAGATAGATTTGTCAAAAATAAATGCCCCTGATAAAATTTTGTTACATAGACAAGCTGGAGAGGTCATATACTCAGACTATTTGGGGGGCACATTGAGAGCAGACAAACTGAAGAATTCTGTAGACAAATTAAATAATCAGTTGAGACAAGAAAAAGCAGAGAATAAGTCTCGACAACAGCAAATTAAGAAGCTGCAAATAGACTTAACTAATAAAGATGGAGCTGCAGCCACTAAACTGCTCCAGGAGAAGGAAGAGGTGATTTTAACATTAAGACGAAAGTTAAAAATCCCAGATGCTGTACTCATTCAAGGTGCAGAATTGACAATATTAGAAAAAGAGAAAGAAGAGTTATCTAACGAAGTCAATGATGTCACAGCTAAAATGCTAAAGCTCTCTGACGAAAAAGATTGTTGGGAAAAAGAAAGGTTCATGTTAGAAGAACAGTTGGCAACAGCGAGAAAACAATTAGCAGAAAATAGTCAGCAGCAAGTACAGACAGGCTCGGAAGAAGAGAAGACCAGTGTAGATGGAATTTCACAGGCAATGTCACAAATAAGTTTAAAATATAATGAAATCAAATTGTTAAAAGCAGAAATACAGAAATTAAAAGAATAAAATGAAGCAAAAGAAAAAGAAATAAAAACTTTGCAGGCAAATAATCAGGAATTGAGCAGTAATAATAAAGGATTGGCTGCTCATGCAACAGGACAAGCTGCTATGCAGGGATGTAAACATATGGTGTGGGACCAGATCATTAAAGAAGTTGAAAAACTTAGGCCATATCTGGATTATATAAGAGTTAAAGAAAAGGTAGCCAAAGATGCCTTCGACAGCTGCCGGGCAGTCAGGGAAAGCTTAAATAGAAAGCCGAAAGAAATAGCCCAGAGAGCAATAACATTTTTAAATAGTTTATCCGAGGCAGACCTGACAGCCATGAGTATAACAAACAGAATTTCTGTCATCACTTGGGCCAGAAGGATCTTGGGAAAATACTCACATGTCGAAAACATCGAGGCCAAAGCAGGAGAAATAAGGAAAGAAGTAATCCAGTTCAAAAAGCAATTTGACAAGTTAGTGAATAAGGGATTCCCAGCTTTCTGGGATGAAAATAATGAATTAATTCCTCCAAATGATTATAAAAGACTACTGTTTGATATCAGGATGGATCACCGAAAATTCCAGCAGATAGATCACATGCTCACAGGAAAAATTCTTATGGAGAAAATGTCATGGGAATTTGAAATTTTAAATATGCTGATTTCAACTTGCGCAAACCTTCTTCCTATTTCTTATGCAGGTCATATCGAGATGCGAGTCTTGGTGAAGGAAATGACCAGTTATGACTTACCCACGGCTGATCAGTGGAATTATGTAGAGAAGTACGGAAAGACCAGATATTCTGTTCATACTTAAATGCATTTGAAACTCTTGCCATGTGGCAAAATGATGATATCCAAAAGTCTTGCCAAGTGGCAAAAAAGACTTTTTATTTTAAATTTGTAATATTATTTGAAAGACAGTTATGGGTTACTCGAAGACAGTTATCTTTTAGTTAAATATTTTTAATTATTAGTTAGAAGAAGCAGTTATGTGGAGCTTCTTCTGAAAATTTTGTATAAAAAACAATGGAGGTCATTGTTGAAAGGGTTGGAAAATTTTTGAGAAACAAATATGTTTTGAAGTTTATTTTTGAAATAAAGGCAGTACAGTGATGATACCTATCTTTTGATACCAGAGATTCATGAGTTAATCAGTCTTGCAGTCTTTTATTCTCCTTATCTTTATATGTGCATGTTTACCTTCTTCGTTATATTTCCCATGGTGTTTTTCTTCTATATTTAAATGAACATTTGAAATAACTTGAAATTCATACTGGTTATGCCTCATTTTATTTGCATTTAAATATCCATTTTATTCTCCAAAGTTGACAATAGATTTATCCTGGATAGATACCTGTTGTTGATGGAATGTCTTTACTTCTTTCTATGTCGCCTGAAAAATCAAATTGACTGCAACTTGATTACTATCTTGCCTCTGCGTAAATTCATATGGTGAAAATCTCTTGCTGGTTTATTATATATCTTGAAAGCTTTGACTCCATGCCCAATGTTTCTTGTTTACCTTTTCGACCAGAAAATATTTTTTGAGAAATTTTAAAGGAACCTTTGTATATTTTAGCCTTCACATACATATCAAAGAGAGAGCCCTCTCTGGTAGAGAAAATGGCTAGTTCTTCTACCTAAAGCTTGGTTTGAAATAGGTTACCTTAGGTCTTATTCTCTTACAACCGGAATAAAATCTAAGTGCTAACATTTTGGCGCCGTTGCCGGGGACGAAAGTGAAATTTTCCCTGGGAGAAACGACAAAGAAAGCTCAAATTTCTTGGGCAAGGAAGTTTGAAAACAAGTTGGTTGTAGATATTGCCCTGGCGACTTCACTTGTGACAGTTTTTAGAAGTTTTGAGATTAAGTTGAAAAAGACATTGTGGCTACAAGAAGGAATCCCGGTTCGCAGTTCTTTTCAGGCGTAGATAATCCAGAAAAGCTCCTCAAGACGGAAAAAGTTAAAGGCAAGACGAAAGAAGGTATTTCTCAGTTTTCGAATATATTCCCTTCTTTGCAAGAACATTTGTTTGAGGAAGAAAATATTGGTTCAAGTGAAAAGATTCTGTTTAGAACTAATTCAGATTCTGATTTGAAAGAAACAAAAGTTGATCCACAAAGTTTGTGGGACTATTCTTTAAAATCTGTTTGGAAAAATTTACAAAGATCTGAGAAGAAAGCACCTGAAATATCCAAAGCCCAAAGAATACCTGTACAGGGTAATAGACAACAGGCGACGGTAGTTGCACCTTATAATCCACCACCCATGGCTGCCAGATTTGCTCCTTTGGTTTTGCCAGCAGTTTTACATGATTTACCTCAAAATTATGCACAGAGAATCTTTACTTTTGATAATGAGGGAAATTATACAGCACAGCAACATGTTGATAATTTCAGCGATTTTATTGATTTAGAAGAAGTAGACTTTGATGATGCTAAAATGAGGTTGTTTGCTCAAAGCTTGAGAGGTGAAGTGAAAAAATGGTTTAGAGCTTTAGCCGCTGGATCTATTGCAAATTATGATGCCTTTACAACCCTTTTTATCGAAAGGTGGGAAGATCAGAAGAATCCTTCACAGGTATTGACCCAGTATAACAATTTGAAAAAAGGAGGGTTTGAGTCAGTTCAGGAGTTTTCTGCCAGATTTATGAAAGTCTACAATTCAATCCCTACAGATATAAAACCTCCAGTAGGAGCAGCCAAGTTACATTATGCTGATGCTTTTGAAGGTGATTTTTCATGCACATTAAGGGAAAGAAGATCTACTACTTTGGCAATAATGATGAAAGATGCAGTAGAAGTTGAGGCTAATATGATGGCTTCCGGGAAAATGAGACATAGAGATATGGATAGAAAGAAAATTAGAGAAGATAATCAAAATGTAGCTTCTTCTTCTTCTTCCTCTACAGATATAAAATTCGAAGCAATGATGAAAACTATGGAAAAGTTGCTAGAAAGATTAGTAGTGGACAACAAAACTCCAAATAAGGAACAAACAGAACCTCAAATCATAAACCCGAACTTTAGGAGGCCTTTTGTTCCAGCTGTAAGGCCGAGAGGACAGCCAAACCCAAGGAATGCAGAAGAGGATCAAATCCGACCGCCTTTTCCTGAAAATTATATTGCTGGAGAAGCTGAAGCCGAAATGCCTGAAGGAGATATTCACCATTGTGGCAGTTCTGATCCAGAAGTGTATTTGACTAAACAGGAGCATGATATGTTCATGGCAGAAGGAGAATGTTGTAGTCTGGAGACAGGAAGTGATCAATACCAGATTGGTTATCAAAATGCCATAAACGATCTTCAAAGAAAGATAAATCTGAGGAACCGAGATGTTGTAATTGACAAAGGGAAAGAACCAATAGGCAAGTCAAAAAGAAATACTGATAAAACTTCTACTAGTCAGCCTGAACCACAAACTAAAAGAAAAGAAAATGAAGATGTACCCAAGGTAGTTCCAGACATCAAGAAAGATCCAATGAAGGAAAGTGATAAAAATTTGGTTCCTTTCAACATACAGAATGAAATGTCAAAGGTCAAGATTTCGGTACCCTTTAATGAAATACTGAAGAACAAGGAATACAAGGAACAAATTTTCAAGATGATGCAGGTAGAAAATCGGGTGGAAATAGACACTTTGGAATTAGATGATGATAATCCCAATATCTGTTTAGGATCGAGAATGGAAGACAATAGTTTGGACGAAGTTTCTCCCTTCTATGTGAATTTGGATATTCATGATAAAGTGGTACATAACTGTATGTTGGATTCCGGAGCTTCTCATAATTTGATGCCCAAACTTGTAGTAGATTCTTTGGGATTGGAAATCACAAGACCATATGATGACTTATTTTCTTTTGATTCAAGGAAAGTTAAATGTTTAGGGTTGATTAAAGATTTGACAGTCAATCTCAGTAAAATACCAGCCAAAGGTATTCTCATGGATGTGGTGGTTGTTGATATTCCTGCAAAGTTTGGTATGTTATTGTCCAGGTCGTGGGCTTCAAAGTTAAAGGGAACTCTACAAATGGATATGTCTTTCGCTACTATTCCGGTGTTGGGGGTACACAGAAGATTGTATACTGAAAAGAGAGCTTCTTATTTGGTAAGTGATCTAAAGGAACCTGAGAAACATGCCATATATACATTAGACACCGATTTGGGTTCTTGCATTTTGTACAATGATGTTGAATCTAAAGAAAAGATTGATTTAATTGAACCTAAAGAAAATAAGGAGGAAAAATTATTAAGAGAAAAGATCAGAAAAGAAGGTACTTGGACGATGCACTTTGATGGAGCTAGAAGCAGAGAAGGAGCTGGAGCAGGAGTATGGATAATTACACCCGACAGAGAATTTCTAATGTTTTCTTACCAATTGAATTTTGAGTGTACCAACAATGTTGCAGAGTATGAGGCCTTAATTCTGGGATTGAATGTGTTGAAGGATTTGAAAGCAAAAAAGATTGAGGTATTCGGAGATTCTGAATTGGTTATAAATCAAGTAAAAGCTATTTATCAGACCAAACACCCAAAAATGAGGTCCTATAGGAATGAAGTGTGGGATTTACTGGAAAACTTCTTTGATGAACATGATGTTATCTCAATTCCCCGAGTTAGCAACACTGTAGCAGATTCTTTAGCCACTGCGGGAGCTGCGTTCAAAACTCCCGTCTTTTCTAAAAAGGAATATAATATCGAAGTCATACATAGACCATCTATTCCAGACAATGTCAAGCATTGGCAGGTCTTTGAAGATGACCAACAGATCAAACGCTTTTTGGAAATGACAGATGAGTTCAACTACAGATCTATTGATGCAGAAGGTGATGAGATGGGTCCAGATGAAGTGGATTCTCCGGAGGAAGCCGAAAAATTCAAGCAGAGGATCGGAGGTAAGGATATTATTCAACTGAAGAATAATGTTATCCCTAGAGGTTTAATTCCTTTAGAAAAGCTATTTGATAAAAATGATGTGGTAAAGAATCCAAAGATTGAACCAAAACCTGAAGATGTAAAAGATTATAATTTGGGTTCTGAAAAAGATCCCAAATTGGTAAAACTTTCAAAGAAATTACCAAGCAAAGAAGAAGATAAAAGTGTGGAAGTAATGAAAAGGTTTTCAGATGTTTTTGCGTGGAGCTATGAGGATTTAAAGGAATATGATATTTCTGTTATACAACATACAATTCCAATTAAACCAGGTGAAAAGCCTTTTAAGCAAAAGTTGAGAAGAATAAATCCCAAGCTACTGCCAGTGATAGAAAAAGAGGTGAGGAAGTTGTTTGATGCTAAGATAATTGTGTCTCTGAGGTTTTCCAAGTGGTTAGCAAATTTAGTACCTGTAAGGAAAAAGAATGGAGAAATAAGGCTGTGTGTGGATTTTAGAAACTTGAACAGAGCTTCTTTGAAAGATAATTATCCACTCCCTAAAATGGACCAGGTTTTACAACAAGTTGTGGGAGCCGAGAGAATTTCCATGCTAGATGGTTTTTCAGGTTATAATCAAATCAAAGTTCATCCAGAGGATCAAGAAAAGACTGCTTTTACTACTCCTTGGGGGACGTTTATGTACGCCAAAATGCCATTTGGTCTAATGAATGCAGGAGCAACATTTCAGAGAGCTATGGATATTGCATTTGCAGATGAAAGAGACAAAATTGTGGTGGTATACATGGATGATATCACTGTTTATTCAAAGAACGCTGCTGATCACTGGAAACATTTGGAAAAAGTCTTCATAAAATGTAGAAGATTTGGAATTTCATTAAATCCAAAGAAATCGCATTTTTGCATGGAAGAAGGAAGGTTATTGGGACATATCATATCCAAAGAAGGAATTAAGATCGATCCGGAGAGAGTATCTGCAATACAAAAGGTGGGAATCCCTAGGAGTAAGAAAGAGATTCAGTCATTCATAGGAAGGGTAAATTGGTTGAGGAGGTTCATTCCCAGTTTTGCTGAAATTTTGAGAAATATAACTGAAATGTTGAGAAAAGATAGAGAAATTAAATGGAATGAAGAAGCAAGAAAATCCTTTGACAACATCAAGAAAGCATTGACTGAAGCACCGGTGTTAATTAGTCCAGATTATACAAGGGATTTCATTATGTTTACTTATGCATCAAAACACACAGTAGCTGTGGTATTATTGCAGAAGAATCAAGAAGGTATAGAACAGCCTATTGCATTTTTTAGTAAAATTCTGAGAGATGCAGAATTAAAATACAACATCATGGAAAAACAAGCTTATGATTTGGTGAAAGCATTGAAGGATTTCAGGATATATATTTTGCATTCTCATACAATAGCGCATGTTCCATCAGCAGCAGTAAAAGACATTCTTATGCAACCAGATCCTGAAGGGAAAAGAGCAAAATGGATAGCAGTATTGCTGGAATATGACCTGGACATTAAACCCACCAAATTAATAAAAGGTCAAGGTTTAGCTAAGATGATGACGAAAACAAATTGGGATTCCCTCAGTATAAATTTTATGGCTGAAACTTCGTCCGAGGATGTTCCAAAGTCACCAATAATTGAAGATTTCTCTTTATCTCCCTGGTACTCAGATATTGTATATGTCTTACAGAATCTCCAAGCACCTGCAGACATGGAAAAAACGAGGGCCAGGTCAGTAAAACTGAAAGCTGCAAAGTTTTGCATATTGGATGGGAATTTGTTTTGGAAAGATCCAGGAGGTATATTGTTAAATTGTCTTTTAGAGAATGAGGCACAGCATATTATGGTGGAATTTCATAAAGGTATGTGTGGAGGACATCATTCATGGAAGGCTATAGTAAACAAAATTCTTAGAGCTGGTTTTTACTGGCCTAGCATGTATTCCGATGTGTATAAAGAAATAACAAAATGTCATGAATGTCAAATTTTCGATGGAAAAAGAGAATTATTGCCATTTCCATTGAAACCCATTTCAGTTGAAGCACCGTTCCAACAGTGGGGGTTAGATTTTATTGGTGAAATTAACCCGAATTCTTTAGGACAACACAAGTGGATTTTGACTGCTACTGACTACTTCACAAAATGGATTGAGGCCATCCCAACCAGGAATGCTACAGAGACGGTGATTATGAACTTTTTGGAAGAAAATATTTTGTCCAGGTTTGGTTGCCCTAAAAGGATAGTGACAGATAATGCCCCAGCGTTCAAGTCAAAAAAGATGATAAATTTCTGTCATAAATATCACATACATCTAAATCATTCAACAGCTTATTATCCACAAGGAAATGGATTAGCCGAATCTTCAAACAAAAGTCTGGTGAGAATCATAAAGAAGTTGTTAGAGGATAATAAGAGGGCTTGGCACACCAAACTGAAATATGCTCTATGGGCAGACAGAATCAGTACAAAAAGAGCAATTGGCACTTCCCCTTTTCAGTTGGTATATGGTACAGAAGTAGTTTTTCCTGTTTCTTTAGGATTGCCAGTCATGAAATTGTTACAAGAAATTGATGAAGAACCAAATCATATGCAAAGAAGAATAAATCAAATGATAGAGTTGCATGAAGTCAGAGAAAAAGCATATAACAAGACCCAAATACATCAAGAAAAAATTAAAAAAACTTTTGACAGAAAAGTTAAGGAAAGGGATTTTCAAATAAATGATTTGGTTTTGAAGTGGGATTCCAGGAAAGAAGAGCACCATGGAAAGTTTGAACATTTATGGAAAGGTCCATATATTATTGCAGGATGCCAAGGAGAAAATGCATTTATCTTAAAAATTTGCAATGGAGAATTTTATCCTGGAGGGCCAGTAAATGGGAGACACCTCAAACATTATTTGTCCTAACAGATGGGAGTGAAGGAAAGTTCCTGTACAGTGTAAAAAAAAAAAAGTTATGTGGTTTGAATGCGGCCCAATGGATCAGGCACTTGGTCTACGATGTTCTTTGCTACCTCGCAGGGAGGATAGCATCCCCAGTTGGAGCCAGTTGTTGACACCAGATCTGAAGGAACCTAGAGTTTTTGCTAAAATGACCTAAAAGAGAAGAAATCATCACAAAAGGGTTGAAATAAAGATTTTTATATAAAAAATATATTATAAAAACCCATATTTATAAAGTCCGCCAGCAAATTTATGGAAAGGTTAAACTCCAGCTGGGTTCCGACGGCGGAGATATTATGGATCAAGATCTGTGGCTAATATCAATCCCGCGTCGCCAAAGTAATCGTCAGCAAACGGTGGAAGGTGGTAGCGGACATAATACCACCAAGGCACGTGTCCAATATCTATTCATCCGCGCATGTGATAGAGTGGTATTGGAAACCACTATAGCGCCGCGCGGAACCACCCATTACGGAAATATGGAAGGATACCTTACGTGGCAAGGTGGGTCCTAGCACGTGGCGAACAGGGATAGCTTGGTAGAGCCATGGCGCGTGGCGTTATACTTTATAATGATTGGAAGGCTGATACACATCTCAATCAAATCGACGGCCAATATTTCATCCGCTACCAGGAACATGCACACGGGATATAAAGGAAAGCGGTCGCAGTAAATAAACCGCCTTAACAGGTGTCAACATGTGATTAATCCGCGCGGGGAGCAAACCGGAAAAGGAAACCGCCTTTTCGATCGCGGATACTGCCGGTGGAATAAAGAGGGACAAGATCTGATGGTTCAAAATAATGGTTCAAAGATCAATGGTGGGAGATGACCCACGTTCATAAAGGTGCAAGGAGGTTATTCTAAAAAGGCTTATATAAAAAGAAAGGGCTCCACATAACGGCATTTTGTATGTGTCGTTATCCTGGAGAGCTCCGAAGACTGGTGGAAGCCGGCGATTGCGACAGAAGGCGAAAAGCAAGCACTTACAGGTAGGGTCTGGTGACCTGTCACACTCTTTAAACGGAATTTTGTTTAAAAGAAGCATTTAAATGGAGACTGTGCAAGATATAGACGTTTTTAGGTCAAAAGATGCCCTAGAAGACAGAGATGAAGATGTTTTCAATACCCTTATTAGGTTCCCGGTCTCCGATGTAAAAATTAAGTTGTCTGAGCTATTAAAAGAGGGTATAGACCCGCATAGAGTTCACCAGTCATCTCTGATAGCTTTTTGCCCTGACCAATTTCCTGTTTTCCCAGAATTCGTCTCCTGGTGTGCCGAAAACTATTCACGGGAAGAAAGAGTTGTTTTAAACAGTCAGAAAACTAGAGCCATTTGCAAAATCGAGCCCGCCGAAGTGATTAGAGCCCTGGAAATAGATTTGCCCCAAACCCTGGACCCTGAGGTTTTTTCTGAGGTTTCGATTATTGAAAATTTTCACCACGCTTCTCAGAGTGATAGGGAAGTGTTTTTGTCGACGTGTCTCAGACCAGAGACTAGCATTTCTGAACTCCCTTACCCTTTAGATATCAACCTTTTTAATGAGAATACCCAGTTGGTCTTGACACTGTTGGCCGTAGTTTTAGGGTTAGATACGGATTTGTATATAACTGAGTTTCAATTGAGTTTATTGTACAGAATAGGTATAGTCCAGTCGGGAATTGACGAAAGTCAAATTCCCCGACTAAATTTTGAAGCCTTCATAGCCGAAAGGATGCATGACCAGATGGTCAATTTTTCCACGCATAGACATTTCAGGTTTCAGGCCTTTTTAATGAGAATGATTATGGTATCCATCCAGGAAGAATTACAGTTCCCAGAGATTGTTTTCACAACTCCACTGGAAAACAATATTTTCAATTTTATCAATTACATGCTCTCGACGATCTTTAAGATGATTTTCGGAAAAAATCTGCCTAGGGTACTGCCGGAAATGCAGGTATCAATGCAACTGAATACAGAGTATGCTACAGGAGACTGGTTTTTATCAAAAGATAGTACAGTGTTCAGATTGTATGGATTCAAGCATAAACCCTATGTGCTACCAGCATTCCTCACCTTGAGGATTTTTGCCTTGGAGTTTTTAAGACAGAAATTGATTGTAGAAGATAACAATTTTTTAGTCCACAGACAAGCAACGGACATTAAATACCCTTTCACATTAGGTCCGTTTACAATAAAGAATAAGAACGCTGCTGTATATATAGAGAAGTTGTTAAAAGACATGAATTTTGAGACAGATGCAGCTATGGAATATGATCCATTAAATATCATATCCAAACGAAGAATTGAGCATCGTATTAAGGCTCTGAATCATCAAAATGTTGAAGGGATGGAAGACAGAGCCAACTGGCTCGAATACAAAGAAGACATTATTTCAGACAAGTCCGACAAAGAAAGGTCATTGGAAAAAGCAACGGCGAAAACAGAAAGCGAAATAAATACTGCATTAGTGGGGTCCAAAAGACCTATACAGGACATTATGATCATCGATGATGAAGAGACAGAAAAAGGAAAACGATTGAAAACTGACGAGTCACAGGAATTGACAACCATTTCAGAAGAAGCAAAAGCGACAGAAGATGAAATACCAGAGGTAACAGTGAAAGAATACAACATTGAAGAAACCCCTGTAGGGGATGATGTAAATAGACCCAAAAATTTCATGGATGTATTTGATGAACATAGTAAAAACAAACAAGAATCCGCGAAACAAACAAGTCTATTGTTTCCAAAGGTCAGGAATATATCAAATAATGAAGTAAGCTTATTCACCAGCAGGAACATCAAAGAAAATTCTTTAAAATTTTCAGTTGTGACCAAAAACAAGATCTCAGAGATGAAGATAGATTTGTCAAAAATAAATGCCCCTGATAAAATTTTGTTACATAGACAAGCTGGAGAGGTCATATACTCAGACTATTTGGGGGCCACTTTGAGAGCAGACAAACTGAAGAATTCTGTAGACAAATTAAATAATCAGTTGAGACAAGAAAAAGCAGAGAATAAGTCTCGACAACAGCAAATTAAGAAGCTGCAAATAGACTTAACTAATAAAGATGGAGCTGCAGCCACTAAACTGCTCCAGGAGAAGGAAGAGGTGATTTTAACATTAAGACGAAAGTTAAAAATCCCAGATGCTGTACTCATTCAAGGTGCAGAATTGACAATATTAGAAAAAGAGAAAGAAGAGTTATCTAACGAAGTCAATGATGTCACAGCTAAAATGCTAAAGCTCTCTGACGAAAAAGATTGTTGGGAAAAAGAAAGGTTCATGTTAGAAGAACAGTTGGCAACAGCGAGAAAACAATTAGCAGAAAATAGTCAGCAGCAAGTACAGACAGGCTCGGAAGAAGAGAAGACCAGTGTAGATGGAATTTCACAGGCAATGTCACAAATAAGTTTAAAAGATAATGAAATCAAATTGTTAAAGGCAGAAATACAGAAATTAAAAGAAGAAAATGAAGCAAAAGAAAAAGAAATAAAAACTTTGCAGGCAAATAATCAGGAATTGAGCAGTAATAATAAAGGATTGGATGTTCATGCAACAGGACAAGCTGCTATGCAAGGATGTAAACATATGGTGTGGGACCAGATCATTAAAGAAGTTGAAAAACTTAGGCCATATCTGGATTATATAAGAGTTAAAGAAAAGGTAGCCAAAGATGCCTTCGACAGCTGCCGGGCAGTCAGGGAAAGCTTAAATAGAAAGCCGAAAGAAATAGCCCAGAGAGAAATAACATTTTTAAATAGTTTATCCGAGGCAGACCTGACAGCCATGAGTATAACAAACAGAATTTCTGTCATCACTTGGGCCAGAAGGATCTTGGGCAAATACTCACATGTCGAAAACATCGAGGCCAAAGCAGGAGAAATAAGGAAAGAAGTAATCCAGTTCAAAAAGCAATTTGACAAGTTAGTGAATAAGGGATTCCCAGCTTTTTGGGATGAAAATAATGAATTATATCCTCCAAATGATTATAAAAGACTACTGTTTGATATCAGGATGGATCACCGAAAATTCCAGCAGATAGATCACATGCTCACAGGAAAAATTCTTATGGAGAAAATGTCAGGGGAATTTGAAATTTTAAATATGCTGATTTCAACTTGCGCAAACCTTCTTCCTATTTCTTATGCAGGTCATATCGAGATGCGAGTCTTGGTGAAGGAAATGACCAGTTATGACTTACCCACGGCTGATCAGTGGAATTATGTAGAGAAGTACGGAAAGACCAGATATTCTGTTCATACTTAAATGCATTTGAAACTCTTGCCATGTGGCAAAATGATGATATCCAAAAGTCTTGCCAAGTGGCAAAAAAGACTTTTTATTTTAAATTTGTAATATTATTTGAAAGACAGTTATGGGTTACTCGAAGACAGTTATCTTTTAGTTAAATATTTTTAATTATTAGTTAGAAGAAGCAGTTATGTGGAGCTTCTTCTGAAAATTTTGTATAAAAAACAATGGAGGTCATTGTTGAAAGGGTTGGAAAATTTTTGAGAAACAAGTATGTTTTGAAGTTTATTTTTGAAATAAAGGCAGTACAGTGATGATACCTATCTTTTGATACCAGAGATTCATGAGTTAATCAGTCTTGCAGTCTGTTATTCTCCTTATCTTTATATGTGCATGTTTACCTTCTTCGTTATATTTCCCATGGTGTTTTTCTTCTATATTTAAATGAACATTTGAAATAACTTGAGATTCATACTGGTTATGCCTCATTTTATTTGCATTTAAATATCCATTTTATTCTCCAAAGTTGACAATAGATTTATCTTGGATAGATACCTGTTGTTGATGGAATGTCTTTACTTCTTTCTATGTCGCCTGAAAAATCAAATTGACTGCAACTTGATTACTATCTTGCCTCTGCGTAAATTCATATGGTGAAAATCTCTTGCTGGTTTATTATATATCTTGAAAGCTTTGACTCCATGCCCAATGTTTCTTGTTTACCTTTTCGACCAGAAAATATTTTTTGAGAAATTTTAAAGGAACCTTTGTATATTTTAGCCTTCACATACATATCAAAGAGAGAGCCCTCTCTGGTAGAGAAAATGGCTAGTTCTTCTACCTAAAGCTTGGTTTGAAATAGGTTACCTTAGGTCTTATTCTCTTACAACCGGAATAAAATCTAAGTGCTAACAACAGTCATTGGTGGCTGAGATCAAAGATTCAGAATCAGATCCTAGTTCCGATTCTGACTCGGAACCTAATTTCACAGCCGCGCGAAAAGGGAAGCAGATCATTGATACAGAACCCAGTGCCGTTGTTTCCACCACACAGATTCAACCAGAGGAACCTGAAGAATCGGAGGCAGAGGAGCGCCTTTTCCACTCACAAATGTGGGTGAAGGGAATTCCCCTACACTTTGTTGTGGACAGCGGCAGCCAGAAGAACCTGATCTCTGAAGAAGTCATCAAGAGATTGGAGCTACCAATAATGCCACACCCACAACCATACACCATTGGATGGCTAAGCCAAGGACGAAGGATCCGTGTCAGTCACCAATGTCGCCTACCATATGGCATCAAGCCCTTCAAAGATGAGGTATTGTGTGATGTGGCCCCACTTGAAGTATGTGATGTTCTTTTATGACAACCATATATGTGGAAGCGTCATGCTGTATATGAATCAAGACCTTGCAGTGTGATTGTCACTTTGGGAGGACAACTCTATCGGATACCAGAGATAGTTGCACCTGCCCCAAACGAGCAGGGAAGGAAGATAATCTCCCACACTGGAAAATTTTCCCTATTCACAATTGCCACTAAAGGTGAACATCAGATCGCGGAGACATCCACAACTTCTGCAGATTATCCTTCTACTCAGCAGAAACAAGAAAAACACAAAGTTAGTGCAGCATCGCCTATTCGGGTACCTCTACAGTGCAAGGCCACGCATTCAAGGGGCCCCTCCAAAAAGAAACCATCCACACCGGTGCATACCAAGGATACCACAACAACCAAAACTGTTGAACAGCTCCAGCGCATCCATCAACAACAATTACAACCCTCTCAAGATGTCAAAATAAGGCAACCTTTCCACTTCAGCAAATGTCGCACCAAGAGCTCAACTCGACACACAGCTCGACATATCATAATGGATTTGACGCAATGGAGACCATTGCTTCCTAAGGAGGGAGGATTGATCCAGGCGGATATCGGTGGCGGCCCACCTCTTCCAACTGGCTCAAAACAGTCTTCCGGCAATTTTGGTAAATTACTATTTTTAGCAGTTTTTCGGGTGCTGAACTTCCGGAGCCATTTTGAGGCCCTAAACGACCTTTTTTGGCAATTTGGGGGGCCAGATGGTTGCCTCCGGCATGCATCTGGCCCCTGTCAAAATTTGTAAATCTTGGATAGACCTTTCCAACGAGCTACCGAGCGCCCCAAACGGAGATCGTATGCAAAAGTTACGACCCCGGGAAGTTGATGTACTAACTTACCCAAACGGGGCCCACATGACTTTATGACGGTTCATCTTCTAGGGTTAGGTTTTTGGATGTTTGGGATTCTTTCCCTCATGCTTATGATAAATAGGCCCTTTCGGCCTCTCTTTGTATTCATCTTGGCACGAATGAGCATAGCGGCCACATCTCTTCTTAGAGATAGCTACCACCATTCCAGCTATTGTATTTTACAGTCTGTTCTATTTCCGCTATTTAATAGAATATGTGTTTACTGTATCGCTGTGTTATTTGCAATATATCTCTGTATATGATTCTATATATGCTATCTTTTGTTTCGTTCCCACATAAATCCGGATCAGTGGTATCAGAGCAGTCTTCTCTTTGACTGTTTCTTGGTGCATGTCCCCGACGAGGTCAGGATACAGAGAGTTGGGTCTCGAACTAGTTTCACTTGGGGAAGACCACTCTCGCCGCCCCAAACGGCCTCCCATGGCGGAAGAAAAGAGAGACGACGGAGCAGTAGATCCTATCAAGTTGTTGCTCGAGGAAGCCCTCGCGCGACAGAGGAACGAGATGATGGATAATTTCGCCCAAATCCTTCAACGCATGCCAACAGCGGCAAATGCACCCTCAACGAGCAGCCATTTCGGAGATACAACTCCCTTCAAGGTACAAGTTAATTTTGATATCCCTTTATTTGAAGGCCAAATCGATGCCGATGCTCTAGATAAATGGTTGAATCTACTAGAAGGGTATTTCTCTGTCCACAAATTTTCCGACAGTGAAAAGATCATCTTTGCGCTCCTTAAGGCCGTCCCCCATGTTAAAAATTGGTGGGAAACTTATTGTGAGCAAAACTCATCAGACGAGTCTGGATTGTTTGAATATTCCAATCCCACTTGGGCCTCTTTTATAGATGTCGTCAAGGAACAATATTACCCTGTTGGAAACTATGATGACCAGTACACAAAATGGACCATTCTGCATCAAGAGAGGGACCAAACGGTGTCGGAGTACACCAACAAATTTCATACCTTGCGCAGAAAGCTAGGTATCAAGGACTCCGAGCGGCACCTAGTACTAAAATATCACAGTGGCCTACACCGGTACATCCGAACAGAGATGGATTTCCAGGAAATCTCTTCACTCGGATCTGCCTATCGATATGCTGTCAAAATTGAGCAGAAATTTCAGCAAAAGAACAAGCGTGACTTCGGACCTGGGCAGAAGCAGGGCAAGGGAAACTCCGGCTCAGAGAACATGGGGCAGGAAAAGGACAACCAGTCCCAATCACAGGCGAAGAAGGGTAAAGAAAATATGAAGAAGGACACCGGGAAGTGGTGCGAGTTCCACAAAATCCCCTGGCACAACACTGATGATTGTCGCTCAAAACAGTCATTGGTGGCTGAGATCAAAGCTTCAGAATCAGATCCTAGTTCCGATTCTGACTCGGAACCTAATTTCACAGCCGCGCGAAAAGGGAAGCAGATCATTGATGCAGAACCCAGTGCCGTTGTTGCCACCACGCAGATTCAACCAGAGGAACCTGAAGAGTCGGAGGCAGAGGAGCGCCTTTTCCACTCACAAATGTGGGTGAAGGGAATTCCCCTACACTTTGTTGTGGATAGCGGCAGCCAGAAGAACCTGATCTCAGAAGAAGTCATCAAGAGATTGGAGCTACCAATAACGCCACACCCACAACCATACACCATTGGATGGCTAAGCCAAGGACGAAGGATCCGTGTCAGTCACCAATGTCGCCTACCATATGGCATCAAGCCCTTCAAAGATGAGGTATTGTGTGATGTGGCCCCACTTGAAGTATGTGATGTTCTTTTAGGACAACCATATATGTGGAAGCGTCATGCTGTATATGAATCACGACCTCGCAGTGTCATTGTCACTTTGGGAGGACAACTCTATCGGATACCAGAGATAGTTGCACCTGCCCCAAACGAGCAGGGAAGGAAGATAATCTCCCACACTGGGAAATTTTCCCTATTCGCAATTGCCACTAAAGGTGAACATCAGATCGCGGAGACATCCACAACTTCTGCAGATTATCCTTCTACTCAGCAGAAACAAGAAAAACACAAAGTTAGTGCAGCATCGCCTATTCGGGTACCTCTACAGTGCAAGGCCACGCATTCAAGGGGCCCCTCCAAAAAGAAACCATCCACACCGGTTCATACCAAGGATACCACAACAACCAAAACTGTTGAACAGCTCCAGCGCATCCATCAACAACAATTACAACCCTCTGAAGATGTCAAAATAAGGCAACCTTTCCACTTCAGCAAATGTCGCACCAAGAGCTCAACTCGACACACAGCTCGACATATGATAATGGATTTAACGCAATGGAGACCATTGCTTCCTAAGGAGGGAGGATTGATCCAGGCGGATATCGGTGGCGGCCCACCTCTTCCAACTGGCTCAAAACAGTCTTCCGGCAATTGTGGTAAATTACTATTTTTAGCAGTTTTTCGGGTGCTGAACTTCCGGAGCCATTTTGATGCCCTAAACGACCTTTTTTGGCAATTTGGGGGGCCAAATAAATGCCCCCGGCATGCATCTAGCCCCACTCGAAAGTTGTAAATCTCGGATAGACCTTTACAACGGGCTACCGAGCGCCCCAAACGGAGATCGTATGCAAAAGTTACGACCCCGGGAAGTTGATGTACTAACTTACCCAAACGGGGCCCACATGACTTTATGACGGTTCATCTTCTAGGGTTAGGTTTTTGGATGTTTGGGATTCTTTCCCTCATGCTTATGATAAATAGGCCCTTTCGGCCTCTCTTTGTATTCTTCTTGGCACAAATGAGCATAGCGGCCACATCTCTTCTTAGAGATAGCTACCACCATTCCAGCTATTGTATTTTACAGTCTGTTCTATTTCCGCTATTTAATAGAATATGTGTTTACTGTATCGCTGTGTTATTTGCAATATATCTCTGTATATGATTCTGTATATGCTATCTTTTGTTTCGTTCCCACATAAATCCGGATCAGTGGTATCAGAGCAGTCTGCTCTTTGACTGTTTCTTGGTGCATGTCCCCGACGAGGTCAGGATACAGAGAGTTGGGTCTCGAACTAGTTTCACTTGGGGAAGACCACTCTCGCCGCCCCAAACGGCCTCCCATGGCGGAAGAAAAGAGAGACGACGGAGCAGTAGATCCTATCAAGTTGTTGCTCGAGGAAGCCCTCGCGCGACAGAGGAACGAGATGATGGATAATTTCGCCCAAATCCTTCAACGCATGCCAACAGCGGCAAATGCACCCTCAACGAGCAGCCATTTCGGAGATACGACTCCCTTCAAGGTACAAGTTAATTTTGATATCCCTTTATTTGAAGGCCAAATCGATGCCGATGCTCTAGATAAATGGTTGAATCTACTAGAAGGGTATTTCTCTGTCCACAAATTTTCCGACAGGGAAAAGATCCTCTTTGCGCTCCTTAAGGCCGTCCCCCATGTCAAAAATTGGTGGGAAACTTATTGTGAGCAAAACTCATCAGACGAGTCTGGATTGTTTGAATATTCCAATCCCACTTGGGCCTCTTTTATAGATGCCGTCAAGGAACAATATTACCCTGTTGGAAACTATGATGACCAGTACACAAAATGGACCATTCTGCATCAAGAGAGGGACCAAACGGTGTCGGAGTACACCAACAAATTTCATACCTTGCGCAGAAAGCTAGGTATCAAGGACTCCGAGCGGCACCTAGTACTAAAATATCGCAGTGGCCTACACCGGTACATCCGAACAGAGATGGATTTCCTGGAAATCTCTTCACTCGGATCTGCCTATCGATATGCTGTCAAAATTGAGCAGAAATTTCAGCAAAAGAACAAGCGTGACTTCGGACCTGCGCAGAAGCAGGGCAAGGGAAACTCCGGCTCGCATAACATGGGGCAGGAAAAGGACAACCAGTCCCAATCACAGGCGAAGAAGGGTAAAGAAAAGACGAAGAAGGACACCGGGAAGTGGTGCGAGTTCCACAAAAGCCCCTGGCACAACACTGATGATTGTCGCTCAAAACAGTCATTGGTGGCGGAGATCAAAGCTTCAGAATCAGATCCTAGTTCCGATTCTGACTCGGAACCTAATTTCACAGCCGCACGAAAAGGGAAGCAGATCATTGATGCAGAACCCAGTGCCGTTGTTGCCACCACGCAGATTCAACCAGAGGAACCTGAAGATTCGGAGGCAGAGGAGCGCCTTTTCCACTCACAAATGTGGGTGAAGGGAATTCCCCTACACTTTGTTGTGGACAGCGGCAGCCAGAAGAACCTGATCTCAGAAGAAGTCATCAAGAGATTGGAGCTACCAATAACGCCACACCCACAACCATACACCTTTGGATGGCTAAGCCAAGGACGAAGGATCCGTGTCAGTCACCAATGTCGCCTACCATATGGCATCAAGCCCTTCAAAGATGAGGTATTGTGTGATGTGGCCCCACTTGAAGTATGTGATGTTCTTTTAGGACAACCATATATGTGGAAGCGTCATGCTGTATATGAATCACGACCTCGCAGTGTCATTGTCACTTTGGGAGGACAACTCTATCGGATACCAGAGATAGTTGCACCTGCCCCAAACGAGCAGGGAAGGAAGATAATCTCCCACACTGGGAAATTTTCCCTATTCGCAATTGCCACTAAAGGTGAACATCAGATCGCGGAGACATCCACAACTTCTGCAGATTATCCTTCTACTCAGCAGAAACAAGAAAAACACAAAGTTAGTGTAGCATCGCCTATTCGGGTACCTCTACAGTGCAAGGCCACGCATTCAAGGGGCCCCTCCAAAAAGAAACCATCCACACCGGTGCATACCAAGGATACCACAACAACCAAAACTGTTGAACAGCTCCAGCGCATCCATCAACAACAATTACAACCCTCTGAAGATGTCAAAATAAGGCAACCTTTCCACTTCAGCAAATGTCACACCAAGAGCTCAACTCGACACACAGCTTGACATATGATAATGGATTTAACGCAATGGAGACCATTGCTTCCTAAGGAGGGAGGATTGATCCAGGCGGATATCGGTGGCGGCCCACCTCTTCCAACTGGCTCAAAACAGTCTTCCGGCAATTTTGGTAAATTACTATTTTTAGCACTTTTTCGGGTGCTGAACTTCCGGAGCCATTTTGAGGCCCTAAACGACCTTTTTTGGCAATTTGGGGGGCCAGATGGTCGCCTCCTGCATTCATCTGTATCCACTTGAAAGTTGTAAACCTCGGATAGACCTTTCCAACGGGCTACCGAGCGCCCCAAACGGAGATCGTATGCAAAAGTTACGAACCCGGGAAGTTGATGTACTAACTTACCCAAACGGGGCCCACATGACTTTATGACGGTTCATCTTCTAGGGTTAGGTTTTTGGATGTTTGGGATTCTTTCCCCCATGCTTATGATAAATAGGCCCTTTCGGCCTCTCTTTGTATTCATCTTGGCACGAATGAGCATGGCGGCCACATCTCTTCTCAGAGATAGCTACCACCATTCCAGCTATTGTATTTTACAGTCTGTTCTATTTCCGCTATTTAATAGAATATGTGTTTACTGTATCGCTGTGTTATTTGCAATATATCTCTGTATATGATTCTGTATATGCTATCTTTTGTTTCGTTCCCACATAAATCCGGATCAGTGGTATCAGAGCAGTCTGCTCTTTGACTGTTTCTCGGTGCATGTCCCCGACGAGGTCAGGATACAGAGAGTTGGGTCTCGAACTAGTTTCACTTGGGGAAGACCACTCTCGCCGCCCCAAACGGCCTCCCATGGCGGAAGAAAAGAGAGACGACGGAGCAGTAGATCCTATCAAGTTGTTGCTCGAGGAAGCCCTCGCGCGACAGAGGAATGAGATGATGGATAATTTCGCCCAAATCCTTCAACGCATGCCAACAGCGGCAAATGCACCCTCAACGAGCAGCCATTTCGGAGATACGACTCCCTTCAAGGTACAAGTTAATTTTGATATCCCTTTATTTGAAGGCCAAATCGATGCCGATGCTCTAGATAAATGGTTGAATCTACTAGAAGGGTATTTCTCTGTCCACAAATTTTCCGAACGGGAAAAGATTATCTTTGCGCTCCTTAAGGTCGTCCCCCATGTCAAAAATTGGTGGGAAACTTATTGTGAGAAAAACTCATCAGACGAGTCTGGATTGTTTGAATATTCCAATCCCACTTGGGCCTCTTTTATAGATGCCGTCAAGGAACAATATTACCCTGTTGGAAACTATGATGACCAGTACACAAAATGGACCATTCTGCATCAAGAGAGGGACCAAACGGTGTCGGAGTACACCAACAAATTTCATACCTTGAGCAGAAAGCTAGGTATCAAGGACTCCGAGCGGCACCTAGTACTAAAATATCGCAGTGGCCTACACCGGTACATCCGAACAGAGATGGATTTCCTGGAAATCTCTTCACTCGGATCTGCCTATCGATATGCTGTCAAAATTGAGCAGAAATTTCAGCAAAGAACAAGCGTGACTTCGGACCTGCGCAGAAGCAGGGCAAGGGAAACTCCGGCTCGCAAAACATGGGGCAGGAAAAGGACAACCAGTCCCAATCACAGGCGAAGAAGTGTAAAGAAAAGACGAAGAAGGACACCGGGAAGTGGTGCGAGTTCCACAAAAGCCCCTCGCACAACACTGATGATTGTCGCTCAAAACAGTCATTGGTGGCTGAGATCAAAGCTTCAGAATCAGATCCTAGTTCCGATTCTGACTCGGAACCTAATTTCACAGCCGCGCGAAAAGGGAAGCAGATCATTGATGCAGAACCCAGTGCCATTGTTTCCACCACGCAGATTCAACTAGAGGAACCTTAAGAGTCGGAGGCAGAGGAGCGCCTTTTCCACTCACAAATGTGGGTGAAGGGAATTCCCCTACACTTTGTTGTGGACAGCGGCAGCCAGAAGAACCTGATCTCAGAAGAAGTCATCAAGAGATTGGAGCTACCAATAACGCCACACCCACAACCATACACCATTGGACGGCTAAGCCAAGGACGAAGGATCCGTGTCATTCACCAATGTCGCCTACCATATGGCATCAAGCCCTTCAAAGATGAGGTATTGTGTGATGTGGCCCCACTTGAAGTATGTGATGTTCTTTTAGGACAACCATATATGTGGAAGCGTCATGTTGTATATGAATCACGACCTCGCAGTGTCATTGACACTTTGGGAGGACAACTCTATCGGATACAAGAGATAGTTGCACCTGCCCCAAACGAGCAGGGAAGGAAGATAATCTCCCACACTGGGAAATTTTCCCTATTCGCAATTGCCACTAAAGGTGAACATCAGATCGCGGAGACATCCACAACTTCTGCAGATTATCCTTCTACTCAGCAGAAACAAGAAAAACACAAAGTTAGTGCAGCATCGCCTATTCGGGTACCTCTACAGTGCAAGGCCACGCATTCAAGGGGCCCCTCCAAAAAGAAACCATCCACACCGGTGCATACCAAGGATACCACAACAACCAAAACTGTTGAACAGCTCCAGCGCATCCATCAACAACAATTACAACCCTCTGAATATGTCAAAATAAGGCAACCTTTCCACTTCAGCAAATGTCGCACCAAGAGCTCAACTCGACACACAGCTCGACATATGATAATGGATTTAACGCAATGGAAACCATTGCTTCCTAAGGAGGGAGGATTGATCCAGGCGGATATCGGTGGCGGCCCACCTCTTCCAACTGGCTCAAAACAGTCTTCCGGCAATTTTGGTAAATTACTATTTTTAGCAGTTTTTCGGGTGCTGAACTTCCGGTGCCATTTTGAGGCCCTAAACGACCTTTTTTGGCAATTTGGGGGGCCAGATGGTTGCCACCGACATGCATCTGGCCCCGCTCGAAAGTTGTAAATCTCGAATAGACCTTTCCAACGGGCTACCGAGCGCCCCAAACGGAGATCGTATGCAAAAGTTACGACCCCGGGAAGTTGATGTACTAACTTACCCAAACGGGGCCCACATGACTTTATGACGGTTCATCTTCTTGGGTTAGGTTTTTCGATGTTTGGGATTCTTTCCCTCATGCTTATGATAAATAGGCACTTTCGGCCTCTCTTTGTATTCATCTTGGCACGAATGAGCATAGCGGCCACATCTCTTCTCAGAGATAGCTACCACCATTCCAGCTATTGTATTTTACAGTCTGTTCTATTTCCGCTATTTAATAGAATATGTGTTTACTGTATCGCTGTGTTATTTGCAATATATCTCTGTATATGATTCTGTATATGCTATCTTTTGTTTCGTTCCCACATAAATCCGGATCAGTGGTATCAGAGCAGTCTGCTCTTTGACTGTTTCTCGGTGCATGTCCCCGACGAGGTCAGGATACAGAGAGTTGGGTCTCGAACTAGTTTCACTTGGGGAAGACCACTCTCGCCGCCCCAAACGGCCTCCCATGGCGGAAGAAAAGAGAGACGACGGAGCAGTAGATCCTATCAAGTTGTTGCTCGAGGAAGCCCTCGCGCGACAGAGGAACGAGATGATGGATAATTTCGCCCAAATCCTTCAACGCATGCCAACAGCGGCAAATGCACCCTCAACGAGCAGCCATTTCGGAGATACGACTCCCTTCAAGGTACAAGTTAATTTTGATATCCCTTTATTTGAAGGCCAAATCGATGCCGATGCTCTAGATAAATGGTTGAATCTACTAGAAGGGTATTTCTCTGTCCACAAATTTTCCGACAGGGAAAAGATCCTCTTTGCGCTCCTTAAGGCCGTCCCCCATGTCAAAAATTGGTGGGAAACTTATTGTGAGCAAAACTCATCAGACGAGTCTGGATTGTTTGAATATTCCAATCCCACTTGGGCCTCTTTTATAGATGCCGTCAAGGAACAATATTACCCTGTTGGAAACTATGATGACCAGTACACAAAATGGACCATTCTGCATCAAGAGAGGGACCAAACGGTGTCGGAGTACACCAACAAATTTCATACCTTGCGCAGAAAGCTAGGTATCAAGGACTCCGAGCGGCACCTAGTACTAAAATATCGCAGTGGCCTACACCGGTACATCCGAACAGAGATGGATTTCCTGGAAATCTCTTCACTCGGATCTGCCTATCGATATGCTGTCAAAATTGAGCAGAAATTTCAGCAAAAGAACAAGCGTGACTTCGGACCTGCGCAGAAGCAGGGTAAGGGAAACTCCGGCTCGCAGAACATGGGGCAGGAAAAGGACAACCAGTCCCAATCACAGGCGAAGAAGGGTAAAGAAAAGACGAAGAAGGACACCGGGAAGTGGTGCGAGTTCCACAAAAGCCCCTGGCACAACACTGATGATTGTCGCTCAAAACAGTCATTGGTGGCTGGGATCAAAGCTTCAGAATCAGATCCTAGTTCCGATTTTGACTCGGAACCTAATTTCACAGCCACGCGAAAAGGGAAGCAGATCATTGATGCAGAACCCAGTGCCGTTGTTGCCACCACGCAGATTCAACCAGAGGAACCTGAAGAGTCGGAGGCAAAGGAGCGCCTTTTCCACTCACAAATGTGGGTGAAGGGAATTCCCCTACACTTTGTTGTGGACAGCGGCAGCCAGAAGAACCTGATCTCAGAAGAAGTCATCAAGAGATTGGAGCTACCAATAACGCCACACCCACAACCATACACCATTGGATGGCTAAGCCAAGGACGAAGGATCCGTGTCAGTCACCAATGTCGCCTACCATATGGCATCAAGCCCTTCAAAGATGAGGTATTGTGTGATGTGGCCCCACTTGAAGTATGTGATGTTCTTTTAGGACAACCATATATGTGGAAGCGTCATGCTGTATATGAATCACGACCTCGCAGTGTCATTGTAACTTTGGGAGGACAACTCTATCGGATACCAGAGATAGTTGCACCCTCCCCAAACGAGCAGGGAAGGAAGATAATCTCCCACACTGGGAAATTTTCCCTATTCACAATTGCCACTAAAGGTGAACATCAGATCGCGGAGACATCCACAACTTCTGCAGATTATCCTTCTACTCAGCAGAAACAAGAAAAACACAAAGTTAGTGCAGCATCGCCTATTCGGGTACCTCTACAGTGCAAGGCCACGCATTCAAGGGGCCCCTCCAAAAAGAAACCATCCACACCGGTGCATACCAAGGATACCACAACAACCAAAACTGTTGAACAGCTCCAGCGCATCCATCAACAACAATTACAACCCTCTGAAGATGTCAAAATAAGGCAACCTTTCCACTTCAGCAAATGTCGCACTAAGAGCTCAACTCGACACACAGCTCGACATATGATAATGGATTTAACGCAATGGGGACCATTGCTTCCTAAGGAGGGAGGATTGATCCAGGCGGATATCGGTGGCGGCCCACCTCTTCCAAGTGGGTCAAAACAGTCTTCCGGCAATTTTGGTAAATTAGTATTTTTAGCAGTTTTTCGGGTGCTGAACTTTCGGAGCCATTTTGAGGCCCTAAACGACCTTTTTTGGCAATTTGGGGGGCCAGATGGTTGCCCCCGGCATGCATCTGGCACCACTCGAAAATTGTAAATCTCGGATAGACCTTTCCAACGGGCTACCGAGCGCCCCAAACGGAGATCGTATGCAAAAGTTACGACCCCGGGAAGTTGATGTACTAACTTACCCAAACGGGGCCCACATGACTTTATGACGGTTCATCTTCTAGGGTTAGGTTTTTGGATGTTTGGGATTCTTTCCCTCATGCTTATGATAAATAGGCCCTTTCGGCCTCTCTTTGTATTCATCTTGGCACGAATGAGCATAGCGGCCACATCTCTTCTCAGAGATAGCTACCACCATTCCAGCTATTGTATTTTACAGTCTGTTCTATTTCCGCTATTTAATAGAATAAGTATTTACTGTATCGCTGTGTTATTTGCAATATATCTCTGTATATGATTCTGTATATGCTATCTTTTGTTTCGTTCCCACATAAATCCGGATCAGTGGTATCAGAGCAGTCTGCTCTTTGACTGTTTCTCGGTGCATGTCCCCGACGAGGTCAGGATACAGAGAGTTGGGTCTCGAACTAGTTTCACTTGGGGAAGACCACTCTCGCCGCCCCAAACGGCCTCCCATGGCGGAAGAAAAGAGAGACGACGGAGCAGTAGATCCTATCAAGTTGTTGCTCGAGGAAGCCCTCGCGCGACAGAGGAATGAGATGATGGATAATTTCGCCCAAATCCTTCAACGCATGCCAACAGCGGCAAATGCACCCTCAACGAGCAGCCATTTCGGAGATACGACTCCCTTCAAGGTACAAGTTAATTTTGATATCCCTTTATTTGAAGGCCAAATCGATGCCGATGCTCTAGATAAATGGTTGAATCTACTAGAAGGGTATTTCTCTGTCCACAAATTTTCCGACAGGGAAAAGATCATCTTTGCGCTCTTTAAGGCCGTCCCCCATGTCAAAAATTGGTGGGAAACTTATTGTGAGCAAAACTCATCAGACGAGTCTGGATTGTTTGAATATTCCAATCCCACTTGGGCCTCTTTTATAGATGCCGTCAAGGAACAATATTACCCTGTTGGAAACTATGATGACCAGTACACAAAATGGACCATTCTGCATCAAGAGAGGGACCAAACGGTGTCGGAGTACACCAACAAATTTCATACCTTGCGCAGAAAGCTAGGTATCAAGGACTCCGAGCGGCACCTAGTACTAAAATATCGCAGTGGCCTACACCGCTACATCCGAACAGAGATGGATTTCCTGGAAATCTCTTCACTCGGATCTGCCTATCGATATGCTGTCAAAATTGAGCAGAAATTTCAGCAAAAGAACAAGCGTGACTTCGGACCTGCGCAGAAGCAGGGCAAGGGAAACTCTGGCTCGCAGAACATGGGGCAGGAAAAGGACAACCAGTCCCAATCACAGGCGAAGAAGGGTAAAGAAAAGACGAAGAAGGACACCGGGAAGTGGTGCGAGTTCCACAAAAGCCCCTGGCACAACACTGATGATTGTCGCTCAAAACAGTCATTGGTGGCTGAGATCAAAGCTTCAGAATCAGATCCTAGTTCCGATTCTGACTCGGAACCTAATTTCACAGCCGCGCGAAAAGGGAAGCAGATCATTGATGCAGAACCCAGTGCCGTTGTTGCCACCACACAGATTCAACCAGAGGAACCTGAAGAGTCGGAGGCAGAGGAGCGCCTTTTCCACTCACAAATGTGGGTGAAGGGAATTCCCCTACACTTTGTTGTGGACAGCGGCAGCCAGAAGAACCTGATCTCAGAAGAAGTCATCAAGAGATTGGAGCTACCAATAACGCCACACACACAACCATATACCATTGGATGGCTAAGCCAAGGACGAAGGATCCGTGTCAGTCACCAATGTCGCCTACCATATGGCATCAAGCCCTTCAAAGATGAGGTATTGTGTGATGTGGCCCCACTTGAAGTATGTGATGTTCTTTTAGGACAACCATATATGTGGAAGCGTCATGCTGTATATGAATCACGACCTCGCAGTGTCATTGTCACTTTGGGAGGACAACTCTATCGGATACCAGAGATAGTTGCACCTGCCCCAAACGAGCAGGGAAGGAAGATAATCTCCCACACTGGGAAATTTTCCCTATTCGCAATTGCCACTAAAGGTGAACATCGGATCGCGGAGACATCCACAACTTCTGCAGATTATCCTTCTACTCAGCAGAAACAAGAAAAACACAAAGTTAGTGCAGCATCGCCTATTCGGGTACCTCTACAGTGCAAGGCCACGCATTCAAGGGGCCCCTCCAAAAAGAAACCATCCACACCGGTGCATACCAAGGATACCACAACAACCAAAACTGTTGAACAGCTCCAGCGCATCCATCAACAACAATTACAACCCTCTCAAGATGTCAAAATAAGGCAACCTTTCCACTTCAGCAAATGTCGCACCAAGAGCTCAACTCGACACACAGCTCGACATATGATAATGGATTTAACGCAATGGAGACCATTGCTTCCTAAGGAGGGAGGATTGATCCAAGCGGATATCGGTGGCGGCCCACCTCTTCCAACTGGCTCAAAACAGTCTTCCGGCAATTTTGGTAAATTACTATTTTTAGCAGTTTTTCGAGTGCTGAACTTCCGGAGCCATTTTGAGGCCCTAAACGACCTTTTTTGGCAATTTGGGGGGCCAGATGGATGCCCTCGGCATGCATCTGGCCCAATTCAAAAGTTGTAAATCTCGGATAGACCTTTCCAACGGGCTACCGAGCGCCCCAAACGGAGATCGTATGCAAAAGTTACGACCCCAGGAAGTTGATGTACTAACTTACCCAAACGGGGCCCACATGACTTTATGACGGTTCATCTTCTAGGGTTAGGTTTTTGGATGTTTGGGATTCTTTCCCTCATGCTTATGATAAATAGGCCCTTTCGGCCTCTCTTTGTATTCATCTTGGCATGAATGAGCATAGCGGCCACATCTCTTCTCAGAGATAGCTACCACCATTCCAGCTATTGTATTTTACAGTCTGTTCTATTTCCGCTATTTAATAGAATATGTGTTTACTGTATCGCTGTGTTATTTGCAATATATCTCTGTATATGATTCTGTATATGCTATCTTTTGTTTCGTTCCCACATAAATCCGGATCAGTGGTATCAAAGCAGTCTGCTCTTTAACTGTTTCTCGGTGCATGTCCCCGACGAGGTCAGGATACAGAGAGTTGGGTCTCGAACTAGTTTCACTTGGGGAAGACCACTCTCGCCGCCCCAAACGGCCTCCCATGTGTTGGCTCGGTTTTGCAACCAAGCTTAGTGCTATGGGCACCTACTAACTAGTAGTAGCAGTTTCAATAGAAATAAAAACAATAAACTAAATAAACAATACTTTTCATGGATCTAAGCAAGAATCTAAGCAAATAATTTAAATATTTCAAAAATCAAGAACAAGAAACATAAGAAATAATTTTTGTATTGAAAAGTGGGGGGCAAGCAAGTGCTTGCGATATTACCTTCAATGGTGAAGGTTGATGTTGAGCAACTCCCAAGATGAGTAGCTCCAAACTCCAATAGGTCTCTTTCTCCAAGGTTGCTTCAATGGCTAAAAGTGCTCAGGGGAGATTTCAGCAGCATAAGGATGAGATAATGGAAGGATGTGAAATGAGGAGCCCCTACCACCTTTTTATAGGTTTTGGTGGTGGGAGATACCATTTGTGGTTTTGTGGAAACCAAATGGTATTGACCAACATGGTTTAGGTAATTTTCTCTCCTTTTTCCTTTTTTGAATAAAAATAATATTTTAATTCCCTTTTTAATATTTTTGGGAATTTGGACCCTTTTTGAGGGTTTTTTATGATTTTCTTGGAAAAATAATCTTTTTTAATGGAAAAAGGGGTGTACTAAGGTCTTTTGGTGACCTTTTGTTGGTTTCAGAGGCTCAGATGGTGGAAAAGTGGACAAATGGGTCATGTGAGTAAGGGAATGAGCTAGTGAGCACTTTTTAGGTGTTAACACCATGGCGGAAGAAAAGAGAGACGACGGAGCAGTAGATCCTATCAAGTTGTTGCTCGTGGAAGCCCTCGCGCGACAGAGGAACGAGATGATGGATAATTTCGCCCAAATCCTTCAACGCATGCCAACAGCGGCAAATGCACCCTCAACGAGCAGCCATTTCGGAGATACGACTCCCTTCAAGGTACAAGTTAATTTTGATATCCCTTTATTTGAAGGCCAAATCGATGTCGATGCTCTAGATAAATGGTTGAATCTACTAGAAGGGTATTTCTCTGTCCACAAATTTTCCGACAGGGAAAAGATCATCTTTGCGCTCCTTAAGGCCGTCCCCCATGTCAAAAATTGGTGGGAAACTTATTGTGAGCAAAACTCATCAGACGAGTCTGGATTGTTTGAATATTCCAATCCCACTTGGGCCTCTTTTATAGATGCCGTCAAGGAACAATATTACCCTGTTGGAAACTATGATGACCAGTACACAAAATGGACCATTCTGCATCAAGAGAGGGACCAAACGGTGTCGGAGTACACCAACAAATTTCATACCTTGCGCAGAAAGCTAGGTATCAAGGACTCCGAGCGGCACCTAGTACTAAAATATCGCAGTGGCCTACACCGCTACATCCGAACAGAGATGGATTTCCTGGAAATCTCTTCACTCGGATCTGCCTATCGATATGCTGTCAAAATTGAGCAGAAATTTCAGCAAAAGAACAAGCGTGACTTCGGACCTGCGCAGAAGCAGGGCAAGGGAAACTCTGGCTCGCAGAACATGGGGCAGGAAAAGGACAACCAGTCCCAATCACAGGCGAAGAAGGGTAAAGAAAAGACGAAGAAGGACACCGGGAAGTGGTGCGAGTTCCACAAAACCCCCTGGCACAACACTGATGATTGTCGCTCAAAACAGTCATTGGTGGCTGAGATCAAAGCTTCAGAATCAGATCCTAGTTCCGATTCTGACTCGGAACCTAATTTCACAGCCGCGCGAAAAGGGAAGCAGATCATTGATGCAGAACCCAGTGCCGTTGTTGCCACCACACAGATTCAACCAGAGGAACCTGAAGAGTCGGAGGCAGAGGAGCGCCTTTTCCACTCACAAATGTGGGTGAAGGGAATTCCCCTACACTTTGTTGTGGACAGCGGCAGCCAGAAGAACCTGATCTCAGAAGAAGTCATCAAGAGATTGGAGCTACCAATAACGCCACACCCACAACCATACACCATTGGATGGCTAAGCCAAGGACGAAGGATCCGTGTCAGTCACCAATGTCGCCTACCATATGGCATCAAGCCCTCAAAGATGAGGTATTGTGTGATGTGGCCCCACTTGAAGTATGTGATGTTCTTTTAGGACAACCATATATGTGGAAGCGTCATGCTGTATATGAATCACGACCTCGCAGTGTCATTGTCACTTTGGGAGGACAACTCTATCGGATACCAGAGATAGTTGCACCTACCCCAAACGAGCAGGGAAGGAAGATAATATCCCACACTGGGAAATTTTCCCTATTCGCAATTGCCACTAAAGGTGAACATCAGATCGCGGAGACATCCACAACTTCTGCAGATTATCCTTCTACTCAGCAGAAACAAGAAAAACACAAAGTTAGTGCAGCATCGCCTATTCGGGTACCTCTACAGTGCAAGGCCACGCATTCAAGGGGCCCCTCCAAAAAGAAACCATCCACACCGGTGCATACCAAGGATACCACAACAACCAAAACTGTTGAACAGCTCCAGCGCATCCATCAACAACAATTACAACCCTCTGAAGATGTCAAAATAAGGCAACCTTTCCACTTCAGCAAATGTCGCACCAAGAGCTCAACTCGACACACGGCTCGACATATGATAATGGATTTAACGCAATGGAGACCATTGCTTCCTAAGGAGGGAGGATTGATCTAGGCGGATATCGGTGGCGGCCCACCTCTTCCAACTAGCTCAAAACAGTCTTCCGGCAATTTTGGTAAATTACTATTTTTAGCAGTTTTTCGGCTGCTGAACTTCCAGAGCCATTTTGAGGCCCTAAACGACCTTTTTTGGCAATTTGGGGGGCCAGAAGGTTGCCCCCGGCTTGCATCTGGCCCCATTCAAAAGTCGTAAATCTCGGATAGACCTTTCCAACGGGCTACCGAGCGCCACAAACGGAGATCGTATGCAAAAGTTACGACCCCGGGAATTTGATGTACTAACTTACCCAAACGGTGCCCACATGACTATGACGGTTCATCTTCTAGGGTTAGGTTTTTGGATGTTTGGGATTCTTTCCCTCATGCTTATGATAAATAGGCCCTTTCGGCCTCTCTTTGTATTCATCTTGGCACGAATGAGCATAGCGGCCACATCTATTCTCAGAGATAGCTACCACCGTTCCAGCTATTGTATTTTACAGTCTGTTCTATTTCCGCTATTTAATAGAATATGTGTTTACTGTATCGCTGTGTTATTTGCAATATATCTCTGTATATGATTCTGTATATGCTATCTTTTGTTTCGTTCCCACATAAATCCGGATCAGTGGTATCAGAGCAGTCTGCTCTTTGACTGTTTCTCGGTGCATGTCCCTGACGAGGTCAGGATACAGAGAGTTGGGTCTCGAACTAGTTTCACTTGGGGAAGACCACTCTCGCCGCCCCAAACGGCCTCCCATGGCGGAAGAAAAGAGAGACGACGGAGCAGTAGATCCTATCAAGCTGTTGCTCGAGGAATCCCTCGCGCGACAGAGGAACGAGATGATGGATAATTTCGCCCAAATCCTTCAACGCATGCCAACAGCGGCAAATGCACCCTCAACGAGCAGCCATTTCGGAGATACGACTCCCTTCAAGGTACAAGTTAATTTTGATATCCCTTTATTTGAAGGCCAAATCGATGCCGATGCTCTAGATAAATGGTTGAATCTACTAGAAGGGTATTTCTCTGTCCACAAATTTTTCGACAGGGAAAAGATCATCTTTGCGCTCCTTAAGGCCGTTCCCAATGTCAAAAATTGGTGGGAAACTTATTGTGAGCAAAACTCATCAGACGAGTCTGGATTGTTTGAATATTCCAATCCCACTTGGGCCTCTTTTATAGATGCCGTCAAGGAACAATATTACCCTGTTGGAAACTATGATGACCAGTACACAAAATGGACCATTCTGCATCAAGAGAGGGACCACACGGTGTCGGAGTACACCAACAAATTTCATACCTTGCGTAGAAAGCTAGGTATCAAGGACTCCGAGCGGCACCTAGTACTAAAATATCGCAGTGGCCTACACCGGTACATCCGAACAGAGATGGATTTCCTGGAAATCTCTTCACTCGGATCTGCCTATCGATATGCTGTCAAAATTGAGCAGAAATTTCAGCAAAAGAACAAGCGTGACTTCGGACCTGCGCAGAAGCAGGGCAAGGGAAACTCTGGCTCGCAGAACATGGGGCAGGAAAAGGACAACCAGTCCCAATCACAGGCGAAGAAGGGTAAAGAAAAGACGAAGAAGGACACCGGGAAGTGGTGCGAGTTCCACAAAAGCCCCTGGCACAACACTGATGATTGTCGCTCAAAACAGTCATTGGTGGCTGAGATCAAAGCTTCAGCATCAGATCCTAGTTCCGATTCTGACTCGGAACCTAGTTTCACAGCCTCGCGAAAAGGGAAGCAGATCATTGATGCAGAACCCAGTGCCGTTGTTGCCACCACACAGATTCATCCAGAGGAACCTGAAGAGTCGGAGGCAGAGGAGCGCCTTTTCCACTCACAAATGTGGGTGAAGGGAATTCCCCTACACTTTGTTGTGGACAGCGGCAGCCAGAAGAACCTGATCTCAGAAGAAGTCATCAAGAGATTGGAGCTACCAATAACGCCACACCCACAACCATACACCATTGGATGGCTAAGCCAAGGACGAAGGATCCGTGTCAGTCACCAATGTCGCCTACCATATGGCATCAAGCCCTTCAAAGATGAGGTATTGTGTGATGTTGCCCCACTTGAAGTATGTGATGTTCTTTTAGGACAACCATATATGTGGAAGCGTCATGCTGTATATGAATCACGACCTCGCAGTGTCATTGTCACTTTGGGAGGACAACTCTATCGGATACCAGAGATAGTTGCACCTGCCCCAAACGAGCAGGGAAGGAAGATAATCTCCCACACTAGGAAATTTTCCCTATTCGCAATTGCCACTAAAGGTGAACATCAGATCGCGGAGACATCCACAACTTCTGCAGATTATCCTTCTACTCAGCAGAAACAAGAAAAACACAAAGTTAGTGCAGCATCGCCTATTCGGGTACCTCTACAGTGCAAGGCCACGCATTCAAGGGGCCCCTCCAAAAAGAAACCATCCACACCGGTGCTTACAAAGGATACCACAACAACCAAAACTGTTGAACAGCTCCAGCGCATCCATCAACAACAATTACAACCCTCTGAAGATGTCAAAATAAGGCAACCTTTCCACTTCAGCAAATGTCGCACCAAGAGCTCAACTCGACACACTGCTCGACATATGATAATGGATTTAACGCAATGGAGACCATTGCTTCCTAAGGAGGGAGGATTGATCCAGGCGGATATCGGTGGCGGCCCACCTCTTCCAACTGGCTCAAAACAGTCTTACGGCAATTTTGGTAAATTACTATTTTTAGCAGTTTTTCGGGTGCTGAACTTCCGGAGCCATTTTGAGGCCCTAAACGACCTTTTTTGGCAATTTGGGGGTCCAAATGGTCTCCCCCGTCATGCATCTGGCCCCAATCAAAAGTTGTAAATCTCGGATAGACCTTTCCAACGGGCTACCGAGCGCCCCAAACGGAGATCGTATGCAAAAGTTACGACCCCGGGAAGTTGATGTACTAACTTACCCAAACGGGGCCCACATGACTTTATGACGGTTCATCTTCTAGGGTTAGGTTTTTGGATGTTTGGGATTCTTTCCCTCATGCTTATGATAAATAGGCCCTTTCGGCCTCTCTTTGTATTCATCTTGGCACGAATGAGCATAGCGGCCACATCTCTTCTCAGAGATAGCTACCACCATTCCAGCTATTGTATTTTACAGTCTGTTCTATTTCCGCTATTTAATAGAATATGTGTTTACTGTATCGCTGTGTTATTTGCAATATATCTCTGTATATGATTCTGTATATGTTATCTTTTGTTTCGTTCCCACATAAATCCGGATCAGTGGTATCAGAGGAGTCTGCTCTTTGACTGTTTCTCGGTGCATGTCCCCGACGAGGTCAGGATACAGAGAGTTGGGTCTCGAACTATTTTCACTTGGGGAAGACCACTCTCGCCGCCCCAAACGGACTCCCATGGCGGAAGAAAAGAGAGACGACGGAGCAGTAGATCCTATCAAGCTGTTGCTCGAGGAATCCATCGCGCGACAGAGGAACGAGATGATGGATAATTTCGCCCAAATCCTTCAACGCATGCCAACAGCGGCAAATGCACCCTCAACGAGCAGCCATTTCGGAGATACGACTCCCTTCAAGGTACAAGTTAATTTTGATATCCCTTTATTTGAAGTCCAAATCGATGCCGATGCTCTAGATAAATGGTTGAATCTACTAGAAGGGTATTTCTCTGTCCACAAATTTTTCGACAGGGAAAAGATCATCTTCGCGCTCCTTAAGGACGTCCCCCATGTCAAAAATTGGTGGGAAACTTATTGTGAGCAAAACTCATCAGACGAGTCTGGATTGTTTGAATATTCCAATCCCACTTGGGCCTCTTTTATAGATGCCGTCAAGGAACAATATTACCCTGTTGGAAACTATGATGACCAGTACACAAAATGGACCATTCTGCATCAAGAGAGGGACCAAACGGTGTCGGAGTACACCAACAAATTTCATACCTTGCGCAGAAAGCTAGGTATCAAGGACTCCGAGCGGCACCTAGTACTAAAATATCGCAGTGGCCTACACCGGTACATCCGAACAGAGATGGATTTCCTGGAAATCTCTTCACTCGGATCTACCTATCGATATGCTGTCAAAATTGAGCAGAAATTTCAGCAAAAGAACAAGCGTGACTTCGGACCTGTGCAGAAGCAGGGCAAGGGAAACTCTGGCTCGCAGAACATGGGGCAGGAAAAGGACAACCAGTCCTAATCACAGGCGAAGAAGGGTAAAGAAAAGACGAACAAGGACACCGGGAAGTGGTGCGAGTTCTACAAAAGCCCCTGGCACAACACTGATGATTGTCGCTCAAAACAGTCATTGGTGGCTGAGATCAAAGCTTCAGAATCAGATCCTAGTTCCGATTCCTACTCGGAACCTAATTTCACAGCCGCGCGAAAAGGGAAGCAGATCATTGATGCAGAACCCAGTGCCGTTGTTGCCACCACACAGATTCAACCAGAGGAACCTGAAGAGTCGGAGGCAGAGGAGCGCCTTTTCCACTCACAAATGTGGGTGAAGGGAATTCCCCTACACTTTGTTGTGGACAGCGGCAGCCAGAAGAACCTGATCTCAGAAGAAGTCATCAAGAGATTGGAGCTACCAATAACGCCACACCCACAACCATACACCATTGGATGGCTAAGCCAAGGACGAAGGATCCGTGTCAGTCACCAATGTCGCCTACCATATGGCATCAAGCCCTTCAAAGATGAGGTATTGTGTGATGTGGCCCCACTTGAAGTATGTGATGTTCTTTTAGGACAACCATGTATGTGGAAGCGTCATGCTGTATATGAATCACGACCTCGCGGTGTCATTGTCACTTTGGGAGGACAACTCTATCGGATACCAGAGATAGTTGCACCTGCCCCAAACGAGCAGGGAAGGAAGATAATCTCCCACACTGGGAAATTTTCCCTATTCGCAATTGCCACTAAAGGTGAACATCAGATCGCGGAGACATCCACAACTTCTGCAGATTATCCTTCTACTCAGCAGAAACAAGAAAAACACAAAGTTAGTGCAGCATCGCCTATTCGGGTACCTCTACAGTGCAAGGCCACGCATTCAAGGGACCCCTCCAAAAAGAAACCATCCACACCGGTGCATACCAAGGATACCACAACAACCAAAACTGTTGAACAGCTCCAGCGCATCCATCAACAACAATTACAACCCTCTGAAGATGTCAAAATAAGGCAACCTTTCCACTTCAGCAAATGTCGCACCAAGAGCTCAACTCGACACACAGCTCGACATATGATAATGGATTTAACACAATGGAGACCATTGCTTCCTAAGGAGGGAGGATTGATCCAGGCGGATATCGGTGGCGGCCCACCTCTTCCAACTGGCTCAAAACAGTCTTCCGGCAATTTTGGTAAATTACTATTTTTAGCAGTTTTACGGGTGCTGAACTTCCGGGGCCATTTTGAGGCCCTAAACGACCTTTTTTGGCAATTTGTGGGGCCATACTGCTGCCTTTGGCATGCATCTGGCCCCACTCGAAAGTTGTAAATCTCGGATAGACCTTTCCAACGGGCTACCGAGCGCCCCAAACGGAGATCGTATGCAAAAGTTACGACCCCGGGAAGTTGATGTACTAACTTACCCAAACGGGGCCCACATGACTTTATGACGGTTCATCTTCTAGGGTTAGGTTTTTGGATGTTTGGGATTCTTTCCCTCATGCTTATGATAAATAGGCCCTTTCGGCCTCTCTTTGTATTCATCTTGGCACGAATGAGCATAGCGGCCACATCTCTTCTCAGAGATAGCTACCACCATTCCAGCTATTGTATTTTACAGTCTGTTCTATTTCCGCTATTTAATAGAATATGTGTTTACTGTATCGCTGTGTTATTTGCAATATATCTCTGTATATGATTCTGTATATGCTATCTTTTGTTTCGTTCCCACATAAATCCGGATCAGTGGTATCAGAGCAGTCTGCTCTTTGACTGTTTCTCGGTGCATGTCCCTGACGAGGTCAGGATACAGAGAGTTGGGTCTCGAACTAGTTTCACTTGGGGAAGACCACTCTCGCCGCCCCAAACGGCCTCCCATGGCGGAAGAAAAGAGAGACGACGGAGCAGTAGATCCTATCAAGCTGTTGCTCGAGGAATCCCTCGCGCGACAGAGGAACGAGATGATGGATAATTTCGCCCAAATCCTTCAACGCATGCCAACAGCGGCAAATGCACCCTCAACGAGCAGCCATTTCGGAGATACGACTCCCTTCAAGGTACAAGTTAATTTTGATATCCCTTTATTTGAAGGCCAAATCGATGCCGATGCTCTAGATAAATGGTTGAATCTACTAGAAGGGTATTTCTCTGTCCACAAATTTTTCGACAGGGAAAAGATCATCTTTGCGCTCCTTAAGGCCGTTCCCAATGTCAAAAATTGGTGGGAAACTTATTGTGAGCAAAACTCATCAGACGAGTCTGGATTGTTTGAATATTCCAATCCCACTTGGGCCTCTTTTATAGATGCCGTCAAGGAACAATATTACCCTGTTGGAAACTATGATGACCAGTACACAAAATGGACCATTCTGCATCAAGAGAGGGACCACACGGTGTCGGAGTACACCAACAAATTTCATACCTTGCGTAGAAAGCTAGGTATCAAGGACTCCGAGCGGCACCTAGTACTAAAATATCGCAGTGGCCTACACCGGTACATCCGAACAGAGATGGATTTCCTGGAAATCTCTTCACTCGGATCTGCCTATCGATATGCTGTCAAAATTGAGCAGAAATTTCAGCAAAAGAACAAGCGTGACTTCGGACCTGCGCAGAAGCAGGGCAAGGGAAACTCTGGCTCGCAGAACATGGGGCAGGAAAAGGACAACCAGTCCCAATCACAGGCGAAGAAGGGTAAAGAAAAGACGAAGAAGGACACCGGGAAGTGGTGCGAGTTCCACAAAAGCCCCTGGCACAACACTGATGATTGTCGCTCAAAACAGTCATTGGTGGCTGAGATCAAAGCTTCAGAATCAGATCCTAGTTCCGATTCTGACTCGGAACCTAATTTCACAGCCGCACGAAAACGGAAGCAGATCATTGATGCAGAACCCAGTGCCATTGTTGCCACCACACATATTCAACCAGAGGAACCTGAAGAGTCGGAGGCAGAGGAGCGCCTTTTCCACTCACAAATGTGGGTGAAGGGAATTCCCCTACACTTTGTTGTGGACAGCGGCAGCCAGAAGAACCTGATCTCAGAAGAAGTCATCAAGAGATTGGAGCTACCAATAACGCCACACCCACAACCATACACCATTGGATGGCTAAGCCAAGGACGAAGGATCCGTGTCAGTCACCAATGTCGCCTACCATATGGCATCAAGCCCTTCAAAGATGAGGTATTGTGTGATGTGGCCCCACTTGAAGTATGTGATGTTCTTTTAGGACAACCATGTATGTGGAAGCGTCATGCTGTATATGAATCACGACCTCGCAGTGTCATTGTCACTTTGGTTGGACAACTCTATCGGATACCAGAGATAGTTGCACCTGCCCCAAACGAGCAGGGAAGGAAGATAATCTCCCACACTGGGAAATTTTCCCTATTCGCAATTGCCACTAAAGGTGAAAATCAGATCGCGGAGACATCCACAACTTCTGCAGATTATCCTTCTACTCAGCAGAAACAAGAAAAACAAAAAGTTAGTGCAGCATCGCCTATTCGGGTACCTCTACAGTGCAAGGCCACGCATTCAAGGGGCCCCTCCAAAAAGAAACCATCCACACCGGTGCATACCAAGGATACCACAACAACCAAAACTGTTGAACAGCTCCAGCGCATCCATCAACAACAATTACAACCCTCTGAAGATGTCAAAATAAGGCAACCTTTCCACTTCAGCAAATGTCGCACCAAGAGCTCAACTCGACACACAGCTCGACATATGATAATGGATTTAACGCAATGGAGACCATTGCTTCCTAAGGAGGGAGGATTGATCCAGGCGGATATCGGTGGCGGCCCACCTCTTCAAACTGGCTCAAAACAGTCTTCTGGCAATTTTGGTAAATTACTATTTTTAGAAGTTTTTCGGGTGCTGAACTTCCGGAGCCATTTTGAGGCCCTAAACGACCTTTTTTGGCAATTTGGGGGGCCAGATGGATGCCACCGGCATGCATCTAGCCCCAAACGAAAGTTGTAAATCTCGGATAGACCTTTCCAACGGGCTAGCGAGCGCCCCAAACGGAGATCGTATGCAAAAGTTACGACCCCGGGAAGTTGATGTACTAACTTACCCAAACGGGGCCCACATGACTTTATGACGGTTCATCTTCTAGGGTTAGGTTTTTGGATGTTTGGGATTCTTTCCCTCATGCTTATGATAAATAGGCCCTTTCGGCCTCTCTTTGTATTCATCTTGGCAGGAATGAGCATAGCGGCCACATCTCTTCTCAGAGATAGCTACCACCATTCCAGCTATTGTATTTTACAGTCTGTTCTATATCCGCTATTTAATAGAATATGTGTTTACTGTATCGCTGTGTTATTTGCAATATATCTCTGTATATGATTCTGTATATGCTATCTTTTGTTTCGTTCCCACATAAATCCGGATCAGTGGTATCAGAGCAGTCTGCTCTTTGATTGTTTCTCGGTGCATGTCCCTGACGAGGTCAGGATACAGAGAGTTGGGTCTCGAACTAGTTTCACTTGGGGAAGACCACTCTCGCCGCCCCAAACGGCCTCCCATGGCGGAAGAAAAGAGATACGACGGAGCAGTAGATCCTATCAAGTTGTTGCTCGAGGAAGCCCTCGCGCGACAGAGGAACGATATGATGGATAATTTCGCCCAAATCCTTCAACGCATGCCAACAGCGGCAAATGCACCCTCAACGAGCACCCATTTCGGAGATACGACTCCCTTCAAGGTACAAGTTAATTTTGATATCCCTTTATTTGAAGGCCAAATCGATGCCGATGCTCTAGATAAATGGTTGAATCTACTAGAAGGGTATTTCTCTGTCCACAAATTTTCCGACGGGGAAAAGATCATCTTTGCGCTCCTTAAGGCCGTCCCCCATGTCAAAAATTGGTGGAAATTTATTGTGAGCAAAACTCATCAGACGAGTCTGGATTGTTTGAATATTCCAATCCCACTTGGGCTTCTTTTATAGATGCCGTCAAGGAACAATATTACCCTGTTGGAAACTATGATGACCAGTACACAAAATGGACCATTCTGCATCAAGAGAGGGACCAAACGGTGTCGGAGTACACCAACAAATTTCATACCTTGCGCAGAAAGCTAGGTATCAAGGACTCTGAGCGGCACCTAGTACTAAAATATCGCAGTGGGCTACACCGATACATCCGAACAGAGATGGATTTCCTGGAAATCTCTTCACTCGGATCTGCCTATCGATATGCTGTCAAAATTGAGCAGAAATTTCAGCAAAAGAACAAGCGTGACTTCGGACCTGCGCGGAAGCAGGGCAAGGGAAACTCTGGCTCGCAGAACATGGGGCAGGAAAAGGACAACCAGTCCCAATCACAGGCGAAGAAGGGTAAAGAAAAGACGAAGAAGGACACCGGGAAGTGGTGCGAGTTCCACAAAAGCCCCTGGCACAACACTGATGATTGTCGCTCAAAACAGTCATTGGTGGCTGAGATCAAAGCTTCAGAATTAGATCCTAGTTTCGATTCTGACTCGGAACCTAATTTCACAGCCGCGCGAAAAGGGAAGCAGATCATTGATGCAGAACCCAGTGCCGTTGTTGCCACCACACAGATTCAACCAGAAGAACCTGAAGAGTCGGAGGCAGAGGAGCGCCTTTTCCACTCACAAATGTGGGTGAAGGGAATTCCCCTACACTTTGTTGTGGACAGCGGCAGCCAGAAGAGCCTGATCTCAGAAGAAGTCATCAAGAGATCTGAGCTACCAATAACGCCACACCCACAACCATACACCATAGGATGGCTAAGCCAAGGACGAAGGATCCGTGTCATTCACCAATGTCGCCTACCATATGGCATCAAGCCCTGCAAAGATGAGGTATTGTGTGATGTGGCCCCACTTGAAGTATGCGATGTTCTTTTAGGACAACCATATATGTGGAAGCGTCATGCTGTATATGAATCACGACCTCGCAGTGTCATTGTCACTTTGGGAGGACAACTCTATTGGATACCAGAGATAGCTGCACCTGCCCCAAACGAGCAGGGAAGGAAGATAATCTCCCACACTTGGAAAATTTTCCCTATTCGCAATTGCCACTAAAGGTGAACATCAGATCGCGGAGACATCCACAACTTCTGCAGATTATCCTTCTACTCAGCAGAAACAAGAAAAACACAAAGTTAGTGCAGCATCGCCTATTCGGGTACCTCTACAGTGCAAGGCCACGCATTCAAGGGGCCCCTCCAAAAAGAAACCATCCACACCGGTGCATACCAAGGATACCACAACAACCAAAACTGTTGAACAGCTCCAGCGCATCCATCAACAACAATTACAACCCTCTGAAGATGTAAAAATAAGGCAACCTTTCCACTTCAGCAAATGTCGCACCAGGAGCTCAACTCGACATACAGCTCGACATATGATAATGGATTTAACGCAATGGAGACCATTGCTTCCTAAGGAGGGAGGATTGATCCAGGCGGATATCGGTGGTGGCCCACCTCTTCCAACTGGCTCAAAACAGTCTTCCGGCAATTTTGGTAAATTACTATTTTTAGCAGTTTTTCGGGTGCTGAACTTCCGGAGCCATTTTGAGGCCCTAAACGACCTTTTTTGGCAATTTGGGGGGCCAGATGGATGCCTCTGGCATACATCTGGCCCCATTCGAAAGTTGTAAATCTCGGATAGACCTTTCCAACGGGCTACCGATCGCCCCAAACGGAGATCGTATGCAAAAGTTACGACCCCGGGAAGTTGATGTACTAACTTACCCAAACGGGGCCCACATGACTTTATGACGGTTCATCTTCTAGGGTTAGGTTTTTGGATGTTTGGGATTCTTTCCCTCATGCTTATGATAAATAGGCCCTTTCGGCCTCTCTTTGTATTCATCTTGGCACGAATGAGCATAGCGGCCACATCTCTTCTCAGAGATAGCTACCACCATTCCAGCTATTGTATTTTACAGTCTGTTCTATTTCCGCTATTTAATAGAATATGTGTTTACTGTATCGCTATGTTATTTGCAATATATCTCTGTATATGATTTTGTATATGCTATCTTTTGTTTGGTTCCCACATAAAGCCGGATCAGTGGTATCAGAGCAGTCTGCTCTTTGACTGTTTCTCGGTGCATGTCCCCGATGAGGTCAGGATACAGAGAGTTGGGTCTCGAACTAGTTTCACTTGGGGAAGACCACTCTCGCCGCCCCGAACGGCCTCCCATGGCGGAAGAAAAGAGAGACGACGGAGCAGTAGATCCTATCAAGCTGTTGCTCGAGGAAGCCCTCGCGCGACAGAGGAACGAGATGATGGATAATTTCGCCCAAATCCTTCAACGCATGCCAACAGCGGCAAATGCACCCTCAACAAGCAGCCATTTCGGAGATACGACTCCCTTCAAGGTACAAGTTAATTTTGATATCCCTTTATTTGAAGGCCAAATCGATGCCGATGCTCTAGATAAATGGTTGAATCTACTAGAAGGGTATTTCTCTGTCCACAAATTTTCCGACAGGGAAAAGATCATCTTTGCGCTCCTTAAGGCCGTCCGCCATGTCAAAAATTGGTGGGAAACTTATTGTGAGCAAAACTCATCAGACGAGTCTGGATTGTTTGAATATTCCAATCCCACTTGGGCCTCTTTTATAGATGTCGTCAAGGAACAATATTACCCTGTTGGAAACTATGATGACCAGTACACAAAATGGACCATTCTGCATCAAGAGAGGGACCAAACGGTGTCGGAGTACACCAACAAATTTCATACCTTGCGCAGAAAGCTAGGTATCAAGGACTCCGAGCGGCACCTAGTACTAAAATATCGCAGTGGCCTACACCGGTACATCCGAACAGAGATGGATTTCCTGGAAATCTCTTCACTCGGATCTGCCTATCGATATGCTATCAAAATTGACCAGAAATTTCAGCAAAAGAACAAGCGTGACGTCGGACCTGCGCAGAAGCAGGGCAAGGAAAACTCTGGCTCGCAGAACATGGGGCAGGAAAAGGACAACCAGTCCCAATCACAGGCGAAGAAGGGTAAAGAAAAGACGAAGAAGGACACCGGGAAGTGGTGCGAGTTCCACAAAACCCCCTGGCACAACACTGATGATTGTCGCTCAAAACAGTCATTGGTGGCTGAGATCAAAGCTTCAGAATCAGATCCTAGTTCCGATTCTGACTCGGAACCTAATTTCACAGCCGCGCGAAAAGGGAAGCAGATCATTGATGCAGAACCCAGTGCCGTTGTTGCCACCACACAGATTCAACCAGAGGAACCTGAAGAGTCGGAGGCAGAGGAGCGCCTTTTCCACTCACAAATGTGGGTGAAGGGAATTCCCCTACACTTTGTTGTGGACAGCGGCAGCCAGAAGAACCTGATCTCAGAAGAAGTCATCAAAAGATTGGAGCTACCAATAACGCCACACCCACAACCATACACCATTGGATGGCTAAGCCAAGGACGAAGGATCCGTGTCAGTCACCAATGTCGCCTACCATATGGCATCAAGCCCTTCAAAGATGAGGTATTGTGTGATGTGGCCCCACTTGAAGTATGTGATGTTCTTTTAGGACAACCATATATGTGGAAGCGTCATGCTGTATATGAATCACGACCTCGCAGTGTCATTGTCACTTTGGGAGGACAACTCTATCGGATACCAGAGATAGTTGCACCTACCCCAAACGAGCAGGGAAGGAAGATAATCTCCCACACTGGGAAATTTTCCCTATTCGCAATTGCCACTAAAGGTGAACATCAGATCGCGGAGACATCCACAACTTCTGCAGATTATCCTTCTACTCAGCAGAAACAAGAAAAACACAAAGTTAGTGCAGCATCGCCTATTCGGGTACCTCTACAGTGCAAGGCCACGCATTCAAGGGGCCCCTCCAAAAAGAAACCATCCACACCGGTGCATACCAAGGATACCACAACAACCAAAACTGTTGAACAGCTCCAGCGCATCCATCAACAACAATTACAACCCTCTGAAGATGTCAAAATAAGGCAACCTTTCCACTTCAGCAAATGTCGCACCAAGAGCTCAACTCGACACACAGCGCGACATATGATAATGGATTTAACGCAATGGAGACCATTGCTTACTAAGGAGGGAGGATTGATCTAGGCGGATATCGGTGGCGGCCCACCTCTTCCAACTGGCTCAAAACAGTCTTCCGGCAATTTTGGTAAATTACTATTTTTAGCAGTTTTTCGGGTGCTGAACTTCCGGAGCCATTTTGAGGCCCTAAACGACCTTTTTTGGCAATTTGGGGGCCCAGAAGGCTGCCGCAGGCATCCATCTGGCTGCATTCGAAACTTGTAAATCTCGGATAGAGCTTTCCAACGGGCTACCGAGCGCCCCAAACGGAGATCGTATGCAAAAGTTACGACCCCGGGAAGTTGATGTACTAACTTACCCAAACGGTGCCCACATGACTTTATGACGGTTCATCTTCTAGGGTTAGGTTTTTGGATGTTTGGGATTCTTTCCCTCATGCTTATGATAAATAGGCCCTTTCGGCCTCTCTTTGTATTCATCTTGGCACGAATGAGCATAGCGGCCACATCTCTTCTCAGAGATAGCTACCACCATTCCAGCTATTGTATTTTACAGTCTGTTCTATTTCCGCTATTTAATAGAATATGTGTTTACTGTATCGCTGTGTTATTTGCAATATATCTCTGTATATGATTCTGTATATGCTATCTTTTGTTTCGTTCCCACATAAATCCGGATCAGTGGTATCAGAGCAGTCTGCTCTTTGACTGTTTCTCGGTGCATGTCCCCGACGAGGTCAGGATACAGAGAGTTGGGTCTCGAACTAGTTTCACTTGGGGAAGACCACTCTCGCCGCCCCAAACGGCCTCCCATGGCGGAAGAAAAGAGAGACGACGGAGCAGTAGATCCTATCAAGCTGTTGCTCGAGGAATCCCTCGCGCGACAGAGGAACGAGATGATGGATAATTTCGCCCAAATCCTTCAACTCATGCCAACAGTGGCAAATGCACCCTCAACGAGCACCCATTTCGGAGATACGACTCCCTTCAAGGTACAAGTTAATTTTGATATCCCTTTATTTGAAGGCCAAATCGATGCCGATGCTCTAGATAAATCGTTGAATCTACTAGAAGGGTATTTCTCTGTCCACAAATTTTTCGACAGGGAAAAGATCATCTTTGCGCTCCTTAAGGCTGTCCCCCATGTCAAAAATTGGTGGGAAACCTATTGTGAGCAAAACTCATCAGACGAGTCTGGATTGTTTGAATATTCCAATCCCACTTGGGCCTCTTTTATAGATGCCGTCAAGGAACAATATTACCCTGTTGGAAACTATGATGACCAGTACACAAAATGGACCATTCTGCATCAAGAGAGGGACCAAACGGTGTCGGAGTACACTAACAAATTTCATACCTTGCGCAGAAAGCTAGGTATCAAGGACTCCGAGCGGCACCTAGTACTAAAATATCGCAGTGGCCTACACCGGTACATCCGAACAGAGATGGATTTCCTGGAAATCTCTTCACTCGGATCTGCCTATCGATATGCTGTCAAAATTGTGCAGAAATTTCAGCAAAAGAACAAGCATGACTTCGGACCTGCGCAGAGGCAGGGCAAGGGAAACTCTGGCTCGCAGAACATGGGGCAGGAAAAGGACAACCAGTCCCAATCACAGGCGAAGAAGGGTAAAGAAAAGACGAAGAAGGACACCGGGAAGTGGTGCGAGTTCCACAAAATCCCCTGGCACAACACTGATGATTGTCGCTCAAAACAGTCATTGGTGGCTGAGATCAAAGCTTAAGAATCATATCCTAGTTCCGATTCTGACTCGGAACCTAATTTCACAGCCGCGCGAAAAGGGAAGCAGGTCATTGATGTAGAACCCAGTGCCGTTGTTGCCACCACACAGATTCAACCAGAGGAACCTGAAGAGTCGAAGGCAGAGGAGCGCCTTTTCCACTCACAAATGTGGGTGAAGGGAATTCCCCTACACTTTGTTGTGGACAGCGGCAGCCAGAAGAACCTGATCTCAGAAGAAGTCATCAAGAGATTGGAGCTACCAATAACGCCACACCCACAACCATACACCATTGGATGGCTAAGCCAAGGACGAAGGATCCGTGTCAGTCACCAATGTCGCCTACCATATGGCATCAAGCCCTTCAAAGATGAGGTATTGTGTGATGTGGCCCCACTTGAAGTATGTGATGTTCTTTTAGGACAACCATATATGTGGAAGCGTCATGCTGTATATGAATCACGACCTCGCAGTGTCATTGTCACTTTGGGAGGACAACTCTATCGGATACCAGAGATAGTTGCACCTGCCCCAAACGAGCAGGGAAGGAAGATAATCTCCCACACTACGAAATTTTCCCTATTCGCAATTGCCACTAAAGGTGAACATCAGATCGCGGAGACATCCACAACTTCTGCAGATTATCCTTCTACTCAGCAGAAACAAGAAAAACATGAAGTTAGTGCAGCATCGCCTATTCGGGTACCTCTACAGTGCAAGGCCACGCATTCAAGGGGCCCCTCCAAAAAGAAATCATCCACACCGGTGCATACAAAGGATACCACAACAACCAAAACTGTTGAACAGCTCCAGCGCATCCATCAACAACAATTACAACCCTCTGAAGATGTCAAAATAAGGCAACCTTTCCACTTCAGCAAATGTCGCACCAAGAGCTCAACTCGACACACAGCTCGACATATGATAATGGATTTAACGCAATGGAGACCATTGCTTCCTAAGGAGGGAGGATTGATCCAGGCGGATATCGGTGGCGGCCCACCTCTTCCAACTGGCTCAAAACAGTCTTACGGCAATTTTGGTAAATTACTATTTTTAGCAGTTTTTCGGGTGCTGAACTTCCGGAGCCATTTTGAGGCCCTAAACGACCTTTTTTGGCAATTTGGGGGGCCAGATGGTTGCCACTGGCATGCATCTGGCCCCAGTCGAAAGTTGTAAAACTCGGATAGACCTTTCCAACGGGCTACCGAGCGCCCCAAACGGAGATCGTATGCAAAAGTTACGACCCCGGGAAGTTGATGTACTAACTTACCCAAACGGGGCCGACATGACTTTATGACGGTTCATCTTCTAGGGTTAGGTTTTTGGATGTTTGGGATTCTTTCCCTCATGTTTATGATAAATAGGCCCTTTCGGCCTCTCTTTGTATTCATCTTGGCACGAATGAGCATAGCGGCCACATCTCTTCTCAGAGATAGCTACCACCATTCCAGCTATTATATTTTACAGTCTGTTCTATTTCCGCTATTTAATAGAATATGTGTTTACTGTATCGCTGTGTTATTTGCAATATATCTCTGTATATGATTCTGTATATGCTATCTTTTGTTTCATTCCCACATAAATCCGGATCAGTGGTATCAGAGCAGTCTGCTCTTTGACTGTTTCTCGGTGCATGTCCCCGACGAGGTCAGGATACAGAGAGTTGGGTCTCGAACTAGTTTCACTTGGGGAAGACCACTCTCGCCGCCCCAAACGGCCTCCCATGGCGGAAGAAAAGAGAGACGACGGAGCAGTAGATCCTATCAAGCTGTTGCTCGAGGAATCCCTCGCGCGACAGAGGAACGAGATGATGGATAATTTCGCCCAAATCCTTCAACGCATGCCAACAGCGGCAAATGCACCCTCAACGAGCACCCATTTCGGAGATACGACTCCCTTCAAGGTACAAGTTAATTTTGATATCCCTTTATTTGAAGGCCAAATCGATGCTGATGCTCTAGATAAATGGTTGAATCTACTAGAAGGGTATTTCTCTGTCCACAAATTTTTCGACAGGGAAAAGATCATCTTTGCGCTCCTTAAGGCCGTCCCCCATGTCAAAAATTGGTGGGAAACTTATTGTGAGCAAAACTCATCAGACGAGTCTGGATTGTTTGAATATTCCAATCCCACTTGGGCCTCTTTTATAGATGTCGTCAAGGAACAATATTACCCTGTTGGAAACTATGATGACCAGTACACAAAATGGACCATTCTGCATCAAGAGAGGGACCAAACGGTGTCGGAGTACACCAACAAATTTCATACCTTGCGCAGAAAGCTAGGTATCAAGGACTCCGAGCGGCACCTAGTACTAAAATATCGCAGTGGCCTACACCGGTACATCCGAACAGAGATGGATTTCCTGGAAATCTCTTCACTCGGATCTGCCTATCGATATGCTGTCAAAATTGAGCAGAAATTTCAGCAAAAGAACAAGCGTTACTTCGGACCTGTGCAGAAGCAGGGGAAGGGAAACTCTGGCTCGCAGAACATGGGGCAGGAAAAGGACAACCAGTCCCAATCACAGGCGAAGAAGGGTAAAGAAAAGACGAAGAAGGACACCGGGAAGTGGTGCGAGTTCCACAAAAGCCCCTGGCACAACACTGATGATTGTCCCTCAAAACAGTCATTGGTGGCTGAGATCAAAGCTTCAGAATCAGATCCTAGTTCTGATTCTGACTCGGAACCTAATTTCACAGCCGCGCGAAAAGGGAAGCAGATCATTGATGCAGAACCCAGTGCCGTTGTTGCCACCACACAGATTCAACCAGAGGAACCTGAAGAGTCGGAGGCAGAGGAGCGCCATTTCCACTCACAAATGTGGGTGAAGGGAATTCCCCTACACTTTGTTGTGGACAGCGACAGCCAGAAGAACCTGATCTCAGAAGAAGTCATCAAGAGATTGGAGCTACCAATAACGCCACACCCACAACCATACACCATTGGATGGCTAAGCCAAGGACGAAGGATCCGTGTCAGTCACCAATGTCGGCTACCATATGGCATCAAGCCCTTCAAAGATGAGGTATTGTGTGATGTGGCCCCACTTGAAATATGTGATGTTCTTTTAGGACAACCATGTATGTGGAAGCGTCATGCTATATATGAATCACAACCTCGCAGTGTCATTGTCACTTTGGGAGGACAACTCTATCGGATACCAGAGATAGTTGCACCTGCCCCAAACGAGCAGGGAAGGAAGATAATCTCCCACACTGGGAAATTTTCCCTATTCGCAATTGCCACTAAAGGTGAACATCAGATCGCGGAGACATCCACAACTTCTGCAGATTATCCTTCTACTCAGCAGAAACAAGAAAAACACAAAGTTAGTGCAGCATCGCCTATTCGGGTACCTCTACAGTGTAAGGCCACGCATTCAAGGGGCCCCTCCAAAAAGAAACCATCCACACCGGTGCATACCAAGGATACCACAACAACCAAAACTGTTGAACAGCTCCAGCGCATCCATCAACAACAATTACAACCCTCTGAAGATGTCAAAATAAGGCAACCTTTCCACTTCAGCAAATGTCGCACCAAGAGCTCAACTCGACACACAGCTCGACATATGATAATGGATTTAACGCAATGGAGACCATTGCTTCCTAAGGAGGGAGGATTGATCCAGGCGGATATCGGTGGCGGCCCACCTCTTCCAACTGGCTCAAAACAGTCTTCCGGCAATTTTGGTAAATTACTATTTTTAGCAGTTTTTCGGGTGCTGAACTTCCGGGGCCATTTTGAGGCCCTAAACGACCTTTTTTGGCAATTTGGGGGGCCATACGGTTGCCTCTGGTAAGAATTTGATCCCATTCGTAAGTTGTAAATCTCGGATAGACCTTTCCAACGGGCTACCGAGCGCCCCAAACGGAGATCGTATGCAAAAGTTACGACCCCGGGAAGTTGATGTACTAACTTACCCAAACGGGGCCCACATGACTTTATGACGGTTCATCTTCTAGGGTTAGGTTTTTGGATGTTTGGGATTCTTACCCTCATGCTTATGATAAATAGGCCCTTTCGGCCTCTCTTTCTATTCATCTTGGCACGAATGAGCATAGCGGCCACATCTCTTCTCAGAGATAGCTACCACCATTCCAGCTATTGTATTTTACAGTCTGTTCTATTTTCGCTATTTAATAGAATATGTGTTTACTGTATCGCTGTGTTATTTGCAATATATCTCTGTATATGATTCTGTATATGCTATCTTTTGTTTCGTTCCCACATAAATCCGGATCAGTGGTATCAGAGCAGTCTGCTCTTTGATTGTTTCTCAGTGCATGTCCCCGACGAGGTCAGGATACAGAGAGTTGGGTCTCGAACTAGTTTCACTTGGGGAAGACCACTCTCGCCGCCCCAAACGGCCTCCCATGGCGGAAGAAAAGAGAGACGACGGAGCAGTAGATGCTATCAAGTTGTTGCTCGAGGAAGCCCTCGCGCGACAGAGGAACGAGATGATGGATAATTTCGCCCAAATCCTTCAACGCATGCCAACAGCGGCAAATGCACCCTCAACGAGCAGCCATTTCGGAGATACGACTCCCTTCAAGGTACAAGTTAATTTTGATATCCCTTTATTTGAAGGCCAAATCGATGCCGATGCTCTAGATAAATGGTTGAATCTACTAGAAGGGTATTTCTCTGTCCACAAATTTTCCGACAGGGAAAAGATCATCTTTGCGCTCCTTAAGGCCGTTCCCCATGTCAAAAATTGGTGGGAAACTTATTGTGAGCAAAACTCATCAGACGAGTCTGGATTGTTTGAATATTCCAATCCCACTTGGGCCTATTTTATAGATTTTGTCAAGGAACAATATTACCCTGTTGGAAACTATGATGACCAGTACACAAAATGGACCATTCTGCATCAAGAGAGGGACCAAACGGTGTCGGAGTACACCAACAAATTTCATACCTTGCGCAGAAAGCTAGGTATCAAGGACTCCGAGCGGCACCTAGTACTAAAATATCGCAGTGTCCTACACCGGTACATCCGAACAGAGATGGATTTCCTGGAAATCTCTTCACTCGGATCTGCCTATCGATATGCTGTCAAAATTGTGCAGAAATTTCAGCAAAAGAACAAGCGTGACTTCGGACCTGCGCAGAAGCAGGGCAAGGGAAACTCTGGCTCGCAGAACATGCGGCAGGAAAAGGACAACCAGTCCCAATCACAGGCGAAGAAGGGTAAAGAAAAGACGAAGGACACCGGGAAGTGGTGCGAGTTCCACAAAAGCCGCTGGCACAACACTAATGATTGTCGCTCAAAACAGTCATTGGTGGCTGAGATCAAAGCTTCAGAATCAGATCCTAGTTCCGATTCTGACTCGGAACCTAATTTCACAGCCGCGCGAAAAGGGAAGCAGATCATTGATGCAGAACCCAGTGCCGTTGTTGCCACCACATGGAATCAACCAGAGGAACCTGAAGAGTCGGAGGCAGAGGAGCGCCTTTTCCACTCACAAATGCGGGTGAAGGGAATTCCCCTACACTTTGTTGTGGACAGCGGCAGCCAGAATAACCTGATCTTAGAAGAAGTCATCAAGAGATTGGAGCTACCAATAACGCCACACCCACAACCATACACCATTGGATGTCTAAGCCAAGGACGAAGGATCCGTGTCAGTCACCAATGTCGCCTACCATATGGCATCAAGCCCTTCAAAGATGAGGTATTGTGTGATGTGGCCCCACTTGAAGTATGTGATGTTCTTTTAGGACAACCATGTATGTGGAAGCGTCATGCTGTATATGAATCACGACCTCGCAGTGTCATTGTCACTTTGGGAGGACAACTCTATCGGATACCAGAGATAGTTGCACCTGCCCCAAATGAGCAGGGAAGGAAGATAATCTCCCACACTGGGAAATTTTCCCTATTCGCAATTGCCACTAAAGGTGAACATCAGATCGCGGAGACATCCACAACTTCTGCTGATTATCCTTCTACTCAGCAGAAACAAGAAAAACACAAAGTTAGTGCAGCATCGCCTATTCGGGTACCTCTACAGTGCAAGGCCACGCATTCAAGGGGCCCCTCCAAAAAGAAACCATCCACACCGGTGCATACCAAGGATACCACAACAACCAAAACTGTTGAACAGCTCCAGCGCATCCATCAACAACAATTACAACCCTCTGAAGATGTCAAAATAAGGCAACCTTTCCACTTCAGCAAATGTCGCACCAAGAGCTCAACTCGACACACAGCTCGACATATGATAATGGATTTAACGCAATGGATACCATTGCTTCCTAAGGAGGGAGGATTTCTCCAGGCGGATATCGGTGGCGGCCCACCTCTTCCAACTGGCTCAAAACAGTCTTCCGGCAATTTTGGTAAATTACTATTTTTAGCAGTTTTTCGGGTGCTGAACTTCCGGAGCCATTTTGAGGCCCTAAACGACCTTTTTTGGCAATTTCGGGGGCTAGAAGTTTGCCCCCGGCATGCATCTGGCCTCATTCGAAAGTTGTAAATATCGGATAGACCTTTCTAACGGGCTACCGAGCTCCCCAAACGGAGATCGTATGCAAAAGTTACGACCCCGGAAAGTTGATGTACTAACTTACCCAAACGGGGCCGACATGACTTTATGACGGTTCATCTTCTAGGGTTAGGTTTTTGGATGTTTGGGATTCTTTCCCTCATGCTTATGATAAATAGGCCCTTTCGGCCTCTCTTTGTATTCATCTTGGCACGAATGAGCATAGCGGCCACATCTCTTCTCAGAGATAGCTACCACCATTCCAGCTATTGTATTTTACAGTCTGTTCTATTTCCGCTATTTAATAGAATATGTGTTTACTGTATCGCTGTGTTATTTGCAATATATCTCTGTATATGATTCTGTATATGCTATCTTTTGTTTCGTTCCCACATAAATCCGGATCAGTGGTATCAGAGCAGTTTGCTCTTTGATTGTTTCTCGGTGCATGTCCCCGACGAGGTCAGGATACAGAGAGTTGGGTCTCGAACTAGTTTCACTTGGGGAAGACCACTCTTGCCGCCCCAAACGGCCTCCCATGGCGGAAGAAAAGAGAGACGACGGAGCAGTAGATCCTATCAAGTTGTTGCTCGAGGAAGCCCTCGCGCGACAGAGGAACGAGATGATGGATAATTTCGCCCAAATTCTTCAACGCATGCCGACAGCGGCAAATGCACCCTCAACGAGCACCCATTTCGGAGATACGACTCCCTTCAAGGTACAAGTTAATTTTGATATCCCTTTATTTGAAGGCCAAATCGATGCCGATGCTCTAGATAAATGGTTGAATCTACTAGAAGGGTATTTCTCTGTCCACAAATTTTCCGACAGGGAAAAGATCATCTTTGCGCTCCTTAAGGCCGTCCCCCATGTCAAAAATTGGTGGGAAACTTATTGTGAGCAAAACTCATCAGACGAGTCTGGATTGTTTGAATATTCCAATCCCACTTGGGCCTCTTTTATAGATGTCGTCAAGGAACAATATTACCCTGTTGGAAACTATGATGACCAGTACACAAAATGGACCATTCTGCATCAAGAGAGGGACCAAACGGTGTCGGAGTACACCAACAAATTTCATACCTTGCGCAGAAAGCTAGGTATCAAGGACTCCGAGCGGCACCTAGTACTAAAATATCGCAGTGGCCTACACCGGTACATCCGAACAGAGATGGATTTCCTGGAAATATCTTCACTCGGATCTGCCTATCGATATGCTGTCAAAATTGAGCAGAAATTTCAGCAAAAGAACAAGCGTGACTTCGGACCTGCGCAGAAGCAGGGCAAGGGAAACTCTGGCTCGCAGAACATGGGGCAGGAAAAGGACAACCAGTCCCAATCACAGGCGAAGAAGGGTAAAGAAAAGACGAAGAAGGACACCGGGAAGTGGTGCGAGTTCCACAAAAGCCCCTGGCACAACACTGATGATTGTCGCTCAAAACAGTCATTGGTGGCTGAGATCAAAGCTTCAGAATCAGATCCTAGTTCTGATTCTGACTCGGAACCTAATTTCACAGCCGCGCGAAAAGGGAAGCAGATCATTGATGCAGAACCCAGTGCCGTTGTTGCCACCACACATATTCATCCAGAGGAACCTGAAGAGTCGGAGGCAGAGGAGCGCCTTTTCCACTCACAAATGTGGGTGAAGGGAATTCCCCTACACTTTGTTGTGGACAGCGGCATCCAGAAGAACCTGATCTCAGAAGAAGTCATCAAGAGATTAGAGCTACCAATAACGCCACACCCACAACCATACACCATTGGATGGCTAAGCCAAGGACGAAGGATCCGTTTCAGTCACCAATGTCGCCTACCATATGGCATCAAGCCCTTCAAAGATGAGGTATTGTGTGATGTGGCCCCACTTGAAGTATGTGATGTTCTTTTAGGACAACCATGTATGTGGAAGCGTCATGTTGTATATGAATCACGACCTCGCAGTGTCATTGTCACTTTGGGAGGACAACTCTATCGGATACCAGAGATAGTTGCACCTGCCCCAAACGAGCAGGGAAGGAAGATAATCTCCCACACTGGGAAATTTTCCCTATTCGCAATTGCCACTAAAGGTGAACATCAGATCGCGGAGACATCCACAACTTCTGCAGATTATCCTTCTACTCAGTAGAAACAAGAAAAACACAAAGTTAGTGCAGCATCGCCTATTCGGGTACCTCTACAGTGCAAGGCCACGCATTCAAGGGGCCCCTCCAAAAAGAAACCATCCACACCGGTGCATACCAAGGATACCACAACAACCAAAACTGTTGAATAGCTCCAGCGCATCCATCAACAACAATTACAACCCTCTGAAGATGTCAAAATAAGGCAACCTTTCCACTTCAGCAAATGTCGCACCAAGAGCTCAACTCGACACACAGCTCGACATATGATAATGGATTTAACGCAATGGAGACCATTGCTTCCTAAGGAGGGAGGATTGATCCAGGCGGATATCGGTGGCGGCCCACCTCTTCCAACTGGCTCAAAACAGTCTTCCGGCAATTTTGGTAAATTACTATTTTTAGCAGTTTTTCGGGTGCTGAACTTCCGGAGCCATTTTGAGTCCCTAAACGACCTTTTTTGGCAATTTGGGGGGGTTGCCCCCGACATACATCTGGCCCCAGTTGAAAGTTGTAAATCTCGGATAGACCTTTCCAACGGGCTACCGAGCGCCCCAAACGGAGATCGTATGCAAAAGTTACGACGCCGGGAAGTTGATGTACTAACTTACCCAAACGGGGCCCACATGACTTTATGACGGTTCATCTTCTAGGGTTAGGTTTTTGGATGTTTGGGATTCTTTCCCTCATGCTTATGATAAATAGGCCCTTTCGGCCTCTCTTTGTATTCATCTTGGCACGAATGAGCATAGCGGCCACATCTCTTCTCAGAGATAGCTACCACCATTCCAAATATTGTATTTTACAGTCTGTTCTATTTCCGCTATTTAATAGAATATGTGTTTACTGTATCGCTGTGTTATTTGCAATATATCTCTGTATATGATTCTGTATATGCTATCTTTTGTTTCGTTCCCACATAAATCCGGATCAGTGGTATCAGAGCAGTCTGCTCTTTGATTGTTTCTCGGTGCATGTCCCCGACGAGGTCAGGATACAGAGAGTTGGGTCTCGAACTAGTTTCACTTGGGGAAGACCACTCTCGCCGCCCCAAACGGCCTCCCATGGCGGAAGAAAAGAGAGACGACGGAGCAGTAGATCCTATCAAGTTGTTGCTCGAGGAAGCCCTCGTGCGACAGAGGAACGAGATGATGGATAATTTCGCCCAAATCCTTCAACGCATGCCAACAGCGGCAAATGCACCCTCAACGAGCAGCCATTTCGGAGATACGACTCCCTTCAAGGTACAAGTTAATTTTTATATCCCTTTATTTGAAGGCCAAATCGATTCCGATGCTCTAGATAAATGGTTGAATCTACTAGAAGGGTATTTCTCTGTCCACAAATTTTTCGACGGGGAAAAGATCATCTTTGCGCTCCTTAAGGCCGTCCCCCATGTCAAAAATTGGTGGGAAACTTATTGTGAGCAAAACTCATCAGACGAGTCTGGATTGTTTGAATATTCCAATCCCACTTGGGCCTCTTTTATAGATGCCGTCAAGGAACAATATTACCCTGTTGGAAACTATGATGACCAGTACACAAAATGGACCATTCTGCATCAAGAGAGGGACCAAACGGTGTCGGAGTACACCAACAAATTTCATACCTTGCGCAGAAAGCTAGGTATCAAGGACTCCGAGCGGCACCTAGTACTAAAATATCACAGTGGCCTACACCGGTACATCCGAACAGAGATGGATTTCCTGGAAATCTCTTCACTCGGATCTGCCTATCGATATGCTGTCAAAATTGAGCGGAAATTTCAGCAAAAGAACAAGCGTGACTTCGGACCTGCGCAGAAGCAGGGCAAGGGAAACTCTGGCTCGCAGAACATGGGGCAGGAAAAGGACAACCAGTCCCAATCACAGGCGAAGAAGGGTAAATAAAAGACGAAGAAGGACACCGGGAAGTGGTGCGATTTCCACAAAAGCCCCTGGCACAACACTGATGATTGTCGCTCAAAACAGTCATTGGTGGCTGAGATCAAAGCTTCAGAATCAGATCCTAGTTCTGATTCTGACTCGGAACCTAATTTCACAGCCGCGCGAAAAGGGAAGCAGATCATTGATGCAGAACCCAGTGCCGTTGTTGCCACCTCACAGATTCAACCAGAGGAACCTGAAGAGTCGGAGGCAGAGGAGCGCCTTTTCCACTCACAAATGTGGGTGAAGGGAATTCCCCTACACTTTGTTGTGGACAGCGGCAGCCAGAAGAGCCTGATCTCAGAAGAAGTCATCAAGAGATTGGAGCTACCAATAACGCCACACCCACAACCATACACCATTGGATGGCTAAGCCAAGGACGAAGGATCCGTGTCAGTCACCAATGTCGCCTACCATATGGCATCAAGCCCTTCAAAGATGAGGTATTGTGTGATGTGGCCCCACTTGAAGTATGCGATGTTCTTTTAGGACAACCATATATGTGGAAGCGTCATGCTGTATATGAATCACGACCTCGCAGTGTCATTGTCACTTTGGGAGGACAACTCTATCGGATACCAAAGATAGTTGCACCTGCCCCAAACGAGCAGGGAAGGAAGATAATCTCCCACACTGGAAAATTTTCCCTATTCGCAATTGCCACTAAAGGTGAACATCAGATCGCGGAGACATCCACAACTTCTGCAGATTATCCTTCTACTTAGCAGAAACAAGAAAAACACAAAGGTAGTGCAGCATCGCCTATTCGGGTACCTCTACAGTGCAAGGCCACGCATTCAAGGGGCTCCTCCAAAAAGAAACCATCCACACCAGTGCATACCAAGGATACCACAACAACCAAAACTGTTGAACAGCTCCAGCGCATCCATCAACAACAATTACAACCCTCTGAAGATGTCAAAATAAGGCAACCTTTCCACTTCAGCAAATGTCGCACCAAGAGCTCAACTCGACACACAGCTCGACATATGATAATGGATTTAACGCAATGGAGACCATTGCTTCCTAAGGAGGGAGGATTTATCCAGGCGGATATCGGTGGCGGCCCACCTCTTCCAACTGGCTCAAAACAGTCTTCCGGCAATTTTGGTAAATTACTATTTTTAGCAGTTTTTCGGGTGCTGAACTTCCGGAGCCATTTTGAGGCCCTAAACGACCTTTTTTGGCAATGTGGGAGGCCAAATGGTTGACCCCCGGCATACATCTGGCCCCATTCAAAAGTTGTAAATCTCGGATAGACCTTTCCAACGGGCTACCGAGCGCCCCAAACAGAGATCGTATGCAAAAGTTACGACCCCGGGAAGTTGATGTACTAACTTACCCAAACGGGGCCCACATGAATTTATGACGGTTCATCTTCTAGGGTTAGGTTTTTGGATGTTTGGGATTCTTTCCCTCATGCTTATGATAAATAGGCCCTTTCGGCCTCTCTTTCTATTCATCTTGGCACGAATGAGCATAGCGGCCACATCTCTTCTCAGAGATAGCTACCACCATTCCAGCTATTGTATTTTACAGTCTGTTCTATTTCCGCTATTTAATAGAATATGTGTTTACTGTATCGCTGTGTTATTTGCAATATATCTCTGTATATGATTCTGTATATGCTATCTTTTGTTTTGTTCCCACATAAATCCGGATCAGTGGTATCAGAGCAGTCTGCTCTTTGATTGTTTCTCGGTGCATGTCCCCGACGAGGTCAGGATACAGAGAGTTGGGTCTCGAACTAGTTTCACTTGGGGAAGACCACTCTCGCCGCCCCAAACGGCCTCCCATGGCAGAAGAAAAGAGAGAGGACGGAGCAGTAGATCCTATCAAGTTGTTGCTCGAGGAAGCCCTTGCGCGACAGAGGAACGAGATGATGGATAATTTCGCCCAAATCCTTCAACGCATGCCAACAGCGGCAAATGCACCCTCAACGAGCAGCCATTTCGGAGATACGACTCCCTTCAAGGTACAAGTTAATTTTGATATCCCTTTATTTGAAGGCCAAATCGATGCCGATGCTCTAGATAAATGGTTGAATCTACTAGAAGGGTATTTCTCTTTCCACAAATTTTTCGACAGGGAAAAGATCATCTTTGCGCTCCTTAAGGCCGTCCCCCATGTCAAAAATTGGTGGGAAACTTATTGTGAGCAAAACTCATCAGACGAGTCTGGATTGTTTGAATATTCCAATCCCACTTGGGCCTCTTTTATAGATGTCGTCAAAGAACAATATTACCCTGTTGGAAACTATGATGACCAGTACACAAAATGGACCATTCTGCATCAAGAGAGGGACCAAACGGTGTCGGAGTACACCAACAAATTTCATACCTTGCGCAGAAAGCTAGGTATCAAGGACTCCGAGCGGCCCTAAACGACCTTTTTTGGCAATTTGGGGGGCCAAATGGTTGCCTCCGGCAAACATTTGGCCCCATTCGAAAGTTGTAAATCTCGGATAGACCTTTCCAACGGGCTACCGAGCGCCCCAAACGGAGATCGTATGCAAAAGTTGCGACCCCGGGAAGTTGATGTACTAACTTACCCAAACGGGGCCCACATGACTTTATGATGGTTCATCTTCTAGGGTTAGGTTTTTGGATGTTTGGGATTCTTTCCCTCATGCTTATGATAAATAGGCTCTTTCGGCCTCTCTTTGTATTCATCTTGGCACGAATGAGCATAGCGGCCACATCTCTTCTCAGAGATAGCTACCACCATTCCAGCTATTGTATTTTACAGTCTGTTCTATTTCCGCTATTTAATAGAATATGTGTTTACTGTATCGCTGTGTTATTTGCAATATATCTCTGTATATGATTCTGTATATGCTATCTTTTGTTTCGTTCCCACATAAATCCGGATCACCGTTCCCAACACCATTCACAGATGAGGTGCTTGAAGGAGTAGGAGGTCAGGAAATCTACTCATTTACGAATGGGTTTTTAGGTTATCACCAGATCAAAATCACGAAGGAAGACCCGCATAAGACTACATTCATCATAGAATGGGGATGCTTTCAATATACAGTGATTCCATTTGGACTAAAGAATGCTCCAGTAATATTTTCAATTTAGTAGTGTCGGCGTTCAAAGACTACATTCATAAATTTCTTGCCGTCTATATGGATGATTAGACAGTGTATGGGTTGGTCAAATATCACGTCGCAAACTTTAGGCTAATGTTGGAACGATGTTGACAGTACCAGATTTCATTGAACCTGAAAAAGTGCATCTTTTGTGCTTCGTTCGGGATTTTTGTTGGGCACATTGTCTGCAGTGAAGGAATGCTGGTAGACCCGGAAAAGATCGCAATTATTGTTGACCTCCCACCACCGATGACAGTCAAGCAATTGAGAGCGACGCTGGGCCACACAGGCTACTACAAAAGGTTTATCAGAGGGTATGCAGCAATCACAGCACCAATGGAGAAGTTGTTGAAGAAAGACGCCAAGTTTGAGTGGAATGAAGAGTGCCAGAAGAGTCTGGACATATTAAAAGCAAAGATGGTTGCCACACCTATATTGGCATTCCCAGATTGGACGAAGGAGTTCCATTTTCATGTCGACGCGTCATCAATCTCATTAGGAGTCATCTTGGCCCAACCAGGAGAAGGCGACATCGATCACCCGATAGCCTTCACAAGTAGGAAGTTGTCTACTGCGGAGAAGAATTATACAACCACGGAACGAGAAGGGTTGGCGATGGTCTACGCCTTACAGAAATTATGACACTACCTATTAGGGGGCCACTTTAAAATGTTCACCGACCATTCAGCATTAAAATACCTGGTGAACAAGCATGTGTTGGGGGGGAAGATCTGTAGATGGTTATTACTATTCCAGGAATTTGATTTCGAAATCATTGTAAAGCTGGGACGACTGAATGCAGGACCAGACCATTTGTCACGAATCGAGTCAAGGGAAGAGCCAAGGAACATTGATGAAGGATTATCGAATGCTCAGTTGTTCATGGTTGTCATGGTCGACGACCATTACGAGTGAGTCATTTACTTTCTAGCAACAGGGGAGGCGAGGGAAGGCTTCACTACCAACCAAAAGAAGCAGCTAGTCATCAGAGCTGCAAATTTTCAATTGATCGCAGGACGACTGTATAAAATGGGTCCATATGAGATACTTCGACGATACGTCCTTCCGCATGAACAGGAGAGGATTCTTGTGGAAGCTCATGACGGGATCCCTGGAGGACACTATGGAGGACGCGCCACTACGAGGAAGATTTTGGGAGTAGGACTATGGTGGCCGACGATGCATGGGGATGCTGCAGACTATGCAAAAAGCTGCGATGTATGTCAACGGACAGGGAAGCCATCACGAAGGGATGAAATGCCCCTAGTACCCCAATTAACACTACAGGATTTCAACAAGTGGGCAGTTGACTTTGTGCGACCCATCAACCCACCAGGATAAAGAACAAGGTCACACTACATCATCATTGCGAAGGATTACTTGACGCAATGGGTAGAAGCAGCGCCAGTGAAGGATTGCTCAGCTGCGACGGCAACAAGATTCCTGTTTGACAATGTGGTCACCAGGTTCAGGTGCCCAAAAATACTGATGAGTGACCAAGGGACTCATTTTGTTAATCAGACAATCGCAACGATGATGGTGGAATTTCAGATTCAGCACAAGAAGAGTACCCCCTATCACCCTCAAGGGAATGGGATAGTTGAGGTGTTTAATAAGATATTGGAGCATGCGCTCACGAAGGAATGCAACACGAATTGGGACAATTGGGATTTGAAGATCCCTGCGATACTTTGGGTGTATCGCACAACTTGTCAACGTCTGACTAGCCAGACACTGTTCAAACTTGTATACGGGAAGGAAGTCGTAATGCCGATGGAGTATATTGTCCCCAGTCTATGGATTGCAGTTGTCACAGGCATGAGCGACGATGGAGCATTAGAAGAACGAGTGGCACAATTGGTACAGCTCGAGGAGGACTGGTTCATCACAGGCTTTCATCAAAAAGTGGAAAAGGATTGACAGAAGGCTTAGCATGATCAACACGTTAAACAAAAGCACTTTCAGCGTGGGGATATAGTTTTTCTATATGACAGCAAGTTTGCTAAGCACCCAGGTAAGTTACAAATGCATTGGTTAGGTCCCTACATCATAAATTTGGTCACTGACGGAGGTGCGGTGCAGCTACAAAGTTTAGATGGGGTATTGTTGCCAAAGTTAGTAAACAGAAATCGGTTGAAACCCTATCACCATGATCAAGGGCATAGCGGCTGAGAAGCACAGTGAAAAAAAAAATGATGACAGAAAGTGGGGAGCATGCGGGAAGCATTGCCAGCCAGATCGCTCGATGATGCTTCACACATTTTAGCACGCGGGAGTCAAATCTGAGTTTAATCACTGCGGATCGGCATCACTGTAAGACAACGGAGAAGTATGATGACATATTCGGTTGGTTGTGGATAAGATTTTGCAAATGAAGAGCAAGTGTCAAGAAGCAAGCATAAATACCAGTGTAAGCATTGCAGAATGCAAGTCGAAATAGAGAGCGTCCGAAGAGGAGAAGTAGTAGGTTGTATGATGCGAGTCAGTAAGTTAGATGCAGAGGGTTAGGAAGTCAGGTGAAAAATCCCAAGGAAGCCGTGGAAAAGGGAAGTGAGATAGTTGAAATGGTGCACTTCATTTCGAGCGGAAGCACTCTAGGTGCGCTGAGAGAAAGAACGACGACCGTGCATGAACAACCAGCGAAGGAAGTGGTGCAGACACTTGGGAAGAGCAGATATGAGGTATCACCTGAGATGTCTAAGAGTGCGGTAGTAGTTAGAAGGGTCAGGGTTTCCCCGACCACTAGAACACCAGGGGCGGAGGCGCGCTAGCTCCAGCAGTGGATGGTCAAATGTGCGAAAAATATGTGCCAGAGCAGTTGGCCTGTTTCACAATTTGGCAACGATGATGAACATGTCCTCAGGTCGCAAAAATCCTGAAGCACCCGATCAAGCACAGAAGAGGTAGATGATCAAGTTTTCAGGAGACTGGAGGATGAGTTCGAGGTAGATGATCAAGGTTTCATGAGACTGGAAAATGAGTTCAAGAAGTACATGACAGGGAGCTCCATACGTCAAGAATAGCTTCAGAAGTTTACCACAACGACAGCCGAGACCAGTACCAGAGGTTTCCAACTAAGGTGGCTCGAGGGCGAGCCACAAGTTTGTGTTGGGGGCCTGTTGGCATGGGATTAGTCTACGGGAAGTGCGGAATTCGACAGCTACGAAAGGGATAATCCACGGAAGAAAGGGTCATTCGCGGAGGAAGCGGAAGCACGAAAGTAGTTAGCTTGTTAGATAAGGGTCATGTGGACCATTTTTTAACCAATTAGTTTTGTATAAATAGGAGTATGTTTGTAAGCCTAAGGGAATCGATCTAGTGATGAATAGAGCAATCGACCTTTTGAGTTTTGATCCAGTTGTTGATCTATTTTGTATCCGCGATATGATGTATTGACTATTTCTGCAAAGGTCATTCTGCAGGTTTTAATGAATGCATGAAGATGTTCGATTATGGTGCTATCTGTGTCTTTGTTTCTGTTAAATGATGAATGTGAATGTTTGTGAAATGTTTAATGTTCTGTGGGTTCGGTAATTGTTGTTTAGTTAGATCATGTTGATGTGAATGTTTATCATGAGTTGATTTTGCGATTGATGAATACGTGAATGATGAACTAGTGCGAAAGATATAATCTTTGGTTTCTATAGTTGCAATGTATGTTTGATGCATGTCCTCAACTCCACTACGGAAACATGGTTCCTGCAACCCCCTTGGGAATCTTGGGTGAGACTTCACTCGCTCTGTGAGTGTTGCGGGAAAGGGTAAAATCTTTCTGGGCCGATGTGTAAGGGAGTTTGGTTGATGGTTTGTTGATGACAGTGCAAAGTGAACCCCTATCGACAGTCGCTGTGTCAACAAGGAGGTTGATGGCACAAAGTACAAATGATTTCGAAAAGTGGGCCCCACCCCTCTTTTATACTCATTTGACCCAATCTTCCAACCAATGCCATGGAAAAACCGTAACTCCGTTTTAAAAACCATTTGCACCACAATGACCAATGATTTGGTCTCTTCGACATGGAACTGACCAATCTGAATTCCAACCAAATTCACCAGAACACTATTTTCATATCCAAGTACCCCACAGGTACGTGATGTTTTGGTTATATGGTTTTATGCATTGTCAATACCTTGGTTATGTCCTTTACTACACTTGGTTATGTGTGTCGTATTTGTAGGACTATGACAAGGACAATATGGAGCTTATCGTTTTTCCATAATAATAATCAAACTCCAACCTCTAACAACAGGAGGCATGACCCCAACATAGGTATCATCCCGAAACTGGCATACAAAACACTATTTACCCTCTGTTGATAAAGCATATCCGAGTATTCTCACCGATAACCATAGGATCCCCATTCATGCCCTTGATGTGCCATCAACATCATTACCATGAATGGCATGTTCCCCCATGGGTGTGTGCACCATCACCATCCCCGTCATCAATTGACACCCATGATGTCGACCCCCCACGAGTCCGAGGAATCTTACCAAACTTGAAACGACACTCCCTTAGAGCATCATCTCATAATTGTGCATTTACTCCACCAAGTAGACACACATCAAACTCCTGGTCACATGTTACGAGAACAACTCACAGAGCCCCCTCATAAATCCATGAGTACTTTACCTTTCAGAATCTTCCTCGTATCATCACCCTTGCAAAGACACTCATGCCCCCCCCACTGAAGTAACCATTTCCATTCAATTACCCCGCAGACATACACTGCATGGAATTGTTTTATTGGGCACTCGTCTTTGCGTCTGCAAATTAACCCTCACATACTCATTGGAAAGTGTCCCCCAATCCACTCAAAACTGTGGGGATTTCTCCCATCATCAAATCGGTCCCCTGATACACCCAAAACTATGGGGACCCCACCGATATTCTTTATGTATAAACAAGTTCCCTCTTCACCTCACATTGATGGAACACCATATTATTTTGGCAGCAACCGATGGTCGCCTTTGATCGATGTATATTGAGTCTCCATATGTTCAGCAATATTTGTTTTTCCGGTCACCATTACCCTTCGTTTTGCATCTCCATCAAAAACCCTTTCATTTGCAGTTTGTTTCCATTCATTTCAACTTGTTCCATCCTGAAAGAAATTTTGTCTTCCTCGCTCTCCATGATTACATCAATCAAAGGAAGTTATGAGCCCCACACTTATCAACCAGTTTTGTGTCAGGTTTTTCCATCCACCAGTTGGTTACAATATGATCCCAGTTCTTAGGATAGGACTCTTGTCCTATCATGTATTTCAACTCTCGTCGATGTCAAAACATTATATTCTGAGAGTTGCAGTAGTTGCAATTGTACCTTAGGATCGCTTTCAATCACTATAAGGGATCACCTCGAATATAGTAGGGAGAGTCATTAGTGCTCCCTAACTAAGTGGTTTCCCCTATGCTCGACGTCAACACATCATCGCATGAGGGGGAAACATAATTTTGAAGGTAGAAGTGTTCACATTTGAAATCATGATATCAGTTTATTCAATACGGTGAATCCCTCGGCTAGATTTGCATACCAAGTTTAGTCCCCCACCACAATGGGTTCATCATGGTTACCAGCAGTTCCACTTCTTCAATATTTCACAGCAGCTCTGGGGGTGTTTATTCTAACATGGATTGAATCCACCTTCATCCATGTCCCAATAGTATAGTAGAGTCGACACCATTTTCCTCTCTCATTGTAATCACTTTGACATCATTTCACGAGCATGGGTATGCCCGCCTCGTTTGTAAAAAAATATTATTTATTACATCTCCAACAGTCGTCGCCAACACTCTTCCCCCATGGGAGAGCCTTATTTTGACCACATATGCTTATTCCTACAGAACATGAGAGAAACAACAGAAAACATGATGCATTATCGGCTCTACAATACCCTCTGAACCTCATACATCAGGGAGCATCTGTTAACGCCTAAATGTCGCACACATGCGACATTTCAGCGATTCATCCAGTAAAGCATCATCAACATAAAGAATGCATCTCACAACAGGCATCATCAACAGATAAAAAACATAGCATGAGTCTAGAAGTGCCAAGAAATAGTCAAAACAAGGGGTAGAGCGGGTATTACACAGTTGACCTGTGCTATAGCGCAGGTTACCTGAACAATGCCTGCGCACTTTTCCTTCAATAGCCATGCTACTGTCAAAACGATGGGACCACTCACACCCAGCGGCACATTAAAGACTCAATCCTCCCCAAGGATCAGAATTCGACTCCTCACACACTTGGGGGCATTAATCATCCCCCCTTGTGTACCTTGGAACAAGTTCATGAAGGAGGAGAGTTCACATTTGGATCTAGTTGTTTGATGGACACTTGTTGGCCTATAAAAGAAATCCATTGGTGTGCATTTGGTAGAGAGAAATTAGAGCAAGGTTATGCTGTTGGATTTGAGTTGGAGCTTCCTCATAGCCCACCATTTCCTACCATTGTGAGCATTCCCAAGCTTTCTTTCCACCTGCCATCAAGGGGCAAGTGTTTCTCTCCATTGTTCTTCCATCTACTTAGAATTTAGTTTGGACAAGAAAGGCCTCCATAAGGGAGATTGTTGGCTTCCCTTGAAGCCTTCACCTCCTAGGTGTTGTACAGCTATTCCATTGGGAAATACAAGAGTGGTTTAGCATACATTTGGTTGTTGTTGGAGTTTGCATCCTTTCCCCATCTCTTTCATTTTATTTTCATCAATATTTTTATGTTCTGATGTGAACTACACTAACAATCTCTTGCAGGATCACTTGGATCAATACCAACCACTATAAAGGTGCTCCAAGGACTGAGGCCTTGCAATAACCTACAAGGATTAGCCCCTCACTAAGTGGAAAGAGTGCACTTGTGCAATTTTTTCCATAACAGGCACACATGCCATACATGAATGCTTTCACAAACGCCATAGTAGAAGGTGTGATCACATTTATGTGCTCAATTAATTCTTGTCCTTTCCCCATCGCAAACAATACCAAATTGAATTCAGTCGAGGACAAAATTGATGCCAACTTGCTTGAATGCCTCGTGGTTCGATAAGAGTTAGGGATTTAGGATCCCTTCCTCCGCCATTTGTCCCTATAAAATTAGTCATATCCAACAAGGGTAGTTCTTGCCACCTATGTGCTACCTGCATCTGGGTAAAAAATATTAAATCTAACTAGAAAAAAAATGATAATCTATAAAACAAATTCAGACAAATTATTAGGTTGTATTGTATTTTTTCCTCTAGTGCTAATAAGTGCTCAAAAGTGAGAGAGTAGTCAAGTTGTTCAATAAAACACTGATTGAAGGGGGAAGTGAATTTCAGAAGGGATAATGTGGATCTCAGCAATTTTGAGAGGCAGAAGAACTAATGACGACCATGGTTGAAACAATGGGGGGGGTTCTCAGGCCTCCCCAATAGATCCATCAAGGGGATTCCAGAACGGGGGTATCCCAATCCCTATGGAGGCAGTGGGAGGAGAGGGAACGGGTAATCAGGCTCCAAATTCGACTGGCCCTTCAATCAAAAGGAGGCTTGGTGTGGATCCGTCTCTATTCTCTCCCAAGCGAGTACTAGGACTCAGAAATTCTGGAAGATATCGGAAACAATTTGGGTTCCTTCATTAAAATATCTGAGAAAACCAAGGATCAAAGATACACAGCTTATGCAAGGATATGTGTGTATATGGATCTGTCAAAAGAAATACCAGAGGCCATTAAAATGTCATGGGAAGATGAAGACTTGGTTCAACCCTAAACTATGAACAAATTCCATTCAGATGTTGTAGATGCCACAAGTACGGTCATCTGTTCAAATAATTCCCTTTGAAATCTTTGAAATCTCAACCCAAGCAAGATGAGGATAAACTGGATCACGGGTTTACCAAGGTTCCAATGCATAAAAGAGGAGGGATAAAATAGGAAAACATAGAAGCTCCCAAAAGGATATATGTATCCAATCAATTTGATGCTTTAGGAGACCAACCGGAGGATATCACAAAATTATCACATAATGAGAATCAACAGAACTAGAATCAACAGGATGAGAAGGAAGTGCAGAACAAACAACAAGGTGGAGGAGGGATTCAACGAAGACCTAGTAAGAGATACAGGGGAAGAAGTTGAAGATATGGATATTGGGGACTTAGATCTAGATGGCATTGAACAAGCCTCTGAAGACACTAGGAAAGGCTATGTCCCCCAAGAACAGGTAGTCTTACTAAAGGAGGCAATCATCAAAGCAAGGGAAACTAACTATCTAGGAATAAATCTTGGTTCCCACAAGGATTACAAGAGGAATCATGAGGATATAGCCAAGAAGTCGGGCAAGAAATCAAACAGGCAACGCATAGTGGAAATAGGTCTAAAGTTGGTTGAATCAAGTCAGTACCCTACATCAGGGTTTCTTTAGGCTTATAAATCTATTTGTTCTTATTACTCAATGAAGATTTTATCTTGGAATATAAGAGGTCTTAACAATCCTAAAAAATGTAAGATTTTGAAGAAAAAGACTTGGAAGACAAATCCAGCTATTGTTTTTCTTCAAGAAACAAAATGCTTGGCGGACTAGCTACAGGTAATAGGAAAGAAGGCTTGGAAAGGGAGCGAATAAATGTGCATTGACGCAAGAGGGATTGCAGGCGGTCTAGGAATCCTATGGGATCCTAACAAAGTCTTCCTATATGGCTTCAGTGGAAATCTTCGGTCCATTTCTGCATAATTTGGAGTAATTTGTTTCCCGGTTAGATGGATCTTAACTAATGTTTATGGTCCTCATCTCCCCCAGGAAAAACTCTCTTTCATTGAATCCATTAGGAATATTCATAAATGGATAGAGGGGAATCACTGGATTCTAGGGGGAGACTTCAACCTTATCACTTCATTGGAGGAAAATAAAGGGGGAAGACAGAGGCTGGAGGAAGAATGTGGGTTTTTCAGAGACACTATCAAGGACCTGAAGCTGGTGGATGTGGTTCCTGGTCAAGGTCGGTTTACTTGGAATAAAAAACGAAGGGGAGACCGTCACATTGACTCCTGGTTGGATAGTTTCCTAGTCTCCGAGTCAGTTATGGAGTTGGGGAGCGACATATCGGCATCGGTTCTTCCTATCGTTGGATTGGACCATTGGCCTGTGGAACTATGGTGGAGCAGGCTAGGTTCTTAGTTCAAAAATTCTTTTCGGTTTGAACATTTATGGTTAGGTCACCCAGATTTCAAAGAGAAAGTTGGTCATTGGTGGGTTGAATTAAGCAATGGGGAAGGCCAAAGCATGTATAAGTTTCAACAAAAGCTGAAGGGACTAAAGGCCAAAATCAAGAAACAGAACAAAGAGGAATTTGGGAATATATTTGCTAATAAAAAATTCCTAAAATCTCAATTGGAAGAAATACATACTCTGTGTATGAATAAAGAATACACGAATGAGCTTCTGTATCAATAAATCCTTCCTATGGATAGTTAGATCTACTCAAAGACTAAACCAAGTTCCTACAAGTCTAATCTAAGACAGAATCAAAACAAATGGTGATCTACTCTCCTAGATCTAACACATTACAAAAAGCTTTTGAATGTTGAGAAGGGAGAGAATGGAAAGACTCACCTTCAATCTGTTGGTTGTCCTTGCTCCAACTCCAACTTGATCTCCAAGGATTGGACCTGCTTAAGCAAAACAAGAAACAATAATTCTAAACATAAGATGTAAAGTTTAAGATCTAATCTATATAGAATATGGCATGCATCCAAATATATGAAAAACACACATAGGAGAATAGTCCAAGTTATATTAATGAGAGCTCAAGAAGATCAAGATACAGTTACCCTTGATGTCCAAGCAATAACTCCTCCTTCCAAGATCCTCCTCTAGCTATCTCTACAAATATCCTAAGACCATAAGTTGTATGCCTCAAAATGTTCCCCCCTTGGCTCATGGATGGTCTCCTTCTTATAGGATTTGGGAGATTAACCAGTTAGAGAGGAAGGTGGTTCCATAAGGATCCTTCCATGTTTAATTTCACGAGTCCAAAGAAGGAAAACTTGGCGATTTTTCATGTTTAGAGAGTCTGAAATAAACTAAAGAAGACTCCACGGTTTGAATTTTTCGTAAAAATTAGTCCCTGGACCCAAAAAAGTATAAAATAATATCCAGAAGAACTCTCTTAGCCATAATTGGCTAACGTATACCTTTCTCATAAATAGTCTAAACGGCCCGAAAAAGGGATAACCTACCACCGGATAGACGACCTTTCAAATACTTTACAAGTGTGACAGAGATAAGTGCACTTGGGGATCTTTTCTTGGTGAGGGAGTCTGAAAAGAGCCTAAAGGGAACTCCAATGGACCGTTTTCGTAATTTAATCGTCTTAGTCCGAAAAAGGAATAAAATAATACTAAGACGATACTTTCCTCATCGTTTTATGAGCACGAATAAAGTAGACTAAGCTCGACACTATTTTACTTGGGTTTTACAAGCGCGACTCTAGTGTAAAAAGTGCTTGGAATCTCTTTCATAGTTTAGATCCAAGCACGAAAGAGAGAAAGTAAGCTGGAAAGAAGGTCAAATACATAACTCCGCCAGTGTGAACAACTCAAATGAACCTTTCAAAAGTGATCAAAAACCCTAGAAAAATCCATTAGGATATAATAAATATCAAGAATAAGCTCTCAACAAAGGTTCTAAATGTAGACTCATAGGTAAAAATGACTAAAACAGAATATAAAAGAGGGTAAAATGGAAATTTACCCATTGTAACTTGGTCGTTTTCACCCAAAGAGAATTTTCACCTTGGTTGGGATCAAAAATTCAAGTAGAGGTATTGGGAGATCCAAGGCATCATTTCAAACACCGTCTAAAGCAGGTAAGTCCTCTACTCCTCCTCTTTCTTTTCATCCATTTAGTTTATGTTTTCATGTCAGTTTGGGGATTTGCAAGGGCCTTAGGGCACCAAATTTTGCGCCCTGAAATTTTCACGCCCTCCTTATGTCGAGAGGCGCAAAAATTTTGAAAATGTCGCGCGATGGGCTATGTCAGGGGCACGAAAATTATCAGTTTTCACGTCCCCTAAACTACCCAGGGCGCGAAAATACGCAGATTTGGAAAACATGAAAGCTTGGCTCTCCCTCTTGACACAAAGATTGGTTTTCATCTTGTTAGTGAAGTCTCCTTTGATGATTTACAGGAGATTCCAAGTGTGTAGAGCGAAGATGGTTGAATGGAAAGGAAGGGAGCATGAAGTAGAAGATAGGGTCGCCCTTAATGATGACAACACACTGGTCGCGTTGAGAGATTGTGGCTTGTTGAACTTTTTTAAGACACGGAGTATCTGGAAGCAAGGAAAGTTGTTGAACCACATCATACAAATGTGGGATGCCGATATACAAGCATTTTGCATCAGAGAGCACATATTAGAAATTGAGCTTAAAGACATCTATTTCTTGACCTTTCTATCTAACAGGGGAGCATGTGTCAATTTATTGGGGCACCGTGCTAGTGAAGAGACCACGGATACCTAAATCGCTCAATACTATAGGCAGGGATCCCACAAGAAGAGTGGGAAAGTGTTCATCGCTGACGTGCTAGATATCTCGCTACGGATGGTCTTATATACTATTGCTCACATGGCGGGAAGTGTGGGGGCTCACCATGCAACCAAAGCCCAAATGACTTATGTTGTGGAATGCATGGAGCCTAAACTGTTCAACTGGTGCGAAGGGGTCTTGATTAACATCAAGGATCAGATAACGAAATGCAGTAACGGGACTATCCACTAGTTTGGGTATGGGAGAATCACGATCGCCTTCTTCTTAGAGAGGGTGCCTCTACTGCTCCCTCAGATAGAGAGGCCTCGTCGTCCCGCATCCGATTCACGAATGGGGAGATGGAGTGACTACGCCGGGTGGCTTAGTGGGCCGCAAGTCCTAATGTTCGCTGAGGACTTATTCTCATGGCTCAAGGAGCAGATAGTCATGGTAGAGGACTATCCCTATGTCGGGTTGGACTTCCGTGGTGATATCGATCTAGCTTTACCCAAGGACTATGATTGGGATGAGTCAGGTATATGACCTTCAAACTTATGTTTTGATTTTTTAAGTTTATGTCATTTTTTTATTTTATTTTTATAATGCATGGAAAATCTAACATATGTGTATAATGTTGCAGATCACGGACCAGTGAGGCCAACGGGATCTTCACCATTGCATCGACGGGGGGATAAGTACCAGGTTGAGGAGGAGGAGGCAGGGGGATTACACGACGTAGAACAGAATTTCGAGGGGCTGACAATGGGTATCCCTCCTATGAGGATTCCCGAGATACCCTACCATCTCGAGAGGCACACTGTAGGGGTGCCAGAGCGCATCAGTATATTGATATGTCATGTGGCTAGGGAAGTGGTGTGTTACCGCGAGCATCGTGCACCTCGTGATTAGGATTTGGTTGTAGTTTTTGTTTAGCGGCACGTACGTGATATGTAGGCCAAAGTGCCAATTTTGTATGGGTTGTGATCCCAATTTTTTTTTATTTTCGACACATTATACTATTTTATATGGAAAAAAACACTTTTTACATGATATATATATATATGGATCTATCTTTATGGTTTATTTATGATGACTTGTGTATTTACATATTTTTACATGCGTTGTTATGATGTGTTGATCATGTGTGGGCTAGATGCCAATCCAACATATAGTTAGCTAATGAATCAACCACCGTGTTGAATTCCCTTGGTACATGTTGATATAAAATGTAATCAAATGATCGTTCAAGGAGGCATACCCTTCGGTATAGACGAAGTAGTGTAGGATCACGGATAGTGTAGACGCGATTTAACTAAGATACCACAAGTTGAGAGTCCAGGTAGACTATGAAAGAATGGATTCCAAGAGAAGAAACTTCAGTTAGAATTCCAATGACTACATGATACTCTGCAATGTTATTTGTTGCGAGGCCCAAGCAAATGCCACCTGAGGATATCAACTCGTCAGTAGGGGAATACAGTACCCATGCTGCAGAAGCAAGGTTTTGAGTATGTCTACTAGCACCATCTACAAATCCAAAGTATGCCGACATCTGTGCATAAAGGCACAAGTCGAGATAAATGATTGTGTATGAGATAGAGTCCAAACACGCAAAAATGAACCGAAATCACACTAAATACATTGTATACAAAGTGTTCCACGCAGGATAAACCTACGCATAAAATATCTTTAGGTAAAGCCCGTTGCAGGGCTCTCCCAAACGTATACCATCACAGTCCACGAGCTCGTAAGCTCCCTTCTCTAACACACGTTTAACAACGTAGGGACTGTACCACATAGATTCTAATTTTCCTTTACCTAGATTATTGTGCATTTGGTCATAGGTTAATACTAAGTCACCTTTATTGAAAGCCCGAGGTTGGACGGATTTATCATATTGGGCCTTAACGCGCTTTTTATGGGCCTCATTGGCAAGTGCAGCATCTCGGCGAGTTTCATCTAGCTTGGATAGGTATAGAAACCATTCTTCCTCGGTGGTTTTGTTGGGTAAGAGTTCTACAACTAACTTGAGGGATGGTATCTAACACTCAATTGGCAGGATTGCATCCAGGTCTGTAATGTCCCTTGTTAGGAATTTTATTAAAATGGCAATTTTCCACTTTTTTTCCCTAGTTCGACCTTTGACTAGTTTTGATCTCTAGGTACCAAATTTGCCCCAAATGATCCCAAATATTCTGAGAAGGTATATGAATGATATTAGAACATAAATATTTGTTTCAAGGATGCCTTTGGACCTTTAAAATACTTCTGCAAATCCTCTTTCAATTCTGGTCAATGTAGGTAACTTTACTAGTGATTTCCCTTTGACTAGTATTGGTCTCTAGGTCTCAAATTGACTCCAAATACCTTCAAATATTCAAGGAAGGTGTATGAATGATATTAGGACTTGAATATGATGTTCAGGGATGAAATATGGCCACCAAAATACCTCTTAAAACTCTCTTAATATTCTGAACCAAGTATGCAATTTTACTAGTAATTTGGGTTCAAATCCCCCTGGGGTTAGTACTGAAAATGGCTTCCCAAATGCCTCCAAACCCAGTCAAATTTATGAACATAGGTATGGAATGTATTAAGTATGTTATTAATGTCTCATGTGCACCATTAATTTATTATTATATATGTTCCAACCCTCTCCCATTCAACTGCAAAAATCACCAATTCGGCCCTTGGGGAAATGACACTATTTCTTCTCCCAATGCAATTAAACTGAGTAAAAATACTTCAAATGCTCAAGTACAGTACATGAAACTTGTAAAATACATCCATGGCAGTCCATTAATCACAAATGCATCATAGAATCATCCATTCATTCGAAATCATCATCAATCCATTGGTTCACAACAAGGTAGTGGGGAAATGGCATTGTTCTTCCATTAAAAATGAAATTTATACATTTCTACTTGGAATTTCGACCTGAAACTTTCTGGAGATGAATAACAGAGTATTTAATTCATATTACAAAATAAATGGGGCATGATCAGCTCCCCCAATGAGTACAATAGCTCACCAAAAATGCCCTCCCTCAAGGATCAAGAATATGCCATCAAAACTGGAAATGGTTGAGAGAATGTGTTGCAGTAGAAGAAACCATGAGCTGCCCTGTAGATTACACCTACAAATAAATACTCCATTAAAGATCCAAATGAAAGGTCTGAATGCCCTTTCCAATTACCAACTTGGATGGGAATCTTTCACCCTCGAAATTGGCTAAGGCAAGAAACTAGTCATCCACTAGCTCTCCCTCTACACAAATGCAATTGCAAATTCTACAAATGATCAAAAGATGGTTTCATTATTTGTTATTGACATTTATAAAGTTCTAATGTCCTCCATGGGTCAAATTCCTTCCAAGAGACTCATGCCAACTCAAGTTTGGAAGAGATTCCAAAGAACGTCACTTGTACAACAATTCATAGTCTCCCACTTCCACCAAATCACATGTGGAAGCGTCTTAGCTGCCATAACACCCTTGAGAGACCTCTTGGAGTATATTTTTAGCCCTGACATGTCATATATGTCATATTTCAGCCTTCAGGTCTGATTTGTGTCATAGGTTTCATAGCATCTTCATCATTGTTGTCATAGAGCTAGGGAATCTAGCCCAAGTGTCTCACTAGCTCCAAATTGCCTCTTCTTCTTCCATGGGAGTTAATCTTCCTCTATATTTCGACCTTGGATGATTCATGCCATAAATAATACCTTTTGGACTCCTCCAAGTATGTTACCATTCACCTTGAATTCGAATTGGTGAGAGAATGATGCCAAGTGTAGTGGGGAAATCCAGCCAAATGTGGGTCCCACTTCCTCCATGTGTCTTCATGATCAAATGCCACTTTGATTTTCACTTGTATATATTTATTTATCTCCTTTATTAAATACTTATGCCATAGTAATTTTCCAACATCATTTATTATCCCCATTATTCCAAATCCCAAAGCTTCCACCCCAAACCTACAAAACTAGTAATTTTCCTCCTTGGCAATTATTTGACCTTTAGCATCAATTTGACAAACTCTAATGAATAGGTCCAATGTGATTATGCCATTGTGACTTAATGCCAAATGTGGGACATGACAAGGTCGTAAACCAATTGAAATGGTGTGAACCCGGATGCATTTTTTACTGATGTCCTGTAGGCCCAAAGGGATGAGAATAGAGCTAAGTGCCATTTATATTTTTGGGTCACCGTACATTAGATTATTCGTTTCAAGACTTTATTGATCACATCTACTTGATCGTTTTCCTGGGGGTAGTAAGGGGTTGAATTTTCTTGACGAAAACCCAGTTTGGAACTTAGTTCATCCATCATATGATTCCTAAAGTGGGAACCATGGTCAGTCACGATGGCCTGCGGGACTCCGAACCTAGCTATGATGTGATTGAATATGAATAATGTTGTAGTCTTGTCATCTTCTGCGTACGTAGGCATGGCTTCAGCCCATTTTGTGAAGTAGTCGAGAGCGACGATGACATAACTATGCCACCCAGTTGAAGTGGGCTTACAGTGCATAAATTCGATACTCCATTTTGCAAAAGGGTCCACGGCAATGACAGGATGTACTGGAGATGGGTGTGTACACTTCTTGGAATGGAAGAATTCGCAGGGAGGACACTTCTCGACTGCTTCAACACAATCTTTGAAGATTGAGGGCCAGAAATAACATGCGTGCAATATTTTATGGGCAGTAGCCATCCCATAAAGATGACCACCACATGCTCCAGGGTGCCAGTCATTAAGGACATGTTCGGTTTTGTCAAGAGTTAGACAACGACATAACACATAATCAATACGGTGATGGTACAAAGTATCGCTAACGATAAGATAGTATTTGGCGTGGTGTCTGATGCGACGTCGTTCATCACGATTAAGATCGAGCCGAAAACATTGGGTTTGGGTATATAAGATAATGTCTCCATACCAAGGATCAGTCATTCCAATAAGGAACAAAGATTCATCCGGAATAGAATTGATGGGCTCAGATTGATCATTTACACGGTGCAGTGCACAAATAATCTCTGCAAAGACCAAGGATTTTTTTAATTTCTCTTTGGAAAACTCCAAATCGAATTCCTAGAGAACTACAATCCAACGGGAGTATTTCCCCCTTAGCACTTGACGTGTTAGGATATAGTACATCGGATTGAAGTTCGCAATGACGTTGGTTTTGCAGAGTAAAATGTAATGTCAAAATATCTGGACTGCAAAACCTGTGGCCAGAGCTAGTTTATCCACATGCGAGTAGCATGTCTCAAAGTCGATGAGACTCTTGCTGAGATAGTAAACCACATGTTCCTGGCCACTGTTGTCTTCATATACAAGCACCATGCCAATCGTGGTAGTAGAGGCATCAAGATATAGAATGTAGTCCCATGTATAATTGGGGGGTTGTATCAATGGAGCATTGGTAAGGGTCTTTTTCAAATTTTCAAAAGACCATCGGGCTTCGTCATCCCATATGAAAAGAATGTATTTCTTAAGAAGCCTCATGTATCCCTTAGTAATCTCAGCAAAATTGCAAACAAAGCGGCGTAAAAAGTTCGCATGCCCTTGCAAACTTTGGATTTATGGAATGTTGGAGGGGGAGGGCAAGGCTAGAATAGCCTCTACCTTCGATGAGTCTAGGTGATTGTCGTCCTTATAGATTATGAATCCTAACATGGCCCCGACGATCTTGAGACCAAAGGGTAATTTGCGATAGGCAAAGGTCCCCCATGGGCATATAAAATAAGTTTTGTGATGGTCTGATGGGAGTATCTCAATCTGATTGTAGCCGGAGAAACCATCCATAAATGAGAAGATGACGCTTCCAACATAGTTTTCGATAATTTGGTGAATAAAGGGAGTTGGATATTTCCTTTGGGAAAAGCTTTGTTCAAATCTCTATAATTGACACAAACCCTAATCGTACCCTGTTTCTTAGCTACATGAACGATATTGGACACCCAATATGTCAATGGGACAGAATAAATGAAACCAGCATGAATAAGTTTTTCAACTTCCGCTTTAATGGATGTAGTTTTGCAGGGATGGACGGGTCGGAGATTCTGCTGAACGGGTTGGGCACCAGGATAGACTTGAATTTCATGAACCACAATAGAGGGGTCTATCCCTGGAATTTCTTCATAACTCCAAGCAAAAACATCGCGGAACTCCTTGAATAAGACAATATAGAATTCCACCTCAGTAGGTGTGTAGGTTTTTCCTAAATGTATTTGTTCCACGATACCAGGTTTCACGGAGATGTCAATTGGAATGGTTTCCATAATGTTTGCTAGGTTTCCTTCGGAAAACACATCGTGTGTGGGAATGGGAATATTAGTGTTGACAATGTCCGGTGAAACAATGGATTTTGCATCAAGTTCTACCACCTGGATCGTAGGAAAAGAAGACCGATGATGGTGATCTTCCCATGGTGGTTCATCGATGCTCATGATCTCCACAATGGACTTGTCGGAAGGAAAAGTCTGTGCAAGGGAGTCACTATAGGGCAAAGATGAATGGATTTGAGATGGGAAGTGTGCCACCATATGGTGGTCAATTGTGTTGATCCAATCAGAAGCGGATTGAATCGCGTGGTATGTTTCTTGGTTACGGTTCAGAGGCATGCAGTCGTCGATGGCTTCACACTGGGCGGGACTCGGTATAACCCAGGAATAGTGAGATTTGTGAGGTTGAAAAGTACTCAACGAGATCATGTTGATCAAAAATATCGGGGGTGGGAGCTCTGGAAATACTTCAATGATGGAGGAACCTTTCGGCAGACCAACACTAATGTCTTAATAATGATGTTGAGATTGTGTCAACAGTGGGACATTATTGGCGGTGCTGGAGTGAATGTCCAGAGTGCAAAAGTCTAACTGATCAATGGTAATAATTTTCCCCTGATGAGGAAATTGGACCAAATAGAAAGCAGAAGATGATACGACAATCATGGCGTAAAACCAACTGCAGCTGAGTAAGATTTTATAATCCAATGGAGCATCTACGAATTCAACATGGATAGAGATGGTTTTTCCCCCTAGTTCTACGGCGAGTGATGGGATGATTCCATAAGGTTGAAAACCACGGCCATCAAAAGCTTTTAAAGTAGTGGGAAACTGAGTTACCTCTACAGAGCCGATAGCTCGCCAACAAGACAAAGACATGATGGAAGTGGAAGCACCTTCATCCAAGATGATACGATGGATGTTGTTTCCACAAATATCAGTATGAATCTGAAAAGCCAATTGATGAGATAGTCTCGGCTTAAAGTATTCCAAATTGAATGTGATTGTATTGGAAGAGTTGGGATCAACAGCTCTGAGTGTTGACAATAAGGTTCTACGCTGAGTAGGACAGTGTTGTAGAACTTCGAGAGTGGACATTGCATAGGGTGCTTGAGCTAAGTCCTAAACAATATTGTAATTTTGGGCAGCTCGCGCGTTTGGGTTGAATGTCACTTTTCGAATGGTGGCCTTTGGTGGGTGCAACATAGTGTCAGTAGGAGGTCTCTCGATATGAAGAGAGCCTATAGGAGAAGGAGTAGAAGGAATGTCTTCCGAGGGATTTTTATCTTTGGAATTCCCATTTTTGTTTGAAGTGGGAACAGAATCATATGTCTTTGAATGAGTGGATATGTGGAAAGTCTCGTTACTCATCATAAGAATGTCTCGATTTGAAGATGTCTCTGGTTGAGAATTATCGTTTTAGTTGCCCCCTTGTGGGGGGATGTGTGAAACCATTTGCTATTGTTGATGTGGGAAAGGATCGGTTAAGACCGTCGGGCGGGAAGATCCTTTGACAAATTTATTGACTTCCTCTTTGTAAGGACATTACTTTGTATAGTGGTTGAGGCAAGGGAACTTAGCTTTCCGTTACGTTTGTTATCAGCACTGGTTTGTTATGGTTTAGGATTTTCCTGCTGAGTGGAAGATTTTTTAGGTTTCCCTTTATTATTCTTCTTTTTCCCTCCGGATTGTTGTGGCGAGCATTGAGCGGCGTTCACCTCGGAGGTCTGAGCAGGAGAAGTAGATTTTTTGGGTGCAGCCTGGATTTGAGGTGGAGTAGTAGCGTTTTGTTTTCCACTCGATTTGGTTGCAGGTTGGGCCTTCACAAAACCAACTACGCCATCGATAGGTGGTTTGGTAGCGGTCCTAGATGGATCGCTTGTAGGGCGTGGGGCGTGAGGAATCAGTTCATATAGGGTGTCGGATTGGGAATAAACCAAATCCAGGTACTGGGCATGAGCGATTTCCCGTTCTTCTGTGACAGCCCCTCCCATCGCAACATCCCTAGCAATGGGTGGCAGTAATGACTTTGTAAACCAATAAGCCAGTAATTGGTCAGGGATAGGAGCCTTAATTAATATTCGGCGTCTCCTCCACTCATGAATATGATTGGAGATGTGAGTAGCAGTAGATTTCTGCAACGAAGTTAAGAGGTCCATGTCAGTCTCATATCGAATGGGGAGCTGGAAATGTGTCAAAAACTACATGGCAAGGGTGTTGAAATCTCTGAAAAAGTGTTGTGGCAGCTCGATATACCATTTTGTTGTCGTTCCGGTGAGTGTATGTTGGAAGAGCCTCAATCATATAGAGTCATCCATCAGTGAGTTCGAAGAACACCAAAGATGGAATGTCATGGCATGATTTTTCGGGTCTTCCTCGGATTTAGCATCGAACTTTGGAATGTCCGATGGTAGTTTGGCAGGAATGGGTGTCCAATGTAGTTCATGCCAAATGGGATCGTTTATGAGTCTCGATGTGAGGAACCTGCAACAATTAATAAATGAAAATGCACGAGATAGCAGAAACAACAAAACTCAGAATCGATTTATTGATCGCGGGCCACTTCAAGGGGGAAACCTCCTTTGAGCAAGCTCAATACAAATAACTTCACGGTTCCTTCATTGGCCTCAACACAAACTTATATACTAAGTCTAGGCGCCAATACTATGGATCAATACCATGGAACATATAATACTACGAGACAACTTACAAAGCATATGCGTCCAATACTATTGATCAATATTATGGGCTAATACAAACTATGGATCAACATATAATACTACGGACGACTTACAAGGCATATGCGTCCAACAACAATATACTAACAAAGTAAAGAGAAGGGTTGACATGGGTTCCTAACATCCCCTCTCCCTTAGAAAAATCTTTGCCCTCAAAGCTTTAGATGTGGAAATTGATGTTGAATCTGAATGAGTGGTTCCCATGGAGCATCCTCAGGTTGCATTGCGTGCCACTGAATTAATACCTCTGTGATAGATCGAGAGACAAGTTGAATCCCTTTGAGTTTCAGGGAGGATTTCTTGGAGGGTTGTAGACGAAGAAAAACCATATCAGCTGCTTGAAAAGTGCGCTTAGAACGATGTTGATCGGTTTGTTGTTTCAGTCGAATTATGGCCATGTGAAGATTGTCCTGCAAAATGCAAAGAATCTGATCGCGGTTTCGAAGAACCGTGTCAATTTCCTGAACTAGTGAATTGCTCAGGGTGCATGGAAGAAGAAATGGCAGTGCTTGACCATAAATTGTTGCATGTGGAGTCATTTTAGATGTAGTATTGTACCACCATTCAGTGAGAGGGAGCCACTTTGCCCACTGAGGATGTTGTTCGGAGGTGAAGCAACGAAGATAAGATTCCAAAAATTTATTGGTAATTTCAGTCGGACCATCTGTGTGTGGGTGAGATCCTGAATTCATCTTCAATTTGGTGCCAGTGTGGCGAAATAGTTTTGTCCAAAAATGACTGGTGGAAGTTGCATCACGAGAGGAGACATTGGAAGAAGGGATTCCATGAGGACGGAAGAGATGGTCCAGGGCACAAAATTGACTATATTTGTAGAGGCAAGCAACCACAACCAAAATCATTGTCTTTCCTCCAGATGTAGGGAGCCCTTCAATGAATTCCATAAAAATATATGTCCAAATCCGTGTAGGGATGGGCAAGGGTTCGAGCAATCCCGGAAGGAGCTGGAAAGTATCACATTCATCCATCATTTGTTGAATTGTCCTTTTCAATCTCTCCCAAAAGAAGTTACGATTTTCCCGCTCATATGTTTTGAGGAACCTAGAGTGACCTACCGATGGCGAAGCATGGAGTTCATAGAAGACATCATGTTGAAGATTTGTGCTCTGGGGAAGCACGAGATGACCCTTGTATCTCCGGGAAGTACCATCCCAAGAGTAATGAGGTACAGTATAAGGGTTGTTGGCCAACCATTGGATGAGGTGACATAATGGGGAGTCATTGACAGAGCCTTGCTGAACAGATTACAACCAATGTGGAACATGCATAGAAATAGCTAAAAGAGAAACTTGGTTATCAAATGTGCGAGAAAGAGCATCTGCCACCAGATTATCCTTACCCTTCTTGTAAGTGATCTCATAGGTATAACCCATGAGTTTGCTAACCCATTTTAGTTGTGCTGGGGAGGAGACTCGTTGTTCCAGGAAATATTTCAGACTCTGGTGATCAGTCTTGATGCATAAATAATTCCCTAATAGGTATGGTCGTCACTTCTGTACTGCATGCAAAATAGCCATTATTTCCTTCTCAAAGGTAGAGGTGGCTAAATTATTACCGGAAAATTCTCTTGAAGACGGAAATCCCACTAGTTCAGCAAAGACACCTGCATATCTATATAAAATGTGTTGTAGATCCAAAGGAGTAGTGGACAACGTTGATGGGTGCATCTGAATGGAATGGAGCTGAGCGATGACACCATGTGAATTCTTCTTATGTATCTTTTTCAGGTGATGTGAACTGATGATGCGGAGAGACCCTAGTTGTAAGCCCATAAATGTGTGTCATTGCCCATTGATTGAAAATTGCATCCAAAGTTCAGCAAATACCCATAAGATGGGGCCAAGTGCGCATAACCATTGATCACCCAAAACCACATCACATCCACCTAAGGCCAAGGAAAACATGTCAGAGCGTAGGTTATAATCTTCCATAGAGATACGAACATTGCGACACTTTCCCTTGCAAGGTAAGGTGCCCCCATTAGCAATCATGACTTAAAAGTTGGAGCAAGGATGGATAAAACAATCAACTTGTTTGGCGATCTGAAGGTCAATGAAGTTATGAGTGCTACCAGAATCAATTAGTATTGTAAGAGGGAGCTTATTGAAGTAACCCCTAACCCGCATTGTTTGTGGGGTGGTGACTCCAAATAAAGCATGGAGAGATATCTCTGGGTGGTCATCCTGAGATGGAGGGTCAACAGGCGACTGCTAAATGTCGACCTGATCATTTTTTGTATCTGGAGCTTCTTCACCAAGTTCAGAGGCAGGCAAAGAATCCACATCCAAGAGATAAATATTTTTCTCAACACATCTATGTTCCCGAGTGAATTTATCATCACAATTATAACAAATCCTTTTTTCTCTACATGCTCGCATCTCTGCTTCAGACAAATGCTTGATAGGATTTGGTCGAGGAGCTGGCATGATGGGAGTTCGTTGGGAAACCATATTTCTGAATGGAACAAAAGTGGATTTGGAGCGTTGTTGGGATGTGATCTTATCCTCCACCAACTTAGCCAACCTAGGACTTCCATCATTGTGTTGGGACAAAACATTTTAAACTCTGAGCGGATTTCATCCTTGAGACCACTGATAAAACAACTCTTGTAGAATTCATAAAACAATCCTTCTGTGTGATTGGCCAGTTTCTCAAATTATGTCTGATACTCTCTCACAGTTCCAATTTAGTAAAGTTTCATGAGTGCTCCTATGAAGTCATCAAAAGCACTAGGACCAAATCGTTACAAAAGGAATTGGAAAAAATCTGTCCAGTTTGGCTCGTCATGAGCTTTGTTGTACCAACGGTACCATTGAAGGGCTTCTTGTTCCAAATGAAAGGATGAGAGTGGAACTTTGTGGACATCAAAAGTATTATGCAGACTGAAATATTGTTATGCCCTGTATATCCATCCAGTCAGATCATTACCATTGAAGGGAGGAAAATCAAGCTTCGGCCCACGAAAATTGCTAGAAGAGAACCCAATGTCTGCAGAAGATTCTGGTTGTCGTTTATTGTTCATGGTTGAATGCTGAAGATGGAGGTTGAGAAATTTTGCATCCAGATCTTGGAGTTTGGTTTTGAGGGCTGCAAGTTCTTCATCCATTATTTGTGCTCCTGCGCGGGTGACAACCATAACCAGGATTTTTTTTTTGTGAATGGTTAGAAAAAAAAAAAAAGCTTCTTTAGTAAATGAAAATTTGGATTGGAGAAAAACTATGATGGGTAATTGGGGTTTGACTAGGTTTTGGACACTTTCTGATGGATAGGGAAGCAGAAAATGGGGATTTAGGAAGCAAGGTGAAAGAATGGGAAAATTTGTCAAAGAGGGACAAAGAAGCATAAATAGGAAATGAACACTGTGGAAAAATTTGAAGGCAAGTGGGTGAAAATAGAAGAAGTTATGGCAAACCCTAAAAATAGACGGATGTGGGATTTATGGCTTCGGGAAGTGGAATTAGGGATAGGGTCCTCAGGAATGAAATATGCAGAATGGGATTGCAGGGGTGTCAGTGAATTTTCAAGGGAAACGGCGCGGAAGTGATCAGAATGGATCTGCAATGGCGTGGAAGTGATCAACAACAGTTATGGACAGATGTAATCTGGGATTTATCAGCTGGAAATAGATATGGACCCCCGGTATGCACGGTTTCCTAAAGGTTCAAGGGATTCACTTGGACACCAATGGTGCCTGACGGCTTGCGTATTGGGGCAGTACCCGTCACTCCACGGCTCAGGTAAAACTGATAGCCGCTTTGCCACAAACGACAGCTCTTGGTTTACCTCACGGGTGGGAACTAGTCAATCAAGTAGGGGTTGTTGCCCTTTTCGCTGGAAGTTCATATCAATGTGCCAGCTACTTCGAGGTTCCCATGGTACTTGTAATGTTCCTTATTAGGAATTTTATTAAAATTGCAATTTTTCACTTTTTTCCTTGGTTCGAACTTTGACTAGTTTCGATCTCTAGGTCCCAAATTTGCCCCAAATGATCCCAAATATTCTGAGAAGGTATATGAATGATATTAGAACATAAATATGTGTTTCAGGGATGCCTTTGTACCTTTAAAACACTTCTGCAAATACTCTTTCAATTCTGGTCAATGTAGGTAACTTTACTAGGGATTTCCCTTTGACTAGTATTGGTCTCTAGGTCTCAAATTGACTCCAAATGCCTTCAAATCTTCAAGGAAGGTTTATGAATAATATTAGGAATTGAATATGATGTTCAGGGATAACATATGTCCACCAAAAGACCTCTGCAAACTCTCTTAATATTATGGACCAAGTATGCAATTTTACAAGTAATTTGGAGTTCAAATCCCCCTAAGGTAAGTACTGAAAATGGCTTCCCAAATGCCTCCAAACCCACTCAAATTTATGAACATAAGTATGTAATGTGTTAAGTATGTTATTAAGGTCTCATATGCACCATTAATGGTTCATTACAACTGTTCTCACCCTCTCCCATTCAACTGCAAAAATCCCCAATTCGATCCTTGGGGAAATGGCACTATTTCTTCTCCCAATGCAATTAAACTGAGTAAAAATGCTTCAAATGCTCAAGTACAGTACATGAAACTTGTATAAGACATCCATGGCAGTATATTTATCACAAATATATCAGAGAATCATCCATTCATTCGAAATCATCATCAATACATTGGCTCACAACAAAGTAGTGGGGAAATGGCATTGTTCTTCCATTAAAAATGAGATTTATACATTTCTACTTGGAATTTCGACCTGAAACTTTTTGGAGATGAAGAACAGAGTATTTAATTCATATTACAAAAGAAATGGGGCATTAGAAGCTCCCCCAAAGAGTACAATAGCTCACCAAAAACGCCCTCCCTCAAGGATCAAGAATATGCCATCAAAACTGGAAATGGTTGAAGGAGCGAGCTGCAATAGAAGAAACCATGAGATGCCCTGTAGCTTACACCTGCAAATAAAGACTCCATTAAAGCTCCAAATGAAAGGTCTGAATGGCCTTTCCAATTGCCAACTTGGATGGGAATCTTTCACCCTCGAAATTGGCTAAGGCAAGAAACTAGTCATCCACTAGCTCTCCCTCTTCACAAATGCAATTGCAAATTCTACAAATGATCAAAAGCCATTCTCATACTTAATTTCTACATTTTATAACCAACATTAGCCTTCTAAGGGTCGAAATCCTCTCAATAGATTCAATAGATTTTCATTTAGAAAATATTCCACATTTGCCACTTGTCTCCTAGTTCCAACCTTCCATCTTCTCCCAAATTCGATTTTGAGTCTCTTTGGCTTCCCCAACTCCCAAATTCGCCTTATTTGAGCCTATTTTTGGGGCTGACATGTCATAGTGGTCAGATGTCAGAGGTCAGGTCTGCAATTTGTCATAGTTGTCATAGATGCTCCATCATTGGTGTCATAGGGGCTAGGGAATCTAGCCCAAGTGTCCACAAACTTCCACTTTGACTCTTTATCTTCCATGGAGGTTACCAATCCTTCCAAATTCGACCTAAGATTCTCAATGAAATGTGTTATGACTTACCAACTCACCCAAGAGTGTTCACATTCCCATTAATTCGAATTTTCAAAAGAGAGATACCATGTATTATGAAAAATCAAGCTAGTGTGGGTCCCACATCCTCCATATGTCTCCAAAACCATTTGTCACTTAGGATTTCTCTTGAATTTCTTTATTCACTCTATTTATTAAATACTTGAACCCTTCTAATGTATAAACATCATTTATTATCCCCCTTATTCCAAATCCCAAAGCTTCCACCCCAAACCTAGGAAACTAGTAATTTTCCTCCTTGGCAATTATTTGACCCTTAACATCAATTTTACAAACTCTAATGAATATGGCTAATGTGATTAGGCCATTGTGATCCAATTCCAAATTTGGGACATGACAAATCCTCCCTTCCCAATATTGCTTGTCCTCAAGCAATTTCAAACATGGGTGTTGAAGAACCTGCTTTATGTATAATTCTTTGAAGTTGCCATCGAATTGCCAAACCTTGAGTCTTTGAGTTTCCATGAATATTTTAGAGAGGAACCACCATGCTTGCTGCTGCACTACTCTTATTAAAATCACTTTATTAAGTGTGGAATCCATCTCCCATGCTGCTTGCTTCCCCAAAAAAAATGAAACCAATGAGACAAAAATTATTCCAGGGTCCCATTGTTTGTATTGCACCCCAACAATTAAGAGTGCTCTCCAACCTACACCATTAGATAAGAGGATTCCTGGATCCCATTTTCTTGTATGCATTCTTCCAAACATCATGAGTACCAAATATATATCATCAAAGTACATAACAACATAATGAAAATGTACATCAAGGATATGCTTCATCAAAGAGTCATGAAAGTGCTTATACCTCCAAGCAAGTAGACCACCATTTTCCAAGTGCATACAAGCTTCAAGTGACCAATCAAATCTGCTCCAATGACATAGGTGAGGATCCCATGCCCTATAATGCTACTCCAAAAGGATGTGATATGCATCAAAATATTCAGCCATGTATTCTTTCATCCAAGAAGTGAATGAAGAATCTCCACTAGAATCTGAACCAAATAATGAGCAGAAAAAACGAGACTTCAAATGACTCAAAGAAGTCTCACCCATACATCCATGAATGTGAGAATCATAAAGATGTAACAAAGTATGTGGCTGCCAACAAAAATGTTCTCCCATCATAAATCTATTCATCCAAGTTTTGGATGAAGTTCCTCTAACATCAAATGAACCCAGTGTTGAGCAAGAAAAACCATGAGTATTCAAGTGACTCAAATCCATATCATAGGTGCATCCATGTAGATGTGAATCATCATAAAGTGACAAATTATGCTGCTGCAAATGTGAATAAGAATGTGCTCCAACCATGTCATCATAAAAGTTAAATCTAGGAGTTCCATACTCCTCATGTGGCACCATCAAAAAGAACCCTTTCACCCATACTTCATTGAGACTAATACTGCAAAACATGGAATTGTAGGATGTAGGAGAATGTACTAACTCACCCAAATGATCAAAAAGTTCAGGAGTTTCATCATGGGAAGGATCCATGTGGGTAGTATCATGCAGCTCCTTCAAAAGTGTGAACTCTTTGTCATGGTTTGGTTCCAATGTAGAGGAATCATGCTCTTCTTTAAAAATTGCATAACCTTCATCAAGAGGCAATTCAAATTCCTCTTCCACCACATCAAGTGTTTGGATCTCTTCAAGTTCATCTTCAAACACATCAAGAACATTCAAATTTTCACATTTCTCATGATCCACCATGTCATGAGAATCCTCCAAACAATCTACCATTTGACAATCTGAAACATAGGAGGAAAAACAAGTATCTTGCAACTTTTCAAGAAGTTGCTCATTTTGAATTGTGAGCTTATGAATATCCTCATTATTCTTCAAGTATGCATCATGTAACAATTCATTAAGCTCAAACAAATGGTTTCTATCAAAAAGCAAAGACATGAAATTACCTTTGATGTGGCACATTGCTCTTTGAATCTTCTCCATGTCTTCAAGGAAGGATGTTTCCTCCAATGAAGTAGCTCTCCAACAAGAATTTGACACCAATGCTTGAGTGTCATGGAGAATGCTGAGGGACTCTTGGATCTTATTTTCATTCATCTTTAAGGACTCTTCAAGAAAATGAGGCTCTTGCAAATGAACCTCCTCATCTTCTTCAATTTTGCTTGGACCAACTTCATGAAGCTCAAGTGGTGATGGGGAAGTTGATCTTGGTTCTTCTTCAACTGCTACAAGGTCTTCATTATCATGCTTAATGAAACTTGTACTTGTAGAAACACTTTCAAAAGTGATCTCTATGTCACCAACATAGAGGTGTGAGCACCCATCAGTAGGTACTCCTTCATAGTTTAAGCATCCATCAGTAGATGCTCTTTGGTTCATGTCTAAGCTAGAAGGTGTCTCGAAATGATCTTCCATATTTTCAATAGAATCTTCTTCATGCTCTTGTGATGTCTCTTCCTTTTGCTCCTTAAAGCAAGCTGATGCATTTTTCCCCTTGTTTTCCTTAGGATCAATATATTTGGAATCTCTTCTTGAATAAATCTCAAAAGCTCTCCTCAAGGAGGACATCATTTCATGCACACATATATGATACTCGCTCCAAGGGTTTTTACAAGAAGGGCATAAACCTTTCTTCACTAACTCCACATCTTCATTTTTGGGCCTATTTTCAAAAACATGTTCAGCATAGTACTCAAAAGACATGGCATTTTGTGTATTTTTGCTAAAAGCAAGATATTCTTGATATTTTTGATATTGTTGGGACAAGGTTTTATATTTTGCTCTCCATCTTTGGAACTCACTCATAGAATTATCCTTGGTTGGTGTGACACACTCATATTCATCAGATTTAAATTCATAAGAATAATCTTCATTTCTCTTGAAATTGTAAGAAGTGTTGCATGATGGCACCTCTTCCTCATACCATTCACATTCTGCTTCATATTGTTCATAAGCATCTACATATTCCTCATAAGAATTGTACTCATAGGATTCATCATAATAGTAAGACATGGCTGCCAATTATTCTTGAATGTATGTACCTAATACACAGGTGCAAGGACCATGCTCTGATACCACTGTAATGTCCCTTATTAGGAATTTTATTAAAATTACAATTTTTCACTTTTTTCCTTGGTTCGACCTTTGACTAGTTTCGATCTCTAGGTCCCAAATTTGCCCCAAATGATCCCAAATATTCTGAGAAGGTATATGAATGATATTAGAACATAAATATGTGTTTCAGGGATGCCTTTGTACCTTTAAAACACTTCTGCAAATACTCTTTCAATTCTGGTCAATGTAGGTAACTTTACTAGTGATTTCCCTTTGACTAGTATTGGTCTCTAGGTCTCAAATTGACTCCAAATGCCTTCAAATATTCAAGGAAGGTTTATGAATGATATTAGGAATTGAATATGATGTTCAGGGATAACATATGTCCACCAAAAGACCTCTGCAAACTCTCTTAATATTCTGGACCAAGTATGCAATTTTACAAGTAATTTGGGGTTCAAATCCCCCTAAGGTAAGTACTGAAAATGGCTTCCCAAATGCCTCCAAACCCACTCAAATTTATGAACATAGGTATGTAATGTGTTAAGTATGTTATTAAGGTCTCATTCGAAATCATCATCAATACATTGGCTCACAACAAGGTAGTGGGGAAATGGCATTGTTCTTCCATTAAAAATGAGATTTATACATTTCTACTTGGAATTTCGACTTGAAACTTTTTGGAGATGAAGAACAGAGTATTTACTTCATATTAAAAAAGAAATGGGGCATTAGAAGCTCCCCCAAAGAGTACAATAGCTCACCAAAAATGCCCTCCCTCAAGGATCAAGAATATGCCATCAAAACTGGAAATGGTTGAAGGAGCGAGCTGCAATAGAAGAAACCATGAGCTGCCCTGTAGCTTACACATGCAAATAAAGACTCCATTAAAGCTCCAAATGAAAGGTCTGAATGGCCTTTCCAATTGCCAACTTGGATGGGAATCTTTCACCCTCGAAATTGGCTAAGGCAAGAAACTAGTCATCCACTAGCTCTCCCTCTTCACAAATGCAATTGCAAATTCTACAAATGATCAAAAGACATTCTCATACTTCATTTCTACATTTTATAACCAACATTAGCCTTCTAAGGGTCGAAATCCTCTCAATAGATTCAATAGATTTTCATTTAGGAAATATTCCACATTTGCCACTTATCTCCTAGTTCCAACCTTCCATCTTCTCCCAAATTCGATTTTGAGTCTCTTTGGCTTCCCCAACTCCCAAATTCGCCTTATTTGAGCCTATTTTTGGGGCTGACATGTCATATTGGTCAGATGTCAGAGGTCAGGTCTGCAATTTGTCATAGTTGTCATAGATGCTCCATCATTGGTGTCATAGGGGCTAGGGAATCTAGCCCAAGTGTCCACAAACTTCCACTTTGACTCTTTATCTTCCATGGAGGTTACCAATCCTTCCAAATTCGACCTAAGATGCTCAATGAAATGTGTTATGACTTACCAACTCACCCAAGAGTGTTCACATTCCCATTAATTCGAATTTTCAAAAGAGAGATACCATGTATTATGAAAAATCAAGCTAGTGTGGGTCCCACATCCTCCATATGTCTCCAAAACCATTTGTCACTTAGGATTTCTATTAAATTTCTTTATTCACTCTATTTATTAAATACTTGAACCCTTCTAATGTCTAAACATCATTTATTATCCCCCTTATTCCAAATCCCAAAGCTTCCACCCCAAACCTAGGAAACTAGTAATTTTCCTCCTTGGCAATTATTTGACCCTTAACATCAATTTTACAAACTATAATGAATATGGCTAATGTGATTAGGCCATTGTGATCCAATTCCAAATTTGGGACATGACAGTACTCCTCACAATGATTTTTAGGGCTTATGCCCACGTACTTCCCACAGTTAAGCTGATAGGGATTATTCCCAGATCCGAACCTGCAACAGATGCGGAAAAAAAAAATTGGCAGAAATTCCACCCAACGAGCCCAAGAAAGTGCTCTGATACCAGATGTGAGGTACCTGCAACAATTAATTAATGAAAATGCACAAGATAGCAGAAATAACAAAACTCAGAATAGATTTATTTATCATGGGCCACTTCGAGGGGGGAACCTCCTTTGAGCAAGCTCAATACAAATAACTTCATGGTGCCTTCATTGGCCTCAACACAAACTTATATACTAAGTCTAGGCGCCAATACTATGGATCAATACCATGGAACATATAATACTATGGGACGACTTACAAATCATATGCGTCCAATACTATGGATCAATACTATGGGCTAATACAAACTATGGATCAACATATAATACTACGGGACGACTTACAAGGCATATGTGTCCAACAACAATATACTAACAAAGTAAAGAGAAGGGTTGACACGGGTTCCTAACACTCGACAAGTCAGGTAGGTCTAATGTTGCCAAAAATGGAAGTTGTCGATTAGGTTGCGGGAATGAATAATATTGATGGGCTGCTATGACACATGTCGGACCCTGCACTGCATATTATTGCATATTATACCAATAGGTATTTCTCGCGGGGTACTGTTGAAAGTTCTGTGAATTGAGGACCATCTGGTTAACCGGTTGTTGGTTGGGAATCATAGGATTCACCAATTGATTCAGAATTGAATTCTAAACCGGTTGTTGAGCATACTGTTGAGTGGGATTAAATGGAGTAGATACCTTGGGTTGTGGGATCCAGGCAGAGTTCCCAAATCCTTAATTGGGTGGATTCCCCATGCCTTGAGTAGGGGGAGGTGTCTGAAAGGGTTAACCCCATGGATTGTTCATTTTGCTATGATTAAGAGGCGGGGTTTGAGGGGGTGGGTTCCATTGATTGTTTGAGACACTGGGATAAAGTAATCCAGATTCAGATTGGGGGGGTAAAAAGATTGATGTTGATTTGTGTGCCCCCCAGTTAGATTTTGGTTTCCAAATATCTGTTACCCCCCAGTAGGTGGGATTTGTGGCCCCCAAGAAAGAAGTGGTCCTAATGAAGGAAATTGGTTGTTAGTCCCGCATGGGGTACTAACAAATGGTTTTCCTCCGCTAGGTTGGGTTTGTGGCCCCCACGGAGCAGATGATGCTGATGGAGGAGGTTGGTGATTGGTTCCACTTAGGGAACCAACAGATGATTGTCCTCCAAAAAATGAGGCTTGTGATCCCCATAGGGCAGATGGTCCTGGCAAAGGAGGTTGGTTATTGGTTCCGATTAGGGGACCAATGAACGGTTGTCCTCCAAAAATAATATAGATTGTGGCTGAATATTGACCCCCAATCACAGCAGGTGTTCTAACAGTAGAAATGGGTGGCCTTCCAACAGGAACATTAGAAGGAATTGGTTGTGCAGGTTGGCTAGTTGCACTAGTGGTACTGACTTGTGAAGATGATCGTGCACTAGTTCCAGATGATAAGGGCAATGACGAGAAAGTAGGGTTTGTCCCCTCAGTAGGAATGTTCCCCGAAGAAGAACCAAAAATGTCATTTGGTAATAGATGGGGGGAAGGTTGGAGGGGACTTTCCGGTGTCAATTGCATGGGTGATGAAAAAGTGTTGAAATCGTCGAGGGCTTGGACCATAGTGGTGTTCCATAATGATGAGGCTGGATAAAAAATGTTTGATGTTCTTGAGTCATCAGGGAAATATTTTGGATGGATCCAGTCTGTGGGTCCAGATCAACCTACGAATGATGTTCCATAGGTAATATTATAGGAAGTGGATTGGAGGCTCTGGAATCACGAGGATTTACCACTTGAGAAGTGGATATTGGTGGGTATTGTGAGGTCGAAGCCAATATTTGCACAGCTTCATGTCTAAATCGTTTTGTTGCCACTTGTTCATGGGCTAGAATAACCATTTATGCTCGTATGGATTCCATGATGTCATGGCCTAAGGGAAGGCATTCCGAATGATCTATTGCTAGAAGATCCAACTTCGTAGATACGTATAAGCAGGGAATAAGTTATGATAGGTGGGGTTACCAATTGTACAAAGGGTTGGTTAAAGTCCACATCTAAGTGGATCATCGAAGGGGGTGTTGGGTCGGATTCCTCAATAACCTCGACATATCCTTTAGGGAGATCAAATTGTGGGCATAACTGGAGCAGTTCTAGCCTCTGGAATAACTTCCAGAATAACGCTGACTTGGGGTGAGACACTAACCTCAGGTGCTAAAGTAGTTTCCACTGTGGTAATAACTTCTAGTGAAACAATGGATTGTGGTACAACACTAGTCTATGGGATAGTACTAGTCTCTGGGACTGTGCTATGGTTTGGGGTACCATAGAAGCTGGTGGTGTCGTACTAAGTGATTGTGGAACGGTTCCCCGACCAGCTGGCCTGCTAGTAGGGGGTGTGGGTATGCGTGAAGGTAGTGTACAACTAGTTCTAGGTACTGGTTCGGGACTCTTCCCTTGTTGTCTTCGTGATTTCCTTTTGTCCACCATGGAACAAGATTAAATGTGTTGGGGGAAGTCTCATTTGAAAAAGACTCAAAAACCCTGAAGCAACCGAATGTGCAAAAGGAGAGCTAGGAAAAGAAGAGGCGCGCAGGCCAAAAAAGCAAGCTCAAAAAACTACACTGAGACCGCTGTCACAGTAAGCAAGCGACAACAAAAATGGCCAGAAATCCAACAAGCGACACTAAAAATAAAAAGACCCTCTATAAGGTACAATAGTAGGAAATCCTCCTATCTAAGGTATAGATACCTCAACAGATCGTATCCTTCCAAGGTGATGAAATCCAAGTCGAACAATACGAAATGATTTACCAAAAGCTGAAAGGATATCCCTCTACCGAAAGGGATCCTAGGTAAAAGAGCCCTGGAAGGAAGGTCACTAGGATACCTCGTTCATGACACATCCTAGAAGGTTTACTAGAGCTTCTACCTTTGAGCCCTCATACAACCGGTATGAAGGCCGAAAACTACAAGGAAGACAATGGATTGATGTCCTTAGGAACTAAGTGGAGTGTGGTATTCCACAAAGTCTGGAACCATTCCTCATTGATTACTTCCATGAAACGGGAGGCCCTCCAAATAAATTGGTGTAAAACTGTGTCAAAAAATACAAGAGGATTTGAGCACCCTAAAGGAAAACAACTATGTATCAAATGTAAAGTGAAATGGGGGAATTATTTGGATTCATATCCCCGATGTATTACCTAACTACATAATTATTTTGTATCCTCAAGTGAGGTTAATGTGTCTTGAGTTAGGAGATTGATTTTAAGGGCTAGTCGTGTTACTCAAGAGGTGACAGAAGTGCAACTTGATGGTGTTATGACTTGAATCAAACTATGCATGTGTGAATGAATCAATGCAACTTTTATTTTCAATGAATTTCTACCTATGGAAAGGAGAGATTTCTTTCATTCGCAATTCACCAAGAGCTTCAAATTTCACTCTACAAGCCAAATGAGGGCCTAAAAAGCAAATCCAAGAAGTGCAGGGGTAAACACTGAAGTCACACAAGTCTGAAAATGGTCAGAGATCTGAGCTCAAACAAAAATCAGAAACCAAACTTAGAAGTCAAAATCAATCCAAGCAAAAAAATCCAAAATTTGGCCACTACACAAGGAATTTTCACTCCCTTAAAGGCAGCCTAGACGCGGAATTTAGGAATTTTTGCGCTCTACTATACAAAGGGGGTGCATAAATTAGGATGTTTTCGCTCTGTGGTGTATGTGGGGGGCGCGAAAATTCATTGTAAGTGAATGGGGGCGCAAGTTTTGAAGAAAATTATATTGTTTTCTCGGGTTTGCAGACCCAGAGAAGTAAAAAATGAGGATCAAACTTATAACTGGAGGCTATAGATTAATATGATGCAGAGAAACTAGATCAAAATAGACCAAAAATCAAGCATATAAAAAATCAAATAGATCAAAATCAGAGATCAAATAACCTAAGTGAGAACTAGAATCTCCCCAGAGTCACCAATTTTTGTATCAGTAAATCCGTCCTACAGATAATTATATCTACTCAAAGACTAAACCAAGTTCCTACAAGTCTAATCTAAGACAGAATCAAAACAACTGGTGATCTACTCTCCTATATTTAACACATTACAAAAAGCTTTTGAATGTTGAGAAGGGAGAGAATGGCAAGACCCAACTCGAATCTGTTGGTTGTCCTTGCTCCAAATCCAACTTGATTTCCAAGGATTGTACTTGCTTAAGCAAAACAAGAAACAGTACTTCCAAACACAAGATGTAAAGGTTAAGATCTAATCTATATAGAATATGGCATGCATCCAAATATATGAAAAACACACATAGGAGAATAGGCCAAGTTATATTAATGAGAGCTCAAGAAGATCAAGATACAGTTACCCTTGATGTCCAAGCAATAACTCCTCCTTCCAAGCTCTGCCTCTAGCTATCTCTGCAAATCTCCTAAGACCATAATTTTGATGCCTCAAAATGTTCCCCCCTTGGCTCATGCATGGTCTCCTTCTTATAGGATTTGGGAGATCAACCACTTAGAGAGGAAGGTGGATCTAGGTGAGTGAATAGTGGATCAAGAGGTTGAACCAGGCCAAAGAGGGAGGATGAGTTAGGATTTGAGAGGAACCCCAATCCCAAGAAAATCTCTTCGAGGATAAGATCCACTTTCCAAGCCAAGAGGTAGTTAAGAGATTTTCTCTCCCCATGAACTGAGCAAGGTGTGAAAATATTGATATTTTCGTGCCCCTGCAGGTATGCAGAGCGTGAAAATAAGGGATTTTTGCATCTTGCAACACTAGCAGGCCGCAAAAATAATGGTAAATTATGGTCAAATGAAGTGACACTTGGATCAATGAGTTGGCTTTCGGCTGAGGTAAGTTGGATTTGTCTCCAAGGACTCTAGATAAGTCCAAGGAGGGGACCAATAGGGATCAACACTTGTTAGGAGGTTGCGCCATTAGGTTTTGCATGGTGGTATGGCATGAAGACATGAAATGGCAATTAAAGTGAGACTTTGAGGTATAACAGCTTCAGGAAGAAGAAGCATGCATGATTAATAGGCTACAGGAGAGGGAGCGACAGGAAGAAATTATTTGGCGTTAGAAACCTAGAGTTAGCTGGCTAAGAGATGGGGAAATAAACACTCAATTCTTCCACGGATTGATAATCCAAAACCACTCGCAAAACATAATTCTCATGATTAAAAATTCTAATGGGGACAGAATGGAAACCAGGGAGGAGATTGAGGAGGAAATAGGCCATTACTTTCAGGATATTATGAATGAACCTGTCCTAGATAGAAGCAAGGACATTGAACAAATAACATAGCATATCCCCACTCTAGTCTCTCAGGATCAGAACGACCTATTAATTAAGCCAGTGACTCTTCTTGAAGTTGAAGAAGCGGTGAACCAAATGGCTGATGGGAAAGCACCAGGACCATATGGCTTCACAATCAACTAGTTTCATCACTTTTGGGATTTCATCAAGAGCGAAGTCTGGCAGATTGTGGAAAACTCTAGACTCTCTAAGAAAATTCTCCCTGCTTGCAATGCCACCTTTATTACTCTTCTTCCTAAGAGTGATGGGACGGACTCGCTGGGTAAATTTCGACCCATATCCCTCTGCAATGTTCTCTACAAAATTGTAGCCAGGGTAATTTCTAATCGCCTCAAACCCATCCTTCCTTCCCTTATTTCTCCCGAGCAATCAAGATTTGTTGAAGGTCGTCAGATTATGGATGGCATTATCCTTGTTCATGAAGTTCTCCACTCTCTCAAAACAGAGAAGATACCTGGGATGATGTTGAAACTTGACATTGCTAAAGCCTTTGACAAGCTCAACTAGTAGTTCATCCGCGCAATGTTGAGAGCTTTTGTCCTTGAGGAAGATTGGATCAAGTGGATTATGAGTCTTATATCGACAACATTCTTCTCCATTCTTGGGGAAAACCATAAAGGTGAAAAACCCCAATAACTTCCTCAGAGATAGATAGAGCAATGATACAACCAACCAAGAGAGATAGCCATAACCTAGCAGCAGATCCTCCTCCTCCATAAGTGCGCCACTCCTCCTTGGGTGCATGTGTGAGAAGTGAGTGAGAAAATAGAGTGCCTCCCGCACTCTATTTATACTTGACTTGACTTGCCTTTTTACCTAACTCATGTAGGCTCGAACTTTACCACATAACATAATGCTGAGTGGGCCGACCCCCAATAGGGTGGTCTAATAACCCTTTGACCCACATGGCTGACCCCCAATAGGGTGGTCTAATAACCCTTTGACCCACATGACTTATACAGGGCCGACCCCAAATAAGGTGGTCTAATAACCCATCAAGTATAAGTTACGACACTTCCTTATAGAGGAATAATACCATCTCTATAGGAATACAATATACATATATGTGAAATACATTCCGAAGTTACATATACATCAACACTCCCTCTTAACTAGGAAGGTATTTCTCAGCACAGTTCTTCTAGCACAAGTCATCTTCTCTGGATCATCGTCACTAGATAATCGTCATCGAGTCATCATCATCGTCACTGTTGCTGCTATCTCAATCAATCTCTGAATCTACTCGTCATAGGAAGTTCTACAGAGCCAGTCCTTTTTCATACTGGATGTAGGCCCACCACCTGCAGGTCTTCATCATCACTGGCCATACTGTGGAATCCTCAGCACTTATTACGTGCGTCACAAAACCTCGAAAGAGCATCCCAGGATGTTACGGGTACACAACTCCGACCTGTAGGATCTCCCAGGGCGCTATTACATTTGACCCCACCACAAAACCTCGAAAGTGCATCTCAGGATGTTACGGGTACACAACTCCGACCTGAAATCTCCCACGGCACAAATTACATGTGGTCCACCACAAAACCTAGCAAGAGCATCTCAGGATGTTACGGGTACACAACTCCGACCTGAAATCTCCCAGGGCACAAATTACATGTGGTCATGGCAAAACCTCGAAAGAGCATCTCAGGATGTTACGGGTACACAACTCCGACCTGAAATCTCCCAGGGCCCAAATTACATGCCATGGGACAAAACCTCGCAAGAGCATCTCAGGATGTTACGGGTACACAACTCCGACCTGAAATCTCCCAGGGCACAAATTACATGTCCTCCCAGAGCAATGTCTCGAAAGAGCATCCCAAGTTGTTACGGGTACACAACTCCGACCTATAGGATCTCCCAGACATGCTCATCTGCACAACCTGATCCACGGCCACAGAGTATCAACCTGATACTCACCATACATCATCCTGATGTACTCATGATCGTCCTGATCATCATCACTGCAACGTCCTGCTGCATGTCATCTGGAGCAACATCCTGAAGCTCATCATCCATGATCATCCTGATCATCATCACTGCAACGTCCTGCTGCATGTCATCTGGAGCAACATCCTAAAGCTCATCATCCATGATCATCCTGATCATCATCACTGCAACGTCCTGTTGCATGATCCACCTGATCATCAATGCATCCACCTGATGCATACCAAGTATCTACCTGATACATATCATCATACATGATCCTCCTGATCATACAATGTATCCACCTGATACATGATACATATCACCATACATGATCCACCTGATCATACAATGTATCCACCTGATACATATACAGATACATGGTCCAAGCATCCAACATGATGCATATACAAAATACATACACATGATCCAACTGATCATATCCAGCATCCAACATGATGCATACATACATAAATGATCCAACTGATCATATCCAGCATCCAACATGATGCATACATACATAAATGATCCAACTGATCATATCCAGCATCCAACATGATCCATACATACATAAATGATCCAACTGATCATATCCAAGCAGAAACCAGAACATCATCCTGATGCCCATTATCCAGCGCTTACATCCACAGCCATATGAAGGATCCTCCTTCCAACATGCTTGAAATGGCTTCAGCAAATGTGTCCATCACTTCTTCCTCGAAGTGTCCTCGATCTGAAGAACGCCAAGCCTCTCTCTGAAGTACTTGAACTTCACTCTGGCTAGCGGCTTCGTCAGCACATCTGCAATCTGCTCGTCCGTCACAACATACAGAAGCTTCACAGCTCCTCTCTGCACCATATCCCTGATATAGTGATATTTGATCTCTATGTGTTTCGACCTATCGTGAAACACTGGGTTCTCGGACAGCTTCACATAACTCTGGTTATCACAGAAGATACCAGTAGCCTCCAATGGGAGATCAAATAACTCAGACAGTAGCTTCCGTAGCCATACTGCCTCACAACTAGCTGAACAGGCTGCAACATACTCTGCCTCAGCTGTACTCAGTGCTACGCAGGACTGCTTCCTGCTAAACCAAGACATCACACCTGATCCCATACTGAAGCAACTTCCAGATGTGCTCTTCCTATCTGCAGCACTGCCAGCCCAATCTGAATCAACATAACCTTGCAGGTTAAACTTTTGATTTGCCTCATACCTGAGCCCATAATCCACTGTACCCTTCAGGTACCTCAGAACATGCTTTACAGCAACCAGGTGAACACTCCTCGGATCCGTCAGGAACTGGCTCAATGTGTTCACAGCAAAGCAAATGTCTGGTCTCGTGTTCGTCAGGTACATCAAGGACCCAATCATCTGACGATACATAGAGACATCAACTGGCTCAGATGAAGCATCACATAGAAGCTTCAGATTTGATGCCATAGGTGTGGCCATGGCCTTGTAGTCCATCATCCCGAACCTCTTCAAGATCTCTACTGCATACTTCCCTTGTCCAAGGAAGATTCCATCACTCTGCCACACCTCCATGCCAAAAACAAATAGTGCATCAACCCCAAGTTCTTCATCTCGAACTCGGCAGTAAGCTTCCACTGCATGTCGGCAATCAATCTATCTTCACCTGTAACAAACAGGTTATCCACATACAACTATTCAAGAAAGCTGTCTTGAAATCCATCTAGTGTATCTTCTATTTCATCACTTTCATATTTCTCTATGCTGCCATCTGCAACATGCTTGATCTGATAGTTCCATTTGGAATTCACAACAGACTTCCCTTCAGCTCTTGGGACCGCATCCCAAACATCGTTCTTCATGATCGACGGATCATGGCATTCTTCCCGTTTCTTTATCGCAGATCCTAGGAACTTAAATATCTTCAATAGATATCTTTGTTGCTGGAACAAATGTTATAGTCCTTTTTGTAGGTGAAGATATACGGTCTTTCCTACAAAACAGGTTAAATTGCATGATTAGAAACATCTCATAATTTTCAGAACAAATTCTTACACATAAAGAAATATGTCATACAGTCATGCAATTATCTTAGCCAATGCTTCAATATACTATTTATCCATATCCCGTAACTTTCTAGATGCCTTCCAATCTCTACCAGAACATTGTTAAGAGTGTGCACAACTCCCAACATGTCAGCAAAGAGGTTTCATTCTAGATAAGTAGCGATGGAATGTTGTACAGTGCCATAGGCTACTTACCCATGCATATTAGTAGTATACTGTTCATCAATGCAATTATTCTAATGTGCATAATACACAACCTAATTCTAGGAACATCAATATATACATCATTGAACAGTATTATTTAAACAAGCACATATGCAAGAAATGATAATTAAAAATACTTATCTTTGTTTGGTTACTAGGTGGACTCCCTCTGAGTCTTTGCTTCCTTGTAGGAGCTGCTGAAGTAGCTTCTTCTACACCTTTCTATTATGGAATGTAGAAAGATGGTCAACTCCCTCCGAATATCTGCATCCTTGCATAAACTACTGCAGTGTACTCCTTTGCTTTCTTGCAGGAACAACTAGAGTGTGCTCCCTCTTGATCTTTGCTTCCTGAATTACCTGTTCTTGAGCTCATATTCATCCTTGGTCCCTATGCATGCTTATTAGTATCATGATTGTGTTATCCTTGTGAACTCATATAAAATCATACATTCATTAGTATACTATTAAAACACAATAATCTTAAGCATGTATACTCATGATCATTTCAAACAGAAAATAATAAGCATTAGCATTCAAGGTTTATGTAGGATTCTTATGGTTAGTCAAATCATAAGAAACATAACATGTCTAAACCTGTAATTACTCAAACCTATGACTCTTCGGGTTAGTTGAATCATTAATCAAGATAAGAGATATAATATGCGTAAAACCTGTGATTATTCAAACCTATACCTTCATGATTCTTCTGGTTAGTCATATCATCAATTATGGTAAGAAACATAATATGCATACAACCATGATTATTCAAACCTATGACTTCATGAATAATCATTATCAACAACAGTATAAGATCCTAACACAAGGTAGGATTCTATCTTGATATAGGAAAAACATACCTGGATTAGCATGCTAGTTAGTTATGTCTAACATACTCACATGATGTCTTCTTGTTCTTCTTCAATGACTTGTGCTAGTAACTTGTATATCTCATAGGTTAGCCATTATAAAACCAAGTTATACATACCTCATAAATGGATCTTCTATGAGATCCATGACAATGGATGAGTCTTTATCCTCATGTCATCATGATCATATGTTCTTGAACTGGAACATGATTTGTCTTTCTTGGTGTACCTTTCATGCTAGTAGACAACATAAACCTCATACAACACCATAATGCATTAGTACAATCATAAGTGGCAACACCCTAACCAATGAATATCTTCTATCATGCATTCATAATTTTGTTAAGTTGATACGACAAATCTAAAATCAAGATTGTACTAACCGTAATAACATGAAGACAAACATACCATAAACTTAATCATGAACAAATCTCAAAACATACCTCGATGAGTCATACCTGTCGATATCGCTTGTAATCTCCTTATGTAAAGCCTTAGCCTCATCTCCCTCTGAAACAGGAACTCCTTCACTTATGCAGATGACCAATCCATCTTCTTCTAGGATTAACCCTATCCACTTGATTTGAAAGAACTGGACCTGGAGCTGGATATGGGTTTGTCAAAGAAACCCCAAAAATTCAAACTTTGAATTTCAAACTTCCGAAAGGATAGTAATAGGCGCCTTGATGAGCTGATCAAGCTGGTATATTTAGAATTTGAAAACTGCAAAGTTTCACTCCTTAATTTTTCCTTTGAAACTTCCAGATTCACTGGACGTGACCCTGAAATGGGGTTTGATGAAGCCCACTCTTTTGCCCCATCAAAAGGTTTGATCCAAAGCTCTAAGCTTCTATTTTTCTGAGGAGCTTCCAGCGGTGGTCACAGATTTCAAAAATTCCCATTTTTACAGAAGCCCTAATTTTCCACTTTTCTAATCAAAGTCCCGAACTAGGGTTTTATCAAGCCCGGCCTTCTGCCCAACCAAAAATTCTGATCTTGGTCTCTAAATTTTTATTTTGATGAGTAGCATTCAGCCGTGGTCTCCGATTACAAAAATTCCAACTTTCTCCAAAGCCCTAAATTCCGGAAGCCATGAATGAAGGTACAAAAAAATAATTCTGTTTTGATAGAAATATGTACCTGATTGTTTCTGGTGTAACTCCAAAATTTTTGATCCACAGGGTCTGAAAACGTTTCCTGAGATAGCCTGACCTGTTGGCTTTCCATCCTGACAGGTCTGACCTCAATTGGATTTTCTGAGAGAGAGTTATGCCAAATGTCGCAACGTGACCTGTTTTGGAATAATACAGGAGAGCGAACTTGTACGGAGTGCCACGTGTCACTGTTTCAACTTTGGCCTCTGAAAACCTTTCCTGAGATAGCTCGTCCTGTTATCTTTCCATCCTGACAGGTCTGACCTCAATTGGATTCTCTGAGAGAGATTTATGCCAAGTGTCGCAACGTGACCTATTTATGGGTTAATACAGGAGAGCAAACTTGTACGGCGTGCCACGTGTCACTGGTTCAACTTCGGCCTCTGAAAAAATTTTATGAGATAGTACAGTCTGTGTACTACCTGTCACTTTTCTCGAAATTTCATTTGGAGCTTCCTAGCCCAAGTTATGCTCTTTTTCCCAAGGTCACCTGATTTTGACTCAGATCTGGAAGAGGCAGAAACCCTATATTGTACAGATCATAAATCACAAAGTACAACTAATTAGAGGTTGTCCTTTGGACACAAGGTACCTGGAGATTTAATATTCATCCTGTAACAATTTCAGATCCGAAAAATTCTCCAAAACGGATTTATAGTGAAAGTGCTACGATGACTGGTTTTTGCTATATCAAGCCCTAGCATCGTAAGTGCAACAAGTGTCATACATGCCATATCATGCCTTCTTTCAGGCTAGCTCTGATACCATGTTAAATTTTCAGAATTTACTTCAATCTGATCTAGGATCTTAACTGAGAGAACAACATGTACAGCATATCTACAGCATATCAATCATGGAGACAATAATGCAAGCACACAAGAGACACAAAGATTTACTTGGGGAAAACCATAAAGGTGAAAAACCCCAATAACTTCCTCAGAGATAGATAGAGAAATGATACAACCAACTAAGAGAGATAGCCATAACCTAGCAGCATATCCTCCTCCTCCATAAGTGCGCCACTCCTCCTTGGGTGCATGTGTGAGAAGTGAGTGAGAAAATAGAGTGCCTCCCGCACTCTATTTATACTTGACTTGACTTGCCTTTTTACCTAACTCATGTAGGCTCGAACTTTACCACATAACATAATGCTGAGTGGGCCGACCCCCAATAGGGTGGTCTAATAACCCTTTGACCCACATGACTTATACAGGGCCAACCCCAAATAAGGTGGTCTAATAACCCATCAAGTATAAGTTACGACACTTACAATATAAATGACGACACTTCCTTATAGAGGAATAATACCATCTCTATAGGAATACAATATACATATATGTGAAATACATTTCGAAGTTACATATACATCAACACTCTCTCTTAACTAGGAAGGTATTTCTCATCACAGTTCTTCTAGCACAAGTCATCTTCTCTGGATCATCGTCACTAGATAATCGTCATCGAGTCATCATCATCATCACTGTTGCTGCTATCTCAATCAATCTCTGAATCTACTCGAGATAGGAAGTTCTACAGAGCCAGTCCTTTTTCATACTGGATGTAGGCCCACCACCTGCAGGTCTTCATCATCACTGGCCATACTGTGGAATCCTCAGCACTTATTACGTGCGTCACAAAACCTCGAAAGAGCATCCCAGGATGTTACGGGTACACAACTCCGACCTGTAGGATCTCCCAGGGCGCTATTACATGTGACCCCACCACAAAACCTCGAAAGTGCATCTCAGGATGTTACGGGTACACAACTCCGACCTGAAATCTCCCACGGCACAAATTACATGTGGTCCACCACAAAACCTAGCAAGAGCATCTCAGGATGTTACGGGTACACAACTCCGACCTGAAATCTCCCAAGGCACAAATTACATGTGGTCATGGCAAAACCTCGAAAGAGCATCTCAGGATGTTACGGGTACACAACTCCGACCTGAAATCTCCCAGGGCCCAAATTACATGCCATAGGACAAAACCTCGCAAGAGCATCTCAGGATGTTACGGGTACACAACTCCGACCTGAAATCTCCCAGGGCACAAATTACATGTCCTCCCAGAGCAATGTCTCGAAAGAGCATCCCAAGTTGTTACGGGTACACAACTCCGACCTATAGGATCTCCCAGACATGCTCATCTGCACAACCTGATCCACGGCCACAGAGTATCAACCTGATACTCACCATACATCATCCTGATGTACTCATGATCGTCCTGATCATCATCACTGCAACATCCTGCTGCATGTCATCTGGAGCAACATCCTGAAGCTCATCATCCATGATCATCCTGATCATCATCACTGCAACGTCCTGCTGCATGTCATCTGGAGCAACATCCTGAAGCTCATCATCCATGATCATCCTGATCATCATCACTGCAACGTCCTATTGCATGATCCACCTGATCATCAATGCATCCACCTGATGCATACCAAGTATCTACCTGATACATATCATCATACATGATCCTCCTGATCATACAATGTATCCACCTGATACATGATACATATCACCATACATGATCCACCTGATCATACAATGTATCCACCTGATACATATACAGATACATGGTCCAAGCATCCAACATGATGCATATACAAAATACATACACATGATCCAACTGATCATATCCAGCATCCAACATGATGCATACATACATAAATGATCCAACTGATCATATCCAGCATCCAACATGATCCATACATACATAAATGATCCAACTGATCATATCCAAGCAGAAACCAGAACATCATCCTGATGCCCATTATCCAGCGCTTACATCCACAGCCATATGAAGGATCCTCCTTCCAACATGCTTTAAATGGCTTCAGCAAATGTGTCCATCACTTCTTCCTCGAAGTGTCCTCGATCTGAAGAACGCCAAGCCTCTCTCTGAAGTACTCGAACTTCACTCTGGCTAGCGGCTTCGTCAGCACATCTGCAATCTGCTCGTCCGTCACAACATACAGAAGCTTCACAGCTCCTCTCTGCACCATATCCCTGATATAGTGATATTTGATCTCTATGTGTTTCGACCTGTCGTGAAACACTGGGTTCTTGGACAGCTTCACATAACTCTGGTTATCACAGAAGATACCAGTAGCCTCCAACGGGAGATCAAATAACTCAGACAGTAGCTTCCGTAGCCATACTGCCTCACAACTAGCTGAACAGGCTGCAACATACTCTGCCTCAGCTGTACTCAGTGCTACGCAGGACTGCTTCCTGCTAAACCAAGAGATCACACCTGATCCCATACTGAAGCAACATCCAGATGTGCTCTTCCTATCTGCAGCACTGCCAGCCCAATCTGAATCAACATAACCTTGCAGGTTAAACTTTTGATTTGCCTCATACCTGAGCCCATAATCCACTGTACCCTTCAGGTACCTCAGAACATGCTTTACAGCAACCAGGTGAACACTCCTCGGATCCGTCAGGAACTGGCTCAATGTGTTCACAGCAAAGAAAATGTCTGGTCTCGTGTTCGTGAGGTACATCAAGGACCCAATCATCTGACGATACATAGAGACATCAACTGGCTCAGATGAAGCATCACATAGAAGCTTCAGATTTGATGCCATAGGTGTGGCCATGGCCTTGTAGTCCATCATCCCGAACCTCTTCAAGATCTCTACTGCATACTTCCCTTGTCCAAGGAAGATTCCATCACTCTGCCACACCTCCATGCCAAAAACAAATAGTGCATCAACCCCAAGTTCTTCATCTCGAACTCGGCAGTAAGCTTCCACTGCATGTCGGCAATCAATCTATCTTCACCTGTAACAAACAGGTTATCCACATACAACTATTCAAGAAAGCTGTCTTGAAATCCATCTAGTGTATCTTCTATTTCATCACTTTCATATTTCTCTATGCTGCCATCTGCAACATGCTTGATCTGATAGTTCCATTTGGAATTCACAACAGACTTCCCTTCAGCTCTTGGGACCGCATCCCAAACATCGTTCTTCATGATCGACGGATCATGGCATTCTTCCCGTTTCTTTATCGCAGATCCTGGGAACTTAAATATCTTCAATAGATATCTTTGTTGCTGGAACAAATGTTGTAGTCCTTTTTGTAGGTGAAGATATACGGTCTTTCCTACAAAACAGGTTAAATTGCATGATTAGAAACATCTCATTAATTCATGGAGTACATATGGCCAATCAACACAGCTGGACCCCGCTAATTGTAGAAGGGGACTCTCAGGTCATCTTAAACATGGAAACAAAGATTCATCACAGAAACTCTATCACCAAGGTGGCCATGTCCTAGAGATTAGAAGAGCGGTTGGAAAAGCTAATTGAGATTATGCATCCCACGCTGGCTCTAACTTTTAACCATGTCAAGAGAAGTGGCAACAAGCTGGCTGACATGCTGGACAACCTCGGGACTAATACCCGTCGATCTATTAATGCTAGAGTTTGGGTGGCATTGGATGATGTGAATGCCCGGGATAAATGTATAGAGATCATGATCTAGGACATGACGCGAAATCATGAAATGGAGGAGCAAGGACAACAAGTGGGCCCTCGTCCAGCCATGTGACGAAAGGGATTGTAGGCCAGATAGTCGAGGGTTTTCGGGAGGAGGTAAAATGGCCTTAATTACCATTTAATCTGGCCTTACTAAAGTCTTTTCAAAACAACAGATTGTGGGTGTAGTTATGATCAATGCGGGTGGCGGATCCAACCACCAGCTTGGGATGTATTTTCACAGGACTACAGAGCACGAGCATATTTTAATGGCTTGTACGAGGCTAATTATGGCCCAAAATGAAAATTTCCTATATAGAGTATGGAAAGGTGGCAACATTAGATGTGCGAGAAAGGCTCAAATATGCATGCACTCTACCATTATCGTTCTGATAACTAGGACATAGGTTGTCCAGAGGATTAGAAATATGGAAGGCCATCGTGCAAAGGAAGGTGAGAGTAATATGTATGGGAACAAAATGTGGCCAAAAAGGGAAGAGGCACCCGCGGATGAGGGTTGAAGGGTAACTCAGGCGCAAAAGAAAGCAATGTGGGAGGCACACATGTTCAAGCTGGGCTTACCATCAGTCATCCAACAGGAAATAAAGGACGCGGAATAGAGACTATGGCGGGAGATGGATAAGGATACCCTATTGGAGGAGTGCCGGAAAATGGAAGACTGGAGTCTCTATGAACGGACGGTGGCGCTCTTTTGGGTAATGAAGAACTTGATGGGGCATGTGATGTGGGAGCGGATTGAGAAGCCTGAAGGAGATGAACCCCCGACTCACTAGTGGAAAGCGCATCACACCGAGACAAAATAGATGCACCAGAAGATGGACGCCATACTACATTCTCTGGGCATCTAATACCCAACTGCTCAGTCTTCTTTTGTGGGTGGTGGTCAGCAAGGTCTCTTTTTGGACCTGTCGTATATTCTGCTATGAAGGTTTTCTAGGTATGGGGTCTATATCACAGGGTCAGTCATGGTTTGGATATCTATGTTAATTTGGTATGTTAGTCGTTTTAGTGCTGGTAAGGTCAAAAGTTTTAGTGTTTGGGTTATGTCCTGTAGTTTAGATTTTAATGCAATGAAAGCTTGTAAGGAATGTATGTTTGAAATCTTCAGTTTCTTTAATTTTGGCTTAGTCCTATGGGAAAGTGGGTGTTCTGGTATCTTTCATGTTTTGAGGTCAGATAGCCAAGAAATGCAGGCGACCAACAGAGCCTTGGCCTATTTTGATCAGATGTAAATTTTATCCTTTTATATAATACAAAATTACCTTACAAAAAAAAAGTGCTCAAAAGTGTATTTGCAATGTTTTATTGTAGATTGACAATCTCAATGGGGTCAGTGGTTACTTCTAACAGAATGGTGGTATAATACAATTTATCATGTTGCCACTCAAATGACTCCTTTTGAAGTTGTCTATGGCCCAAATCTCCCCCCAATACTAGCATACTTACCAGACATCTCTAAGGCACCAGAGGTCGACAAAACATTCACAACTTAAGCGAACATTCTCCACTCTCTTAAGGATAATCTAGTAATTACATGTTGTTTGGTACTCACTTTGGAGTCAAAAGACTAAGTCATGTGTATTTTGATTTACGTTTTGAAATATCAAATACAATGATTTTATTATTGGAAAGAAATTAAAAAATATTGTAATGACTAATATTAGTTAGAAGCAATATGTTGATTGACATAATTCAGAACACCATTTTGAATATGGGGATCATGTATTCTTCTTCCTACAATCATGTAAGAAGACCTCACTTAAGCCCAACCACCACTTGAAGTTGGCTTCAAAGTTTTATGTGCCTTATAATGTCCTCAAACATGTTGGTTGTATTACTTACAAATTGGAGCTATCTATCCACTCTAGGATTCATCCCATCTCTCATATATCATGCTTTAATCCTATAGTGGATAGATAGCTCCAATTTGTTGCTTTTTAAGGGGGAGGGCGTGTTAGGGTCCTACCCTAACCCCCAAAAATATATAGATAAGATGCTATGTATTGAGGCCATCTATATTACATAAGGCCCATGAAGTAGAGATATTGTGAAAGCAATTTTTGTAAGAAGACTTACTGGAACGATTTGCCTATTGAAAGTTCCTCCATTAAGAAGGCTTACTAGAAGGTCATGCCTACTAGATATTTCATTCACTCGAAACTGTGTAAAGGAGTAGAAGTAATGTAATAAGATGTGTTGTGAAATATATTGTAATTAGAGCTCTACAACCCAATATGGGGGAAATGTTGTCACGTACGTAACATAACACTTCATTACCAAAAATAAAATAAAATAAATTAAAAAATACATGTCGGCTCATAAAATAAATAAAAAAATTATGAAAATTAATTTAAAAAATCCATGTCGGCCTATAAAATAAAAAAATAAAACTTAATTTGATTCTATCAAGAAAGAGAGGGATCAATTTTTTTGAATATAAGACTAAAAAAATTAAACCTCAAGAAATTGAATCCCTCTCGGTGCTTGATAGATCCAGGTTTAAGATGGATCTATGCTGGTAATATTATATTGAAGAAAATTAGTATGAAATAATGTGCACATGATAAACAAAAGCGACAATTGAATAGTAATAAGGGGATATCTAGGTTTTGGTCATGAAATTAGTCAAAGGAGTTGTCAAACAATGGTAAAAAAAGGTACAATGGTAATCTCGACACCCCCCTTCTATCCTATCAAAAAGATATTATTTGGAAAAATCCAAGTGGAGAAGGAACATTGTTGGCTAGTCTATTAGGGTGGATTAGAGGTCTATATAAGGAGAATTTGAAGGATTAAGTAACAATACCAAGCAGCTTCCTAAAGACTTGAGATAAACATCTAAGGTTGATAATCACATCTACAAAGTTTGAATATGGTGATCAATAAATGGGAGCTCACCAAATGGTATAGATATGCTTTGGGTTTATAGCTTTTAGAGAAAACTCTCATAAAGTATATCATAACAAATTATCAAGTCAAGGGGAGTATAGACCTAAAACTAAGTGTGAGAATGTTTATTTTTTAGTGTGGTGTGGAGAAATTTTTACACATACAAAATATAGAGAAATAATTTTTGAATGGGGACTTGTTCTCTAAATTCATATAACTTACATATGCAATAGTAGTGTAATACCCCTAGTTTTGAGTTGGAATATATTTATCCAAAATTATGTAAATCATGTAAATATGCTAGTGTAAATTCCTAGTGCGGAGCTTAAGGCCAAGGCCCGACTAGTGAATGGCTAGGCATGTATGATGTATATATTTTATTTGGACTATTTGGTTGGATTTTATGTTGATTTAAAATATATGTAAATATTATGTGCATAAATAATAAAATGGTCCAACAATGGTTGTGTAAAGAGAACCAAAGGGGCTATTATTCCACCAGAGGGGAAGAGGAAAGGGGGTCTATGGGAAACTAAATCCTTGTTGCCAAGTGTCAACCTTGGAACTCACCCAAAATTCTGCCACGTGATGAGAATAAGCCAATTATATCCTTTTTTTACTATTTTCCAATCATTAATGCATGTGTGAGGTTGGTGGGAAAAGTCACCTCATGCAGTTATGGAAGCATGGGACTGAATGCACTTTTGTGACATTTTTGTCATAACAGAAGTTAGTCTGCAGCTGCCAGGAGTCCTTTCTTCTACTGTCAGAAGTTATGTCAGTTGTCTTTTCTCCATTTTCACACATGCCTTGGAGTCAACCCTCATTTTCTCATTCTTTAATGTAAATCTACACTAGGCAGAGCTATCCATTGTTGTCCATGAGCACACCAAACTGTCCCTAACCTAGAAATTCGAATTTGGAGACCATGTTGCAGATTTGGAAGGGGAAAATGATAGATGTAGGTGAGTAGAGAGGTTGGGCAAGCTAGGAACCCTTACCCATTGAGTTATGATGCTCGTACATGCTTGAGAAACCACGAATTGAGGCTATAGGTAGTTCTATAGCAGTACATATCATATTGGAATTCATTTATGCACACACTAGAATCACTAGGTAAGATGGATCACCGAAGAGAACTATGGATCGGTGAAGGGGATGCTTGAGCTAGGAGGGTGTTGTGTGGGGCAAGTATTGTGGAAGCCAAGGCTGTGAGGGTTGAGTGAGACCCCTGTAGAGCTCTGTATGAGAATTTGTCTAAGCATAGAGATCATAATGGGTTGTGGGCCGAGACATAGAATTCTATAGGTGTTTCCTTCACCCTGGTGGCCTCATAGCCCAGCTTGGGGATGGCTCTCAACATAAAGAGTATATGTTGGACATAGTGCTTATGGTTGGGTGGAAAATCGCTCTTACACAGCCAATTGCTTGGATCTGCATTGGACAAAGATAAGTATTCTCATGCACATGAATCTGAAATGTTTTTATTTGATGCATGTACTATTTATGCTTGTATAAATGCATGTTGTGTGTGTGGATCAATTCTATTTCCGTCGTGTATGTTTATTTACATTTCTGCACACATTTTACTTGTTGAAATTCGTATTATGGATTTGGGGCGAAATTTGAGAGCTCGAATTTAGTTAGCATCCCCTCCCGATGGTCGGATTGTGTGAGGGGGACACTACAACTAGTAGGAGGATATTGATCCAATGAAAGAAAACTTCTCTACTGCCACAATTGGGTGAGGTTTTGCTACCTCTAATACTTATATCAAGAATTTTATCTAGTAAAGGAAGATTTCTCCAATGCCCCAATATAGGTGATGTTATTCTTGCCACTTCCAAAGTTTTAGTCTAGAAAAATCCTTGAGGGCATAGGGGATATAGTAGGAATATTCATAGGATTATATTAGGGAACAAAAGCAAAAAGGTACACATTGTATATCAGGATCTACATCTTGACAAATATGTAAGCCCACTTATAAAATCATTTACTACATTATAAGAGTTTTGAATGGGCATAACTCCTTAACTATGAGTATGTACCTTTTAAAGGTAGGACATGTGATGTATATGGACATCCAATGTAAGCTTGCCCAATAAATGTTCAGATCATACCAAAGAAGGTTAATGTGAAAGAATTTCAAGAGGTAGAAGCAAAAGAAAAAGTCACAATGAAAACATAGAAACAAGAAAGCAATAAGACATTGAATATAGATGAATTTGTAGTCTTGATTCAATGAAAAAGGAAAAGGGAACATTTGAAAAAGCATGAGAGGGGGATTAGAAGCATTCATATATGGAGACCCAAAAGAAAGAGGAGGAGCAATGACAAAACTAAAAATATGGAATCAAAGCTAAGAAAGGCAAAGGAAGTCGACAATGAAGCAAAAAAATTAAGCCATAAGCCAAAAGGAAAAGTTCCATCATCCATTGTTCTGAAGTAAGTAATAAATAATTATTTCCCAAGCTATTGTGGACAAATGATGTTGTTTAAGATTATTTTGGGTCATCTACATTTAGGGTATTAGAGTTGGCATTTTGATCCATGCTAGCGATATCTATCATTGGGACAAAATAGTTAAATATTAAGGAGAAAATACAAGATTTATTAATACATATTAATTGTGGTTAAGAAGCCACTGAACCAGGGTCAACTAGAGGCAAAAATACCTGTCATGGATTGAAATGCGAACTCTAATACTTTGAATGTGGATTACCCAAAGCAATTTCAAATAACATTATCTGAGTGCAATAACTTGAGAGATAACGATTTATTGTTTGATTACGAATAATAGATTATAAGTCAAACATTAAGGATAAAACTAATTATGGTTAGCCAAGCCCCAGGTCAGCTGGAGACAAAAATATTATACAAACTAATAATTTGCCCAAATTTGTTGTATAAATTATATAATTTAATTTAATTTTCATTAAAAGTTAGATTTAATATTTTTATTTTATAATTTAATACAAGCTATGTGGGCCTAATGGTTAGGAATATGTGTTTATGCACTCATGAAGTCTATTGTGAGTTTTTAGTGATTGCCTTTGGACTTTGTAGTGCCACATTCACCTTTTAGAGCCTCATGAACAAGATTTTTCAGCCCTTCCAACACAACTTTTGACTTGACTTCTTTGATGACATATATTGATTTATAGAAAAACTCGGACACACGCATGGATCATGTTGAGAAAGCCTTGCAACTCCTTTAGGATAACCAATTGTTCCTTAAACAATACAAATATGCTTTTGGTGCATCCAAGGACAAATATATTATGTACCTTAATAGCAGAATATGAAATTTAGAGTAGAAATAACATAATATAGAAAAAATTTAGAATGAAAAGGAAAAAATTACCACAACAATAGACAATTGTAGATAATGATACACCAAAGTAACAATATTGTTATCAATGAAAACACTATCCACTTGCCTCTTCAAGGGAACAACCTCCAAATGAGCAGAGCTCTAATTACAATATATTTCACAACACATCTTATTACATTGCTTCTACTCCTTTATATAGTTTCGAGTGAATGAACTATCTAGGCACACATGCCATCCATGAATGCTTTCACAATCGTCACAGTAGAGGGTGTGATAACATTGCTCAGTTAATTCCTGTCATTTCCCCATCACAAAAAATACCAAATTGAATTCAACTGAGGTCAAAATTGATTCCAACTTGCTTGAATGTCTCGTGGTTCAATAAGAGTTAAGGAGTTAGGAGCCCTTCCTCCACCATCTGCCCCCCTAACACTAGTCATATTCAACGGGGGTAGTTATTGCCACATGTGTTCTACTTGCATCTGGGTAAACAATATTAAATCTAACTTTAAAAAAAAAAAATTAAAATTTGTTATTTATAAAACAAATTTAGGCAAATTACCAGGTTGTATTATATTTTTGTCTCTAGTGCTAAGAAGTGCTCAAAAGTGTATTTGCAATGTTTTATTGTAGATCGGCAATCTCAATGGGGTCAGTGGTTACTTCTAGCAGAATGGTGGTATAATACAACTCATCATGTTGCCATTCAAATGAATCCCTTTGAAGTTGTCTATGGCCCAAGTCTCCCCCCAATACTATCATACTTACCAGACATCTCTAAGGCACAAGAGGTCGACAAAACATTCACAACTCGAGCGAACATTCTCCACTCTCTCAAGGATAATCTGGAAATGACAAGTTGTTTGGTACTCACTTTGGAGTCAAAAGACTAAGTCGTGTGTATTTTGATTTACGTTTTGAAATATCAAATACAATGATTTTATTCTTGGAAAGAAATTAAAAAAATATTGTAATGACTCATAATAGTTAGAAGCAATATGTTGATTGACATAATTTAGAACACCATTTTGAATATGTGGATCATGTATTCTTCTTCCTACAACCATGTAAGAAGACCTCACTTTGTTGAGCTCCCATTTATTGATCACCATATTCAAACTTTGTAGATGTGATTATCAACCTTAGATGTTTCTCTCAAGTCTTTAGGAAGCTGCTTGGTAAGTCTTTAGGAAGCTGCTTGGTCTTGTGACTTAATCCTTCAAATTCTCCTTATATAGACCTCTAATCCACCCTAATAGACTATCCAACAACTGTTTCTTCCCTGATTGGGGCACGAGAGCCCTCTCTAGAGTTTGTAGTCTTCACTTGGAAGATTTGTTTGTAGCCAACAACTGTTCCTTCCCTGATTGGAGGTGGCAAGAATAATGTCACCTATATTGGGGCACGAGAGCCCTCTCTCCTTCAAATATGCGCGTGAGCTCTCATTTGGTGTTGCCGGTATTCACCTGAGTGTTGTTCCCATATTCTGCGTGAGCTTCTTCTGCTCGTGAAGACTACAAACTCCAGCTTCTACTCGTGAAGACTACAAAATCTAGCTTCTACTTGTGAAGACTACAAACATCCCAGAGTGTAACTACCTCCTTAAGACTTCTGCGCGTGGAGCTGCGCCCAGTGGAGTAGTGGAAACAAAGCTGTGATCCAAGGAATGGAGTGTTTCCACTCTGTCTGCTGTGGAAATATGAAATATTTTGAACGTGTATGTTGATGGAGGGTTATGTGGAAGCCCTATCTTCTTAGTTGCAAACTGAATGAGACCGTGAGCCACGCGAGCTGACCTAGCGTGCTGCGAGCTACCACTACCCACTACTGCTTCTGCAAACTGTTTTTCATGGAGATTTCGTGGAGGCTATGTGTTGATCCTACTATGTGCTTATCCCGAGAGTTGATCCAGATTTGTGACATATCTCTTTAAATCCGCATTAGTGTCCATTGAAATATATCATGATACCATTGAAGCCAATGTGACCACTGACTTAGTGGAGGTAAATGTTGTTAATACATTGTTGCAAACCCTAAATATTTTTGTAATTCTTGTGAGAGGGGTGGATTCATTAAGACTACATTATTGTAATTATGTTGTAAGAATCAATTATTTGAGTGAGGATCATTAAATAGTTGTGAGAGGGAGAGACTATATGCACTTGTGAAAGGAGAAAACTTGTATGTAATAGTTCTGCAAATGAGAATGTTGCAGAACTAAAATAGAGAGCTGCAGAATCGATTTGTAATCAGTTTGTAAAGAAGATTCAAGATTATATATTATTGGCCATACATTTCACTAATAAGTTGCAGATTCAAGATGCATTCTATTGCATCAATTGTTGGTGCCACACTCAGCGACAAAGACACATTTCCAAAATGGTGGAGAAAGATCAAGGCTGCATTTGTCTACAATGACCAATGGGACGATGTTTGTGAAGGAAAAACCACACTCACCGACGAAGGAACTGTCATCTCTTCACCGCCAACGCCTCCAACATCAGAGAAATAACTTGCTATTTGGAAGTCCAGAGACATGAAAGCATTGGCCATGATTTCTGCCACAGTGAGTGAAGAGGTGAGCCAACATATTCTTCCTGCAAAGTCATGTTATGAAGCCCTAAAAACTCTGAAAGACTTGTATGATTCACACTCATAAATGGAAATCATTCAGTTGATGTTAAATTTATTCAGTCTTGAAATAAAAAATAATGACCCCATGCTTGTAACATCAGAAATAAAATCCATCATGCATAAGATTCAAGCTTCTGGTATGAAACCAAACCTTCCACTTGCAACATTTGTAAAATCTTTGTATCCCACACATTCAAACTAGCTTGAATCCCTGCAAGCAAGCGACAAGTTCAAAGACCTCACCTTTGAAGTTCTAGTAGAAAAGATTGCAGATAAAGAGAAAGCTTTTGGGAAGAGGACAAGTGAAAGTACCACAAAAATTGTTTGCTTTGCTCAGAAAACAAAGAACAAGCCTAAAGACTCTTTCAGGGGAGATAGAAGCAAAAGAGGCAGAGGAAGAAGAAATTTCAAAGGAAGAAGATGAAGAAACAGCTCAAGCAAAAGACCAAATGTGAAGTGCACACACTGCGGCAGGAATGGACATGAAGCATATCAATGTTGGGCATCTTGGAACTCCATCAAAGGTAGACATAATAAAGAAGATAAGAATAAAGACCAAGAGGGTGGTAAAACCCCTGATTTTGCTCACTGTATTGTTGCACATTGTAATCTTGGAATTAATGAAATGAATTCTCTTTCACCTTACAAAGATTGTTGGCTGCTTGATACTAGTGCAACATCTCATATGACGTTTAGAAAAGATTGTTTTGTAGAACTGAATGACATTGCGAATGGCATAGTGTATTTTACAGATAAGTCAAGCCTCAAACCACAGGGAATTGGCTCAATCAGGCTAAAGTTGCCTGGATTCCCTGATTTCATATTAAAAAATGTTCTCTATCTTCCTGAGTTGTAGAGAAGCTTGCTGTACTTGATGCAGATTCGACATCAAGGCCACTCCATCCACATGTTTGATGGGATTGTGGAGATAAGAAAATCCTCTGACAACAAGGTCGTCATGACTGGTTATGAATATGGACAGCTATTGAAGTTGAGAGGCTCTTCTGCAAGAGTTCAAAACTTTGCCTATATCTCTCAGCATGAAGAAGGTAATATGTCATCAAGTTTATTATGGCATGCTAGATTTGGTCATCTTAATTACAACATTCTTAGATTGCTAAGAAAGAATGGTATATTTGGTTTTCCCACCATTCCGAAGCAAAGGAACAAGCGTGATGCATGCATACTAGGCAAACATAGTAAACAACCATTTCCAGAGTCAAAATTCAAAGCATGTAGAAAGTTAGAACTTGTTCATTCTGACTTATGTGGCCCCATGCCTATTACTTCTGCAAACAGTAATAGGTACATTATGACATTTGTTGATGATTATAGTAGAATGTGTTGGGTGTATTTGTTGAAGACAAAATCAGAAGCATTTCAAACTTTCAAGAAGTTTCACGCATTGATAGAAAATCAAGCACAAGTACGTATTGGTACATTCAGATCTGAAAATGGTAAAGAATATAAATCTAGGAATTTGAAGACTATCTTTGCAAACATGGAATTAAACATCATACTACAGTTCCCTACAATCCCCAACAAAACGGTGTAGCAGAAAGAATGAATAGAACCTTAATGAATACAACACAATCAATGATGTTTTTCAAGAATGTGAAGCTAATGTTTTGGGGTGATGCAATCTTATGTGCATCATATTTGAGAAATAGAAGTCCTTCTCATGTTCTAGAATATAAGACTTCACATGAAATGTGGTTTGGCCACCTTCCTTCGGTTAGGCATCTCAGAATTTTTGGTTCCACCTGCTATGCCTTAATACCAAAGGAGCAAAGAAACAAGCTTGGTGCTCGAAGTAGAAGATGTATTTTCTTGGGGTACTCAGAAACGTCCAAGGCATATCATCTTTATGATGAGGTAAAAAAAAGTTTGTTATTTCCAGAGATGTCATTTTTCTTGAAACTAATAAAAATGACAAGTCTATTGAAAGACAACTTGATCGTCTTGAGAGGTTTTCTCATCTAAAGACATATTATGAATGTGATAATGAAATTCCACATATTGAAGGGGGGATCCCTATCTTGGATCAATCCATGGAATTTCCATTTGAAGCAATACCAACAACCCCCGATGAAGAGAATGATGAAGGAGAAGTTCCTGCCACTTCAACTGAGCAAGAGACTCAATTGGATGATGTAATTGAGAGGATTGGAAGATTGAACCTAGAAGAGAACAATGCACCACCAGCTGATCAACCTAGACCATCAAGGAAGATTCTAAAATGGGCCACAAAGACACTTGAAAGTGTCCATGCAGATGAAGTAGGAAACACGGGAACAAGAAGCTCAACTAGACAAGAAGATGGAGGAAATGCAAAGAACTCAGGTGATGACATGGATGTCTCATTTGATTTTGAATTGAATTTTTCTGCTAACATTGAACCAACTTCCTTTGAAGAGGCTACTACTTGTGATGAGTGGAAGGAAGCCATGCAAAATGAGTATGATGCACTCATAAAGAATGGAACTTGGAAGCTAGTTGATCCTCCAGTCGGAACCAATCCAATTGGAAACAAGTTGGTGTACAAGAACAAATACAAATCAGATGGCTCACTTGACAAATATAAAGCAAGGCTCGTGGCAAAAGGTTATGCACAAAAAGAAGGAATTGACTATGAAGAAACGTTCTCTCCCACAACAAAATGGGGCACCATCCGCACTATACTTTCCTTGGCTGCACAAAATGGTTGGAAAGTTCATCAGATGGATGTAAAGACTGCATTCTTGAATGGAGACTTGAAAGAAAATGTCTTCATGAGGTTTTGTTGTGAAAGGACAAGAACACAAGGTATGCAAACTTGTCAAGTCCTTGTATGGACTGAAACAAGCACCTCGAGCATGGTATGAAAACCTAATCGAGCATCTTCTAAAGATGAATTTCAAACACTACAATCTTGACGATGCAACACTATTTGTAAAGAAAGTTGGAAGATCCGTTGTGTTTCTTGTAGTATATGTGGATGATCTTTTGATGACAGAGAACAATCAAAATTATACAGCATCCATAAAGAAAGACTTAAGGAAAGGCTTTGAAATGAATGATCTGGGACATCTTTACTATTACTTAGGAATTGAAGTGACTCAACATCCTAAGTACATTTTCATTTCTTAGAAAAAGTATATTGGAGAACTGTTAAACAAATTTGGGATGACAGATTGCAATCCGCTCTCAACTCCAATGTAACAAAAGCTAAAGCTCACATCAATTGAAGGAAACGAATTCAAGGATGTAACCAAGTACCGACAACTTGTAGGAAGCCTTATCTACCTTAATACCACCAAACCAGATATTTCTTATGTTGTTAGCATTCTTTCACGGTTTATGCACAAACCTTGTGAAGGACATTGGTCTGCAGCAAAGAGGGTTCTAAGATACTTGAAAGGGACTCAAGACTTTGGACTCAAATATTCTAAGGTGGATGACTTCAGACTTATTAGGTACTCTGATTCAAACATCGATGGTGACAAGGAAACAAGAGTATCCACTTCTGGATATACAATGAGTCTTGGATCAACAACTATTTCTTGGAGATCACGCAAACAATCAGTTCCGACAGATTCGACAATAGAGGCAGAATATGTAGCAGCAATAGAAGCAACCAAAGAAATTGTGTGGCCAAGGAAGATACTTGAAGATTTGCTGGAGAAACAAGAAGACTCCACTCCACTTTTGATTGGCAACACTTCTGCAATCAAGTTGGCCAAGAAACCTAGATTCCATGATCAAACCAAACATATCAACATAAAGTATCATGTGATTCGACATCATGTAGAGGCCAAGACAGTTCATTTACGTCATTGTTCCACAAATGATCAAACTGCAGATATCTTCACCAAAGCACTTGGACGAGAAAAGTTTGAAAGATTTAGAACCATGCTCGGTCTTACAAACTCTCATTCGGATTAAGGGGGGGAATGTTGGAAGCTTAATCCTCAAATTATAGCTCCACATGTACATATGTAAATAAACCAATATGAATAGGTTAGGTAGGCAAAGAGTCACTAACGTACCCTTTGGAAGCTGGAAACCAAAGATCTCAAAATATGTATATATTCATATGCTTGGTGGATAGAAAATCAATCCGGGAGTTGTTACCTTCAATTTTGGTAATGTAGTGTGGGCTATATAGCATCTCGCTCCTCTCGATGCAATAATTGTTTTATTCATATTCAATATTTATTTATTTATGAACAAAATAATTTAAGTTTCTAATGAAATGCTATAATCCCCTTAAATCTAAGAGAATTATATAATCTCTTTATTTTCCATATTTACAAATTCACATTCAATTTATACTTTAAAATTTTTCCTATTATTAATTATATAAATAATAATAATAATTATTAAATTAATCACTTTTACAAATTCACATTCAGTTTATACTTTTAAATTTTTTCTGTTATTAGTTATATAAATAATAATAATAATTATTGAAAAAGTTTTCATGCCACTTACCTTGTGCTAAGACAATGGAGCTGAAATTGAACTTCGCATCGAGGAAAACCAGTATGGCATCTAGGGTTTTGGCTTCGAAGGTTTCCGGTTATCTCAAGCTGCGGCAGATTGGCTATGGCGCTCTGTAGGCTCAATACTGAGCTCTGGAGACTTGGAGTCAAGCTGGTTCACCTTGAACCAGCCCAGTACCTACCAAGTATAAAAAAAGAGGGAAGTTTTATTGTTTGGGTGGTGTTCACGTGCTATCATCTGGTGGTACTCCTATCTAGGGTTTCTTGGCTACTTTGTGGTGGTCACGTGACCGGTTCCTTGCTTGGTGTCTGGCGAGCGTTGTCCTTCCTCTGACGTGACTGGGTTCTCTGGGTGCTCAGTGGTGGTCGTTAGCGGTTACCAGGTGATTTCCATTCTCGGGGTAACCTGCTAACTGCTTGGTGCCTGTGAGTACATCTCTCGACATATTCGGCCGGTTTCTACTGGGTGGTGCCCTACTTTGACGGGACCGGCCTACTGGGTGGTGCCCTACTTTGATTTTTGTTCTTTTCCGTGTGCTGTGGACAGATGTCGGTTTCTTGAGACTGTCCCTGATGGGTCACCGGCGTAAAAAACTAGGGTTTTCCCCTAATGGCGTGAATTTGGATACCCCCCTTCCTTTTTCCACTGAACGCTTGCGTAAGGTCCCTGGGGGAGCTGATTCTTGTGCTCTGCCGGCTCTAAATGAGACAACCCCTAAAGCCCTGGAGCAGACTAAGTGGTCGGCTCGTTTTGTTGGACGGAAAGCACGGAAACGTAGAGCCGACAAATCCCTGAAGGTGAGGGAGGGCTTGATCCGTTATGAGATCCCTGTCGAGACCAACCTAGACCGCATAGAAATGCTGAGCAGCAGAGCTATCGTTGGTCGACTCGAGTTCACCGGAGCTGATCAGAAGGAGCTGGTGGATTGGGTACGTAAAACTTGGCTTCCTATCACTGGGGATATGCCTAGGGTACTGCAACTCATTAACGGGTGGCTTATGTTCATCTTCTCCTCCTCTGAGCATGTTGGACGCATTTTACTACGGTTTTGGAGCTTCAAAGAGGGATCACTCTGCCTTAAGAAGTGGCACCTTAATTTTGACCCGGTGAGGGAGGTCCAAAGCATTCGACACTTGTGGATGATTATACCTGGACTGCCGATCGAACTGTGGTCAGAAAATGTCCTGATGGGCATCGCTAACTCTGTGGGCCATTTTGTTCGTTTGGATTCTTCACTACACAGCTTTGACAGACGGGCGGCACGGGTTATGGTTGAACTCGAGATGGCCAAAGGCTTACCGGAGGAGGTGGAATTGGTGTGGGGTGCTAGGGTTTGGAGGCAGCGTCTCGATTACTTCCGGGTTCCCTTTCGCTGCCACTACTGCCTTCGGACTGGACACATTCTAGATAGATGCCCTGAAGCTAGGGTTCAGGCTTGTTGGTGGCGTTCCTCGGACAACTCTGGATTTTCGGCTCAACCCTTATCTAGCCTGGATAGCTCTCCTGCTTCGGCCTCTCGGGGTAAGTCTCTCCCGCACATTGGTTCCCCTATTCCTTTTATCCCAGAGGAAGATCTTGTTTTAGCACAAGCGGCTGAGGCCATTCTGGACAAAAAATTGGCCTCTGGGGGTACTTCGTTCAATAAGAATTCCGAGATAGTAGCTTTGTCTTATGACACACCTTCTACTTCTTCTGGACTTTGTCGTGGTCTGTTTGGGAACCTGGACTTGACACAACCTGTTTCCCTTAGTCCGTCGATTTCAAACCAGGTCTCTGTGCTGGGTCGGGGGGAGGTGGGAGATACCCCTGGCATTGTGCCCAATTTTCCTTTCAGTGATTCGGAGGCTTCTGCTTTACATCGAAGGGTTGTTGACCCTTCTGTTGTCGGCCAGGTCATAGGCCAGCCACCTCCTAGGGATATTGACACTTTTACTGATTCTGGGTCTGAATTTTGCTGTATCCCTCCCTCGGATGCTATCCTCCCTCTGCCTATCTTTTCTAAAACCCCTTCTGACAACCCTAGGGTTTTGCCGGCCACCTCTGCGAATTTTCAAAATGTTACCATCAGGAAAATGAAGAACTCTGCTCACAGGGCTAAAGAACATTCTGAGGACTTGGGGTCGCGGTTCCTTCCTTTATCTGAGCGGCTCCGGACACCTGACACCCTGCAAAACCCATTGGATGGTTTAGTGGATGTTGGGAAGGGTTTGGAGGATCTGTCTGTTAATGTTGGGGGTCTTAGAGCACTCTCCCCCTGCGACTCTGTTTCTTAATGTCCATCTGTTCTCTTAACATTCGAGGGTTGGGGAGGGCTGTCCGGGGAAGGGCCCTGTCCAATCTGATTTCTACTTCCCGGCCGTGTATTTTACTGCTCCAAGAAACGATGTGTGAAGACTCTGTCGCCATTTCTAAACTAGCAGGGGTGGTCCCTGGTTGGGAATTTACTGCTGTTAGCTCTCTTGGCCTGGCAGGGGGTTTGGCGGTGGCCTGGGATCCTCGGGTTTATAACCTCTGTCCTTATCAGACCTCTTGGGGGATCTTGCTGGAAGGCTATTGCAAGGCTACTGATTTACATTTTTCTTTGTTGAACTGTTATGCTCCCTACAAATATCGGGAAGCTTTCTGGTTGGGACTGCAGTCCTCGGGCATCTTGAATAGAAGGAACTTCATTATTGCGGGGGACCTTAATTTCACTACATTGGCTCAGGAAGTTTGGGGAGCTAAGGCGCGAACGGATGATTTGGCACAATTCTTCTCAGATTTCCTTATTAACAATGACCTTATTGATGTCTGTACTGGGAAACTTGCCCCCACTTGGTCAAATGGCCGTGCTGGGATTGATTGTATACACAAACGCTTAGATAAATTTCTTGTCAATGTTGATCTATTGGATAGTTGCAGCCGGTACAGGACCTGGGTTGGCAGTTCTAAAGTCTCAGATCATTGGCCGATTTTCTTACAACTGGAGGAGGATTTTCAGTCTTTTCATTTTCCTTTTAAATTAGACTGCTCCTGGCTTTCATATGAGGATTTCAATGTCTTGGTCCGGGATGTATGGACTCGGACTGGCTCAACTACTGAACTGAATCCTGTTGATCTTCTTTGCTACAAACTCAAAGTCTTGAAGGGCGAAGTTTCAAATTGGATCCATTCGAAAAAACAGTCTGACAGGAAGTTACTTGTTGAGGTGGATACACAAATTCAGCAACTTTATCTTCTTAATATCGAGTGTCCTCTCACGGGTCTGGATCTGGAGAGGTTAAAAAGACTTGAAGCTGAGAAGGATAGGATCTACTTGGCTGAAGAAAAGGAATGGAGGTTAAAGAGCAGGGCTCTTTGGGTGAAAGCTGGTGACAAAAATTCTAAATTTTTTCATAAGTTTGCCTCTGCGAGAAGGAATAATAATACTCTTTGGAAGCTTGCAGATGATAATGGTGCAGTCTTTGCTGGTACCGGGGAATTGCAGGCACTAGCTCTTAAGCACTTTTCACATATTTATTCTGATGATAAAAAATGTGACCTGTTGTCCCAGCTTCAGGTTGCTCGGCTGTTCCCTCGTTTCTTCGATCAAGACAATGCTGATAAGTTATGCTCTGTTGTTACCCTGGCCGAGGTGGAATGTGTCCTTAAATTATTCGCTAAGGAAAAAAGCCCAGGCCCGGATGGCTGGACTGTGGAACTCTTTTTACACTTTCTAGACATCATGGGGGATGACCTGGTCAAGATGGTTGAGTATACTCATTGCCAGGGGTATCTCTCGGGAGCATTAAATGCAACCTTCATTACTCTTATTCGAAAAGTGAACGATCCGTCGACCTTTGCTGATTTCAGACCTATTGCACTGTGCAATCTGGCTTATAAAATCGTGTCCAAGATTATTGCCTCCCGGTTAAAGCCGATCTTTTCGCAATTCATCACTCCAGAACAGTTTGGTTTTCTTCAGAATCGGCAGATACATGATGCGGTTGGTATTGTTCAGGAATTGATGCATACTATTAAATCCAAGCGTAGTAGGGCTATCCTGCTCAAATTGGATCTTGAAAAGGCTTTTGATCGGGTGAATTGGGACTTTCTGAGGATTCTGCTTATACAAATTGGGGTACCTGCTTCGGCTATCAGATGGATTATGGCGTGTATTAATTCCACAAATATCTCTGTTCTTATCAATGGTGCTCCTACATCCTTCTTTAGCTGCTCGAGGGGGATCCGGCAAGGTTGCTCATTGTCCCCTATGCTATTCATTCTTGTCATGGATGGGTTAAGCAGGTTAATTCGACAAGCTAGAGAGCAGGGTACGTTTAAAGGTATCAAAATTGTCTCTGACCTATTTTTATCGCATGTTCTCTTTGTCGATGATGTTCTCATTGCTGGTATTGCTTCGACGGAGGAGTGGACTGTTCTACATAATATACTTGAGCTCTTCTGCAAAGCCTCAGGCATGAAAGTGAGTCTGCGGAAATCCAACCTTTATCATTTTTTGGTTGACGATGACAGGCTTTCGAGGATCCGGTCTATTGTCCCTTATAATTGCCACGTACTTACAGATGGTTTCTCATACTTGGGGTTTCTTTTAAAACCTAATGGGTACTTGGTTAAGGATTGGGTTTGGCTAGTTAAGCGCTTTGAATCTCGTATTTCGCATTGGACCTACCGACTCCTTTCTATTGGGGGTAAGTTAACGCTGGCCAAGTCGGTCCTGGTTGGCATGCCGGTCTACTGGTTTTCGCTCTTTACTATTCCTAAAACTGTGATCAATTCATTGCGGCGACTGATTCACAATTTTCTCTGGATCGGGGGTCTTAAGCGCACTGCCTTGACTATGGTCGGTTGGGAGAAACTCTCACTACCCCACAAACCTGGTGGCTGGGGATTGAAGGACATTGCCATCTTCAATGATGCTCTGAAACTTAAAAGCCTTTGGCGGGCGATCTTTGGAGGTACTCTGTGGTCTTCTGTAATACATCTTAAATATATCAAGATCAATATTTCTTACTGGCTCCGACAGCCGCGCAAATTGGTGAGGGGAGTCTCCCCTATCTGGAGGGGTCTTATGAAGGTTTACTGTTGGATGGCACATAAGCTTTGCTGGAAGGTGGGCTCTGGGTCTGAGGTTGCGGTTGGGGTTGACCCGATCCTTGGTTTAAATGGAGACTATGTCCTCTCGGAGGGACTTACTACTTCTTTACGAGCTGCTGGATTATTCACTCTCAATCGACTTGTCAAAAATAATCAGAATGGATACTGGCTCAATGCTGTGGATCTTAACTCAGCTCCACCGTGGCGATCTGAATGGGATCTTTATACCCAAGCTCTGAATGCTGCGGGTGTTCGGATCTCAGATGCTGAAGATGCGATTGTTTGGACTGGGAATAAGGCTACAGGTACTATTACTGCTCAGTCTACTTATGACTGTATGATACGTCGGCGCTGTATTTACCCCAACCACTGGTGGTACCTGAAAGTCTGGCAGTGGAATTTGCCTCTAAAATTAAAATGCTTCTGTTGGCTACTACTGATGAACCGGTTAAAGACCTGGGACAATCTCTCGATGCTGGGCTGGACGGGACCCAATCGTTGTATTCTCTGTAAGTCAGATTTGGAAACTGGACCACATCTTTTTATTAACTGTCCCTTTACAGTTTCTGTGTTGGACAAGCTCTATCTCGAATTCGGTTTCCGCTATGCCTGGCAGGTAATATGATTGACGTGTGCTTGAAAGACTGGATGCATAATTGTAAATTATATGCCACCCTGCCTATCCTCATGTGCTGGGCAGTGTGGTCCATGAGAAACAGAGCTACTTTCGATGATCGGCATCCGGATACATATGAAACCTACAAGGCTACTATCTCCCTATTCTTACAATATCAGACTCTGGAAGTGGCCACTACTCAGAGGTGTTTAGAAATTTTTAATTTCAACCTGTCTGAGCCTGTTTTATTCTTCGATGGGGCAGCTCGACTTGGCAATTGTGGTGCTGGCGGGGTGATCATTATCAATCCACATCACAAGTTTTTATTCAGGCTTAACTGTGGCCGTGGCTCGAATATGAAGGCTGAGCTGCTGGCGCTTTGGTGTGTGGTCAAGGTTGCGCATACTTTTGGGCTTCCAAGGATCAAAATCTATGGAGACTCACGGGTCACTATTAAATGGGCTCAGGGGGCATATGATATCAATGTTTTAGAATTAGATGGCTGGTGCAGCAGGATTAAGGAGCTACTTCAGACATTCACTTCTGTTTCACTGGAACATATCTTTCGAGAGCACAATGTATTGGCTGATCGGCAGTCTAAGCTGGCTCTGGATGGGATCGAGGACTTTGTGTTTTGGGAGGAACTTTGGGACCTTGCGGTGATTAACGAAGGATCTCACAATTTTATGCTTTGATACTATCCTCTGATCTTAGTTTTGATCTTGAGACTGTTTATGCTTTCTTCTGAAAATCCTTCTTGCAGCTTGGTAGTACTTATGATTTTAAGGACATTGTTAATCTGGTACCTTTTTGGGAGACAGATATTGTAGTATCTTTAGATAGGTTTGAGGATCCTGCTTTTGCTGGTGCCTAATTTGTACTATTTGATTCAGACTCATGAATAACAATAGTATGGTTTTTTTTCGCGGGAAAAAAAAAAAAATTATTAAATTAATCATTTTAAAAAAACACATATATATTCAAACATTTTTCCATATGATTTTTTCCCTTTCCTTTAAAATCTTGACATCGTTTCAGCATTGTTGTTACTGCTGCTATAAAATCTACATCTTATAAGTTCGTTTGCTCAAACATCAACCACGAAGTCGTAACAAGCCTAAAACCCCATTCAACCTAAAACCCTACCCAGCAAAGGTGAACGTCTCCATTCAAACAAATATTCCATCAATGTTCCATTGCATTCGTTTGCACTAAATTAAGTAGACTCGTGGTTTCAGTGAATTCGGTTAAGCAAAGGAGCAGGAATGGCGCATATGTCAAGGTCTGTATTCACCTCTTGTAGGAGTATTGGTGGCAGACTTGCTAATGCCCGAGCTGCCTTCACAAGACCTTCATTTTCCACCGATGCAAATCCCCTCGGCAGTGGCAGAGACATCCCTGTCTTCCGACGCCGCTTTTCTTCGATCTACAGGTTCAGATATATTTCGCTTCATGTCTGTTCTGTTTTTTGAAAACTATTACATTCCATGGCTGCTCCGTTAGTTAATTGAAATCGTCTCAACAATAAAACGTCAAATTGCGGTTGAGAACAAGGACCCGATTCGATTCAGTGACTTGGTTTTTATTTACAATGGCAGGTTACCTGTAGAATTGGCGTGCTGCGTAGAGTCTCTGATTCCGCTACATAGTGCGGTTGCAAGTTCTCGACTCACGTCTCGATTGGCTATCAACTCTCGTTCGCTGTCTCAGGGTACCCTCTGTCGAACTTCCCCAGATCGGTAGTTTTTACTTTGTGAGTTTGCAATCCCCATTAAACACCCAACACCCAACAATCAAAACCCAGTATTTTCTGTTTTCTTCTCTAGATTGAAGTTCAGCAGATCAAGGAAACCCAACAGACTGCCAGGAGGAAACCTGACAGCTGGGGTTTGTTTAAATTTCCGAACACGTATGTGGATGCCTTTTAGATTCAAGCAACTGAATTTACTGCTTACTTGGCAATTGCTCAATTTACTGATTACTAAAAGCCTTACTAATCCGATTTTTTGAGACAGCGGAGTCCTACTGATCCACATTAATCATGATTAGCACCCATGCTTGAATTCCTAGTCCTCATCAGGCCCGATCATTCACACAATCCTTGGGAAGCCAAAGAGCTGCTTAAAGTTCTGTCTGTCCACTCAAAGCCCTGGAAACCAAAATGATAGCAGATTAGATTAAATAACACGCTGCACACAGATACGATGATCTCGACATTTGCATTGACTAGTGAACTTGCTAGATTACATTATAAGTTTCCGGTATTTTAAATTGATACTATTCGAGTTTCAAGGCTCAATGTGAATGCAATCGGGTGCCAGTTCCTAATTTGCATCTATTCAAGTTTTACCTTTTCGTTGTTGCGTTTGACTTATCTCTTGCTTTTTAGCTCTTTACTAATTGAAGATATTACTGCCAGGTTAGGGTCTATATTATCAATGGCTCTTGGAGGAAGTCACAACCATGATAATCCCACGCAGTAATCTTATCCATTGCAAAATTTTGCATATATAGGGACTTCAGATAACCAGTCAGGTATCTTATACTAAGGATATCACATTCCCAAGAAAGTCGAATGTTTTTCCTATTTTTCCTTCAATATTACTAGTTGGGGTAAAGTGAATATTAATTTAGCTAATATTTGCACATTTCACCCCAATGACATCAGTTCAAAATCAGTTCAATGTTTTTAAACTCGGTCAACTTGGACTTGGACTTGGCTGATTTGATCCTTGATTGCTTCGACTCGGCCCTTAAACTGGTTTAGGTGGTCGGTTTGGTATTGAACTAGCTGAGTCAGACATTGACTTGGTTGAGTAACCATGGGACTTGATAGTGTGCATGGGTTCTCTGCTGCGGGGGAGCGCCTTTCCCCCGCTTTGCTCCCGCTCCCGAAGCTCGTTGCCTTCAGGAGCTCGCTCCCAAAATGCTCCCAGTTTTGGGAGTGCTTTGCCGAGGCGTTCCTGAGGTGCTCCCTACCTCTCCTATACAAAAAGCTCCTATACTAGGTTGATCATTTGATGACAATGTTATGGTACCTCCCTTCTTTGCCAAGCTCCTATAAAAGCTGTTATGGTTGATCATTTGATGACAATTTTATAAGTTATAACTACTAGATGATTGATGTTATATGGTTTAATCCATGTTTTCTATAGCTAATTCAACATCCTACATGTTTTTAGATATAAATCGATCAAAATATATACTATATAAAAAATGCTCCTGAAACACTACCGAAAATGGAGCTTTTGAAAATTTCACTTTCCGGTCCGCTCCCGCTTCCTGCTCCCTGCTCCCAACAGCATAGCACTGGTTACGATAAATTTTAATTTTTAATTTTTTTAAACTAAAAATCTAAAATCTAAGACTCTAAACCTGCTTTGTTTCCTAGAGATTGTAGCACTATTTGGGGTAAAAACAACTTGCTTGACACAGTGACACAAGCTAACTTGAAATGATAAAATAGAATTCTTAAGTAAAAGTTCTCATTTGCTTTATATTTCCTGTAAAGTTCTCATTTTCTTTATATTTCCCTTTCTACCCTTTCATAAAAGGGTAGAAAGGGAAATATAAAGAAAATGAGAACTTATACTTAAAATTTTTATATTATCATTAATTGTTTCAGGATGTTTGAGAGGGTTCCAACCTCATCTAACCTCACATGATGAAAATATAAAAGAGTAGAAAGGGAAATGTAAAGAAATTGAGAACTTATACTTAAATTGTTTATATTATCATTAATTGTTTCAGGATGTTCGAGGGTTCCAACCTCATCAGACCTCAACCTCATATGATGAAAATATAAAAGGGTAGAAAGGGAAATATAAAGAAAATGAGAACTTATACTTAAATTTTTTATATTATCATTAATTGTTTCAGGATGTTTGAGAGGGTTTCAACCTCATCAAACCTCATATGATGAAAATATAAAAGGATAGAAAGGGAAATATAAAGAAATTGAGAACTTATACTTAAATTGTTTATATTATCATTAATTGTTTCAGGATGTTTGAGAGGGTTCCAACCTTATCAGACCTCATATGATGAAAATATAAAAGGGTAGAAAGGGAAATATAAAGAAAATGAGAACTTATACTTAACTTTTTTATATTATCATTAATTGTTTCAGGATGTTTGAGAGGGTTCCAACCTCATCAGACCTCATATGATGAAAATATAAAAGGGTTGAAAGGGAAATATAAAGAAAATGAGAACTTATACTTAAATTTTTTATATTATCATTAATTGCTTAGGATGTTTGAGAGGGATTCCAACCTCATCAGACCTCATATGATGAAAATAGAATTTCATATCCCATCCAAAATTCAGTAGAGTTAGCAGTTTTCAGAAATGCAGTTAAGTGAATTGTGTCGAATCGAAGAGAAGTCCACTAAACCCTCAAAAGATGGCAAATGTCACCCTCCTTTTCGGCTACATGCTACTTGCGAAATATAGACCTACTAAAAAATAGACATGCCAAAGGATGGTCTCGTAGCTCATGCCGAGGATCCCGTTTCCAATAGTGGTGATAGGTTTGATGATTGATCATGTTGATCGATGATATGTAGTAGGGTAGTACCTTGTAGCACATTGTGTTTTGGATTCTAGAGGCCATTTAGAACCTTGTTAATTATGTATTTTGTTTCACATATGTATTGCACTCGGTGCCATATTGATTTATTCACCCTTACATGTTATATACATGAGCAGACTTTGCATATTTTGTCTCTAATGGTTTGGAATATTTGAAATTATGTTTTTTTCATTAAAATTTTAATATTTGATGTGTATTTTAGCAAACTGAGTCATAAAATTCAAACCAGTCCTAGTTAGAGCCGAGTCCAAGTTGATCCTCTATTGATCCGAGTCTAAGTTTGAGTTGACCCTCGACCGATTCTGAGTTTTAAAACATTGCTTGAGTTGTCCATTCAGGATATTCAAAGTTTTAACATTGACAGTAGAGTCACGAATAAGGAGTTGACCATTGGTTATTAGTTTGTAATTATCTATCCAGCATCCAATCATCCACAATAAACAAATAAAAATCAAATTCAACATCTCCTGAATTTAGGATGGAATCATTTTGTACAGTTTAACAACATTAGTAGCTATTTAGAATTTTTTATTGGGGTGCAAATCCTAGTGGTTGTTAGAATGCAATTATTGGTTCAGTCATAGTCTAATGGTGTTCCTTTCAGTTCCCCATGATCCCTATCATAACATGGAAGTCTTCAATTTGGGGTTCAGTATGATGATTTGTTGTTATGTTCTATGACTCATGCGATTAGACTTGAGATGCTTAAGCGTGTTATGATATGTGTTACTTGGACATATTTATTTTTGAAGTGGACTGAACATGAAATTGGATTGTTTCCAATTGCTAATGCAATGGTCATTGTTTATGCCTTTGTCTTCTTTGTCTTAGCATTTTTACAAGTAATATGCAGAAATTAATTTTATTTTTATTGTTGACTAAAGTGGTTCACGTTGGATTGTTTCCAATTGCTAATGCAGTGGTCATTGTTTATGCCTTTGTCTTCTTTGTCTTAGCATTTTTACAAGTAATATGCAGAAATTAATTTTATTTTTATTGGTGACTAAAGTGGTTCACGTTATGTAGCTAAAATGGTAGGGGATTGTTTTTAGGATGTGGTATGTTTGTTAAATGAGAATGATAAAAAAGTACTTGAAATCATTTTCAGAATCCTTATTTTAATACAAACATTTGCTAGATGTTAGATGTAAAAATGCTTGTTTTTTCCCCTAAAATTTTCTAGGATTGGGTTTCCCATAGGCCCATCAAATTGAGATACTAACTATGTCTGAAAAGTGATTAAAAAAAATTCAAATGAAACCCATTTTTCTAAAGAAAAAAATGAGGCAGCCTATCTTATGCTTTTCACTTGTTTTAGTAATCTTTTAGAAATTTATGCATATTTTTTATACCATTTGCTTTGTTAGCAATGCCATATTAATGTCTGGACTCTGAAGTATCTTTAGGCTGAAGTTAAAATTTAAGAAATGAGTTGAGTAGATCTAGTGCATGATTTTTTTAATGAGAACAGGTAAAGATTTTATATTAAAATGCTGAGAATAACAACCAGAAATTACAAAACAAGTCGCCCTACCGAAGAAGAGATCAAGAGATAATTGTTTGCTGTCCAGAATTCCCCTTCCCTGAACATTACATTCAGAATTTTCCCAGCTATAGCAAAACTTCTAGTACTATATAGGTGAATATATTGTCCTAATAAAACAACACCGAAGTGATACATAACATAACAAAAAAGGGGAGATCCTAACAGTGGCAAATCTTTTGTAGGCTGATGAATTGAACCTTCTTCTGGAACCCTCCATGTTGCAGTGGAGAGATCCAAACAGTGGCTTTCCTGAGCCATGTTGAGCAATTTGTCCACATCTTCCAGCAGCTTGTCTACCTGTCCACCCTGCACTGTGACATGGCCCTCCACATCGTCCATTCTGGTGTCCAAAAGAGAAATATGGTATGAAATTTGATGCATGGCATCCACCATTCCATCCCAGCGGGACTACAAGATTCTCAGCATAGCCATAACATCCTTGAGTTCGGCCTAAACCGTGCGGAATTCAGCCTTACAGGACAGCATTGTTAAGCATGAGGAACCCCTTTCCCTCCACAAGCCAACCAAAACAGAGCGCACTTCCCTGGTACCTCCAGCAAATGGAGCAAGCCTCACCACAGTCCTGACAGAGAACAATCCCAAAAGAGATGGCAAACCAGGTTACCCTACCCTTTGAGGAGAGTGAGGTCCCTTCGAAGCAGAAAACAAAATCAAACATAAAACACTGCTTTCAACCGATGCAAGTTCGGTGTTGAAAATTCAGGAATCTGCAACCGATGACTGAGCCCAAGTACTGGAGCAACCCCAGAGCCAAACTTGATTGTCGTGACAACACAAGTAAAGCCAAAAGTCAGACCCAGGATGAACACAGAGCCATAATTAAGCACCGAGTGGATGTCTCTGGGCAAAGATATCCCACAGGCTTCCCAAGGGAAATTAAAGTCAAGGACTCTACACGAAGGGGTAATAAAACACAAATGATGGTTTGTAATTCCTTCAAGGGTCAGGTGCTTGTCCATGACAATGCATGCAGCTCCAAAGTTTAATGCCATGATATGACTCGCCCAAGTATTCGGCAGTTCTGGCCTGATATACTATTCGGCAGTTCTGGCCTGATAATCAGGTATTGGCCCTCTGATTGACTTTACTGAAAATGATTGTCTTCAAACTACTATAAGCGCCTATATATTTTCTAGCAGCATTTATATACATGTCAGTTTCCAAATCTTGGCCATGGTTAACTGTCTTTAGTCCTGTACTGTGAGAATCACCGCTTTCAAACACAGAGTTACTACTTGCACTGACGTTTTTGCCTCTTACTAAAAATAGCAGTAGAGAACATACATATGACTTAATGATAGATTCCGAATCAGAAACAGAGGTCAAATTGCTCATCTTTGTAACCTTGATATAAAATTGACCGTGGAGGGTTGAACTGCTTGCATGCTGCACTCCAGGCTTCTCAATGCCCATGCCTGTCATCCTTCTGGATCTCAGCTAGTGGAGGAGATACTCCAAGTAGATTGTCTGCATTGACATCTGATTCTCAAGCAATTGTTGCCTTACCTCAAAGGCGATGTTGCTTTTTGAATTGGAGCAGCCTCAATTCTTTTGCCTTTCCCATCCTGTGATAGAGCCTGAACATCTTTCCTCAACGATTCCATGTTAGTTTTTCATACAATTATAGCATAATAATTCAATTGCATAAGATCAATAGGATCACTAGAAGAAAGACAAAGCACAAAAACAAAGAACACGAGAATTTATCCTGGGAAACCCAATCGGGAGAAAACCCAACAACCTTCGTATAGAGATGAATAATTCCGAGAACATAGTACAATGATGAGAGAGAAAAGGTGGAAGTACTTTCCAAGTAGAAACCCCAAAATGTCTTCTCCTAGCTGCAGATGCGAATCTCTCTCCAAGTAGTGCGAACTTGTGTGAATGAGTGAGTGAATAATGAGGTGAACTTTCCCTCTATTTATACAAGTGCCAAACTGGCTTTTTCCTCAACAGGGCGGACTTGTCTAACTTGACTGGGCCGACCTGACCTGGGGTACAATAAATAAATTTATTTTAATCTTTTCCTTTGGGTGATTTATCCCCAAGGTTTACATTGATTCTTTCAAGGGTTTACATGATTAATTACATCAAGTTCAACTCCCTTAGGAGGTACAATCAATTACAATAAAATACAATAAGAATAACTTCTGAAGTTGCACAAATTGCATCACTCCCTCTCAACAAGGAAGGTATTCTTCAGTCATCATCAATATCATGATCATCTGGGTTTCATCTGTACATCTATACTGTCTCAATCATCTCTATACATTCTGAAGGTTGTCAACACAGTCTCAGTCCTTCTAGAAGTGTCATCATGCATCAACAACTCCATCAGTCCTTCAGTGAGTCCAAGAGTAGCCTCTCCATTCTACTTGGATGTCTGAGAGATAGGATTTACCATCTGCTTTACCATCTGCTACTTGCCCATCTCATCTGTTGATGGGATCCTCCCATACCTGGCTGAGAACTTCGATGAGCAGAGGTGCACGACCATCTACTACCTATTCGTCTCATCTGTCGATGGGATACCCCCATACCTGGCTGAGAACCTGAACGAGTAGAGGTACCTGTGCAAGCGTCACATGACCATCTACTACCTGTCCGTCTCATCTGCCGATGGTATTGCTCCCAAACTTGCTTGAGAATGTCAAGGGATTGTTCTGCATCCCCTTTATATTATTGTTAAAAATTGGAAATAATTGTTGGCTTGGATTCTGTAACTATGAGGGGTATCTATTTGCCAGTCAACCAAAACTTGCACTTGGCTTAATTTTTGGTTAGATTTTTAACATAGCAGTATAATTTTCATCTCTTTCAACTTAATTCATAATTCATTTTATCCCACAATTATAGCATCATTCAATTCACTCAACCAATGTGGGAGAATAATCTGCAGAATGTTTGCCCGATGCTAAAACCATGGAGAACACCAACACTCCCTCTTAGTAAGGGAGACATTCTGCAACACCCCAAACTTCACGCTTGGTTGAGAATGTCCATCGGTACTGCATCTGCACTGCATCTACATCCGTATGGTACTTGTACTGCATCTGCCTCTGGTACTAAGTTGTTTGTACTGCTCATCAGAACCATTCATTTCACATGAAAGTCTGTCTGCTCATCAAGATCATTCATTTCACATGAATATCTCTCTGCTTATTTGGATCATTCATTTCACATGAATGTCTCTTTGCTCATCTTGATCATTCATTTCACATGAATGTCTCTCTGCTTATCTGGATCATTCATTTCACATGAATGTCTTTTTATCACACCATAGTAGCTGGGCTACCATGTCTTTTGAGCAGATATCTGCACTTTTCAGAGCTTTTCCTTTACACAGATTCAACAAGATCACTTATCATGAACAACATTATTTATGATCACTTGTACATCAAAGCAGCCTTATTTCAGACAATGTGTAGACCTTGTGCCAAGGCTGAGCCTTGAGAGCTTAGATTTGATGACCGATGTGACCTTTTGTTCCATACATATTCAGTTCAGTGCCGAGAGTTCCCGATGTTCTTATTGCAACAGTGTTTCATTTGGTTCTAGATGATATTGATTGAGATATGCAGTGATATGACTATTAGACTTGTGATTGTTAGCATTTGATTATTATCTTGTTGTTTTAGTCATCTTGATAGCATTAACTTGGTATATAACTCATGATGTTGCAGTATTATTTAAATGAATAAAATGAACTATCTTGGTTGTATTTAAATAATAAATTGGATGTATTACTTGCACTTTAAAGGTTTACTGACTATACTCATTGGTTTCACTTACCCTCTTACGAGCATGGACATGGTCTTTCCTGACATTTATGTTTGCTAGCTTAGGCACCACATTCACTTGACTCCATCCATCCATGACCTTCCCTGTTTTGGCTTTCACCTTGACTTGCCTCCGTGACTTGTGATATGTAGGGCCTCCTCGCTCCTACCCCTGTGTTCGACTTGCATCCATGTTAGTTTTGTGTCCTGGCTCTGAGTTGGCAACATAACTTGACTTTGGTGAGCTGGATTTTATGCCGTTATCATTCTAGTCGGTTGCCCCGATGTGTGGTTTTGCGCGGAATTCCCCCTAGTTGCTTGAGTTGTTGTTGGCTAAAACCCGAAGCAAAATGTACTACCTTGGAAACAAATGGAAGCCCAATGAAAAGAGCTATGAAATGTAATGCAATGAAATGCTGTGAGATGTAAATGCACCCCGGATGCAAGCTGCGATTAGTTGTGCTTTTTAGTGCATGTGAAATCCCAAAGGGGTTGTACTAGGCCTAAAAAGCAATGGATAAATAAATGCTATATTTAATGATTGCTGGCCATGAAATTATATGAAATGAAAGGTCCTAAAAAGCAGTGGCTAAACAAATGCTAAATCTAAAGACTGTTGACCTCATTGAGCCTACGGGTTATGATTTGAGATGGAGTAAGGGACAACTAAATCAAAGTGTCCCCTAGAGCCATGAGTGATGGTTCTAGTAGTAGACATTTTTGCCAAGGTTGAATAAACACTTCACTAAACAACTCATCCATTTGTGAGACACCGCCATTCCCTGTGTATCTTGGTCCGACACATGCTTAAGTGTGTAATACCTTTTCCCTTATCGAAAGTATCACTATGACAAGTTGGTCAAGTCATCCCTTTTACCTAGCCTTGTCCTTAGCCTTCACCCTATGCCAGCAGTTAGGCCATGTCCATTGGATGAAGTATGTTTTTAAAGCTTTGGTGCAAGTAAGTTATAAATAACGTTAAATATCTATGTATTAACTGCCACTTGATTGATGTTTATACTTTGAGTTAAGCTATGAATATGGTTAAAGGAACATGTCTTAGTCATTTGTTATAATCTAGTCTTTGGTTGTATTTTGATCTAGTCAAACATAGTTTGACTATGGTCATCCTTGGGATCCGTGATGAGATGGACCACTTATATTATATGATGTTGATCTATGGTCCTACATATGCCTATTGATGATTCCATATGTTGGGCACATGCTTCAGATGATGATTGATGCAGTTTTCATGGATTATTATTGTTTACATATCATCATATTTTTACTTGACCGGGTATGGTGGACCCTACAAATGATCCTACAGTTTATCATGAGGTGTATGAGTACTCATCTCTAGTGGATTTGGGTCTTCTGGATCCATTGAGACACTTATCTTTTAGTTTCAGGCACTCCCTGACATGATCTTAGCAGTTTTCCACCTGTTGACTAGTTTGGCCATGCTGATGTGGCCTGTCCAGCAGTATCTTTGGAGGCTAGTGGTTTCCTAGGGCGCTACATAGGAAGGGGGTGGTCCAGCCACTTGTTTTTACCATATTACCCCCCTTCCGGATATGATGGTGCACTCAGTTTGACAGCGCAGGCACCCTAGAGTCAGTTTTGGGCATTTTCAGGAGATTAAAAAATAGAATAAAAGGGTCATTGAGGAATTCGATTTGGGCAATTGAGGCAAGGTTTTGGCACTTGGTTTGCTCAAAGGTCATCCATGGTGTATCCCCCTTCTTCCATATCAGTTTGCACCAGTCAGTGTGGTCCACATGGGCTACAAGAGGACTTTTATTGCATATCTCCTTCTGATTATGGGGACAGGATTTGATCATTTGTATACTTGGACATGTCATTGATTCATATTTTATATTATTGTGCCATGGGGACATGCTAGTGAAGGGAAATAATACCTCCTAGCCCCACCATGTGCTTCTAGTCACTTGTCCTTGTCATTATGTTGTGGCACACATGTTATTAGCCACCCCCATGTATGACGTCATCCCTCTAGGGCTCTTTTAGCCATGACGTCACCCCTTATTTGAGTGATCCATGTCTTATTATGTGTTGGCCCATCTTAGCCATTGATTATATTGTTGTATCTTTTGATCTCAACCACTAGTTTTCGAAAGTGGTTTAGGGTTTTGGTCTTCCTCATCCTATTTAAGGTGGAGACCCCTGTTATCACACCATAGTAGCAGGGCTACTATTCTTGTACAGCAGATATCTGCACATTCCAGAGCTTCCTTTATTCCAGAGCATGGCTATATATTTTGGATCACTCGTGATCAGAGCAGTACATTATTCAGATTTTATGACCTTGTGTCAAGGCTGAGCCTTGAGAGTTCAGATTTGATGACTGATGTGACCACTTATCCCATTACAGTTTCAGTTCAGTGCCTAGAGATGTATTTCAGCAGTGTTTCAGATGATGCATGATGATTGCTATTATGATGATGTTGTATGATCTATGGATATGTTCTCACTGAATGTGGATTATTAGCTTGTTGATTTAGTCATGATTATAGCATGTGCTTGGTATATTATTCCTGATGTGGCAAACTATTTAAAATGAACTGTAAATCATAAAATGGACAATTGCTTGCACTTTTAGGTCATCTAACAAAACTTACTGGTATTTCACCTTACATAGACATGGTCTTACCCGACACCAGTTGTCTGCTAGTGCAGGCTCCATATCCACTTGTCTCCATCCATACATGACCTTCCTGTTTGACTTTAAACCCGGACTTGTCTCATTTGACTTTCTGATACTGAGGACTTCCCTATTTTACTACCTCTGTGTTTGGACCGCATCCCTGTTTATTCGTTGTCTCGGCTCTGAGTTGGTGACAGAACTTGCCTTTGGTGAGTTGGATTGTAGGCCTAAATCATTCTGGTCGGTTGTCCCGATGTTTGGCATTGGCTCGAACTCCCCCTAGTCACTTGAGATGTTGTTGGCTAAAACTGAAAGCTCATGTTCTACCTGTGGAAACTAAATAAATTCGCCCATGGAAACAAAAAAAGGGCAAGAGCAATGAAAAGCTAAAAATACTCCTCGAAGAGTATAAGAAAGGTCCAAAAAGCAATAGTTCTTAAAAGCTATATCTAAACAATTGCTGACCTTGTGAATATATAAAAAACATGCCCTGGATGCAAGCTGCAACTAGTTGTGCTTCTCAGCACATCTGAAATCCGAAGGGTTATGTAGGCCAAAAAGGCCATGGAAATAAATTGAATGATCCTAATGAACTTGGATCAACTTGATGTAGACATGATGCCTAAGTTGAATAAACACTCTCTAAACAACTTATCCATTTGTGAGGCACAGCCATCCCCCGTGTTCTTTTGTCCAGCACAGAGTTTGTAGCTTCCCCCTTCTCCCAGTCCAAAGTATTTTTGAGTTGAGTTAGACAAGTCAAACCCTTGGCTCAACCTTGCTCCTAGCCTTCATCCTTTACTAGCAGTTTGACCATGTCCAATGGGTGAGTTTGTCATTTGAACTATGGTGCAAGTAATTTATTATAACAACTAAATATTTTAACTCGATTAATGCCACTGAATGGAATTTATACTTTGAGCTTAGCTATGGGAATGATTAGAGAAGCATTGTCTTAGTCTACTGATGTGATTTATCCTTGATTATATATATTCTTGGGATCCGTGATGATGTGGACCATATATGATGATTATTGATGATGATTTATGGGCCCACATGTTTGATGATGATATCATATGATGGACATATGATGCAGATGATGTTTGATCCAGTTCAGCAGGTTTATTATTTCTTCAGATCAGCAGATTATACATTGTCCATATATGGTGGACCCTACAGCAGGCCCATTAGGGCAACCCATGGTGTATGAGTACACATTTCTAGTGGATTTGGGTCTTCTGGATCCATTGAGACACTTATCTTCCAGTTTCGGGCACTTCTGACAGTGATTGATGCAGTTTTACACTTGTTGACCAGATTTGGGGCTGATTTCCCAGCCTGAGCAGCAGGGGCCCCGAGAGGCCAGTTCACCTAGGGCGCTGATGATGGAAGGGGTGGTCCAGCCACTTGTTATTACCATTTATCCCCCCTTCCGGAGAGCCTGGTGGGCTCAGATGGACAGCGCTAGCACCCTAGGAGGCAGTTTTGGCACTTTCACAGTTCCCGAGGCAGTTAAAAAATGGGATAAAGTGGTCACTGAGGAAATCGATTTGGGCAATTGAGGCAAGGTTTTGGCATTTGGTTTTCACAGAGGTCTTCCAGGGTGATCTCACTATCTTCCAGTTAGTTTTCACCATGTGGGTATCTCCAGATTGATCACAGGAGGACATTTACTGCTTGACTGTCATGCATTCTGAGGACAGTTTTGGTCATTATTATTATATTGGACATATTTTATTATTTTATTGTGCCTTGGGGTGAGCTAGCAAGGATCTATACCTCCTAGCCCCACCATGTGCTTATTTTACCATGTCCTAGTCATCATGAGGTGGATTATTGTACTTTTTACCCCTCTAGTGGGATGACGTCACCCTCCATTGTACCATTTAGTGAGGGCGCTATTGTTATGTTGAGTGATCCATGTGATATTATGTTATGGATTCATCCTAGCCATTGATTGTATGATGAGATCTTATAATCTCAACCACTCATTTGATGTAGTATTATGAAGTGGTATAGGGTTTTGGTCTTTATTATCCTATATAAGGAGGAGACCCCCCATTGTAAAGCTGACCTTTGGAGCTCTGGAATATTGAAATAGAATATTTTTTGTGGAGCACATCTCTCTTGGCTTGTGGATTCTCTTGCATATTGAATATAAAGTATCTCTTCTATGTATCATTGTGGATTTTGGTGTTTTTGCTAACCTTTTGACAGGAAAGTTGAATTGGAGAGAGGAGGGCGACTTTTTGAGGGTTATTGTTGGAGGGATCCACATATTCTCTCTTGGGTTGATTTTGTGACAGGGAGTATCATTATTGTATCTTCGTGACATAGTTGATGCTTTCTATTACATCTTTCTACCATTTTCATAATCATCTTGCTTGACTTGTTTCTTTGATCTTGTCTTGTAGGAGGAGGACGATTTGGCTATCTTGGAGAAGGGCGATTTGGTTGGAGCACTTGGATCTCACTCTTGAATATAAACATAGGAGAATGCTATCAACTTGCAAGGTGGCCATAAGCAATTGAGGTAAGATCTACAAGGTATGTGCCTCTTTCATCCATTCTATCTCCATTGGTCATAAAACCCTAATTGAATCAAAACCCCAATTTTGGTATTTTTTTAGATCTACTTAGATCTACCCTTGCAATTGAAAAGATATTAAGAACCCACCTCTATAGGATCCACCCCTAGTTGGATCTATAGTTTGGTGGTGATTGGCTAAAAATTGACACACCTTTCAATGCAAAAAGCCTTCTTGAACCTAAATCGATTTTCCTAAGAGAAGCTTGTTGGGTAAGATCTAGCACATGGGTAGGTGAGATCCCACTTGATTTGACATCTAGACACTTGATCACCTATACCCATATCCTTACTTTGGTGAAAACTACCTTGTGGACATCTCTCCATGTTTTAAGGGGTTGAAACCCCCTTTTGATTTTCTTGGTACCTTAAAACTTAGATCTACTAAGATCTACCCATTGGATTCACTTGAAACTTTGAAGGAACATAGATCGGGGTACTAACATCCCGGATCTACATTTTGGTGGCCATTGGACTTGGTTTGGTCCACCAAACCCACTTTTTGCCCCTCCTTGAGAAAGTCGCACCCCCTTGACTTTTTGAGTTGGTCCACTTCTAGGAAGTGGGTGTTGGAGATTTTTGTGGATTTGGAATGCCCATGCCTTGAAACCTAGGTCTAGACTATCCTTTTGTTCCGATCTACCTTGGGGATTGCATTCCTTGTTTTAAGGAATTGTGGTCCACTTTTGGTCTTCACTCAAAAACCAAGATCTAGCAAGATCCAACCATTGGATCTCATCCAAACCACTTGACTTGGCTTCTAGGTGTCCCGATCTACACTTTGACATCCTTCTTGACCCCATTAGCCCAACCAACAAGGCACTAGTCCTTCTCCAAGCAAGGCGCACTTCTTGGGATTAGTGTCAAACCCTAGATCTAACACATGGGTAATCCTAGAACCAACTCTAACTCGTAGATCTAACCTAGATCTAGCCTATAGTACCATCTTCACACTTAGCTTCACCTTGTGGGCCCACCTAGAACCATTTCACACTTCCCAAGGCAACTAGACCCACTTGTGTAAACACATGGTACTATACTTAGCAATCATACCCCATCAAGTGGCCTAAACCATACATAACTTGAAACAATAACTATCCATGATACCACCCTCAACCATACCTTAAACATTAGGTCCACTTAGCCTTGCATTGGTTTCCGTAACTCATCATCTATTTACCCTTTGAAACCTTAGCTTGGGTCCAATCAACTGTGATTGGGGTATAGGGTCTCCCCCTTGGTCTAGTTATATCTTGACCTAAAGCGAAGAGCGCCTCGGTTGACGTGACTCCCGCATTGCATTGGGAACCGTGGCATCTCTTAGGTCACCTCTTTAGTTGCCTAACTCCTCTACCGTCCCGGATGGGATACCTCTAGGGGCAACTACAAGTTGTGTGATAACAACCCCCTCATTGTAAAGGCTACTTTTGGGCTCTGGAAAACTTGGAATAAAATACTATTTTTGGAGATCTTCTTCTTGGCTTTGATTGGGTTGCTCTTGTACATGATCATGCGTCTTTTTCTTTTAGACATCTTTGCTTGTAACAAGTGAATTCGACATCTACTGAAGGAGGCCGAATTGGTTGAAGCTAGGAGTGTGACTTGCTTGAAGGGAAGATTGTAGGGTTTGCTCGCATCCCCCTTGGGCAAGACGTCTTCATCTGGAGGGATTTTTTCAATTGTGCTTTGTCCATTGATTGCTTCTTTGATATGACATGCTTAGATCTCATTGATTTGTGGATCGAATCTAACATTTTGTAGTTTGATTTACAGGTTTAATGGGGCATCTCTCCTCCTAGGGCTTGGACGATTATGTTTGGAATCACTTGGATCTAGCTTGGAATTGTAACCAAATGCAAGGATCATCTATGTGTAAGGTAGCCGCAAGCTTTTGAGGTAAGATCTACAAGGTATGTATCCATTTCGCTTCTTTTCTATCCTATTGGTCACATAAACCCTCATAATTAAAACCCTCATTTTACATTTTTTTAGATCTACTTGGATCTAGCATGCTCTTGGGTATAAAATTTAAAACCCACCTTAATAATATTCACGGCAATCCCGATCTATAGTTTGGTGGTGTTTGGACTCCATCTGGCCCATTTCCCAAGGCACATTGGTCTCTCCAAGGGAAGTCGCATTCCTTGAGGGAGGCTCTTTTGCTAGTTCCAAGATGTGGGTAGTTGAGATTTTTGCTTCATTGGATAGATCATCCCTCAAAACATACCCCTAGTGCTTCACCCCATTGATTTTCACCTTGTGGGCCCCATTCCTCATTTTGAGGGTTGTGCCCCACTTGGGTCATTGGGTAATGCATTAGCTCATTCTTAGATCTACTTGTTTAACTTCATAAGTGGCCTAAATCAAACACTTGGTTGACTCATTTGTCCATTGCTTAAGCCTCTCAACCAAGCCCTAACTAACTTGGGTCCACTTACCTTTCTAGATCTAAAGTCTTATACCCTTGATCTCCTTGCTTGAACTTTATACATTTCGCTAGGAGTCTTTGGGTTAGCTAGTCTTCATATATTGGCTAGGGTCTCCCCCTTGATCTTGATTCATCTTGCTCTAAAGTGAAGGTTGCCTCGGTTGTCGTGACTCCCATGTGCATTGGGAACCGTGGCAAGCCTTGGGTCACGTCTTTAGTTGTCCGACACCTCTACCATTCTGGATAGGATACCTTTTGGGGACATCTACAAGTTGTGTGATAACATTTTTGGCGCCGTTGCCGGGGAGGTAGAGGCTTACCTCAGGTGTCTGGGAGTATCCATGCGTAATTCATATCTTATCGCATCCGGTCTTATAAACTAGGTGGTTATCATTTCAATCCTTAATTTAAACATAGCCATCTATTTGTCACTCATCTCTCCTCGCTTATTAACGACATACATCTTGGTAGAAGAGAGTTAGAAAATCTACCTGGCGACTCCAATCCGTGACTTCGCTAAAAAACGAACCCATAAGATAATGTCTTCTCAAAACAACATCACTCCTGAAATGACCATGAAATTCATGTCAAATATGTGTGAAATGGTCACCAACATTGCTATGTACCTTAAAAATCAAGATGAGGATCTCAAAAGACGTGATCAACAAACTAACGAAATGTTAAAATCCATATGTAACAATTCGATTCCTTCTAAGACTAGTTCTCCTAGGTCTCAGCAACCTAAACCAATTCATTCGCAACCTAGCAAGACAATGCATCCTGGTAATCAACCTGTGCGAAGGATTGTTTCCAAAAATCCAAAGCCTTCTTTTGAAGTAATCACAAAAGGTGGAACTGTGCCTAGTAATAGTCAAACCCCTCCTGCAAAACAAAAGCCTAACCAAGAAGTTAAAATTGATCCTCCTCATAAAGCCAACATGCCCAAAGCAACTCTTTGGAGAAAACAACCTGGGCCTAAGAAGACGAAGCCTCCCATGACTTTGAAGCCTAGTCTTCAAGAACATCCAAGAACAAATGTTCCTAGCAAGTTGACAAATTCCTCTACTTTAGTCACATTAAAAGATCTAGTCAAAATCCCATCTGTCAAATATGACATTATGAAATTCTTGGGTTTGGATGTCAATGAAAAGGATAAAGAAAACCCTTACAACTTAAACATTGATGTCACGGGATTTTTAGCAAAAATGAACATGCTTGTTCCCTTTTGTGAAATTTTCAAAATCCCCTCCTTCCATAAAAGAGCTACCACCCATCTGGGAATCCAAACAAGGAAGCAAATGACAAAACAAGTTATGATAGAACCTAAGGATTCCCTTGTCATGATCCAAAGTGTCTTCGGTGATAACTTTTGGGGTTGCCCTCCCTTTTACATAGCTTTGGAAGTAAACGGGTTCATTTTGCATAACTGCATGTTAGATTCAGGAGCCGAGGTAAACGTTATGCCCCTAAGAGTTATGGAACAACTTGAGCTAGTGCCCAAAATGTTAATTTTTAGTGCAGCTGCGAGACCCATTCTTAGAGAGAATGGTACCCTAGTCAGTTAACTAGGGTTCCTGGTCAAGTTAACCAGGCAGAGTAATGAGTAAGACCCTGGAAGGTACCCTAGGGCCCCCAACTATCTCCTGGGGTTCTTGGTCGAGGACCAAGCAGATTGATGCCATGGCAAAGTCCCTAGCATGTGGCTAGGGCCCCTATTTGTCTCTAGGGTATTCTGGTCTGGGACCAGACAGTTTCTTGGTCACGAGGACCAAACAGATCCTGCAGGTTGAGACAGAGACATCCTAGGTCCTGCATATGGTTGATCAACATTCAGTCTAGGACTAAATGCTCAGCTTGAGGCTGAGGACCATTCTCTGGGAGAATGGAGAACCTAGTCATGGACCAGATGGTTGATCAACATGTCCCATTCTAGGACTGAGGCTCAGCCTTGGGTGGAGAAGCCATTCCTTGAGAATGGAGGCACTTGGTCAGTTACCAAGATTATGATGTGTGATGTCCTCTTCTCCTAGGACTTCGAGATGGATGAATTAGTTGGTCTTCTCAAGGGACTGGCCACCCCTTGTGGAAGCTACTAACATTTGACCTAAGGAGCAGTTGAGAGGACCACATGATCACATCATTTGTGTGAACCCTTCTTTATATAGTGATGATGAACTTTCAGGTTATATGGAACATTTGTACATATGAGAGAGAGATGATTGGTTGTACCTTTTCCACCTTGGGTGATTTACTTTGGGTCTTTGCACCTTGTTGTTTATTAAGTCTTGTGGTACCCTGTCTTTGATTTGTGGTAAATAGGGTCATTGACCCACCTTCTATTTATACCACGCTTGCTGTTTTGGTCTTATGGGTACTATGGTTGTTTGTCCACTTTATGTGACTCTTTTATTTTATTTTATTTTTCATCTTTTGTATTTTATTTTATTTTTATTTTTCATCTTTTGTTTTTTATTTTTTATTTTTATATATTTATTTATTTATTATTTATTATATATATATATTGTTTTATTTGTTTAAAGGTGGCCACTTCCTAATTTGATGGAACCCTAGCTTAATTATTTTTATTTGATCTTTCTAGATGATCTAAGATCTATTTATTGAGATCAAATGTTCATCACTTGAGATTATCTGAACATCATTATCAGCTCTGATTTATTTCTGCTTGACGTCAAGGGTTTAGAAGTTCTGCTGCTTGCTTTGGAGGCCGCCCACCTGCTGAAGTTTTACATATACCTCATATCTGATTTTTTGCTGATGTTAAGGTCTATTCTTGCTGCTGATGCTTGTGCCGTGGTTCTGTTGAGGGCTGTTATGTCAAGTTCTTCTACCCATGAATTTTAGAGAACAAGTCTGCTACCCGCGAGGACTATTAGGGCCAAGTCAGAGTTCCAATCTGCTTGATTTAGGTCTGATTGAAATCTGATCTGCTTGCTGGGGTTTGAATGAGATCAAATCTGCCTGATAAGGGGTGTGATCTGCATATTGAATCGTTGTTGAGAATCGATCTGCCCTCCTTTTGCTTGTTGGGGAAGCCGTGATCCTGAAACCCAAACCGTGAGCCTTTTTGATCTCTGATCTGCTTGCTGTTTGCATCTTTGTGGAGGCTGTGAGGTCTGAAAGTCAGATTTAGCCTGACTGGTGAAGGCCATGATGCCTGAGAGTCAGATCTACTTGTTATGCAAACTGATTTGCTTACTATTGGCTGATTTGAGGTGGCCATGGCCCTTACAGATCTGATCCCACTTGTTAGAGTTACAGTTTTGGTGGCCACACCTTTTGTTGACTGTTTTACACCAGATCTATGCTAGACCTTTACTGCTGAGACTTGCCTTGACCAAATCTAGTTTGCTGAGACTTGTTTTTGGTCTGATCTTTTTGCTGAGAACTATTTAGTGCCTGATCTATGTGCTAATCCTTTCTACTGTTTAATTGAGGTCATATTTGGTTAGGGTTCAGACCTCTTGTGTTTATATCTTTTGGACATCCATTATGATGAGACTTGATTAAGATTGTCACTGTGTTCTTGACTGTCTTTGACTATTTGACTGTATCTCAACCTGTCATCTCTCTCTCTGGTTTGTACTACCCTCTTGTAGGGTCAGCTAGTTTCCAGAATTTGACTGACCTCTCTGAGGCACAATCTTCTACTGAAAGTAACTCTTCTGAGTATTCTTATAGGAAGGGTTTCACACCCAGGTAAGTATCTTCATCTATATTTCTTACTGTTAACAAGTTTATTATTTTATATAGTGACATAACTGGTAGTGTTAAAGATTACTTAACATAGTGACCTAACTGGTAGTATTAAAGGTGTGAAGTTGAAAGAGATGAAAATTATGTTAGAAGTTACTGTTGTACTATTTCATATTTAATTTCAGTATTTGTTTATCTACTTTGTGCATTAAAGTATATTGAAGTTTATTTTTACTGCACAAAACCCTGATTTAACCAAAATTTAACACACAAGGCCCTATAGGAATGTATGTGGAATGGACTCTAGAACAGTAAAGGCCATCGGAATAATAATAGAAAACTTGCCTGTTAGATTGGCCGCATGTAGATTTTGAGCTTTCAATGAATATCCTAGTCCTTGATGTCCTTGATGTTTGGGGAATGCTTTTGTCTAGGGAGTGGTTAGCTAGACTAGGTGGGAGTGTTCAAATGGATCTCACATATGCTACGATCCCAACCGGAAATGGTTCATCTATAACTCTATTCAATGAACCTCCTATGCAAGAACATGTTGAGACTCTTGAACACTTGTTTAATGAGGCCATGTATTCAAGCGACGAAATTGGGAACTTCATGGTTTTGGCAAACTATTGGGAAGAAGTAAAGAAACACCCTTTTCCACCCGACCAAGTTTGGAAGATGCATTTTGACGGGGCTCGCTCCCGACATGGTGCAGGGGCTGGGATTGTTTTAACCTCACCATCTGGAGAGGAAGAGCTGTTTTCCTTTCGTTTGGAGTTTGATTGTATGAATAATGTAGCTGAGTATGAAGCTTTGCTCCTAGGATTAGAGATTGCTCGAGAAAGAAACATCAAGTCTATAACTGTCATAGGTGATTCCGACCTTATTGTATCCCAAGTTAAGAATCAGTTTGCTGCTAAGAATAACAGACTTAGAGACTACAGAAATGCAGTTTGGGATACCATTGATTGTTTCGATGCCTTTGGTATTAAAGCAGTCCCTCGCGAGCAAAACACTTTGGCTGATGGGTTGTCGGTCATAGCCAGTACCCTCCAAGCCTCTGAGTCTTTAAGGCAAAGAAATTGTAAAGTTGAAGTCTTTTTTCGACCCTTAGTTCCCGACAACCAATATTATTGGCATGTCTTTGATGATGACGCCCAAATCATCCAATTCTTAACAGCCTCCCAGACCCCCATGGTAAATTTCGAAGATCAAATGAAAGGAAGTTCTATAGAAGGCATGGACATAACAAAAATCACTTTTCCTTTAGAGAAAAATGTCAACAGGGATGATGAGTTTAAGGGTAGGTGTTCTGAACCAATTGATGAAGTCATCGAGATCAACATAGGTTCCCCTTGCTCCCCCAGAATGATCAAAATAGGGAAAAATGCCTCTGACGAAGAAAGAAGAAAAATTGAAGAATTAATTAGAGAGTATAAGGATGTCTTTGCTTGGACTTATGATGATTTAAGGACTTATGACCAATCTGTTATTAAGCACTCAATTCCTCTAAAAGGAGCTAAACCTTATCGTCAAAAGCTACGTAATGTGAATCCTAAGTTAGCTCCATTGGTCAAAAAGGAATTGGAAAAGATGTCGGCTGCAGGCATCATTAGACTTGTTAGACATACTACTTGGGTGTCTAATCCTGTAGTTGTAAGGAAAAAGAGTGGGGAAATTAAGATTTGTATCAATTTCAGAAAGCTTAACCAAGCTTCTTTAAAAGATAATTATCCTCTTCCCAACATGGAGAACTTATTGCAAAGTGTGACTGGTGCTGGTGTGTTATCTTTACTTGATGGTTTTTCAGGATATAACCAAGTTCAAATAAAAAAGGAAGACCGTGGAAAGACAACTTTCACCACCCCTTGGGGAACATATGAATATATAAGGATGCCATTCGGCCTTTTAAATGCAGGCTCAACCTTCCAAAGGGCAATGGACCATGCATTTGCAGGTCTAATTGGCAAGATTATAGTGATTTATCAAGACGATTTGACTGTGTTCTCCAAAGAAAGAAGCGATCATGTAAAGCACTTGAAGAGAGTTTTTGAGAGGTATAGAAAGTTTGGAATCTCTTTAAATCCTAAGAAGTCTACCTTCGGTGTTGATGAGGGAAAGTTATTGGGACACATTGTCTCCAAAGAGGGCATCAGAATTGACCTTGAAAGAGTGCAAGGAATCCTAGCTATAGCTCCTCCAAAGGATGTGAGCTCACTGAGATCAATATTCGGGAAAATAAATTTTGTGAGAAGGTTCATTCCTAACTTGGCCGAATTGGTCAAGCCTTTAAATGCCCTGTTAAAGAAGGATGTAAAATTTATCTGGGACAAGAAATGTAGTGAGTCATTCGAGGCTTTGAAGAAAGCCATTTCCTCCGCCCTTGTTTTAGTATGCCTTGATTATAATAAAGAATTCTTGATTTACTCATACACCTTTGAGGACACCATAACTGGTGTCTTATTGCAAAAGAACGAAAACAATCACGAACAACCAGTTGCTTTCATGAGTGAAAATATTAGAGACATGGAACTAAATTATACAACCACTGAAAAACAAGCCTATGCTCTGGTTAAGTCTCTAAGATTGTAGCTTATGTCCAGTATCAAGCGGTAAAGGATGTTTTGTCTCAACATGATGGCATAGGGGTTAGAGGAAACTGGATTTCTAGAATTCAAGAATATGACATTGAAATCAAACCAATTAAGATAGTCAAAGGTCAAGAATTAGCCCAACTTTTAACTGACGACAAAGTGCAGCCAAGTCATGAAGAAGTAAGTTTTGGAAATGCAGTGGTGCTCTATATTGATGAAGACCATGAATGGTACAAGGACATTATTTTCTATCTCAAACATATGTCTTGTCCTGATCATCTTTTAGACCACCAAAGAAGAGCTTTAAGGTTGAAGGCATCTAAATATGTGTTAACAGAAGATGGTTTGGGATGGAAAAATCCAGATGGAATTGTGCTAAAATGTGTAAACCATGATGATTCCCAAACAATCATAAAAGAAATGCACTCTGGATTATATGGAGGACATTAGGCACCCAGAACCACAGCTGCTAAGATCATGCGAGCTAGGTATTATTGGCCATCTTTATTCAAGGATGTGCATGCTTTTGTCAGATCCTACCAAGAATGTCAATTCTACTCAGGAAAGCCTAGGTTACCTGCCCTACCATTAACCCCAGTCATTGTAGAAGCACCTTTCCAACAATGGGGAATGGATTTTGTGGGACTAGTAGACCCTAGTTCTTCTGGTGGATATAAGTACATCTTGACCAACACAGATTACTTTACTCGGTGGGTTGAGGCGGTCCCTACTAAAAGAGCAATTGCGGAAGTTGTGGTTAAGTTTTTGGAAGAAAACATAGTCTCTAGATATGGTTTCCCTTTAAAGATCACAACAGATAATGCGCAAGCGTTTAGCAAAGAAGAAATGTCAACATTTTGCTCTAATCACGGAATCACTCTTTCTCATTCTTCTAACTACAATCCTCAAGGAAATGGATTAGCAGAATCAAGCAACAAGAACTTAATCCGACTTTTAAAAAGAATGATTGGTGAAAACAAAAGAACATGGGATAACAAGCTTAAGTATGCCCTTTGGGTAGATCGAACAACTATTAAAAGAATAACGGGTAAAGCTCCCTTTGAGATAGTGTATGGGAAAAATTGTAGGCTTCCCATAAATCTTGGAATCCCTGTGTATGAACTTCTGCAACAATGTTCCTCAGAACAAGAGGCCATGCAAGCAAGAATTGATAAGTTAGTGGAATTGGATGAAACTAGAAGAGAGGCATGGAATAAATGGTCCTAGAGCAAGAGAGAGTGAAAGGAACTTTTGATCAAAGAGGTAGAAATGTTATTTTTGGGATAGGTGATGTAGTCTTGTTTTGGGATAAGAATAAAGAAAAGCCAGGAAATCATGGAAAGTTTAAGAATTTGTGGATGGGACCTTATCATGTGAGCATAATAGCAGGAAAAGGTTCGGTATGGTTGGAGACATTGGATGGGCATGAGTTAGAGTTTCCAGTAAATGGGGGGGTGTTGAAACATTACTACCCCCTTATCCCTGACTCGAATTGAGTTGGGACTCCTCTTGCCTGTTTAGAATAGGTAGGTTTTCGAATAAGCTCCTTTGAGCAGTAGGATTGGTGTGCCTTTCGCTTTTTCTGTGTGCTAAGTATTGCAAGTTTTTTTCTTTTGCTTTTGATGAGCCTTTTGAGTTTTCTTCTGAGTGCTTTTTCCTTTTTGCTGAGTTGTTTGATTGAGTTGAGTGTTGCTCCTTCCTAATCTTTTCTCATCTCCTGCATGCACATTAATAAAACTTGAAAAAGATTAAAGTTTCCTTGAGTTTTGAGTGCTTGTAGTTTTTCTGTGTCAAGTGAGTTGAGTATGCCTTCTTCAAAGCCTTCGTTTCCTCCTGCATAGTAAAACTAATAAAACTTACATGTTGTGTTAGATTAGTATTTCCTTTATGCATTTCAGTTTCTGTTCTAGAATAGAATTTCATTTATGCTGTTTATTTTGGTTTATTTTATCCCATACATGCATCACGTGGTATTTTAGTTTCCATGAGTGCAGAAACAGGTGCAAATAAAAGTTGAAAGCAAAGGATGGTGGGTGCTAGATTGAAGATTGATGCAGAGCAGTTCGAGACTAGAGATTCTGAGGTTCTCAAGCGCTCTCTCCCTTAGAGCACTTGTCCCAGCTGGAGCCAGATGTTATCACACCATAGTAGCTGGGCTACCATGTCTTCTGAGCAGATATCTGCACTTTTCAGAGCTTTGCCTTTACACAGATTCAACGAGATCACTTATCATGAGTCTCATCTTGTACATTAGAGCAGCCTTATATCAGACAGTGTGTACACCTTGTGCCAAGGCTGAGCCTTGAGAGCTTAGATTTGATGACCGATATGACCTTTTGTTCCATACAGATTTAGTTCAGTGCCCAGAGTTCCAGATGTTCTTATTGCAACAATGTTTCATTTGGTTCTAGATGATATTGATTGAGATATGCAGTGATATGACTATTAGACTTGTGATTGTTAGCATTTGATTATTATCTTGTTGTTTTAATCATCTTGATAGCATTAACTTGGTATATAACTCATGATGTGGCAGTATTATTTAAATGAATAAAATGAACTATCTTGGTTGGATTTAAATAATAAATTGGATGTATTACTTGCACTTTAAAGGTTTACTGACTATACTCATCGGTTTCACTTACCCTCTTACGAGCATGGATATGGTCTTTCCTATGTTTGCTAGCTTAGGCACCACATTCACTTGACTCCATCCATCCATGACCTTCCCTGTTTTGGCTTTCACCTTGAGTTGCCTCCGTGACTTGTGATATGGAGGACCTCCCCGCTTCTGCCTTTGTGTTGGACTTACATCCATGTTAGTTTTGTGTCTCGACTCTGAGTTGGCAACAAAACTTGCCTTTGGGTGAGTTGGATTTTATGTCGTTATCATTCTAGTAGGTTGCCTCGATGTGTGGTTTTGCGCGGAATTCCCCCTAGTTGCTTGAGTTGTTGGCTAAAACCCGAAGCAAAATGTACTACCTTGGAAACAAATGGAAGCTTGAGTTTCACCACTCCTTTCTGCACCATGTCTCATATGAAGTGGTTGTTAGTTTTTCATCATTTAATTCAATATGATCTAGGATCTTATCTAAGAGAACAACATGCACAACATATCAAACATAAGAGACAATAGACACAAAGCATTTCACCGGGGAAACCATAAAGGAGAAAACCCTGCAACTTCCTCAGAGATAGAATGAGCAATAATACAAAACCCCAAAACAAAGAAGATGGTCTCCAACAACTTCTTCCTGCTCCACTTGTGCGAACTTGTCTCTCTCTCACTTATGCAAATGAGTGAGTGAATGATTCAAATGAGAGAGTCACACTCTCTATTTATACTTTCCTTCACTTACCTTTTACCCTAACTGGGCCGACTTCTCCTAGGAGAGTCTAACAACCCATTATAACTCAACTCTGGGCCGACCCCACTAGGGGAGTCTAATAACACACTTAAATACAATAATAACTTTCCTGGTCGGAGGAATGAAACCTCTCCGTCGGAAGTACAATGACATATGAGTACAATATAAAATATACAAGTGAAATACATTCCGAAGTTACAAATACATCAACACTCCCTCTTAACTAGGAAGGTATTCTCTTGACACAGTTCATCGGCACAAGTCTTCATCACTGGATCAAAGCTGGATCATCATCGTCACTGCTGCTGCTATCTCGACCACCAGTCTCCAATCTACTTGTCATAGGAAGTTCTATAGTGCCAACCCTTTTTCAAGCTGGATGTAGGCCTAGCCTCCATGTAGGTCTTCATCATCTCTGCGAGCAAGCCATCAAGTATGTACATCTCAGGACTTATTATATGCCTCTGTAAAACCTGCAAGATCTCCTAGGACTGACTATATGCCACTGCAAAACCTGAAGGAGCATCCCAGGACCGATTATATGCCTCTGCAAAACCTGTGTACCATACAGTCACCTCATCATCTTCAGATCATCTCATTGTCCACGGAGCACAACCCAGATGCACACAACACAACACTTACACTCACCGGCATGGGAGGACTAACCTACCACCATCTGTGAAAGGCTCAGCACTTACATCTACGCCATGGGAAGACACACCTCAACCATGCAAGAATGGCACTGCCCTTACATCTACGCCATGGGAAGACACACCACAACCATGCGAGAATGGCACAACACTTACATCAGCAGCCATGGGAAGACACACCTCAGCCATGCCGGAATGGCTCAACACTTATATCACAGCCATGGGAAGACACACCTCAACCATGCTGGAATGGCTCGACACTTATATCAACGACCATGGGAAGACACACCTCAACCATGTCGGAATGGTCCGACACTTATATCAGCGACCATGGGAAGACACACCTCAACCATGTCGGAATGGCCCCAGCCCTTACATCTGCACCATGGGAGGACACACCTACAACCATGTGAGAATGTCTCGTGTGCATCTGCGTCTTCCGGACTCATCACTTCCCCTTGGAAGGAACCTCGATCTGAAGTACACCAAGCTTCTCTCTGAAGTACTCAAACTTCACTCTGGCCAGCGGCTTGGTCAATACATTGTCTATCTGCTCGTCCGTCGCAACATACTGGAGCTTCACTGCTCCTCTCTGCACCATATCCCTGATATAGTGGTACTTGATCTCAATGTGCTTCGACTTGTCATGGAACACTGGGTTCTAAGACAACTTCACACAACTCTGGTTGTCGCAATGTATACAAGTCGCGTCCAACTGGAGATCAAACAAATAAAACAATAGCTTCCTTAGCCATACTTCCTCACAACTAGTGGAACAAGCTGCGACATACTCTGCTTCGGCTGTACTCCGTGCCACACAGGACTGCTTCCTGCTAAACCAAGAGATCACACCTGATCCCATATTGAAGCAACACCCCGAAGTGCTCTTCCTATCAATGGCACTACCTGCCCAATCCGAATCAACATAGCCCTCCAAGTTGATCTTCTGATTCGCATCATACTTGACCCCATAATCAACAGTACCCTTCAGGTACCTCAGAATATGCTTTATAGCAATCAAGTGAACATGTCTTGGATTCGTCAAGAATTGGCTCAATGTGTTCACAGCAAAGCAAATATTTCGTCTTGTATTCGTCAGGTATATCAAAGACCCATTCATCTGACGATACATCGTGGCATCAACCGACTCTGATGAAGCATCACTCAATAGCTTTAGGTTCAATGCCATAGGTGTGGCCATGGCCTTGTAGTCCATCATCCCGAACCTCTTCAGGATCTCTATTGCATACTTCCCTTGTCCAAGGAAGATTCCATCCGCACTCTACCACACCTCAATGCCTAGAAAATAGTGCATCATACCCAACTCCTTCATCTCCAACTCGGCAGCAAGCTTCCTCTTCGTGTCAGCAATCAACCCATCCTCACCTGTCACAAATAGGTCATCTACATACAGTATGAGTATCACTGGATTGCCTTCCTCAACCTTGTAGTAAAGGTTGGAATCCGCTTTACTCTTGGTAAAGCCCAAACTAGTCAGGAAGCTATCTCTCCTGTCGTACCATGTCCTGGGTGCCTGTTTCAAGCCATACAAGGCTTTCTTTAGTTTGCACACATAAGACTCCCTGTCATGTGTCTCAAATCCGAGTAGCTGCTCCACATACACTTCCTCTTCCACTACACCATTCAAGAACGCTTTTTGACCTCCATCTGGTGTATCTTCCATTTCATCACTGCAGCCAGAGCAAGAACTGTTCTGATGGAAGTATACCTGGCTATAGGTGCAAATGTCTCCTCATAGTCTATCCCTTCTTTCTGGGAGAAGCCACGTGCCACAAATCTTGCCTTGTATTTCTCTATGCTGCCATCTGCAGCATGCTTGATCTTGTAGATCCACTTGGAAGTCACCACAGACTTCCTTTCTGGTCTCGGGACCACATCCCAGACATCATTCTTCATGATCGACTGGTACTCCTCGATCATGGCATCCTTCCATTCCTTTCCTTTTGCCGCTTCTTCATAGTTGGCAGGTTCCTTGTCAATGATGTCACATAGCAGGGCTACATAACTAGTGTATGGCCTCGGTCCCTTGCTTTCTCTGTGCATTCCTTTTGGAGCGCCATATCTCTTTGCATCTTGAATTGCTTCTCGTACCCATGCTGGTTTCCTCTTGTGAGAATTCTTCTCATGGGGTGGATCTACAAGTTCCTGTGGATCTTCTATCTCACGGTCTTCTTTTGGATTTACTTCATTCATTGTTGTATCTCGGATTTTAGGTGCTTCTGGTTCTTCAATGTCTTCAACAGGTAGCTTTCTGGATTTGTTGTATGCTGAGTCTTCGTCAAATGTTACATCCCTGCTAATGTCGATCTTCTTGAATCCTGGGACATATATTATGTAAGCCTTCGAGCTTTCACTATATCCCATGAATATACCCTTCTTTCCTGAAGGATCTAACTTTGTCCTTTTCTCTTTCGCAATGTGTATGTACACTGGGCAACCAAATATTTTGAGATGGCTGACTTCTGGTTTCTCGCTGGAGAAGACTTCTTCTGGTGTCTTGTTGACAAGTACTCTATGTGGAGTACGATTCTGTACATACATAGCTGTCCTTGCAGCTTTTGCCCATAGATGCATAGGAATATCCTGGTCATGAAGCATTGCCCTTGCTGCTTCCATAATTGTTCTATTCTTCCTTGCTGCAACTCCATTCTGTTGTGGATTATATGGAGTGGTCAACTCCCTCTTAATCCCTGAATCTCTGCATAATTTCTTGAAGTCTTCTGATGTGAACTCTCCGCCATTGTCTGACCGAAAAGTCTTGATTTTCTTCTCTGTGTGGTTCTCGATCAAGGCTTTGAATTCCTTGAACTTACTGAATACTTCATCTTTGCCCTTCAAGAAATATATCCATGTCTTCCTAGAAAAATCATCAATGAAAGAAACATAATATACATACCCACTCAAAGAATTGGATGACATCAGACCGCATACATTGGAGTGGATGATTTCCAAGATTCCTTTTGCCTTGCTCTCACTACTTGGAAATGTCTTCTTTGTATTCTTTCCCTTTGCACAACCTTTGCAAATACCTTCATGCTTTGCCTGGATTTTTGGAAGACCTTCAACAGCTTTGCTTGCAAGAGATAGTGCTCTATAGTGCACATGTGCAAGCCTTCTATGCCATAGTTCACTTGGCTCCATGGATTCATGGACCAAGGCTTGTTCTGGTTGCCCCTTTAGTTTGTATAATCCTTCCTCTTGCTCTCCAATCACTACTGCATCATCTATAGTCTTTCCTTTAGGCCACATAAGAACTTGGCCATCTACAAATGCAACCCTCATACCTTTTGCATCCAATGCAGATATGGAGAGAAGGTTCTTCTTTAGTCTTGTTACAAATAGAACATCTTTCATCTTGATAGACTTTCCAGAGTCTAGCTTATAAGAGGCTTCACCACTTCCTTTTATAGGATATTGGTAGTCATCCCCAAGTTTCACTTTGTGGGGTGACTCATGTTCAGATAGATTCATAAAGGATTCCTTGAATCCAGTCATATGCTTGGAAGCCCCACTATCTATAAGCCAATCATTGCTTCCATGTGTAACAGTTCTTGTGAGGGCAGAGATCAGAACATACTCTTCATCACTTGAAGAATCTTCACTTTCTTCTCTGGCCCTCTTCCTGGGAGGTTCATCATCCTCTGCAGTGTGAGCATGATGTCTTTTCTTGGTGTTCTTCTTGTGGGAGCTACTTTTGTTCCTGGGACAATCTCTGGAATAATGTCCCCTCTCATCACAAGTATAACATCGAATGTGAGAGAGATCTTTCATAGATCCTCCAAAGTTCTCCCTCCGGTTCTGGTGGTGGTGTTTACCCTTCTTGTGATGAGGATGCTCCCTCTTGTTGTAATTCTTCCTGGTGTGTACTGTGAGAGCTTGGTCTTCACTACCCATCTTTTCTTCTCGAGCTACAATTCGAGCTTCTTCCTGTGAGCACTCCTCCCACAGCCTATTGAATGTGATGAGCTTCATTATAGCACAAATTCCTTGAATGAAGGAATCCCATGACCCAGGGAGACCATTCAAGGTGGTCATCACTACTTCTCCATTCTCTATATCTCCTCCCACAGCTTCAAGTTGTTCTTTTATCTGGGAGACCCTTGAAAAATAGGACTGCATGGTCTCGACATTTTGAATCTTTACATTCTTCAATTGGTTCCGCAATGTCATCTTCCGATTTATATTCTTCCCTTCAAATATCTTGGTCAAGGAATCAAACATCTCCTTCGGTGTCTTTAGAGATGACACATGTGGTATGAGATGGTCCTTGATAGAATCTGCAATGATCCTCTTGGCCTTGACCAAGTTCTTCTTATGTAAGGCCTTAGCCTCATCTCCCTCTGGGACTAGAACCTCTTCACTTATGTAGGTGTCTAATTCATTCTCTTCTAGGATTAACCCAATCCTATACTTCTTCTAGGATTAACCCAATCATATACTTCCATGCATGGAAGTTATCAATCCCTTCAAGCTTATCCTCAAGCTTGGCATGGTGAGATATCTTAATGAGAAACTCAAATGGAAATAAAAGATTTAGATCTTACCACTTGATTTGCTGAAACTGGATCTGGAGTTGGCTAGGGTTTGACAGAGAAACCCTAAAAATCCGAACATGGAATTTCAAACTTCTGTTTGGACAGGGAGATGCAATTGACTAAGGCGAGCAAGCTGGTGAGCTTAGATTTTGAAAACTCCAAAAATTGACCCCTCAAAAGTGACCTGCGAATTTTGGATCTACAATTTCTGTCAAATTCTGGTTTTCTGGTCCAAAAGTCAAATTAGGGTTTGACTTTCCCGGAGATTCACCCAACCAAAAAGTTCGATCTTGGTCTCTAAATTTTGATTTTGTTGAGGAGAACAAGCCTATGCTAAGAGCACTCCAAAATTCCACTTCTGTCAAAAGCCCTAATTTCCTGCAGTAGTGACAGGCCAAAAACTGAAAATGCTTGGAATCAAATTCTGTTTTGATAGAAATATGCGCCTTCCTTAGGAGAGTCAGCCTAGCCTCTTGCCTTCGATGATCTGTGGAAAGAGACCCAAAAATTAAGAAGCCCTAGCTTCCGCAACTGCACAGTGTCTTCTTCTCAGGTTAGCTCTGATACCATGTTAGTTTTTCATCATTTAATTCAATATGATCTAGGATCTTATCTGAGAGACAACATGCACAACATATCAAACATAAGAGACAATAGACACAAAGCATTTCACCGGGGAAACCATAAAGGAGAAAACCCCGCAACTTCCTCAGAGATAGAATGAGCAATAATACAAAACCCCAAAACAAAGAAGATGGTCTCCAACAGCTTCTTCCTCCTCCACTTGTGCGAACTTTTCTCTCTCTCTCACTTATGCGAATGAGTGAGTGAGTGAATGATTCAAATGAGAGAGTCACACTCTTTATTTATACTTTACTTCACTTGCCTTTTACCCTAACTGGGCCGACTTCTCCTAGGAGAGTCTAATAACCCATTATAACTCAACTCTGGGTTGATCCCACTAGGGGAGTCTAATAACCCACTCAAATACAATGATAGCTTTCCCGATCTGAGGAATGAAACCTCTCCATTGGAAGTACAATGACATGTACAATATAAAATATACAAGTGAAATACATTCCGAAGTTACAAATACATCAACAGTGGTATTTGATCTCCAAATCAGATAGCCCTATAATACTGGATGCAATTCACTCTACTTTTCTTGTATTGAGTGTTGGAAATAGTGCAACTTCGAAGGTTATTCTTATTGTATTTTATTATATTATTTTTGTACCTCCTACGAGAGAATATATTTATGTAATTAATCATGTAAAACCCTTGAAAGAATCAATGTAAACCTTGGGAAAAAATTACCCAAAGAAAAGAATTAATAAATGTTATTTTATCTTTCCCCAAGTCAAGTCGGCCCTGTTAGTTAGACAAGTCGGCCCAGTTAGGGAAAAGGTCAGTTTACATGTGTATAAATAGAGAGGTCGTGTGCCTCATTCACTCACTCATTCAACTCAAGAAAGTTCGCACTAGTGAGAGAGGAGCTCGCATCAGCAGCATGGAGAAGTGATTTTTGGGGTGTTCTCTCGAAGAGATTTTCTATTGCTCTCTCTTATCTCTGTACTCGGAATTGATCATCTCTATACGAAGGTTGTTGGGTTTTCTCCCTGTTGGGTTTCCCAGGATAAAATTCTTGTGTTCATTGTTTTTGTGCTTTGTCTTTCTTCTAGTGATCCTATTGTTTATCTGCAATTAAATTATACTGCTATAATTGTATGAAAATCTAACATGGTTTCAGGGCAGTATTAGAAGAAGCCATTGTCGGAAGCTAGGGTTTCACTTTTCAAGGCCTTCCCTCATCAGTTTGGCTGAAAAAGAGCTTTGGAAACTTCATCCTAGGGAAGCTGCATCTTCTGGTGAAGAAAGAATTCAATTCCGAGAAATTTCATTTTTTGACCTAATTTTGCAGCTGTTGCAGTTACTGTAGAAATTAGGGTTTCCTATTTTGGGCTATTCAGACCACAGATTTAGTTTGACCTTACCTTATCTCAACTCGCATTGATAGGGCACATCTATCCTTGGAGTTAGTTTCTGAAGAATCCAATCTTCATTTTTCACCTAGCTCCTGCTAGGGTTTCTAGTCCAGATCTGCAGTCAAGATGATTGGAATGAGGTTGAAGATCGACTGGATGGGGCTTCCAATTTCATCTCTTGGAAGTAAAGGGTTCTTCTCATATTGGAAGAAAATGACCTCTTGAAGTTTGTCAATGAGAAGGTTCTAGAACCTGAAGCTGAAGAAGACAAGTCTCAATGGAGGAAGAATGATGCTATAGCAAGAAGAATCTTGGTGGACTTAGTCAAAAATCATTTGGTTCCTCAAATCTCACAAAAGAAGACAACTAGGAAGATGTTCAAAACCCTGAAGAAGTTATTTGAACATAGTAGCATCAATGTGACTCTCACATTGAGGAACCAACTATCAAATCTAAGATGTGCAAGTCAGAATCGATTGCCTCATACTTCATGAGAATCATAGAACCAACGGACAAGCTAAGCTCTAGTGGAGAATCCCTTGATGATAAGGAGCTTGTCATAACGACTCTAAATGGTCTTCCACCATCTTGGGAGTCATTTATTCAAAGCATAAGTGGACGAACTAAGTTGCCCAAATTTGACAGGTTATGGGCAGATTGCACCCAGGAAGAGACAAGGATTGCAGCAAGACAAAAACTTCATGGCACTCAACCTGAGGAGAATCAAGCATTCATGGCCCATGCCAAGAAAGGAAAGGGAAAGGGAAGAAAGTTTCACAATCATAAGAACCAAGGTAGGAGATCAAGCCCTCCTCCAGATCAAAAGAAAAAGAAGAAGGATCTCTCTCATATGCAAATGCTTCAGGTGCAAGACTTATGGTCATTATGCCAGCAATTGTCCAGGCTCAAACAAAAGGAAGCATGAAGCCTCAACTACTGATGTAGAAGAAGACTCTCATCATACGAAGCAAAGGAAGGATGATCGTACAAAATTCTTCTTCATATCAGCTTTATCAGGTACTGTTCCCACCACAAGTGATATATGGCTTATAGATAGTGGTGCTTCTAGGCATATGACTAGCTATAAAGAAAATTTATTAGAAATTGTTGAGAAAGAATCCCATCTACATGTTGTATTTGGGGATGATGCAAATTATACTGTGAAGGGATCTGGGGCTACCTCCCTTCAGTTGGAGTCCAGTGACACATTACACTTAAGTGATGTGCTTTATGTACCTGGTATGAAAATAAATCTTGTCTCCATATCTGCTTTGGAAGAGAAAGGATATAAAGTTGCCTTTTCTGATGGGAAAGTCCTCGCTTGGCGCAAGAACTCAAGCTTGAATACAACAAAGTAATTGGTGTAAGAGAGGAGAGCTTGTATCGATTGAGCACTCCACCAGCTCAAGCACTAGTTCATGATTCTACAAGCATTGGTGCGCTATGGCACAAACGACTGGCTCATCTAAACTATAAAGCTCTTCCAACATTAAGGAATATAGTGACAGGTCTACTAGTGCTTCATGTAGACAGTGATGGAATATGTAGAGGATGTGCACTTAGTAAGAATGCCAAGGGATATTTCCCGAATAGTGAAAGCAAATCTGAAGGAATTTTGGATCTTATACACTCTGACTGGTGAGGACCCATGACTGTTGCGTCACTGGGTAGCTATAATTATTATGTAACATTTATTGATGACCTCTCACGGAAGACTTGGATATACTTTCTCACGACCAAGGAATCCGAGGAAGTGCTCAACAAATTCAAAGAATTCAAAGCACAAGTCGAGAATTTGACAAGAAAGAGAATTAAGATCTTGAGATCAGATAATGGCGGAGAATACACCTCTACAGATTTCAATAATTTTTGCAGGAAGCAACAATTAAGAGGGAGCTCATAGTCCCCTACAACCCTCAACAAAATGGGGTTGCGGAAAGAAAGAATAGAACAATTGTGGAGGCATCCCAAAGCCATGATACATGACCAGAGTCTACTGATGTTCTTATGGGCAGAAGCATCTAGAACAATTGTATATTTACAAAACAGATGCCCTCGTAAAATCTTGAAGAACATGACTTTGGAAGAAGCTTTCACAGGAGTGAAACCAGAAATGGGCCATCTTCGTATCTTTGGCTGTCCAGTCTACATTCATGTGCCCAAGGAGAAGAGGACGAAGTTAGAACCTTCAAGCAAGAAGGGAACTTTCGTGGGATACAGTGAGTCTTCAAAGGCTTACATAATTTACATCCCAGAATTGATGTAGATCGAAGTATCGGGATATGTCCTTTGAAGAAGAGATGGCTATCAGGAAAGGTAGAGGATTTGATATGGAGATTGATGATGAGGAGATGCTAGAGCCAAAAGAGATGAGACCATCTCCCCCTCCAGAAGTTCAGAGGGAGTTAGCAGAGAAGGATGAACCGATCGATGCCATTGACCCAGTTGAGCCAGTTGATGCTCCCACAGACATTGTAGTAGGCCGAAAGAGGCCTAGATGGGCACAACAAACTTTGTACGATGTAGAGGGGAATGAAGCTCCACATGGTACTTTCCGAGAAACTAAAAGACCTCAGAGATTCTCGAGTTATGTTGCTTTGATGAGTCGCATCATTGACTCAAAACCTACCACCTATGAAGAGGCCTCCAGGCACCAAGTATGGAAGGATGCCATGATGGAAGAATACCAATCCATCATGAAGAATGATGTGTGGGAGGTTGTATCGAGACCTTAGAGGAAGTCAGTAGTGACTTCCAAGTTGCTTTACAAAATCAAGCATGGAGCAGATGGCAGTGTTGAAAAACACAAGGCTAGGTTTGTTGCCAGAGGATTATCTCAGAAAGAGGGAGTCGATTATGATGAGACATTTGCTCCTGTGGCTCGATATACTTCCATCAGGACGATTATTCTATTGCTTCAGCTATGGGATGGAAGCTGCATCAGATGGATGTCAAGAATGCCTTCCTCAATGGTGTCATCGAGGAAGAAGTATATATTGAGCAAACAAAAGGGTCAACTGGCTCAACTCAAGCTTGCCCACTCAAGCAAGCACCGCGTGCTTGGTATGGACGGATAGATGGATACTAGGTGAGCTTGGGATTCACCAAGAGTGATGCAGACTCCAACCTTTACTACAAGGTTGTGGATGATAAGCCACTGATTTTTGTCCTTTATGTTGATGATCTGTTTCTCACTGGGAATGAGAAACTTATTGTATGGTGTAAGAAGAAGCTTGCCTCTAAATTTGAAATGAAGGATCTTGGATTGATGCATTACTTCTTGGGATTAGAAGTATAACAGAGGCAGAAGGAGATTTTCCTAAGTCAAAGAAAATACACCATTGATATATTGAAGAGATTCGGTATGTTGGACTGCAAGTCCATGGCCACTCCGATGGATGCAAATTTGAAGAAGCTAAGGGACTCTGCTTCAGATTCAGATTTGATTGATCCCACTATGTATCGCCAACTGATTGGATCCTTGATGTACCTGACGAACACTGGACCGGATATATGTTTTGTTGTGAATACTCTCAGCCAGTTCTTGTGCGAGCCGAGATAGATTCGCTGGGTTGCTGCAAAACATGTGCTTAGGTACTTGCGTGGCATTGTGGGGTATGGCCTGAGATATGCTTCAGAATGTGACTTGAGATTGTAGGGATTTTTAGACTCAGATTGGGCCGGATGTGCTGCAGATAGGAAGAGCGCATCCGGGTGTTGCTTCAGCCTGGGTTCTGTAGTGATTTCCCGGTGCAGCAAGAAGCAGACCTCAGTAGCACTTAGCACTGCAGAGGCCGAGTATATGGTTGCTAGTACAGCAGCTCGGGAAGCTATGGGGCTTTGGAAATGCCTTATGGGATTGTTTGGCCAGATTCCAGAGCCAACTATGATTCACTGTGATAACCAGAGCTGTGTGCAGATGTCAGTGAGTCCTGTATTCCACGACAAGTCGAAGCATAGAGAGATTCGGTATCACTATATTCATGATATGGTGCAGAAAGGTGCGGTCGACTTACAGTATGTTCTGATAGATGACCAGACTGCATATGCTCTTACTAAGCCTCTTCCCAAGATAAAGTTTGAATGCTTTCGTGGAAGACTTGGAGTGGAAGAGAACGTGTCCCTCCTTGAGAGGGAAAGATGATACAGAGACCAAGCATTCTCTGGATCACCCTGAGATGGGGTGAGGATATCTCTCGGAAATCTAGGTTGGATGGAGAGGCCATTGCATTCTATGGATCACTCTAGGTTAGAGTGAGGAGATCTCTCGGACATCCAGGTTGGATGGAGAGGCCATTGCATTCTCCGGATCACTCTAGGATAGAGTGAGGAGATCCCTAAGACATCTTGATAGGATGGAGAGGCCAACGCACACTCCCGAACACTCAGTAGAGTGGGGAGATCTCTTGGACATCATAGGACATGATGGAGAGATTTAGTGCATTCTCCAGTTCACTCTAAAAAGAGTGAGGAGATCTCTTAGACATCCTGAGATGGGATGGAGAGGCTGGTGCACACTGGCGCACACTAGCGCACACTGGTACTCTTGGACTCAACGAAGGACTAGTTGAGTTGGTGCATGTTCCCCGAAGGAGTGGGCTAAGCAGATGCACACTGTGTTGATTACCGATGGACCAAGATGTGATGATACTTGCTGAGCTCTCCGATGGACTGTGTAGAGTTGCTGAGCTGATGGATCCATAGATGGACTGCGTGGAGCTGATACATGATGGCACTTCTCGAAGGACTGAGACTGTGTTGACAACCTTCAGTATGTATGGAGATGATCGAGATAGATGTGATGTACATATGAGATCCAGATGATTGTGATGCTGATGATGACCGTGTCCGAAGAATACCTTCCTTGTTGAGAGGGAGTGTTGGAAATAGTGCAACTTCGGAAATTATTCTTATTGTATTTTATTATATTATTTGTGTACCTCCTACAGGAGAAGATATTGATGTAATTAATCATGTTGTAAGTGCCCCTTAGGGCAGATGAAGAGATTGGTTAAACAGAAAGCCAATTACACAATGAATAGCAAACACGAGACAAGATGAATAGGCGTGAACACTCAGTATATTTCTCATTAACCAAATGTACATATAAATACAAGGAGAAATGTCCCTTGGGTTTCATATTCCCAAGTGGACTCTTGGACTCCTGGGTGACTCTTAGTCTCCCTGAGGATTAGACTCCAACAAATCCCCCCTTAATCCGAAGGGTGTATATGAGTCCAAGAAAAAGAAGAGAGCTGAATAAGTGGACAGCTACCACCAGCTGAACATTTCCATCTAGAACATCCTTTACTAAGAAGGTTAGTTAGAAGTTTGCACATGCTTTTGCTAAATACAAGAGCTCTCTGAAGGGATGGTTTTTAGGTTGGCCATCAACCGAAAAGGGCTAGCAGAAGGCTGAAATCTTCTACTATTTGTGTGGTTCAATACTGACCACAGACTCTCAAACTTGGCGACAAAACTCGCTCAGAGGTTCTCTGGAATGGTTGGGATGGGCTGACACCAAACCAACTGGAGAGCTGAAAACAGGAAGTGAACAGCTACAACTTGTTGAACATTTCCATCTTGACAACCTTTTGCCAAGTTAGCTAGAAGCTTGCACATGCTTATGCTAAATGAAGGTGCTCTCGATACGGGTGGTTTTAGGATGACCACCAACTCTGGAGCTCAGTGTCTACATCACTGAATCTGGCCTCCGAAACTGGATGTGGATCATGATTGTTTGATCTCACTTACTTGTAGAGGGCCACGGCTGCTTGTTGTTAGATGGAGGCTTTGAAACTTGACGCCTGACATCATGTTCACCCCTGTCAGGTACAAAGTGAGGAGAAGAAGATGTCTCAAGTTCTCTCAACTGCAAGATGTGTAACTACTCGTGAATAACTCTCCGGTATGACTTATAAATCTTCTTAGTTGTTGACGACCATTGCCAAGAAGCGATCCACCCATAGTGAATCTTCTCTCTTGTAGGTTTCTTGAAACTGAAGCATCTATCTGATGAGTGTGTATGTTTTCCATATTGCTTACAAGGATGAAGATCAAAACAATGATCTTTCCTATGGCCAGCTCGATCACAGTGTTGGCATGTCGAACTTTGAACCGATGTGGATGAAGATGGACTGTCACTGATGAATCCAACACTCTGAAACTGGATGGGCTTGGAGAAATTAGGAATGTGAACTGTCACTTCCTTGTCGTATCCAAGGCCGGTTTTGTGCTTGTTATGGCTGATCTCTTCCCAAGGTCTGATGATGGGCTTGGAAGGAACAAGCAAAACCTCTGTATGCAAAACATCATCTTCACTTTCTTTTACTTCTGTATTGGCGCCACGATTTTCTCATGTGCTTCTAAGGTGGCATTAATCTGTGCAGGCTGCAGAACTGGATCATAAAGAGGATTATTCTGAACATGAACAAGTTCATAATGTCTTTCTTCTTGTTGAAGCTGCAACTCAAGTTGTAGGAAATCAAGAGTGTCTTGTGAATCTTTTACACAATCTATGATGTGAGTGAGAGTGCTCTTGTCGATCATGACAGTGTTGTCGACAGAGGAAAATAGTAGAGTGTTCAGTAACTCTACTAGACCACTTAATCTTGCCATTAATAAAGGACTCACTCAAATTATGGAGAAGGGCTTCTTGCAATTCCACCCTTTACAAATAAGACTCAACAACACGACTTCGACTCAGAAAATGAAAAGGGTGTTGGGTTCAACCGAAAGTGCACCCAAGTACAATGCAACTCAAGAATTTGCAGGTGAACTTACAAAAACACAATAAAGAATGTTGAATCTGAACACTGACTTGGTCTTCAAAAGAGTTATTTACCTGAGTTCTTGATGATCTACTTTTTTGGTTTCTTCTTCTGGAAGAGTTGATGCAACACGTTGCAAGTTGAGTCCTTTAATTTACCTCAGTTCTCAAGCACTCAAATTCTTCACTGTAGAGGCAGAACAAACTATCGTGCAACTTTCATGGAGGAGAGAAAGTCTTCTTTTTCCGCATCTACTTCGACAACGATTGGCCTGCAATGTTTTGTTCTTGATTGTAGCACACACTTATCATTTGTGTCCTCACTCTGCATGCTTCACAATGTAGTAGGATTAAAGAATTGTTCTACAGTACAAGATTGGACCCTTTCCAAGAGAAATCACACATAAAAAAAATGCTGATATAAGAATACATCGCCCCACGCTACAGGCTTCAACAGGCTTCACAATGTAATATTCAACGACCTCATGTACTGTGCACAATGAATACACCTTCCTCCAAATATTGTCTCTTCCTTCACTTCACTGTGTGACTATAGTCATGCAGATGCGATGACCATGAGTGCTACGCCCAAGAAATTAACACATATGTGTATGAATGGCACACGGTTCAGGGAATGAATAAACCAAGTATAATAAATGCACACATACACAGTGAGCTAGTGTATTAGAGATTCTCCATTGTCAGGTTCAACTCTCCACAAGAATGATACGCAACAACTTTGGAGGATGGAGCACTTCACGGTGGTCGCAGCTTCACGAGTTGGACTCAATCCAGCACTTACCAGCACTCAGAACAACACGCAGAAGCTGGTCGATCCTCAGGTCGCAATCTTCCAGCAGGTGGCACTCCCGACAGACGCACTAGTCAATGCCTTCCTTCTCACACACAATACCAACACGATTGTGGAGTCTGCACGATGGTGGAGTCTTCATTGCAACAAACAAATAATGCATTCAACAAACCAATGCATTCACCAGTCTTCACGATAACCAAGAGAAAGCATCAATGCTTGTCACAATAGCTCCACATTCTGGTTCTTGAAACGAGAGACAACTCCATATTTTGGAAGAGGTTGCACCACTGTGAGGTCACATTCGTAGGAGATGGTAGTCGCAGAAGGAGGTCACAACGTTCAACAGGTTGGGAGACGAACAGTCACCATAGAGATGAGTCCCACCAATCTTCACGTGGTCATGGGAGTAAACCTCAGGCAACAAGATTGGTGGCATATGCAGGTCGTGTGTTTATTGCAAAGTTGGGCAATATGCAGGTACTGAACAAACTAATACATTGAGGGTGTTGCAATCCAAGTTTCAACTGGCGCCAACCACCAACGTGCTCTCACCTAGAAAGACTATTTTGTTGTTGTTCTTTTAATGAGGATAGAATTGCCTGATCCAACAAAATAGACCTTCTTTCCACACTTGACCAGCTACGGATTTTCCGATCTCAATCGCCGTTGTGGAATAGCTTGATCCTAGTGAGGTATCGACTATAGTAGACTGAGCAGGTCATGGGTATTTTTTTCCACACCCAGGTCTTCATTGACTGGGGGAGCTTCAATTTTACGCACAATATGATCATGGGAGGTGAACAATCGCAGTAACAATACGCACCATCATGGGTTCATTATCATGTAGCATCACTTGTAGAGATCAAAAGTGCTTGCAGAGATCAAACCATACATAAATCATTAAAAGAATACCGCAGCTCCACATTTAGTTTCCAGGTCGCAGCACCAATTGCAGAGAGTGAGCTCACCCAACTCACGCAATTTACCAAGAGACGTCCACGAGGAGGAGATTAGGGTTGAGAGCAATCTAGGGTTTGCAGCTCCAGGAAGCTCATACCACGATTTTTTGAAGAGAAGTCAAGAAGTTTGGATCCAAGCTTCACCAGAAGGAGACCTGCGAGGCCGTGGCACTAATCGAGACCTTGCCAATGGTGACTGTGGGTGTGGTTGGTTATATAAAGATACCAGCTAGAGGGCTTAGAACCCTTAATGTAGTGTGGGATCAACACATTAGCGAGAAGGTGTGGAGGTGGTTTTTACAAGAACTGATACAGGGCCAAGAAAAAGGCTTATACTAAATATGCCAAAAAGTATGACTCTGAGGAGGGTAAGAAAGAAACCTAGGTTGAGCTCGAGAAAATGAAGAAGTATGCCATGATAATTAGGATTCTCGCTCACATGTAGATTAAGAAGATGAAAGGATTGAAGTAGAGAAAGGCTCACCTAATGGAAATCTTCAACACACAGATCACTCACAGGTCTATCACAAGTGCAAGTCGACAGAAATAAGAAGATACCAATACAAGTCTGAGCATGCAACAAGTCTTAGTCTTTAGGGATACTCGTCTTCACACTAGCTCCACGCATCAACTCCATGCAAAGAGCATTCTTGAGAAATATCATCCTCAACAAACATTCAAATTCTATGGAAACAAAGAGCCATAACTTGCACAAGCCTAAGAACACTAGACAACTCTGATACCACTGTAAGGTGCCCCTTAGGGCAGATGAAGAGATTGGCTAAACACAAAGCCAATTACACAATGAATAACAAACACAAGACAAGATGAATAGGCGTGAACGCTCAGTATATTTCTCATTAACCAAATGTACATATAAATACAAGGAGAAATGTCCCTTGGGTTTCATATTCCCAAGTGGACTCTTGGACTCCCGGGTGACTCTTAGACTCCCTGAGGATTAGACTCCAACACATGTAAAACCCTTGAAAGAATCAATGTAAACCTTGGGGAAAATTACACAAAGAGAAGAATTAATAAATGTTCTTTTATCTTTCCCCAAGACAAGTCGTCCCAGTTAGGGAAAAGGTCAGTTTACATGTGTATAACTAGAGAGGTTGTGTGCCTCATTCACTCACTCATTCAACTCAAGAAAGTTTGCACTAGTGAGAGAGGAGCTCGCATCAGTAGCAAGGAGAAGTGATTTTTGGGGTTTTCTCTTGGAGAGATTTTCTATTGCTCTCTCTTATCTCTGTACTTTGTTCTCGGAATTGATCATCTCTATAAGAAGGTTGTTGGGTTCCCAGGATAAAATTCTCGTGGTCATTGTTTCTACTTTCTATGCTTTGTCCTTCTTCTAGTGATCCTATTGTTTATCTACAATTAAATGATATTACTATAGTTGTATGAAAATCTAACACTATTTGCCACAGAAGCATGCTTCCCACTAATCCAGGATATCAACTGATCCGAGCTGAAGCAATACCTCAAGATGCTTCTCTGTCCACTGCGCTCTTCTTAGTCAGGATATGTATATCTTTTGTAGCTTCACTTAATAACCTAAAATCACATCAATTGTACCAAGCAGGTATCTCAGCACATGCTTTGCCACAACCCTATGGAAGAGTCTCAACTCAACCATAAACTGGCTTAGGGTATTTACTGCAAAGCAAATATGTCATCAAAAATCTGATCAATTGTCTGTACATCACCAAATATGAATCTGAAGCGGAATCACTTAGCTTCTCCAGATCTGCACATCATAAGATTCATTGGATCTAAATATGAAGCAGAATCACTCAGCTTCTTTAGATCTGTCATCATAGGTGTTGTCATGGACTTGCGGTCCACCATGTTGGATCTTGCAACATCTCGATAGTTTAATCCCTCTGCTTAAGGAATATCTCATCACACCTCCAATCCCAATAATCTCGGACTCAGAGGCCAACTCCCTCTTGCACTCGTTTATGAGCCTCTCTGCTCTTGTAAGGAATAGATCATACAGTATACAATACCGATATCACTAGATCATCATCAACAACCTTGTAGTAAAGGTTGAAATCCACATCACTCCTGGTGAAGTCCAAGCTCATCAAATATCTGTTGATCCTAGCATACCAAGCTCTAGGGGCTTGCTCGAGTCCGTACATGATCTTCTTTCATCAACAAGCTATGTTGCATCTACTCCTGTGTGTGGGAGTATATTGCCCCCTCTACACCTAAGTATCCTGCCAACTCTGCATCTGGACACCTTGCTATCTCTGTGTCTGAGTATCCTGCTCCCTCTGCATTTGGATACTCTGCTTTTGGGCTAAACTCCCCATACCATATATCTTAGGATCATGGAAGATTGTTCGCCCCTATGTATCCATCTATGTCACGTCCCATTAGGTGGGTCTACTGGATACCTTCCAAGACTTTCTCAGAGTCTGCAAGAAATGGCTAGCTCCATAGCCTATATCACGTGCCATCTCGAATGCTAATCTGAACTGCATGCTAGATGTTATAGATCTACTTGGAAGTCACCATTGACTTCCCTTCAGGTCTCAGCACTATCACACATCATTCTTCACGATGGACTAATATTCTTCCATCATGGCTTCTTGCTGTTTGATTCACTGCATCATTTCTTCTCAGATCCACTTATTTTGATGGCTCTATTGTCTCGTCCTGAAAGATGGATGATCACTATACTGGGGGGACACTCATCCTTTGGATCCTCCTGCTCCTTCATATGGAGTCTTCTAGATCTCCGAAGGCTATCATCTTCGTTCTCTTCTTGGCACATGGGTGTATGCTGAACAACTAAATAACCACTCTTATGAATCCTACCTCGGGAGTCTTGTCCCCACTATCTGGTGAGGATGCTTGATCTGAGCATAATTGTTGTATTGGTCGCATCATGGATCTTTGTCTCCACAATATTTATAATGGTCCTATCCATGACATAAATATCCACAAGGGTTAACCAACACTAATTTAAACAGTTACGCTATTCATCAATAAAAAATGACAATTTAATTTGAGCAAATAAAACTTATCACATAAAGTATAAAATACTCATCTTTGTTTGTTTTGTTGGCTCCTCCTTGCAGAAGTCATTGGAGTTTTTGAGAGAGTTCTCTGCATCATCGTCTGATCTGAAGACCTTGATCTTCTTCTGACCTTCTTAAACTTGTTGAAGTCTTCATCATGGGTCTTCATGGAGTAGATCACCAATGAGAGTCACAAAGTACAAGGAGACATCCAAGGATGCCCCTACATGTGTATGAAAGTACTAGGTCCAAGATCCCCTTTGGATATACCATGGAAAGAATTCCTTTGGCATCTTCTACAAAACAATTTCATGCTAAAGCTCTGGAGTACTTAGGAGTACTCTTATAATCTTCATCAAATCTGTCTTCTTTTCTTGTGAGGTGGAAGCTCTTCAACATTAGTTGTTGATGTATGTTGTTCTCTCTTCCTTTTTCTTTGAGTACATTGATAAGCAAGGTGACCAAATTTTCGACAAGCATAACATTTCATCTTTGAGAGGTCCTTCTTCTGGGTTTGAACTGGGGCTGATTTTCACTTGTATTTCTCTTCTTCTTAAACTTCCTTCTACTTCTTCTTCTTTCTTTTCCTTTCTTTTGAGGATAATGGAAAGAATAGTGTCCATATTCATGACAGCGGAAGCATTCAACTTTTGAAAGATCCTTCTTTTGTTCTTGGGTTGTCATGTCCCTAAAACCACCACTGTCCATTGACGAGATATCACTGCTATCGGAAATAGTAGCATTAAGAGCAAAGGCAAAAGATTACTGACATTCTTCTTTAATGTCAACATAATCCAACCTGCCTTCATCTCTGGACACCATCTTGACAAAATCTGAAATTATGATTTTGAAACCCTAGCAGGAGCTAGGTCAAAACTGAAGTTTGGCAAAACTGAAATTTGCCTCCACAGATAGATGTGCCCTTCTAGGGTGAATTCCAAAATACTATTTTTCAGTCTGATCTGTGGCTAGAAAGGCTCAAAACTGGAAGCCCTAGTTTCTTGGTTCCAACAGAAACTAGGTCAAAATTGAAAATTGACTCCATAGGTAGATGTGCCCTCTTAGGGAGAGCTCCAAAATGCTAAGATCTAGCTCAATCTGTAGTCAGAAGAGGTAGAAACTGAAAGCCCTAATTTCTCAATTCCAACAGAACTAGGTCAAAACTGAAAATTCATGAAACTAAGATCTGCTTTCACAAATAAGTGCGAAATTCTAGGGTGAGTTCAACCATGCTCCTTTCAAGTCTAATTTATGGTGGGAAGTGTCCAAACTTGGAAGCCCCAATTTCTGGATTAGGGCGAAACCAGTCTCTGGCAATTGCTTCTATTCATCAACATTACTCCGATACCATGTTAGATTTTTAACATAACAGTATAATTTTAATCTCTTTCAACCTAATTCATAATTCATTTCATCCCACAATTATAGCATCATTCATTTTCAGCGGAAAATAAAACAAGGATGACTGAAAGAATAACCATGCACAAGAGACACAAAGATTTATCTTGACAAACCCAAACGGGAGAACCCAACAAACTTTTCTCAGAAGAAATTAATCCAATACAATACAATGCCAATCATTAAGATTAAGCCCTAGCACAAGAGTGTGTCCTTCTTCCACAAGAAACCCTAGCGAGGGTAGATATCTTCCAAGAGAATAAGAGAATAAGATAAAACCCCAAAATTACTTCATGTGACTTTTGCTAGTCCACCTTGAGAAGTGTGCATCACTTGAAAGAGAGAGATGAGCTTGCTTGAATGTGTAAATGAAGTGTGGAAGCACTTTATTTATATTCTTCTTTTCACAAGAAGTTTCCACAATTCGGTCGGCTTATGCTTTTATTTATTCTTTATTTATCTTTTAGTTATCTTTCAAGCCGACATGTCATTTTGTCTTCTAGGGTCAATTTACCCCTTTTATTGGGGTACTTGTGCTCTTCGTTTCTTTCCACTTTCTTTGCGACTTCTTCAATGGATTTTCTTGACTTCTTTGGATATTTCTTCATTATAGAAAAGTTTCTCCTTGTTGATGTCTTGTCACATGCCGATCCATTCTCTGATGTAGAGCTCTAATATAGATTTGACCATACTCTAAGAAGTCCCGGACACTTCTTAGAGCCAATGTCAAATACAACAATAGATTAGACTTTGTTTGACTACAAGGGATGAATCCCTTGTCACATAGACAAGTCAACTCACTCTACTAGAATGGATCACTTCTTCACGAAGCACTCCCACATGGAGTATGCACTGTGACCTCTAGCCTCCTATCACTCAAGCCACTTCACATGACAAAACAGAGACTAAGCATCCGAGCCACAAGGCACATATAGTCAATTCACATGACTATATCAGAGGGCTACGAAGGGGCCATTCTCTATCGACTATTGGTCAATTCACTCAACCAATGTGGGAGAATGATTTGCATAATGTTTTGCCCGATGCTGAAACCCTGGAGAACATTAACATTTTCTACTATTGCATTAAGCAAGGGAGCAATCGCAATGGGTTTTTAACCTAGGTAGCAATTACAATAAGCGCTCTGACTTTCCAGACTAGAACCAACATACTTATTATTTTATTATAGTTCTACACTGTGTGGGCATGCCCCCACCCCCAACGCTTTGCTCTTGAATCAATGTTTGGGAGCCCTCTCCTTGGGGGAAAAATGCTCCTTGCCAAAATAGGGAACATCGTTCCCTCAACACTCTCTTGGTGCTCTAGAGTGCTAAAAGATACTCCCTCAACGCTCCCCAGTTTTTGGGAGCACTCTCCCTTGGGGGGGGGGGGTCACTTACTACCAAAACACGAAACGTCGTTCCCTCAATGCTCCCTTAGTGCTCTCGAGTGACAAAAGACACTCCCTCAATGCTCCCTTAGTGCTCTCGAGTGACAAAAGACGCTCCCTCAATGCTCCCCCTTATCTTCCATAGGTTAGAGGTGTTTTTTCTTCTCTCTTGCTAGTGGGAACCAACACAAGGTTCCAATCATTGGTATAGGTATGGCTAGGGTTCTGTTATCAGACAACTTGTAGTTGTCCCTAATGGTATCCCATCCGGGATGGTAGAGGAGATAGACAACTAAAGAGGTGACCCAAGAGATGCCACGGTTCCCAATGCAAGCTGGGAGTCACGTCAACCGAGGCACTCTTCACTTTAGATCAAGATGAATCAAGACCTAGGGGGAGACTCTATAACCAATCATAGATGATTGGACCCAAACAAAGGTTCCTAGGGATAAGTAAAAGACAAGTTACGGAAACCAATGCAAGGTTAGGTGGACCTATAAGTTAGGGTATGGTTGAAGGAGACTTAAGGAATGATTTATGTTTCAACCAATGACTGATTTAGGCCACATAATGAGATTAAAGGACAAGATCTCGTACCATGAAATACACATGTGGGATCCACTTTCTTGGGATATGGAAATGGCTCAAATGGGACCCACAAGGTGAAGTTAGGGGTGCAAATGATACTAAGGGGTATATGAAGAGTAGATCTATAGATCTAAGGTGAAAATAAGGATATCCACATATGGGATCTAGTAGTTGACAAACATCCCAAGGAGTGTGAATTGCCCTAGGTGGACTAGTGCCTTTATGGATGGGTTAATGGAGTCAAAATATATGTCAAATTGTAGATCGGGACACCTAGGATACAAATCAAGTGGGCTATTTGAGGTGTGATGGGTGGATCTTACTAGATCTAATATTTCACTAAGTGACCCAAGTGGACAACTTTCCCTAAAACAAGGAATGCTATCCCCAAGGCAGAGCTTCAATAAGTGAGATACTAAATGTAGGTTTCAAGGTATGCTCTTTCCAAATCAAGCGGGATCACAATCACCCACATCCTAGAAGTGGACAAACTCAAACAACCAAGGAGTGTGACTTTGCCCAAGGAGGGTTGAAAGCATGGAAAGGTGTGTGAAAATAAGTCCAATGGCCACCAAATTATAGATCCAAGTAGTTTAGGCAATGATCAATGTGGATCTTGAAAATCAAGGGGATCCAATGGTTAGATCTCCATAGATCTGAGATTGAACATGTATCACCAAATTGACCCAAGTAGGGCACAACCCTCAAAATGAGGAATGGGGCCCACAAGGCAGACATCAAAGAAGTGACACACTAGGGGTAGGTTATCAAGTGAGGAGAGTATGAATCAAGTGGGATCTCACCTATCCATGTCTTGGAACCAATCAAATTGGCTTCTCCCAAGTGGTGCGATTTTGCTCAAGGAGGGCTAAGTGCCTTGAAAAGTGTGTCAAATGGAACCCAATCACCACCAAGCTATAGATCCGAATTGCCATGGATACTATAGAGGTGGGTTTTCAATATCTTTTCAAGAGCAAGGCTAGATCCAAGTAGATCTAAGAAAAACAAAAATGAGGGTTTTGATTTTAATGTGATTTTGACCAATGGGATGGATAGTAAGCGAAATCAATACGTACCTTGTAGATCTTACCTCAAAAGCTTGCGGCCTCTTAGCATATGGAGAATTCTTGCCCTAGTTACAATTCCAAGCTTGATCCAAGTGTCTTCAACCAATAGCATTCAAAACCTAGGAGGAAATATGTCTCATGAAAACCTGCAAAATCAAACTACATCAAGCTAGATTTGATCTACAAATCCATAAGATCTAAGCATGTCATATCAAGAAAGTAATCAATGGACAAAGCACAATTGAAAAAATCCCTCTCTATGAAGTCGATTTGCCCATGGGGGATGTGAGCAACCCCTACAATCTTCCCACAAAGCAAAATCGATGAGCTAGCTTGAGCAATTCGGCCTCCCTCTCTTGAAGTCGATTTCGCCTGAAAAGCAAACAACGTCTAGAAGCAAGATATCCAAGAACACATGCAAGAGCAACCCAATCAAAGCCAAGAAGTAGATCTCCAAAATATTCTTTTCATTCCAAGTTTTCCAGAGCCCAAAGGTGAGCTATACAATAGGGGTCTCCTCCTTATATAGGATAATAAAGACCAAAACCCTAGATCTCAAAACCACTTTAGAACAAAATGAGTGGTTGAGATTAAAAGATCTCAATACATGATCAATGGCTAAGATGAAAACATAACAATATAACACATGGATCACTCAAATAATGATGACGTCATAGCTAAAAGGTACTCATGGAGGGTGACGTCATCCACTGGAGGGGGTAAAAGTACAAAAGCCCACCTCATATGACTAGGACATGACACATGGAGCTCATGGTGGGGCTAGGAGGCATCAATCCTTACTAGCTCATCCCCATGGCACAATAAAATAATAAAATATGTCCAAAATAAATATAAATGATCAAATCTGTCCTCAAAATCTGTGACAGCAAGCAGTAAAAGACCTCCTGTAGCCTCTGTGGACCAACCCAGGTGGTGAAAACTGGCTGGAAGATAGGGGGTTGACCCTGGAAGACCTCTGTGAAAACCAAGTGCCAAAACCTTGCCTCAATTGCCCAAATCGAAATTCCTCAGTGACCCTTTTATCCCATCTCTGGACTGCCTTGGTAACTGTGAAAGTGCTGAAACTGTCTCCTAGGGCACCTGCGCTGTCAAACTGAGCCTACCAGGCTCTCCAAAAGGGGGGATTGTTGCCGCCTGGTTCCACACCTGGGGAAAACGCAACAGAAGTCTTCAAGCTGCTGGTGTGGCCTTGGGGGCAAGTCAGAGTCAAGTGTTGTCACTTGGGACTCGACTCCTTCGTCTAGGCTTTCCTAGCGAAGCCAAGGGGGGTGGACCCTAAAAATAAAACTAAGGTATCTAATCTAGGAGTTAGAAAAATATTTTTGGCAACCAAGACAAAGCAGCATATACTTTTGTGAAATAAAACAATCATTCATCATTTACTCCCATTCACTATAATCATCATTCATTTGCACATTTGTCAATAATATGAAATAACATTAACATAGACCAGTGCCTTATAATGGAGTCAAAAACAAATGCATGAGCAGAAAAGTAGATGTTGTGCGAGTGTTCTTGGTTTATTTTAAAATTAATGAGAAGGTGATCTTTTTATTATGGCAGGTGGGTTCCTAATATACGCAAGGTACGGGGGAACATGTCCGGAATTTTGAAGCGTGGCTTCCCTCTCAGGCTTGGGCTGAATCGGAGTCTCAAGGAGGTGTTCAGATGCTATACCAACGAGGGCAAGCCTAACGGTTTCCAAGAGGTCACTACTTAGTTTTGTCCCAAGCCTTCTGAGAAATTTCCCCACGACAACAAAATACGTGATATGCCGGATTTTCACATAAAGGGTTTTTATTTGGGGCGGTGTTAGCTCCTATTACTAGTCATCTCCCCCTTTCTGATGTGTACCAACTGGATTAGACTGAGCTGCAAGTCGGCCACAGAGCATACGGGAGAAGACCTTGGTATTTTTTAGAAAATTTTTATGAACCAAAATTTTATCTTTTTTAAACCCCAGGAGTCTCTTTTCAGGAACGTACTCGGGCAAGCCCTTATACAGAAACCCTACTTCGGGAAAGCAAGGGGGGCATTATGAGTTTGTAAAACAAATGGTAAAACTACGTTTTGAGTGAACTTGTGGCCCGCCAGTGGAACGGACCAACAAGGTTGATTTTAATCCCTAGTTAGTTTTATTAAATGCCGAAAATAAAGAAGTAAACTACTCTAAAAAATCACACCATGAAAAGAGACGACACAGGCCACCCCTGGGGGGATGGGGTGTGGGCACTGGCTAGCCCACTTGCTCTCGTTTAATTATTCTTTACAATGATCAGAGAAGTGCTCCAGTCTACTTAAAGTGACTTGGCGGCTTACAATTTGTCAATGAAAAAGTAACCGGTTTTACAAAATTTTAAAATTGGTCTTCTGGATTGCCTGGATCCTTGAAATTTCGGCAGCACCTCCTCCTACCTGTTCGTCTTTTGCTGCAAAGCAGCGAGCAAATATTAGTATAAAATGCCCAAAAACACTTTAAAGTGTGTCTTTGGAACACCTCCTAAAAACCCAAAAAAATCTAAGTGTTAAGACTACTTAAAAAATGCAAACTTTAACCAAGTAACACAAGTAGTGATGCTTGTTTGCTTGGGGTCTTTGCAAGCTTTATGAGCTGCAAATTACATGCTCTTGGATAGCCAAATAAACTTTTATATCAGATCTAACACTACTTTCAAACTTTTCAAGACTTTAACAATTTTTTTACCAGTTTCAAAATTAAGTAATGATAGATAATGGAAGATAAAACTTTAAACAACTAGATTAGAACTCTAAGAATGAATAAGATCTTCTTAAGAATATATCAATAAAAAAATAGATCAAAGAATCACTCTTCAACCGTAACCAGTGACCAAGAAAATTTTGATTTTATAAGCTGAGGAAGAGAGAAGAGATAGAATGGTCCTTGAAACCAAAGACTTTGGAAGCTTGGAAGTGGGAAACCGAGGGTGAGATCCACCAAAATGTGTACAGAAGAAGAAGATGGAGAGCAAACAAGCTATCCTCCTCTTCACACCTGTCAACCTGTAGCAAACAAAATTCACAGAAAAACCATCAAACTAGAAATGCACATGGTTAGAAATCAAAATGGTATGAGCATAAACAAATGAAACATATAAACTTTGAATCTCTAACCAATATGACAAATGCAAGAACAAATTAAAACAAACAAGATTAATTGCTCCTTCCCACAAAATCGTTACCAATCCTTCAAGCAGGCTAGTAGATGGCTGGAAATTACATGCACGGAACTTGAAATTGCTACAAAATACTCCACATCAAGAGACCATGAAACCACTCACAAAAGTATCACACATATGGACCTCCAAAGTCTTTTTATTAATCAACAAAATAGCATAAGCTTAGTACATAGTTCTGCTCTCTCTCCAACTAGTAACAATGAGAGAAGAGGCTGCAATTTATAGAAAAACCAAGGAGGAAGGGCGCACTTGGTGAGGGGAGGGAATGGTGGAGTGGTGGCATGAATGGTGGAGGGGATAGGGCTGCCCACTCCACATTTTAAGCTGCCCATGTGAAGCACTAAGTGTGCTAGCAACCAGCACCAAAGGTGCTGCCCCATCCATAAATCGTGGGCTACCCACTCTCACTAATGCGCCCAATTGAAGGAATGCGCCCTTCCTCTTGTGGGGAAGTTACTCCCACCATTTGGGCTGCCCATATGTCATTGTTTTCAGCCCAATATGCTCCTTGAATGATGCTGATCCAAAATTGACCTTCAATTACTCCAAAATCTTTTTTATTTTTTAAGTCGTTTTTTCAATTTTTTGATTTTTTCATGACTTTTTTGACTTTTTTGGCCATAGAAAAAAAATGAAGCACCCAAACATTAGGAAAAGTGGGTTTAGGGGTTAAGGGTGTGCTCTGAGTTAGAAAATGAGCACCCCTAAGGCAAAAAAGACCTCCAAACGCCACTTCTAGGCCGATTACAAATTTTTTAATTGAACCATTAAAAAAAATGGCTCAATTTACGGAAAAAATAAACTTCGCCGAAAATTAAAAAAAACAACCTAGGGGGACTTAGCACATGTCCATATGACTCAAAAATAACGCCTAGCATGTTCATATACATTGACCCATAGACTTTAACAAACCCCTAAGGCCCGTCAGCCTCCCCAAGCATTCCAGCTTTGGAGAAGCAGGAGAAAAACCCAAAAATTATGTTATGCACTAATGCAAGACATAATAACTAGTTGAAAAACTCCTTGGAATACTTGACTTAGCCAAAAAGTCCTAGGGAACCAAGTCTTTTACAAAACACCATGCTAGTACGTTTTATTACAAACCCCGCAGGGCCATGGACATGTAGAAAAAAGTTAAAACGGGGGCCCTTTAAAAGGCCAGCTGGATATCAAATCATCGAAAAAAGAACATTGAAATGTTCAACTTTGCCCGCTCGCTTGATAGTCCATCTAAGTACAACTTAGCTGGCAACATCTGGCTCCAATTGTGGGACGTGTGCTCGATCTGGTCTTCAAGTAAGGAGAGCATACGAGAATACCAGAATCTCCGATTTCTATGACCTGTAAAAACATCTCAACTTGACAAAAAACCTTTCAGTAGCACAAGTTCTTATAAGAGGCAAATGAACCATAAGTTACTTTATTCAAAAACAAAATTAACTAAAAAAATTCTAAGTACTGAAAAAGAAATGTTGAAAGTAAATGCTCACTTGATGAACTTATTTTCCTACTCTAGCATATAATAAAATGCTAAGTAAAATGATAAATCCAATGCAACCATCTTAACATTTTATCAATATAAAATCTTTTAACCTTGTGTTTGGTTACCAGCGAAAACAAGGGTACCTTGTTTAGAAAATGCAAATCTGCATGATAATTCTGGATTGAAAGATTGGATGGTAGATCACAGGTGTATGATAAATCTTTGAAGTGCTTGCCCAAATGGTAAGTCCTCATGCAGGCCTCTTCTACCCATGACTGGATAGGGTTGAGAAAAACCTCGGAATGATAAGGTAGACCAACTACCTCATCATATTGGTCTGAAGGGCTCTTATGATAGTTTATTTCTGTGAAAGTATAAGCCCCAAGCTGCTCCAAATCATAAGGAACCTCAGAATGTGCTGATGAAGGTTGAAACTGACATTCCACTGATTTCATCCTATCCAACTCTTCGTTATACTGCTGATCCAAGTCTTCATTACTAATACTTATGCATGGCTCTGATTGATCATGAGAAGTATCTGTATGTTCCTTTTCCATGTCAAGATTCCCCAAGGTCTCAAAATCAACACTCCCCTCTCTTGATATATCAAAGATGGTTTTTTCTAAACCCATCCAATAATCATCATACCCATCCTTGTAAATGAAAGGGGAGTCTTTGTCTATTGCATCACAATCCTGGCCATACCCATCCTCATCTTCAAAAAGAGTGCTTTCAAAGATATCACAAGGAAGCCAACTTGCACAATTTTCATGAGCATGATACTCATCCTCAGAAGGCTTGGTTTGAAAGATATTACAAGGTGTAAAGATGTCCAAGATTTCACCATTATGTGGAGAAAATGGAGGAGTGTCACCATAAACCATACAAAATTCATTACAAGTTTCTTTAGAGGCTTTTGTAATGGTTTCTTCCTGAGGTGAATCTGAAGTACTAGCATCATCATTTACACTGAAGTAATCTCGAGATCCCAAATCTTCAATGCCAAATTGAGGGAGCTCTTTTGAAAAATCTTCAATTGGAAAAGGAGACCCTTCATGAATTTCTTTGTCAACTTCTATAATGGCTTCCTCTTTAGGTAAATCAGGAATACATATGTGATCATCTTCATAGGTTTGGGAACACTATATCTTCTATATTTTCAGTTATGTTGACAAGAGGATGGTTTACAACAAAATCTTCAGTCGAGGGAGCTTCATGAACTTCTTCAAAAGAATCACTTGGGATGGGCTGCTCAGTAATGGAAATCATGGACTCATCCAGCCTTGCCAAGTTATTTAGGTATGTGAAAGTTCTTTCCATGACACTTATCATATCACCATCACCATCATACCATCTCTGGAAAAACATAGCAAAGAAATTTGCTAGGGAGGTAATGCATCCATTAGGAAGACCAAAATACCACCTCCATGCATCTCCTTTTAGGGACTTAGCAAACATCAACATCTTATTATCCTCGTGACAAATATTGACCTCACCCAACAGTGAAACAAAAGATATGATGTGAAATATAGGTGAATCACCATTTCCATGAAAAATTGGAGCCTCAACGTATCCATCAATTGGGAGATATGGCTTAGAGTTAGGGAAACCCGGAATGTGTGAGAAGTCGATGGGAGGAAATGCACTGGAAACTTGAATACCATACTCTTTTCTTTCATCATCCATATCAGGAATCAAGCAATGTTATTCTGAAGTAATCATGGAGAAAATATGGTACTGAATCAATGGAGTTGTCAAAAGGTGAGTTTTATAGATTTTACTGTAATGCATTAGGCTCATCTACACACAAACAGTCTCAACAAACTGTATGAGAAACAAGGGTCTTATCCCTTCAATAGAGTCGCCATGTGAGAATAAAAATATGCATATTAAATAATCTCACAAAGAATTCTATTTTTGCTTTTCTTTGAAACTTTATAAAAGAAAAAAAGGTTAGTGGAGTCACCAAATGAAAAATTAAAAATTTAATCTAAAGATTCATCAAACAAAGCAAAAACAAAAAGGAAAACTCAAAAGTCGTATTCCGGGAATAAAAAGACTTATCCCCAGCAACGGCGCCAAAATGTTGCCGCCTGGTTCTACACCTGGGGAAAACGCAGCAGAAGTCTTCAAGTTGCTGGTGTGGCCTTGGGGGCAAGTCAGAGTCAAGTGTTGTCACTTGGGACTCGATTCCTCCGTCTAGGCTTTCCTAGCGAAGCCAAGGGGGGTGGACCCTAAAAATAAAACTAAGGTATCTAATTTAGGAGTTAGAAAAATATTTTTGGCAACCAAGACAAAGCAGCATATACTTTTGTGAAATAAAACAATCATTCATCATTTACTCCCATTCACTATAATCATCATTCATTTGCACATTTGTCAATAATATGAAATAACATTAACATAGACCAGTGCCTTATAATGGAGTCAAAAACAAATGCATGAGCAGAAAAGTAGATGTTGTGCGAGTGTTCTTGGTTTATTTTAAAATTAATGTGAAGGTGATCTTTTTATTATGGCAGGTGGGTTCCCAATATACGCAAGGTACAGGGGAACATGTCCGGAATTTTGAAGCGTGGCTTCCCTCTCAGGCTTGGGCTGAATCGGAGTCTCAAGGAGGTGTTCAGATGCTATACCAATGAGGGCAAGCCTAACGGTTTCCAAGAGGTCACTACTCAGTTTTGTCCCAAGCCTTCTGAGAAATTTCCCCACGACAACAAAATACGTGATGTGCCGGATTTTCACATAAAGGGTTTTTATTTGGGGCGGTGTTAGCTCCTATTACTAGTCATCTCCCCCTTTCTGATGTGTACCAACTGGATCAGACTGAGCTGCAAGTCGGCCACAGAGCATACGGGAGAAGACCTTGGTATTTTTTAGAAAATTTTTATGAACCAAAATTTTATCTTTTTTAAACCCCAGGAGTTTCTTTTCAGGCACGTACTCGGGCAAGCCCTTATATAGAAACCCTACTTCAGGAAAGCAAGGGGGGCGTTATGAGTTTGTAAAAAAAAATGGTAAAACTACGTTTTGAGTGAACTTGTGGCCCGCCAGTGGAACGGACCAACAAGGTTGATTTTAATCCCTAGTTAGTTTTATTAAATGCCGAAAATAAAGAAGTAAACTACTCTAAAAAATCACACCATGAAAAGAGACGACACAGGCCACCCTGGGGGGATGGGGTGTGGGCGCTAGCTAGCCCACTTGCTCTCGTTTAATTATATTTTACAATGATCAGAGAAGTGCCCCAGTCTACTTAAAGTGACTTGGCGGCTTACAATTTGTCAATGAAAAAGTAACCGGTTTTACAAAAATTTAAAATTGGTCTTCTGGATTGCCTGGATCCTTGAAATTTCGGCAGCACTTCCTCCTACGTGTTCGTCTTTTGCTGCAAAGCAGCGAGCAAATATTAGTATAAAATGCCCCAAAACACTTTAAGAGTGTCTTTGGAACACCTCCTAAAAACCCAAAAAAATCTAAGTGTTAAGACTACTTAAAAAATGCAAACTTTAACCAAGTAACACAATCAGTGATGCTTGTTTGCTTGGGGTCTTTGCAAGCTTTATGAGCTGCAAATTACATGCTCTTGGACAACCAAATAAACTTTTATATCAGATCTAACACTACTTTCAAACTTTTCAAGACTTTAACAATTTTTTTACCAGTTTCAAAATTAAGTAATGATAGATAATGGAAGATAAAACTTTAAACAATTAGATTAGAACTCTAAGAATGAATCGGATCTTCTTAAGAATATATCTATCAAAAATAGATCAAAGAATCACTCTTCAACCGTAACCAGTGACCAAGAAAATTTTGATTTTATAAGCTGAGGAAGAGAGAAGAGACAGAATGGTCCTTGAAACCAAAGACTTTGGAAGCTTGGAAGTGGGAAACCGAGGGTGAGATCCACCAAAATGTGTACAGAAGAAGAAGATGGAGAGCAAACAAGCTATCCTCCTCTTCACACCTGTCAACCTGTAGCAAACAAAACTCACAGAAAAACCATCAAACTAGAAATGCACATGGTTAGAAATCAAAATAGTATGAGCATAAACAAATGAAACATATAAACTTTGAATCTCTAACCAATATGACAAATGCAAGAACAAATTAAAACAAACAAGATTAATTGCTCCTTCCCACAAAATCGTTACCAATCCTTCAAGCAGGCTAGTAGATGGCTGGAAATTACATGCACAGAACTTGAAATTGCTACAAAATACTCCACATCAAGAGACCATGAAACCACTCACAAAAGTATCACACATATGGACCTCCAAAGTCTTTTTATTAATCAACAAAATAGCATAAGCTTAGTACATAGTTCTGCTCTCTCTCCAACTAGTAACAATGAGAGAAGAGGCTGCAATTTATAGAAAAACCGAGGAAGGGCGCATTTGGTGAGGGGAGGGAATGGTGGAGTGGTGGCATGAATGGTGGAGGGGATAGGGCTACCCACTGCACATTTTAAGCTGCCCATGTGAAGCACTAAGTGTGCTAGCAGCTAGCACCAAAGGTGCTGCCCCATCCATAAATCGTGGGCTGCCCACTCTCACTAATGTGCCAAATTGAAGGAATGCGCCCCTCCTCTTATGGGGAAGTTACTCCCACCATTTGGGCTGCCCATATGTCATTGTTTTCAGCCCAATATGCTCCTTGAATGATGCTGATCCAAAACTGACCTTCAATTACTCCAAAATCTTTTTTATTTTTTAAGTCATTTTTTCAATTTTTTGATTTTTTCATGACTTTTTTGACTTTTTTGGGTTTTTTGGCCATAGAAAAAAATGAAGCACCCAAACATTAGGAAAAGTGGGTTGAGGGGTTAAGGGGTGCTATGAGTTAGAAAACGAGCACCCCTAAGGCAAAAAAGACCTCCAAACGCCACTTCTAGGCCGATTACAAATTTTTTAATTGAACCATTAAAAAAAATGGCTCAATTTATGGAAAAAATAAACTTCGCCGAAAATTTAAAAAAACAACCTAGGGGGATTTAGCACATGTCCATGACTCAAAAATAACGCCTAGCATGTTCATATGCATTGACCCATAGACTTTAACAACCCCCTAAGTCCCGTCAGCCTCCCCAGGCATTCCAGCTTTGGAGGAGCAGGAGAAAAACCCAAAAATTATGTTATGCACTAATGCAAGACATAATAACTAGGTGAAAAAACTCCTTGGAATACTTGACTTAGCCAAAAAGTCCTAGGGAACCAAGTCTTTTACAAAACACCATGCTAGTATGTTTTATTACAAACCCCGCAGGGCCATGGACATGTGGAAAAAAGTTAAAACGGGGGCCCTTTAAAAGGCCAGCTGGATATCAAATCATCGAAAAAAGAACATTGAAATGTTCAACTTTGCCCGCTCGCTTGATAGTCCATCTAAGTACAACTTAGTTGGCAATAGGGATGAATGGTAATAACAAGTGGCTAGACCACCCCCTCCTCATACAGTGCCCTAGGTGAACTGGCCTCTCATGGCCCCTGCTGCTCAGGCTGGGAAATCAGCCCCAAATCTGGTCAACAAGTGTAAAACTGCATCTATCACTGTCAGAAGTGCTCAGAACTGAGAGATAAGTGTCTCATTGGATCCAGAAGACCCAAGTTTACTAAGAATGTGTACTCATACACCATGGGTTGCCCTGATGGGCTAGCTGTAGGGTCCACCATATATGGACAATGCATAATTTGATGATCTGAAGTAATAATAAAACCTGCTGAACTGTATCAATCACCATCTGAATCATATGTCCATCACATAGTATCATAAATAGGAGTATCTGGGCCCATGCATCATCATCAATAAGCCATTCATGGCCCACATCATCACGGATCCCAAGAAATGACCAAGGGTAAATCATATCAGTAGACTAAGACATGTTCCTCTAATCATACTCACAGCTCAACTTAAAGTATAACATCCATTCAGTGGCATTAATCATGTTAGCATATTCCTTTGTTATTTGTAATTACTTGCACAATAGTTTAAATGACAAACTCACCCATTGGACATGGTCAAACTGCTAGCGAAGGATGAAGGCTAGGAACAAGGTTGGGCAAAGGGGTGACTTGTCTAAACTCAACTGAAAGATACTTTGGACTGGGAGAAAGGGGAAACTACAAACTTTGTGCTGGAAAAAATAACACGGGGGATGGCTGTGCCTCACAAATGGGTAAGTTGTTTAGAGAGTGCTTATTCAACTTAGGCATCATGTCTACACCAAGTTGATCCAAGTTCATCAGGATCATTCAATTTCATTTCATGGCCTTTGTGGCCTACATAACCCTTCGGATCTCAGGTGTGCTGATAAGCACAACTAATTGTAGCTTGCATCCAGGGCATGTTTACATATATAAGGTCAGCAATTGTTTAGATATAACTTTTAAGAACCATTGCATTTTGGACCTTTCTTATACTCTTCGAGGAGTATTTTTAGCAGTTCATCGCTCTTGCCCTTTTTAGTTTCCATGGGCGAATTTACATAAGTTTCCATAAGTAGTACATGAGTTTTCAGTTTTAGCCAACAACATCTCAAGTGACTAAGGGGAGTTCGGACCAGTGCCAAACATCGGGACAACCGACCATAATGATTTAGGCCTACAATCCAACTTACCAAAGGCAAGTTCTGTCACCAACTCAGAGCCGAGACACTAAACATACAGGGATGCGGTCCAAACACAAAGGTAGAAAAAAAGGGGAAGTCCTCAGTACCATAAAGTCAAGTAAGACAAGTCAAGGTTTAAAGTCAAATAAGGAAAGTCATGTATGGATGGAGTCAAGGGAAGGTGGAGCCTAGCTAGCAGACAACTGGTGTCACGAAAGACCCATATCTATGTAAGGTGGTAAACCAGTGAGTTTTGTCAAACAACCTAAATGTGCAAGTAAAAGTTCATTTTATAGTTCATTTTATACAGTTTGCCACATCATGAATTATATACCAAGCCAATGCTATGAACAAGACTAAAGCAACAAGATAATAACCCACAGTCAATGATAAAACATCCATAGGTCATACAATATCATCACAAGAATAATCATCATATATCATCTGAAACACTGCTGCAATACAACTCTAGGCACTGAATTGAAACTGCATGGGATAAAGGGTCACATCGGTCATCAAATTTGAACTCTCAAGGCTCAGCCTTGACACAAGGTCTAACATAAGTCTGAATAATACACCGCTCTGATCATGAGTGATCTCAAAATATACAATCATCATAGCCAAGCTCTGAATAATGGAAGCTCTGGAATGTGCATATATCTGCTAAGCAAGAATAGTAGCCTTGCTACTATGGTGTGATAACAGGTTCCTTTAGTGGATTAAAATACAAACTCACTCTATTTGCTCTCATTCTATTTCTCATTTCACGCCCCTTTGCTAGGGTTTTGAGTGGGTTGTTCGCTAGTTGTTAATGAGCAAAATTTGTAAGCAATGTTTTAAAACTTGGACTTAGACTTGGACTCGACCTTCACGTAGATAGATTTGAATTTAATGACTCACTTTACAAAAAATACATAAAATTTAAAAAATTTAATGGAAAAAAGTATTTTAAAGTTTCCAAACTGTTAGAGACAAAATATTCAAAGTATGCTCATGTATATACCTTGTAAGGGTGAATATATCGAAGTGGCACCAAGTGCAATACATCTCTAAAGCAAAATACATAATCAACGAGGCTCTAAATGGATTCTAGAGTCCATAAAGAAACATGCTATATGCCTACAAGATCAACATGATCAATCATCAAACTTATCACCACTGCTAGAAATTAAATCCTCGACATCAATGTCTGGTTCAGATTCCTTGAAGTCCTTAGCCTTGTCAGATTGCTCATAGACATCTACAAAAGCAGTAGTAGAACTAGTAGAAGCACGACTAGCCGGCTCTAAATGGATTCTAGAGTCCATAAAGAAACATGCTATATGCCTACAAGATCAGCATGATCAATCATCAAACTTATCACCACTGCTAGAAATTAGATCCTCGACATCAATGACTGGTTCAGATTTCTTGAAGTCCTTAGCCTTGTCAGATTGCTCATAGAGATCTACAAAAGCAGTAGTAGAACTAGTAGAAGCACGACTACATCGGCTAGTGCTTGTCATGTTTGGATCTATGGCTGCATCATCTACTACTACTAGATCCACATCCAAATCAACCCACCCCAAGTCTTTTGCATCAAAATCATGATCGAGATCAAACTCTATCAGGTGAGACTCCCTTACCCACTCCAAGGTTGGATCAATATCATCCAACACAATGGGATATGTATCAGGTTTTCTCTTCAGTAACTGGTTGCACCTTAGTTGAAGGTTGTACTACACGAAGATGAGATCATTTAATTGTTTTTGTGCCAAACGGTTTCTCTTCTTTGTGTGAATTTGCTCAAAGATAGACCAATTGCACTCTCACTCAGATGCTGCAAGTTTGACTTTGGACTCGAATTGCAAACTTTTGCAAATGAGGACATTGGCTACCAATTGACTCCCATCCATGTGTTGCAAAGACAAAGTTAGTTCAAGAAATTAGATTATGAATTTGGCTAAAAGTTCAAGTATTTAAAGATTAAACAACTGAACTAATAAAACTTTGGAATTCTTTACCTGGCTGGTCCACATCTCTTGCAATCTTTGCTAGGATTTTGCCAAAGGTACCTGTGGCTCTAGTGAAAGCACTAATATGCTGATGTGTCTCTAGCCGTTCACTCTCATTAGGGACCATGTGTTCTAGGCACTCATACAATCCATCTTTGACCTCCCCAGTTTGATCTTCTCCCAATTGAGCTTTATAATGATACATTGGGTTTAGGAAATACCCAACTACATGTATAGGGAAATGGAGTTGATTGTTCCATTTGTTGTCAATATCTCCCAAATAGGCCTGTACTTAACTACTCTATACTTGTAAGCTACCTGTATTTGCTGTTTTGTTTGATCCATAGCCCCATATATGTAACCCATAGCCAATTTTTCCCCATCCACCAACCACAATAGCTTAACAAGGGGTTCGATAATTTTCACAAGCTTTGTTGCTTTTTTCCAAAATGTGGTCTCAAAAACTTTCTTGGTGTCTTTTCCATCTTGTTTGCGAGTCTATTGAGATGTATTCCATTCATCCCCTAAAAACATCTTTTGCAAGTTTTGTGCTTGGGAAAAAAGATATTGCAATGTGAGGAAGCAAGTTGCAAATTTTGTGATGGGAAGCCTAACAATTTCCCTGCCCCTGGTGTTTCTCCTCATTAGGTTTAATACCCATGAGTGTTTGTAGATGTATTTTGTAGTTCTCTTAGCATGCTCTACAATATTCTTAATCCAATCTTGTTTGCCCATATCCTCAATCATGAAGTCTATGCAATGTGCAACACATGGGGTCCAAAATATGGTTGTGTATTTGCTCTCTAACATCTTACTAGCAAGAACATAGTTAGAGGCATTATTTGTGATGATTTGAACAACATTTGCCACCCCTACCTCCACAACAATCTCATCCAAAAGATGAAATAACAAGTTTGCATCTTTCACCTTATCAGATGCATCAACTGATTTATTATAGTGTGGTCCCTTCCATTAGTCCATCCATCTAACATGATGGTACATCTTGTTCTAACCCATGACTCTATAAGGCCCTTCAAGGATTTATCTATGGACAAAACTTCTTTGTGCAAGAGATCCCCTTGGATCATGCATACTAGGGCCTTTGAAGCCCCTACCAGCAGCAATAATGGAATCCAACATAGGTTGGTAATAAGTTGAGTGGGCAGCATTGAGGGGGATAGCTGCATCATACCACCATCTAGCTTTGTATTCATAAGCAACTTCTTTGTGTTGTTTCTTCCAATGGTTATCTAAGGTGGGTTGAATTTTAATGGTCTTCTTCAATTTAGGCTGGTTATCACGAGTGGGAGAAACATAATGAAAGAGGTCCCTAACATTGGAAGAAAGGATAGAGGAAGAGTCTTTAAAATCAAAGCTAAGATTTGAACTAGATACCCACATCATGGCGTTGCTTCTTCCTCCCTATTTCAACATTTATTCTAGCCTGTTTGGTGGGCGTTTAATTCGAGGGTGAGGGCATTGAAACCCACGGTAGGGTGGATGCCACCTATGTCTATCACACCCACCATGCTTTAGACTCCACGCTCCAAGCTTCCTCCTTCAAAGATTCACGCATGCCTTTACTAGCTCACGTCAATCCTACATGGCACTCACTTATTGGAGTGAAGGAACTTCCAAAGTTGGAATGGGGGGCACCTTGCCAAGGTGGAGGCCACCTCCCCATTCACCTACCAGCAGCTCGGATCTCAACTCCAAGCCATGATTTGATTGGGAGATTGGCTCTCCTTGGTGCCAATTCGTTTTTGGCTTTTGGTTGTCTTGTTTTGTTATTTAAAGAGAGGTACTCCTCTTTTCTCATGGAGATTTAAGCATAGAAACTCTGGAGAATTTTGTAATTTGTTTAGCATTTGAATAAAGTTGAAGACTTTGGAGGTCAACGTGGAAGCTCTTGGTGTGCCATGCTTCATCTTGTATGAGGTGATATCATGTTTTGTTTACATGCTTTTGATTCTTAAGTATTGGATTTTATGATTTAGAGGGCTAACAATTTAGCACAATATTATAAATCTATGCTTTTTTCTTAAGTGTGTGGCTTTCAGGTATTCTCCCAAGTGCAAGAGCTCTTGCTTGGTTTACACTTTCATTCTGCAGGTTACCAAAGGAGTTTTTGCTTTAAGAAATCAAGAAACAAAGGGCTTCTTGCCTCCTCCATCAAGCAACAAACATTTATCTATCTGGTTACTATTTCCCTTCTTTTTGTTTCTATTTCCAAGTCTTGTCTTGAGAAAGTAAGCTTGGGATTTGATTCCAAGTGCCACATAACTTTGTGGCTACTTCTCTATCCGCATTAGCATCCTTGCGTACATCCAGCTAGCTGGAAGGTAATCTGGACTAGTGCTTCTAGTGGTCACCTTGTTCCCAGGTAGATCCCACCTTATTGTTTGGTTCTTTGGTTTTCTTGACTTGCTTTGGCTTTTCTCACTCTCGTTTTTTGCCTCTCTTCATCTATTTGTTTTTCTCCTTTGCTTGGCTTCATCTTCATTGGTTGTCCTCCCATCATTCTCCTAGATCTACCTTGCTCTCGTTTCACAACTCTCTTTTCCCTCTCGTTTTTACCTTTTTGTCTTTCTCCTCTTCTTTTTCTTCTCCATTTCCATTCATCATCTTCTTTCCTTGCTGCTCTTTCATTGTTTGTTCACTGTTTGATGCCCTCTTCCACCCATTTCACCCACGTTTTTGGGCCTCTTTTTGCCCACTGTTTTTGGGCATTTTCCAGCTGCCTTTTGACTACTGATTGGGCCACTTTTCAGCCTGCTAATTGCTTGACTGTCCGCTGCCCCTTCATGACTGTCCGCTGCCCCGTTCATCTCTGTTTGGCTGCCTCCTTTCATTCCCTGTTCGCTGCAAAAAACACACAAAAGACAACATAAAATTGGTTAAAAGTTAGTAGTTAGATTTCATACTTTGCGTTTGTTTTATTTAAAATCTAGTTTCATTCTAGTTGCATTTTAATTTGCATTTTCTTTAGTAGTTTGCATTTCATTTGGTAGATAGACCTTGCATTTCTCATCTTAGGCTTTGCACTTAGTTTGCTTTAAAATTTTGCACCTAGATCTCATAATAAAAAATTGCATTTCTTTTCAAACACTTAGATCATAGTTTGCATCTAGTTTCAAGTTTGTTTTATTTACTAATGCTAATGGTTTATTGAGTTCACCTTTGTGATAGACTTTGAGAAGGAGAAACTCGAGATTTCTTGAAGCAAGTAGAAGAGAAAAAGCTCTAAACCAAGATGATTATCAAGAAACCAAGAGGACGATCCAAAACAAGAACCATTATTTATCCTTTGTAATTAGCTCTTAAGAGCTTGTTTCAAGCATTTTTCCAAGTTATTTCTCTCAAGAAGTCCTTCCAAGGGTTAAATTCCCAAGGCATTTGTACTCAATAATACAGTTTGATTAGTGGGGTTTTTAATCCCCTACACCCAACTTCCCCTATTGGGAGAAGTCTTGCATTGTTTTTTGAGTGGTTTGTTTCTTCCTAGCTTAGTTCATTTTTTGCTAGTGGCTTAGTTTCAATTTGTTGTAGAACACTAATTGCTTAGATTAGATAATTTTGCTTTAGAGTTCTATTTTGCTAGTTTAGATCTCTCTTTCCACTAATTGTTAGATCACTATTTCATCTTTTTATCATTTGAGCTATCAATTGTGTTCTTTGTTTGCAAGCTGCTTGTCTTATAAAACGAACCAAAGTCTCTTGAACTTGTAATAACCCAAGTCAAGAGCACTCTCTGTCGGAGAGCATTCCCACTGCATCTTCCTTGCATCAAGCATATAGATTAGCTAAAGTCTCTTGAACTTTCGTCTTAAGACAAAGTCAAGAGCACTCTCTATCGGAGAGTTTAACTGTGTGCTCTTAATAATTTAAAACATTCCAACTCACATTCCCCCATTAAAATTTACTTCGTTGCTATCCATCACTCAGTATGCTCTGCCGACCCTAAAAGGTTGGACTAGTACTCAGAACGGTGATTGGATTTGTTAATCTTGAAAGTGATAACCTAATAAAAGTTTTTCCCCACAACCAACAAACCGATGTTGATTTTACGAGAAATACTCAGGTAGTGGGCAAAGTTCCTAATTGGTGGCGCGGGGCTACCCAGTCTGGGCATTCGTTGGTTAAGTTCACAGAACACCTAGCTTGTGATCCCAGACAGGTCCGTCATGTCTCCAAGGGGAAGCCACTGAAGGTATACTTTTCCGGTTGGACGCATACCTTGCTTTCTTCTAGCCTAATAAATCAAGATCACTAAAACTTTCAATCAACCAAGATAATTTGCACAACGTTCTCACAAATAGTTATTCAAAGACTTGTATCTTCAGCATCCCCAAGCACTATACAAATTGTTGACTCCATAAGGCACTAGTCTATTTACACTGTCTTTTTAATTTATTGGGGCCATTTGTCCTTTTTTGTCTAAGTTATTTATCAGTGGATGCTTTTGTCTTGCAAGTCTTTATTATACTGTTAATCTACAATCTTGTACGCAACGTGGATTGCTCTTTTATCTTGTGTTTGTCTCATTTATAAAAAGTTGTGATCTCTCATCATTAAAAAACTCCTAAACAACACTCATCCGCATCACTCAACACCAAAAAACACGTAAAACATAAGAGCCATAGACAACTCTTTGTGTAGGGACAACCCCCCTTGGCTTCGTTAGGAGTTAGCCTAAACGGAGGAGCTGAGATTCAGGTGATAGTACCTGGCTCATTGCTTGCCCCCAAGGCCACACCTTCCCCACTTGTAGTGAGGGAACAACTTTCGAAAGATTTTTGCTGCTGGTGTGCATCTCGGCGGATGACACTCACAATATGCAATGTTGCTCCAAATGCTCACAAATGCGTAATGAAGATGTTGTGAGGCAAATAGATGGTGGGGGGGTCTCTTTATAACATTTAGTTAGGGTTTAGAGTCTCAGGGTTTAGGTTTTTAGGTCAATTTAAAAAAATGTTTTTAAGTGTCACGTGTGTGCCTTGTCCAGTCCCACATTGACTTGGTTGAGTTAGTACGAACTCGATCGAGTCAGTATCAGTATAGACTTGGCTGAGTTGGTTGGTTTGGTACTAAGCCGGTCGAGTCAAAGTTTCAAACATTGACCTGGTTGGTTCAATACCAAACTGGTCATCCGGACCAATTTAAGGGTCCAGTTAATACGACCACCGATCAACTTGGTCAACTCTGCCAAGTCCGAGTCTGAGTTGATTGATTTTAAAAACATTGTTTGTGAGAGCTTGGAAGGGAGATTGAAGGTTGTCATAGTTACATTCAATCACCATTGGAGAGCTGAAGAGGTAGGCTCTAAAGCCCACTTTTTGTTTGTTTTGATTTTTTTTTCCACTATGATGAATCTTGAATGTTCTCCTCTTCTACTCTTTTCCATTTCTCCTTCTCCATCATTTTATTGCAATTGCAAGTTATTCTCATCTCAAGTCAAGAAGCATGATGGGTATGTGGTTTTTCCTTTTAGTTATTATGATGGTGGTGTTGGGAAGCCGAAATACTAGTGGCTCGGAGGAAGAAGTACGCAGTGGCACATGCCGTGAAGAGGAGGAAGAAATGGTGTAAATATATATAGATCCAGAGTTCACTACTCCCTCTGGATCGCCCTTAGATCTCAAGTGGTATGAGTCTCTAAATCAATATATGCTCATAAAGAAATAAACTCAAACAACTTGATCTGCATTTACCAACTGAACATAAATGCAATCAACCACATAAACAACAGATGTACCCTAGAACCCTTTCGGGAAAAACCAACTAACTATGGGGCTATCTTCTCTCTCGAGCCCAGAGCATATAGATGTATAAATGACAATACAATACAGGATTACCTCAACTGGTAACTCAATCCCTCTGAAACAGGACAGACCTCAAATTAGCTGATGCATGCACTGAAGAAGTAAGCCCTAACAGCCAAACTGGATTTGAGTGCTCTGATGGTGCCTCTGACTGATCTTCCCTCTCTAGATCTCTCTGCTCTGATCTGCTCGCTTTGAAGACTGCCCACTGATGAAATCGGCCTCCTCTGCATGCACAAGTGCGCCCTCCCCTCTGGATGTCAAATGCTCGTACTGCTCCGGATCTCAACAGATCTGAGCTCCGATCGTCCCTAACCTTCCTCAAATCCTGAGGCAAGGCTATCCTGGAAGTCACAGACTCCTAATCGGTCAATCCAACTCACAATGAGCTTCTCTCCCCTCAGGAAAAACGTCCTCCTCCAAGAGAACTTGGCCTCCTCCAATCTAATCAGTAATCACACTGTGGAGCTCTCTCAGCTCACAGTAATGGGTGTCTGGTCTCACTAGAACTGAAGGTCATTGATCTAGCTCAGATCTAACCTTCCTAGCTCCTGCAGCAACTCCTCTCCATCTTAGAAAGTCTCCCCACATGTGCAAATTCGTCCTCCTCACTCTTATAATATCTCTCTCTGATGATACAACTGAGTAACCTCATTTGGGAACCCCTGCCTCTATAAATAATCTCATCGATGAATTAGGTTTGCCAAAACCCTAATTCCTGGTGCATGCAAAAAGTCACTTTTGCATGCAGTCACTGAATGCTTACAGGTCATGCAATACTCATGCATGCAAAGGTCAATCTCCCCTGAAGCTCCGCATGCAGCCTCTGCTGGGCTCATGCCACTGAGTAGAGTGCATCTCACTCTCTACTCCATCCTGATGCCTATGCAGCTAATGTACCTCCATATAAGGCATCTGAACCATGGAGGACATCCCGAAGTTACCATAATCTAACACTCCCTCTTAACGAGGGAAGTCCTGACACTGATGCCTGGATCCAACAAGTCTGCTGCTGCTGCCACTGATCTAATTGAATTGCCTGACACTTCTCTTTGACCTGAAGAACTCTGATCAATCTCCATATGGGTGGCTTCAGAAGAGGCCCTCCTGTCAACCACTGCTGACTCTGCCACTGCACTCTGACTCAGACTCCCTCTGAGTCTCTGCTGCTGTAACCAACTCTTAAATCCTCTGTCAAGTGGATCTACTGCTCTGTAGGTCATCTGCCTATGACCTTGAGTTGACTCAGCTCTATAAGTCAACTCCCTTTGTCTCTGTACTGACTGAACTAACTGAGCTCTCTCCTGAGCCAAATCCATCTCAACCATGTCATACCAGCTCGCTCTCTGACTGGTACCTGCATGAGCAGCATGCTCATCCCTCTGATATGAGCCCAAGGGCTCAATCTCCACATCTCCATCACTGTCAAGAGCATCTCGCTCATCCAACTGATCTCCAAAATCACTGCCCTGATCCTCATCATGGTGAGCATCTCGTCCACCCATCTGCTGAACAGGCTCACTCCTCCTGGCCTCATCTCTGCTATGAGCATCCTGCTCATCATCCTCCTCTGCATCTGAAGAGGATGCACTCAACCATCCTGATGTGCCCGAACTAGGCTGTCCATGAACCAAGTAGTCACCATCAATCCTGTGACCAAATAAGACTGGGTCTACTCCTCTAGGATAGGTGAAGAACTGATCCCTGTGAAACACTACAGGGTATCTTGCAGCCGCCAAAGCTGCCACTGAGAGGACACTCCCTCTCAGTCCTGAAACAAAGAGCACTCCTGAAACCTCCAGGAGCTCCCCACGATCAAGCAGAAATCTCACTCTGCCCACTCCAGCAATCAAATGGTCCACCTCCAGCTCATCTCGAGTCAACTGCATAGAAGTATGCTCTAGGGTCAAGAATGTATCTCGCAATCCTGTCATATGTCTGCTGAGAGTGCTGTCCACTCTCCACCTCTGATCATCCTGAGTCTCTGTTTGGCTACTGTCATGTCCTGACTGAACTGAGGCTAATGAGAAATCCTTCTCAAACCGAGAAGTAAACTCATCAACCTCCTCCGCTGCTGCCACCTGCTCATCCATAATCAACCATCTCTCAGTCTTCATGTGCATGCATATCTCATGCATAACTCATGCACATGCATCATGCAAGACCTCATGTACATGCATATCTCATGCACATCCCTGTACTGACACTCCCTCTCAGCGAGGAAGGTATTGCTGGAGAAGCATCCACCAGGATCAAACACACCATATGCTGCTACAACTACTCCATCTGAACTGGAAGACTTTTTGCCTACATCTGCTGCACTCTAATATGCAGATCTGCGCTCCTCTATCAATGTCATCTGGAGAGAAGCATCATGCTCTCCCTCTGTCACTAATACTGAAACTGTATCCAAGGTCTCCCTGGACCCACATACATGCTTGCCCAACAAGCTGTACTCTACTCTCAAGCTAGAGGCCATAACTCTGCAAAACTGAAATACTGTAACCCACAGTGAAACAAGAATCTCTCCTGATCACAAATCTGGCAGATCTAACCTCTGAACTCACAGATCTGATAGGTCTGGTATCTATCCTAACAGATTTGATGTCTGCACTCACAAATCTGAACTCTGCTCTTTAGATATGGACTCTGCTCTCACAGATCTGAACACTACTCTTCAGATCTGGACTCTGCTCTCACAGATCTGAACACTATGCTTCAGATCTGATATGTTTGCCACAAATCTGGACTCTGCTCATGCCAAATCTGAAAGATCTATCTCAGATCTCACCTCCAAACTAGCAGATCCAATAGATCTGACCTCTATAACCTCAAATTTGAGCTCTGCTCCTCAAATTTGGTAGATCTGGTCTCTATCGTCACTGATCTACTAGATCTATCTCAGATCTAGTCTCCAATACCACGGATCCAATAGATTTGACCTCTACAACCTCAGATCTGAACGAGGATGTTCAGATCTGGTAGATCTGGCCTCTATCTCCACAAATCCACTAGATCTATCTCAGATCTAGTCACCAACACTGCAGATCTATGTGTGACTGCTCACCCTGATCCTCAACAGGGCTCTGATACCATGTAAATATATATGGATCCAGAGATCACTACTCCCTCTGGATTGCCCTAAGATCTCAAGTGGTATGAGTCTCTAAATCAATATATGCTCATAAAGAAATAAACTCAAACAACTAGATCTGCATTTACCAACTGAACATAAATGCAATCAACCACATAGACAACAGATATACCCTGGAACCCTTTCAGGAAAAACCAGCTAACTATGGGGCTATCTTCTCTCTCGAGCCCAGAGCATATAGATGTATAAAAGACAGTACAATACAGAATTACCTCAGCGGGTAACTCAATCCCTCTGAACAGGACAAACTCTAACTTGCATGCATCCAGCTAATGCATGCACTGAAAAAGTATGCCCTAACTGCCAATCTGGATTTGAGTGCTCTGACGGTGCCTCTGATAGATCTGCCCTCTCTAGATCTCTCTGCTCTGATCTGCTCACTCTGAAGACTGCCCATTGATGAAATCGGCCCTCTCTGCATGCACAAGTGCGCCCTCCCCTTTGGATGTCAAATGCTCGTACTGCTCCGGATCTCAACAGATCTGAGCTCCGATCGTCCCTAACCTTCCTCAAATCTTGAGGCAAGGCTATCCTAGAAGTCATAGACTCCGAATTGGTCAATCTAGCTCACAACGAGCTTCTCCTCCCTTAGGAAAAACGTCCTCCTCCAAGAGAATTCGGCCTCCTCCAATCTCCACAGTAATCTCACTGTTGAGCTCTCTCAGCTCACAGGAACGGGTATCTAGCCTCTCTGGAACTGAAGCTCACTGATCTAGCTCAGTTCTGACTTTCCTAGCTCCTGCAACAAGTCCTCTCTATCTCAGAAAGTCGCCCCACATGTGCAGATTCGTCCTCCTCACTCTGACAGTATCTCTCTCTGATGATACAACTGAGTAACCTCATCTGGGGACCCCCTGCCTCTATAAATAATCTCACCGATGAATTAGGTTTTGCCAAAACCCTAATTCCCGGTGCATGCAAAAGTCACTTTTGCATGCATGCATGCAAAAGGTCACTTTTGCATGCAGTCACTGAATGCTGACAGGTCATGCAATATTCATGCATGCAAAGATCAATCTCCCCTGAAGCTCCACATGCAGCCTCCGCTGGGCTCATGCCACTTAGTAGAGTGCATCTCACTCCCTACTCCATCCTGATGCCTATGTAGCTAATGTACCTCCATGTAAGGCATCTGAACCATGGAGGACATCCCGAAGTTACCATAATCTAACAAATGGAAGGGGATGATGATAATGAATCCAACAGTGATGATGGACAAGAACACAAAGAGACTTCAACATCCTTGTGAAAGTATGTGACAAGGCTTGGGGGAGGGAAAGGGGGTGCAACCACAAAGTTTATATGCCCCTATTGTACTAAAACTTACACATGTTCGTATCACTATGTGAGATAGCATCTATGTGGGATTATGCCATGGGATGAAGATAAGGCTATACGAGTCAAAACTTGTCACCAAGTGCCATTGAAAGAGAGAAACAAATATAAGAAGGAAGAGGAGGCTGCACAAAATAAATTCAAATAATCAAGGGTTGAATTTGAGATCTCAAGCTCACATAGAATGTTTGGTGGTCAATCCTCAACCCCCCATGGTAGTGGATTCTTGCCTAGTTGTAGAACAATATCACATTTCCTTGAGAAAGGTTGCAAGGATGACGTAGATACAAAATTTTTCAAGTTTCCTTATGCATGTGGTCCCCGGCAACGACGCCAAAAAAAGTTGCCGCTGGATTGCGGACCTAGTTAACGCAGCGGAAATCTATGCAACTGCTCGGTGCGCCCTTGGGGGCAAGTCTCGAGTCAAGGCTGTCACCTGATCTTGACTCCTCCGTTTAGGCAAACTCCCAAGGGGGGTAGTCCCTATGGAATGTTTCTAAGGTTATTAGAATGTTTCAGTAAAATTAATTATGGATGTTTTTTAGGAGTTTTGATCACAAAATCCAAGTTCGTTTGCAAAAAATAGTCTTAAGGAAATGCTTTCACCAGCAGGAAATGAAATGACCACCGATATATAGAGATAACACAACAAGCTATTAATATTAAGCAAAATATGAAATAATGTTTGTTGTGGGCCAGTGCCAAATGGAGTCAATACATAAAATAGAAAATCCTTATTCAATGTTCTTCGCTCACCTTATTGGCATGAAATGGTACAAGCCATCAATGGTGACCCTAAAGGATATAGGAGCCCCGGGTATGACAAAGCCAGAACCATGGGACTTGACATGGAAAGAGCCACAATCCATAATGCTCTAGGACAGTTTACAAATTATTGGACCGAATATGGGGTATCCATTGCATCTGATGTTTGGACAAATGTTAAAGGCAGGCCATTGATAAATATTCTCGGTGTGTCTGCTAGTGGTGTGGGCTTCCTTTTAGCCCCTGACTACCCAGATTGTAAAAGACTAGTATTAATATTGCAGAACCTTTAATTAAAACCACTCAAGGGATTGGGCTGTATAATGTCATTCAAGTCATCACCGATAATGCTGCTAATTGTAAGGCAGCAGGAGCAACCATTGATGAGATATACCCTAACCTATTTTGGTCAGGGTGTTTGGTTCACACATTGAACCTTTTGATGCATGATATTATTAAGATAAAAGACCCTAATTATAAATGGACTGGTGCATTGTACAAGAGAGGGAAGAAAATGATAAAATTTATTACCAATCATAGCATGGCCCACCACATTTTTCGTAATTACTTTAGGTTGGTGTTACTTACTGTCATGTCCCAAATTTGTAATTGGGTCACAATGGCCTAATCACATTATCCATATTCATTAGAGTTTGTAAAATTGATGTTAAGGGTCAAATAATTGCCAAGGAGGAAAATTACTAGTTTCCTAGGTTTGGGGTGGAAGCTTTGGGATTTGGAATAAAGGGGATAATAAATGATGTTTAGACATTGGAAGGGTTCAAGTATTTAATAAATAGAGTGAATAAATAAATTCAAGAGAAATCCTAGGTGACAAATGGTTTTGGAGACATACGGAGGATGTGGGACCCACACTAGCTTGATTTTTCATAATACATGGTATATCTCTTTTGCAAATTCGAATTAATGGGAATGTGAACACTCTTGGGTGAGTTGGTAAGTCATAACACATGTCATTGAGCATCTTAGGTCGAATTGGGAAGGATTGGTAACCTCCATGGAAGATAAAGAGTCAAAGTGGAAGTTTGTGGACGCTTGGGCTAGATTCCCTAGCCCCTATGACACCAATGATGGAGCATCTATGACAACTATGACAAATTGCAGACCTGACCTCTGACATCTGACCACTATGACATGTCAGCCCCAAAAATAGGCTCAAGGAAGTCGAATTTGGGAGTTGGAGAAGCCAAAGAGACCCAAAATCGAATTTGGGAGAAGATGGAAGGTTGGAACTAGGAGACAAGTGGAAAATGTGGAATATTTCCTAAATGGAAATCTATTGAATCTATTGAGAGGATTTCGACCCTTAGAAGGCTAATGTTGGTTATAAAATGTAGAAATGAAGTATGAGAATGGCTTTTGATCATTTGTAGAATTTGGAATTGCATTTGTGAAGAGGGAGAGCTAGTGGATGACTAGTTTCTTGCCTTAGCCAATTTCGAGGGTGAAAGATTCCCATCCAAGTTGGTAATTGGAAAGGCCATTCAGACCTTTCATTTGGAGCTTTAATGGAGTCTTTATTTGCAGGTGTAAGCTATAGGGCAGCTCATGGTTTCTTCTATTGCAGCTCACTCCTTCAACCATTTCCAGTTTTGATGGCATATTCTTGATCCTTGAGGGAGGGCGTTTTTGGTGAGCTATTGTACTCTTTGGGGGAGCTTCTAATGCCCCATTTCTTTTGTAATATGAATTAAATACTCTGTTCTTCATCTCCAAAAAGTTTCAGGTCGAAATTCCAAGTAGAAATGTATAAATCTCATTTTTAATGGAAGAACAATGCCATTTCCCCACTACCTTGTTGTGAGCCAATGTATTGATGATGATTTAGAATGAATGGATGATTCTATGATATATTTGTGATAAATATATTGCCATGGATGTCTTATACAAGTTTCATGTACTGTACTTGAGCATTTGAAGCATTTTTACTCAGTTTAATTACATTGGGAGAAGAAATAGTGCCATTTCCCCAAGGGTCGAATTGGGGATTTTTGCAGTTGAATGGGAGAGGGTGAGAACAGTTGTAATAAACCATTAATGGTGCATATGAGACCTTAATAACCTACTTAACACATTACATACCTCTGTTCATAAATTTGAGTGGGTTTGGAGTCATTTGGGAAGCCATTTTCAGTACTTACCTTAGGGGGATTTGAACCCCAAATTACTAGTAAAATTGCATACTTGGTCCAGAATCTTAAGAGAGTTTGCAGAGGTATTTTGGTGGCCATATGTTGTCCCTGAACATCATATTCAATTCCTAATATCATTCATAAACCTTCCTTGAATATTTGAAGGCATTTGGAGTCAATTTGAGACCTAGAGACCAATACTAGTCAAAGGGAAATCACTAGTAAAGTTACCTACATTGACCAGAATTGAAAGAGTATTTGCAGAAGTGTTTTAAAGGTACAAAGGCATCCATGAAACACATATTTATGTTCTAATATCATTCATATACCTTCTCAGAATATTTGGGATCATTTGGGGCAAATTTGGGACCTAGAGATCGAAACTAGTCAAAGGTCGAACCAAGGAAAAAAGTGAAAAATTGCAATTTTAATAAAATTCCTAACAAGGGACATTACAGTGGTATCAGAGCATGGTCCTTGCACCTGTGTATTAGGTACATACATTCAAGAATAATTGGCAGCCATGTCTTACTATTATGATGAATCCTATGAGTACAATTCTTATGAGGAATATGCAGATGCTTATGAGCAATATGAAGCAGAATGTGAATGGTATGAGGAAGAGGTGCCATCATGCAACACTTCTTACAATTTCAAGAGAAATGAAGATTATTCTTATGAATTTAAATCTGATGAATATGAGTGTGTCACACCAACCAAGGATAATTCTATGAGTGAGTTCCAAAGATGGAGAGCAAAATATAAAACCTTGCCCCAACAATATCAAAAATATCAAGAATATCTTGCTTTTAGCAAAAATACACAAAATGCCATGTCTTTTGAGTACTATGCTGAACATGTTTTTGAAAATAGGCCCAAAAATGAAGATGTGGAGTTAGTGAAGAAAGGTTTATGCCCTTCTTGTAAAAACCCTTGGAGCGAGTATCATATATGTGTGCATGAAATGATGTCCTCCTTGAGGAGAGCTTTTGAGATTTATTCAAGAAGAGATTCCAAATATATTGATCCTAAGGAAAACAAGGGGCAAAATGCATCAGCTTGCTTTAAGGAGAAAAAGGAAGAGACATCACAAGAGCATGAAGAAGATTCTATTGAAAATATGGAAGATCATTTCGAGACACCTTCTAGCTTAGACATGAACCAAAGAGCATCTACTGATGGATGCTTAAACTATGAAGGAGTACCTACTGATGGGTGCTCACACCTCTATGTTGGTGACATAGAGATCACTTTTGAAAGTGTTTCTACAAGTACAAGTTTCATTAAGCATGATAATGAAGACCTTGTAGCGGTTGAAGAAGAACCAAGATCAACTTCCCCATCACCACTTGAGCTTCATGAAGTTGGTCCAAGCAAAATTGAAGAAGATGAGGAGGTTCATTTGCAAGAGCCTCATTTTCTTGAAGGGTCCTTAAAGATGAATGAAAATAATATCCAAGAGTCCCTCAGCATTCTCCATGACACTCAAGCATTGGTGTCAAATTCTTGTTGGAGAGCTACTTCATTGGAGGAAACATCCTTCCTTGAAGACATGGAGAAGATTCAAAGAGCAATGTGCCACATCAAAGGTAATTTCATGTCTTTGCTTTTTGATAGAAACCATTTGTTTGAGATTAATGAATTGTTACATGATGCATACTTGAAGAATAATGAGGATATTCATAAGCTTACAATTCAAAATGAGCAACTTCTTGAAAAGTTGCAAGATACTTGTTTTTCCTCCTATGTTTCAGATTGTCAAATGGTAGATTGTTTGGAGGATTCTTATGACATGGTGGATCATGAGAAATGTGAAAATTTGAATGTTCTTGATGTGTTTGAAGATGAACTTGAAGAGAGCCAAACACTTGATGTGGTGGAAGAGGAATTTGAATTGCCTCTTGATGAAGGTTATGCAATTTTTAAAGAAGAGCATGATTCCTCTACATTGGAACCAAACTATGACAAAGAGTTCACACTTTTGAAGGAGCTGCATGATACTACCCACATGGATCCTTCCCATGATGAAACTCCTGAACTTTTTGATCATTTGGGTGAGTTAGTACATTCTCCTACATCCTACAATTCCATGTTTTGCAGTATTAGTCTCAATGAAGTATGGGTGAAAGGGTTCTTTTTGATGGTGCCACATGAGGAGTATGGAACTCCTAGATTTAACCTTTATGATGACATGGTTGGAGCACATTCTTATTCACATTTGCAGCAGCATAATTTGTCACTTTATGATGATTCACATCTACATGGATGCACCTATGATATGGATTTGAGTCACTTGAATACTCATGGTTTTTCTTGCTCAACACTGGGTTCATTTGATGTTAGAGGAACTTCATCCAACACTTGGATGAATAGATTTATGATGGGAGAACATATTTGTTGGCAGCCACTTACTTTGTTACATCTTTATGATTCTCACATTCATGGATGTATGGGTGAGACTTCTTTGAGTCATTTGAAGTCTCCTTGTTTTTTCTACTCATTATTTGGTTCAGATTCTAGTGGAGATTCTTCATTCACTTCTTGGATGAAAGAATACATGGCTGAATATTTTGATGCATATCACATCCTTTTGGAGCAGCATTATAGGACATGGGATCCTCACCTATGTCATTGGAGCAGATTTGATTGGTCACTTGAAGCTTGTATGCACTTGGAAAATGGTGGTCTACTTGCTTGGAGGTATAAGCACTTTCATGACTCTTTGATGAAGCATATCCTAGATGTACATTTTCATTATGTTGTTATGTACTTTGATGATATATATTTGGTACTCATGATGTTTGGAAGAATGCATACAAGAAAATGGGATCCAGGAATCCTCTTATCTAATGGTGTAGGTTGGAGAGCACTCTTAATTGTTGGGGTGCAATACAAGCAATGGGACCCTGGAATAATTTTTGTCTCATTGGTTTCATTTTTTGGGGGGAAGCAAGCAGTATGGGAGATGGATTCCCCACTTAATAAAGTGGTTTTAATCAGAGTAGTGCAGCAGCAAGAATGGTGGTTCCTCTCTAAAATATTCATGGAAACTCAAAGACTCAAGGTTTGGCAATTCAATGGCAACTTCAAAGAATTATACAGAAAGCAGGTTCTTCAACACCCATGTTTGAAATTGCTTGAGGACAAGCAATATTGGGAAGGGAGGATTTGTCATGTCCCAAATTTGTAATTGGGTCACAATGGCCTAATCACATTATCCATATTCATTAGAGTTTGTAAAATTGATGTTAAGGGTCAAATAATTGCCAAGGAGGAAAATTACTAGTTTCCTAGGTTTGGGGTGGAAGCTTTGGGATTTGGAATAAAGGGGATAATAAATGATGTTTAGACATTGGAAGGGTTCAAGTATTTAATAAATAGAGTGAATAAATAAATTCAAGAGAAATCCTAGGTGACAAATGGTTTTGGAGACATACGGAGGATGTGGGACCCACACTAGCTTGATTTTTCATAATACATGGTATATCTCTTTTGCAAATTCGAATTAATGGGAATGTGAACACTCTTGGGTGAGTTGGTAAGTCATAACACATGTCATTGAGCATCTTAGGTCGAATTGGGAAGGATTGGTAACCTCCATGGAAGATAAAGAGTCAAAGTGGAAGTTTGTGGACGCTTGGGCTAGATTCCCTAGCCCCTATGACACCAATGATGGAGCATCTATGACAACTATGACAAATTGCAGACCTGACCTCTGACATCTGACCACTATGACATGTCAGCCCCAAAAATAGGCTCAAGGAAGTCGAATTTGGGAGTTGGAGAAGCCAAAGAGACCCAAAATCGAATTTGGGAGAAGATGGAAGGTTGGAACTAGGAGACAAGTGGAAAATGTGGAATATTTCCTAAATGGAAATCTATTGAATCTATTGAGAGGATTTCGACCCTTAGAAGGCTAATGTTGGTTATAAAATGTAGAAATGAAGTATGAGAATGGCTTTTGATCATTTGTAGAATTTGGAATTGCATTTGTGAAGAGGGAGAGCTAGTGGATGACTAGTTTCTTGCCTTAGCCAATTTCGAGGGTGAAAGATTCCCATCCAAGTTGGTAATTGGAAAGGCCATTCAGACCTTTCATTTGGAGCTTTAATGGAGTCTTTATTTGCAGGTGTAAGCTATAGGGCAGCTCATGGTTTCTTCTATTGCAGCTCACTCCTTCAACCATTTCCAGTTTTGATGGCATATTCTTGATCCTTGAGGGAGGGCGTTTTTGGTGAGCTATTGTACTCTTTGGGGGAGCTTCTAATGCCCCATTTCTTTTGTAATATGAATTAAATACTCTGTTCTTCATCTCCAAAAAGTTTCAGGTCGAAATTCCAAGTAGAAATGTATAAATCTCATTTTTAATGGAAGAACAATGCCATTTCCCCACTACCTTGTTGTGAGCCAATGTATTGATGATGATTTAGAATGAATGGATGATTCTATGATATATTTGTGATAAATATATTGCCATGGATGTCTTATACAAGTTTCATGTACTGTACTTGAGCATTTGAAGCATTTTTACTCAGTTTAATTACATTGGGAGAAGAAATAGTGCCATTTCCCCAAGGGTCGAATTGGGGATTTTTGCAGTTGAATGGGAGAGGGTGAGAACAGTTGTAATAAACCATTAATGGTGCATATGAGACCTTAATAACCTACTTAACACATTACATACCTCTGTTCATAAATTTGAGTGGGTTTGGAGTCATTTGGGAAGCCATTTTCAGTACTTACCTTAGGGGGATTTGAACCCCAAATTACTAGTAAAATTGCATACTTGGTCCAGAATCTTAAGAGAGTTTGCAGAGGTATTTTGGTGGCCATATGTTGTCCCTGAACATCATATTCAATTCCTAATATCATTCATAAACCTTCCTTGAATATTTGAAGGCATTTGGAGTCAATTTGAGACCTAGAGACCAATACTAGTCAAAGGGAAATCACTAGTAAAGTTACCTACATTGACCAGAATTGAAAGAGTATTTGCAGAAGTGTTTTAAAGGTACAAAGGCATCCATGAAACACATATTTATGTTCTAATATCATTCATATACCTTCTCAGAATATTTGGGATCATTTGGGGCAAATTTGGGACCTAGAGATCGAAACTAGTCAAAGGTCGAACCAAGGAAAAAAGTGAAAAATTGCAATTTTAATAAAATTCCTAACAAGGGACATTACACTTACGATTGCAAAGACTAGATTTGCAAGCTACTACCTCTCCTTTAGGTGCCTTTTGAAGGTAAGAGAGGCATTGGCTAGTATGGTCTCAATTGATTCATGTCAGGGTTTGAAAGATAGGGCTGCATCCGCATTTGATAGACGTGAATTTCAGGAGGTGGAGGACATTGTTCTTGATGGTCAGTTTGAACTTTGAACTTTGAGCCTACCTTTGAAGTTTGAATTTTTTATTGCATCTTACAACTCTTTGGTAATGAATATGATGGTATGTTGAGTTTGTTGATGGCAAATGTTATATGTTGAGACTTGAAGGTTGATGTTGTGGTTGATGATTGATCATTTGATGACAATGTTATAAATTATGGCTGCTAGATGATTGATATTATGTGTACTAAATGGTTGATGATTTAGTGATCATCATTAATCCAATAGTTAGATAAATGGTTTCATGTTTTCTGCAGCTAATTTGGTATTCTGCTATTCTGCATGTTTTTTTAAATATATATGCATCAAAATATATTAAAATATGTACTATATAAAAAACTCTCCCAGAACTCTCCGCTCCTGGAAGCTTTTTGAAAATTGCGCTTCCTGCTTCCGCTCCCCACTCCCAACAACCTTGTTATAGTTATCATACATCTTATGGTTGTGTTTATAATATGTCAGTAAGAATGTACAGGGATATCTCGTATATAACTTATACATTAAATGTGTCCATTCATGCCTATTTTTCTGTTTTACATGTCATACTGTGAATGAATGTTTATGGAGCAGTAGTCCTGAGTGTTTTGTTGAATTATGTGCAGAAATCATTTTGTGCTGTTAAATTTTAGGCACATATCGTATCCAACCTTTTTTTTGTTTTTCAAAGCACTCGAAGGAACCTTTGAGTTAATTTTATGCTCCTTAACTCCTGTCAATCATGAGTGATTACACTTTTATGCTATTTGACCTTGACACTCTTTTACAACCATGAAGCGTTTGGATTTTATTTAATGAAGATGCTCCAAATATTTATTATCCGATTTCTCTGTTGATTTGTCTGTCACTAATCCACAGCTTAACTGGTTGGGAATATCCTATACTCCCATGATTGGGTTCCATCATATCATTCTCCAGGCCTTGGCTATAACTACTTAAGACGGTTTAGATATTTTTGAGACTGTCTATATATTGCCAAATTCAAATGGGATGTGAGTTCAAAATGTCAGGCAGGAGAGAGTCCAACAAAAAGAATGTAGTCCATAGTACCAACTTATCAAAGAGTGCTTGAGAGATAATGCCAACACTATATAGTTCTGAAAATCACCCGCAAACCTTGTCATCAAGGTCAATGCATATAATGTTGGGCTTACTGTTCTTTCCTTAGCTAGAGTAATCTTTTCACCTATCCCAATTGAAGTTATTTCATCAATCAGATTTAAATTTTACTTTCTGAGGGTATTAAGTGATTGATCTCCTGCATATCAACCCTTATATATGCAATTAGCTTTCATCCCACAATCCAAGATTCTAATGCAGAGACATTGGCTGCCCCAAGCATTTTTGTCCCAAAACACCAAGGATAATGCAAAGTTGCAAACTACCTTTCTGAGAGCATGCATTATTTATGATAAAATTGCCTTCAAGGGATGAACCGTTTGTCATGTCACTGGATTGAAGGGTTGACATTCTTTCCTAGGGAAGACAACTTAAATTTCTAAATCATACACGTGTGATGCATTAAGAATTAGTGCATTTTGATATTCATGCAAAACACTCTTCAAAATGGGCATAAGAAAACTTCATATCTGATTTCTTAGGATCCAACTCTCATCCGTGCTAATCCTAAAGCTTTTTCAAGGAGATCTGATGCAATTTACCATGCCATCATATTTTTGGGAGTTATAGTGTTGTAAATTGGAATTGTAAAATTTATATTCTACTTTTTTGAACCCAAAATTATATATATTTCTCTACTGCATTGTATAAAGTTGAAAATGCATGGCCAGATGGCGATGATGGATCATAACGAGACAGCATTGTGGGACTCGCTGACTTTGATGTTTGGCATCGGGTAATTATCTGCTCCATTATGGCGATGACAACTATGGCACATAGTAGATTGTTTTAGAGAAGTGTTACCCAAGATTTAAATGATCGGTTCTGCATTACAAGTTGGAATTTTATACTTGTTTGATGAAACTCTTCACAATTCAAATACATTAATTTCAAATGTGGATCTCTTATTCTTATTTATTTGTCTCAAATGCATTTTTCATCCATTTCTTCATCATTATTATATGAGGTCCAATTGACTGTGGATATTCTTTTCATCTGTAAAAACCATATATAGACTAGAAATGTGTGGATATTCTTTTCACTAGTTTCTGAAATACCATATATAGACTAGAAATTTGTGGAGAAAGGTTCTTTGAATGCTAATCTCAGTGATATATTCAATAGTTTGATTCAAATCTTACTTTGGTCTGGCATTTCACTTTTATTCTAATGCACCCGTTTTGATTTTGTGTCCACTAGAACTTGGTCTTTCTGTACCAAGATGATTGTCAAGGCAGGTCAACGCTTGTTACTTGGGCTGTACATTGTTTTCACCGGATGTAAACACACGCTAGCATTTTTTGTGGAGTACAAATTGCTACTTTTCAGGAAGTTGAAAACAACTTGGGTTAAAAGAAGAATATTTTTTTTATCCAATTCTACTGAGGATGCAAAACATTGCAGCAGTAGTTTCTGTTTAGTTTCAACTAAACAATTTGATTTTGAAAAGATGACTTGTTTTCTTTTGATGAGCAAATAGTTTTAGTTTCCATGAATCTTAAAGAAATGAAAAAGATGGAATAAAATATATATGTGACAAGGTTATTGGACTTTGAAAAGCTTTGATCTTCCGACAGACTGGGATGCCTTTGTTTAACATTGTTGTAGACATGTTTTATAGCTGAGTTGTCAGTAGCCTTTTTCAATGTAGGATAAAGTCACTTTTTTGTGTCATTTGCTATATAAATTGATTTCCTTGTCTTGGGATTTATCATTACACTCTATGTAAAACATGGAAGCATGTTAGGCATGCTAGGACAATATTACCAATAGATTGAAAATACCACCATAATCATCATGAGAACCAGTGCAACAGAATCCCATATGATTTTCTTGGATTCCGAAAAACGTCCCTTTGTTTCTATGACCACATTTTGAAGAGGATCATGCACAGTGTTTTTTTTTTGTATGTAAAAAATAATGACAGCTTATATGCTTCTTTCAATTACTTGATATCCTACGGATCTTCAAATACTTTAATCTATCTTCATGTATCTTCATATGGTATCAAATTTTTTCACCGGTAGGAATAAGGGGTTCAGCGTCCTATCTTGGACTCTGGAGTACTACCTTTACTAACCTCCACATATGGCAGCATTACTTCCTACTTGCAGATGATCTGAACCCCGGAGGAGTATCTATATGTGATAAGCTTAAGTACATAATTAAATACCTTTTCACTGACTAGCTCTAGCTCTCATGTCAAGAACTATAGAACCTTCAACCGCAGCTCTGTTATCAACGGTCTTGCAATTGGCATCACTGCAAAATTTGAATGCAAGCCAATGCAAAGATAATTGGGTACAAGTTTCCATGGTATGTAATAAGTACTCAAATGAGCTCATTGCAAATTTGGAACAGTTGAGGACAACCCAGAATAGTGCATATCTATTTGTAGTCCTTCAGTGTGAAGTGAGCCCCTTAAAAACAGTAGTGAAAACACGTTATGGTTATCATGGAATAAAGCTCCATTAGCCACAGGCTCCTTATGCTGCTTGCATTTAAACAAGCCAATATTCAAAACTATTCATGTTATGAGGCATTAGAGATCCATGCTTTCTAACGCAAAACTAAGCCTTGCAGCATAGTTGTATATGTTTCATATTTTTTCTTGTGAAATAACAAGCTTTACTTTGGAAACTCTACAGTAAGATTATAATAAAACATTTGGTATTAATTTTTTTACTAAGAAAAACCTTGTAAGATTTCCCCATTTTCCCTGCAATGTTCGGATGGAGGGTGGCTCAACCACCGGCCACAATCATAGCTGGTAATCCAACGGGACTCAGTGGGACTCTAATTTCAACCAGAGTAGCATTGGGGACCTCATGACGAACTCTGCCTTGATACAATGTGTTTGAACCAATTGAGCTAACCAAGCAGTGGTATGTAAGATAGGCAAGCATTATTACATCTAGGAACAATAAAACTAGTATATAATAATTAAAATAATATGAAGTTTTATAGCAGTTTATGAGGAAAATGCCCCACTCAGTGAATTTGGTTTTCATATAAGTCTTTGCTTGTCATGTTTTACAATGGATTTGCATTGTAGATGCTCATAATTGAAATTTGGAAGTGGATTAGTAGATAGAGCAATGGTTATCATAAGATATCTTTAAACATTAGCTAACTCAATTTAATAGACCAAGATTGGTAGACTAATTTGACATGCCCTCAGGTATTATCTTTTTTATAAACATAGAAAGACAGATGTATATATTTAGGGATGCCAAAGTTTGAAGCAGTGATAGGAATCCTCTCATTCTTCATGTTAATAAGTTTATTCTTATACAATAAATACCTTATTACAGCCTTACTCTTAATGGGGCTTGGGAGGAAGCCCAGATTCTAAAGTGAGGATTGGATATGCGCATTGCTTATATGTAGCACAAAACCTTCAAAATTGGTAAACTATTTCAAACAAATCAAATTGGCACCATAAACTATGCTGCATCACCTCGACATATGATTAAGTCCTTTTCCATGAGTTATTTAAGTGGTAAGGTGGCAATAATTAGGGTGACCTAGTGCTTCTTCAACTCAGAGTTTACTTGGGGCTCGACTATCCACTCAGGGTTTACTTAAAAAAATAAAAAATCCACATTTAAAATTTAATGGAAAAATAGTCATACACATCAATGTAACTATGAACAATCAAACACCAAATAGACAAGTTTGCTGATTATATTGCATATGAAGGCGTAAATAGAAAAATCACATGGAGATACATAATTATAAGTTCAATTATACATAAAATAAATGTTTTTGAAATGTAAGTGACAAATTGAGACATGATACATAAACATTGAGGCTCTAAATGGTCTCTAGAATTCAAAACACATCAACTTTTAATTTAAAGAGTAAATACTTGGCCATGTTTGATGGAATCCCCCACTTTGCTTGAAGGAAAAAGGGGTAAATTTCTTTGACCCAATTTCTTACCTACAAGAAGTAACCTACTTTTCCTCTCGCTCAACCTTGATATTAGATTTCGTATGTAGTATATCATAAAACAATATTTACCCTTGAAATAAACCTATTTATGAGTTATTTGAAGACTTGAAGCAAAGTTTATTTGCACATAAGCATAGCTTTGATTAACCTTAATTTAATAGCCTTACACGAATCATTGTCTTTGTATTATTGTTCTATAAATGGGCATATGTAAAATCAATTCCATGTTGCTGCCAAAAGAATCCCAATGTGTTTGAAATATTGTTCTATAATTGGGAACATGTAAAATCAGTTCTTTGTTGACCAGAGAATCCCAATGGTTCAAATAACATTGTATTAGGAATATGAACTTTAAGACAAAGGAATGGAAACCATAGATTTGAAGAAGCACTCTATATCATACATTTATTGTGCATTTGATGGTGCAATTTGTTTATATATATATTGTCACAATTCTTTCTTAATTATAGGTTTGTTTTCCTTCAAATTTTATTTTCTTGGGCCTTGTACGGTAACATGTATGACAAACAAATTTGGTGAAATCAAATTTAATCAATTGCTAACTCAAGTCACGTATCAACTTAATTTGTTTTAGTTAGAAGTCACGTGTCAACTTAATTTGTTTTAGTAAGAAGTCATGCGTCAACTTAATTTGTTTTAGTTAGAAGTCACGTGTCAACTTAATTTGTTTTAGTTAGAATGTAAGGCTTACTTGTGCAATAGTTTCCATATGACCTTAGGTTATGTTTTAATTTATGCTTTTGTTTACTTTTGTGTAAAGTGGTCTATCCCACATTCATAAGTGGAAAAGACTTGCCCAATGTGTAAACCTATATGACGAGGTGAACCCCAATGCAATAGGCACTAAAGTATTACATAATATCATATTATGTCATTGTGTTTATCTTTTTCTGTGCACGGTGAAGAAAATTGACATAAATACAATTTTTCTTTTTCATGTATAATGTCAAACACTTTGAAAATCTAGGGTTTTAACTTAGAAATCTTGAAAGTAAAACCACCACTTCAAATACTGAAAATATGCAAGCACATTGAACACATGAGATTTTGGTCAAACTTGATCGGGCAAAACCCCTTGCTTGGGGAAAACCCTAGGAAATTTTTTCATTAAGAAGAGTATAGAAAAGTTCTAAAATCACATAATTTTTCTCTTTCAACCCTAACTGACAGAATTTCCACAAACAACAAATTATTTCAGAAATTTACCCAACCTCTAAATCTGTGCCAACCTCGAAAATCGTGCCAAAAAGCTGTTGTACGGTCTGATGTATGGAACTGTAAGGGCTTGTACTTTTTTGCCTTGATTTTTGTGTCCTCACGTGCCTGGTTTTACTGCTGTATGGTATGCATTAAATGCTCTACCAACTACCCTGGGATTCGAACCAGTGTTCTTGGGAATCGAGCCCACACCTGTGGTTGTTTTAATGTTGTTGTACGACCTGCACAAGTTGCCTAGGGAACTGTGCTGCTGTTCTCTCTTGGAAATCGTGCCCTTTTTGCTTGGGTACTCTTCTTTCTCTTCAATCTCCCTCTTCTTCTTTCTCTGATAGTGAGTGTTTCATTTGTCCCTTTCACTTTATTTTATACTTTGCTTTTCACTAACTAACCCTAACTACCAAAGAAACTACGTAATTAATGGCTATGATTAGATTAGGAGATCTATGGTTCACATTAGATGCACTTTTCTCAATAATAAAATAATTAAAAAATACATCACTTAAGTGACCCACTTTTATAAAGTACAAAATGTCTTTATTTACATAAAAGTCACTTTTTACATAAATACACAAGGATCAAAGTCTTTTAGGTCCCCCTCATCACACTCACACCAAAAACATGATGGACCTTCAGAGTTATCTTTTTCAACACATGGTTCTTTCATCAATCCTATATAGAGTTTCTTGTTATCATTGTTCTAGATCTATTTATGTCATGGTATTAGAGTAGGGATATTTCTGATGTAGATTTAAGATCCCTCACATGAAGAGAAAGAGGACACAACTATCCATCCTAAAATAATAATAGGCCAAAAAATGGCCATTCATCCACAATGGTTCCCATGACTACTTGAAGCAATGCTGCATTTCATTGCTTGTGGCTATACACAACTTGGTTTCTATTCTTTGCATGAACTAATGCTACATTATGCATTCCTCCCCAAATTACTTAAGCGATCTTGTTTGAAACGAACCTCACAATCGATTGAAGTCTATCACCATTAGGCCACATCTTGTGGAGAGAACTATGCATCACAATGAAAAATCTGTGGTAGAGATACTTAGGTACAATTTGTTTCATCCCAAATATGAGAATAAGGGTATTACCTTGGGTTTGTAATTACACAGAGGGGTGAAATTTAAACATAGATTATTGTTTTATCTTTCTATCGTTGTTAATATATTTTCATCATTTAAATTTTAGGCTAATTTTTTCAGCCGATTTTGGTTTTCAAATCAAGAAAAGCTTAGGCTTGTTTGTCTCAAGTTTATATGTTAAGACTTTAAGCATGGAAAAATACCGTGGTCACAATTTCTATATTCGGAAAGTGAAAATCCAAATGTAGCTAACAAACAAGAAGTTATGGAGAATAGTAAAAGGGATTGAACAATCACTTCCAAATCCAAATACATTATTGGAATGGTAGATCCAAAGCTATTATTGACCTTGCTCTTTTAGTTCTAGAGTTACATGTAGATCTAGAAAAATCATTCAAGGAAATATGGGATAATTTGAATAAAAAAATTGGAGTAAAAGTGGTAAGTGCAAAGTTATCTCTAAATCTATAGTTATTCAAATTCAAGATGGCTGACAAAGTCACTATCTCTAGCCACATAAACAATTTGAGATCTCTCATCAGATAACTTATATAAGTTAGTGCTCTAGTAGAAAAAGAGGATGCCAAAGCCATTTTGTTAAATAATCTATTTTCTAAATACAACAATGCCATCTTTACTCTTAGTTAGATGTCTTCACAAACTCTAGAAGACATGATGTCATTTCTTTTAGTTGAAGAAAAGAGAACAATTGTAGGAGATATATAAGGTGATCCTCAACCCGAGATTGCATTCTATTAAATAAACATTCGTAGAAAATCATATAAAGATAAGAGGGAGATTGAATGCTATTATTACACGAAAATGGGACACAGAGCTCATAATTGTAGAATTTGAACCAATGATGTTCTCATGGGAAAGCAAGACAAACCAAATGTAGCTAATATAACCATTGTTAAAGATCCACCAAATGTTGGTGGTGTTGATGACATTATTGAAGAGTAATAATTTTTCATATTTTAAGAAGCCCTAACTTTGAAGACAAAATAGGATCTAGTGTAAATGAAGCTCGACATAGATGGGTTTCCCATATGGTTTGGGAGTTTATGGATCTTGAGAATTATACCCTTACGAGGGTCTTGAGATTACTTGATAGAGCATTGTGTATGTAGCTCAACATGAGTGTTTATCCAATTATTTGGGAGATTCATAATTTAGTAGTTTTGAGGAGTTGGAATCTAGGAACTTGGTAATTTAGCTTAGGGGCCACTCCTTTACGACGATTATGGGGTAGTTTGATGGAGCTCTACTTTATCCAAGAATTGCTTTCAAAGAAGTTTTTTGAAGAATGCATGGGCTTGTTTTATTATGTTTTTTTTTCTTCATTTAATTAGCACGCTTTTGTCTTCAGTTAGTATGTTTTGACTTCTTCACAACGGGGACAGTCCTTCGTGTAGTGGCCGTCTCCACATATTAAGCAGGGAAACTTCGCCTTTCTCTTTGGGTTGGTTTCGATTGTTGTTTTTGGGATTTATTATTGTCTCGTTGGTTCGATTTTCTTTGGATTTTCCTTTGTTTTTCTTCTTACCTCCATATTATTGAGATGAATAAGATTGTACCGAATTCACCTTGGCGGATTGTGTGGGAGGAGGTGCAGTTTTGATGTTGGTACTAGTCTGTGATGAGGCTCAGGGTAGAGGTTAGCTAGCCTTGTTGCCCAGTTGACTGGGTAACAGATCGTGTCTTTACGGAGCCTACCACCCCATCGAAGTGGGATTCTGTGGCTAGTCTCGACGGGTCAGTGAGAAATGAGGAGCATTGGGGATCAAATCATAGAGCTTTCTAGATTGGGAATACACCAAATCCAGATATTGAGCACGACTAATCACCTGCTCTTCTGTGACAACACATTCCATAACAACATCTCCAGCAATGGGTTGCAAGAGTGACTTCGTGAACCAATTTGCCAAAAGTTGGTTCGAAATGATGGCTTTAATAAGCCTTCGCAACTGTCTCCACTCATGAATGTGATCTGATATATGGTTGGAGGTCTATTGTCAAAGCGAGGTCAAAAGCTTAGTAACGGTCTCATACCAGAAGGGTAGTTGAAAGTGAGTCAGGAATGCCATTGTGAGAGAATTGAATTTGCTAACGAACTGTCGTGGCAACTCAATGTGCCATTTGGCTGCTGAACCTGTGAGGGTTCTCTAGAAAAGTTGTAAACAAATAGAGTCGTCCATCAAGGAGTTCAAAGAAAACCAAAGATGGAAGGTCATCGCGTCATTATTTTGATCTTCTCCAGGTTTCCCATCAAATTTTGGGATGCTCGAGTGTATTTTGGCGGGGATTTGTGGCCAGCATGGGGCATGTTGAATGGGATTGTTAGTCAAATGCAACAAATCGGGCAGATCTAATGTAACAAAAAATGGGAGTTGTTTGTTTGTTTGTGGATATTGGTAGTACTGATGCAGTATAGGAATACCAGTAAGACCATAGGATGGTTGCGATGGCATATTAAATCCAGATGGTCCTCCCATGTAATAGGTTTGGGGGGGTACAACTCCTTGCGGAGGAGCGACTACTGGATGAGGTTGGCCCCACATAGTGTTTGTAGCTCCGAGATATGGTAATCGTGTAAGGAGGCCTGTAGGAATGGCAATGGAGGGGTTTGTTTGAGTGGCTTGTCCTCTAGCTAGTGGATGGTTTCCAATAAGGGATAAGGGATTTTTCCCAAATCAACTGTTTCCCCCAGATGGGTTGTTTTTGAAACGCACACCAAAAATCAACTAATTGAAATAGAATGCAAAAATTCCTTTGTTTTCTCCTTTTAAATATTTCAAATTACATGATTTTTTTTTTATGTGAACTTCTTTGCTTTTTGCTTTGAATTCAAATGAAAGAACTCAGTGCTAGTGCCAAAAAAGATCAAGAAAACAAGCAACCAAGCAAGTTAACAAGAACCAAGAAAGTTCAAGCTAACAAGAATATCCTTAACACTTGTTATTCACAAACAAAAACCAAGCTTTTCAAAATGACCAAACTAATGAAATGAAGATTAAGAGAGGGATTTTTCAAAAATACTTAAACACTCAATCTAAAAGTGATGCCAATGAATCTAGAAACCTGTAAGGGATCAATGTTTACCCAAGAAAACAAGAACCAATAATTCAAGCAAAAGAGGCTTAACGCACAATATTCTAGCTCTCAAATCAATAAAAGAGACTTCACAATCAACTAAGAAGGTTTGAAAGGTTCCAAAGTCATAATTGCAGAGGTATGAATGCTTAAGAACAAGAGGAATCAGGTTGGTAGTGGCATAAATTGAACAAGAGGATCAAGTTAGCCTCAAGCAATGTCATGCATTTAATGATTGATAAGAGCAAGAAAATGTAGAAAGAAATCCAAAACAAAAGGCACTTATTCAATCCAAAAGCAAACAAGGGTTTAAGTAAGCAACAAAGGTTCCGACACACAATCCTAAGACAACAATTCAAGAGAAAACAAGCAAAACAAGGTAAAATTTGACCCAGATTGAAGATCATCGCTCCGTAACATTATACATAGAGGGATGAAGTAGGTTTCACCGCCCCTTAATACACTGGCAGGGAGAGATGAAGTGAGGATCATCGCCATGTGGGCCCTTCTGGGGGAGTGATGAAGTCTGGAAGTGTTTGGAAAAAAAACAAGTTTTGTTCAAATTCATCAGGGGTCAGGATTTTGGCTTAGGGATATCCTCAACAATTATGAAAAAGTTCAAAATACAAACCACGCTTACAAAGATCAAGTGACAAATAAACACTCAAAAGGATAGAAAGCGCCATGGAAAAGTCGCCAGTTGAGTCTCCAATTACTATTATGGAATATTTCCCTTGCAGACATGTGAAAACTCCCTTGGATTGTGACTCCTTCAATCCAAGACAGAAAAGAAACAAGTGGACACTAACATCTCCTAGACCTAACTCATACACAAGCAATCAACGTAGAAGGAAGAGAAAAGGAAGTAGATGACCTACCTCTCTTTCAGATGGTTGTCCTTGCTGCTCCTAGTTGATCCAACTCCTAGTCTTGATATCCAAGCTCTAGATACAAATGGAAGCCTACACAAAATAGAGAACAAGTCCTTTCCAACACAACAAGTGTATCAAGCATAGATATAACTATAAAAAAATAGACACATTCATGTATCCAACATAAGAGACATATATGGGAAGAATAGGCCAAGTTATATATTAATTGAAAGCAAAACAAGAAGAACTTACAACCATGAATTTGATGCAGCAACAGATCCTCCGATATTTCCTTCCAACGACTTAAGGTGTCTTAGGATCATAAGTGTGAGGCTCTCACCTTTTCTCCTCCCCTTCAATGGGGAATGGCTCTCATTTTTAGGATTTGGGTGCATAACCATCATGGAGAAAGAGTTGGATTAAGAGAGGATTTATTGGATCAAGTGAGATTGAACATACTCAGGATACAAGGATAGGGGATGGCTCAAATCCCTACCCCAATCAACCAAATCCTCACAAATCTAGATCCTACATCTAAGTTGGAGTAGTCAAACCAACTTCATCACTCCCACAAATCTAGGCACAGAGAGATGAAGTGGGACTTCATCGCTCTCCTATAAGGACTTCACCACTCCCCTATACCAGTGCAAGGAGGGATGAAGTGGTTTCATCTCTCCCTACATAAGACAAAGAGGGTGATTATCCTTCAAAAGGGGCATAAATCAAGGTAGGAAGATGGGGTTTTGACTTATTAATGATAGATTTGTTAAATTTTCAGAATTTACTTCAATCTGATCTAGGATCTTAACTGAGAGAACAACATGTACATCAAATCTACAGCATATCAATCATGGACACAATAATGCAAGCACACAAGAGACACAGAGTTTACTTGGGGAAAACCATAAAGGTGAAAAACCCCAATAACTTCCTCAGAGATAGATAGAGCAATGATACAACCAGAATACAAGGGATAGTCTTCTCCTAGCAGCAGAGCCTCCTCCTCCACAAGTGCGCCACTCTCCACAATGTCAGTAAGAGAATAGAATGTGTAAAATGAGAGAGACACACTCTCTATTTATACACTAACTTGACTTGACCTTTACTCAACTAGGTCGGCCTCAACTTAACCACTTAACATAATGTTGACTGGGACGACCCTCACTAGGGTGGTCTAATAACCCTTTGAACCACATGCCCAACCCCCAATAGGGTGGTCTAATAACCCTTTGACCCACATGACTTATACAGGGCCGACCCCAACAAGGTGGTCTAATAACCCATCAAGTATAAGTTACGACACTTACAATATAAATGACGACACTTCCGTATAGAGGAATAATAACATCTCCATAGGAATACAATATACATATATGTGAAATACATTCCGAAGTTACATATACATCAACACTCCCTCTTAACTAGGAAGGTATTTCTCGACACAAGTCTTCTAGCACAAGTCATCTTCTCTGGATCATCGTCACTGCTGCTGCTATCTCAATCAATCTCTGAATCTACTCGTCATAGGAAGTTCTACAGAGCCAGTCCTTTTTCATATTGGATATAGGCCCACCACCTGCAGGTCTTCGTCATCACTGGCCATACTATGGAATCCTCAGGACTTATTACGTGCGTCACAAAACCTCGAAAGAGCATCCTAGGCTGTTACGAGCACATGGCTCTACCTATAGGATCTCCCAGGGCCATATTATATGTGACCTCACCACAAAACCTTGCAAGAGCATCCCAGGTTGTTACGAGCACACAACTCTACCTATAGGATCTCCCAGGGATAGATTATATGTGGTCACCACAAAACCTCGCAAGAGCATCCCAGGCTGTTACGAGCACACAGCTCTACCTATAGTATCTCCCAGGGACAGATTATATGTGGTCATGGAAAAACCTCACAAGAGCATCCCAAGACTTATTACGGGCACACAACCCAACCTATTGGATCTCCCAAGGACATATTATATGCCATAGGACAAAACCTTGAAAGAGCATCTGCCAGATATCCCAGGCCAGATTATATGCCATAGGAAAAACCTCGAAAGACTATCTGCAGATCTCCCAGGGCCAAATTATATGTCCTCCTAGAGAAAAAACTTGAAAGAGCATTCACCATATATCCTAGGGCCAAATTATATGCCATAGGAAAAACCTCGAAAGACTATCTGCAAATATCCCAGGGCCAAATTATATGCTCATCTGCACAACCTAATCCACGGCCATAGAGTATCAACCTGATACTCACCATACATCATCCTGATGTATACATGATCATCCTGATCATCATCACTGCAACATCCTGCTGCATGTCATCTGGAGCAACATCCTGAAGCTCGTCATCCATGATCATCCTGATCATACAATGCATCTACCTGATGCATACCAAGTATCTACCTGATACATAACATCATACATGATCCACCTGATCATACAGTGTATCCACCTGATACAAATACAAATACATGATACATATCACCATACATGATCCACTAGATCATACAATGTATCTACCTGATACATATACAGATACATGGTCCAAGCATCCAACATGATGCATATACAAAATACATACAAATGATCCTACTGATCATATCCAGCATCCAACATGATGCTTACATACATATACATATACATATAAATGATCCAACTGATCATATCCAGCATAAACCAGAACATCATCCTGATGCTCATCATCCAACGCTTACATCCATAGCCATGTGAAGGATCCTCCTTCCAACATGCTTGGAATGGCTTCAGCAAATGTGTCCATCACTTCTTCCTCGAAGTGTCATCAATCCAAAGAACACCAAGCCTCTCTCTGGAGTACTCGAACTTCACCTTGGCTAGTGGCTTCGTCAGCACATCTGCAATCTGCTCGTCCGTCGCAACATACATGAGCTTCACAGCTCCTCTCTGCACCATATCCCTGATATAGTGATATTTGATCTCTATGTGTTTCGACCTGTCATGAAACACTGGGTTCTCGGACAGCTTCACACAACTCTGGTTATCACAGAAGATATCAGTAGCATCCAATGGGAGATCAAATAACTCAGACAGTAGTTTCCATAGCCATACTACCTCACAACTAGCTGAACAGGCTGCAACATACTCTGCCTCAGCTGTACTCAGTGCTACGCAGGATTGCTTCCTGCTAAACCAAGAGATCACACCTGATCCCATACTGAAGCAACACCCAAAAGTGCTCTTCCTATTCGTAGCACTGCCAGCCCAATCTGAATCAACATAACCCTGCAGGTTAAACTTTTGATTCGCTTCATACTTGATCCCATAATCAACTGTACCCTTTAGGTACCTCAGAATATGCTTTACAGCAACCAGGTGAACACTTCTCGGATCTGTCAGGAACTGGCTCAATGTGTTCACCGCAATGCAAATATCTGGTCTCATGTTCGTCAGGTACATCAAGGACCCAATCATCTGACGATACATAGTGACATCAACCGATTCAGATGAAGCATCACACAGAAGCTTCAGGTTCGATGCCATAGCCTTGCAGTCCATCATCCCAAACCTCTTCAGGATCTCTATTGCATACTTCCCTTGTCCAAGGAAGATTCCATCTGCACTTTGCCACACCTCCATACCTAGAAAGTGGTGCATCATACCCAAGTTCTGCACATATATGACTCCCTGTCATGTGTCTCAGAACCAAGTGGCTGCTCCACATACACTTCTTCTTCAACTACACCATTCAAGAAAGCTGTCTTGAAATCCATCTGGTGTATCTTCTATTTCATCACTTTTGTATTTCTCTATGTTGCCATCTGCAGCATGCTTGATCTTGATAGATCCATATGGAAGTCATAACAAACTTCCCTTCAGGTCTTGGGACTACATCCCAAACATCATTCTTCATGATCGACGGATCATGGCATTCTTCCCATATCCTGGGAACTTCAATATCTTGAATAGATAATTTTGTTGCTGAACAAATGTTGTAGTTCTTCTTTTGTAGGTGATGGCATACGATCTTTCCTACACAACAAGTTAAATTGCATGATTAGAAAACATCTCATAGTTTTCAGAACAAATTCTTACACATAAAGAAATATGTCATTCAGTCATGCAATTATCTTAGCCAATGCTTCAATACAACATTTATCCATATCCTGTAACTTTCTAGATGCCTTCCAATCTCTACCAGAACATTGTTAAGAGTGTGCACAACTCCCAACATGTCAGCAAAGAGGTTTCATTCTAGAGAAGTAGCAATGGAATGTTGTACAGTTCCATAGGCCACTTACCCATGCATATTAGTAGTATACTGTTCATCAATGCAACTATTCTAATATGCATAATACACAACCTAATTCTAGGAACATCAGTATATACATTATTGAACAGTATTATTTAAACAATAAAATATGCAAGTAATGACAATTCAAATACTTATCTTTGTTTGTTTGTTGGGTTGACTCCCTCTCAGTCTTTGCTTCTTTTCTGCAACTCCATTCTTATGTGGATTGTGAGAAATGGTCAACTCCCTCTGAATATCTACATCCTTGCAGAAACTACTGAAGTGTGCTCCTTTTCTTTCTTGCAGGAACAACTGGAGTGTGCTCCCTCTTGATCTTTGCTTCCTGGATTACCTGTCCTTGAACTTACATCCATCCTTAATCACTATGCATGCTTATTAGTATCATCATTGTGTTATCCTTGAGGTCTCATACATAATCACACATTTATTAGTATAATCTTAATACTATCAAAACACAATAATCTTAAACATGTATATTCATGATCATTCACAGATAATAAACATTAGTATTCAAGGTTTCAAGGAAGTCTTCTTTTACTCATACACATTCTTATTTGATCATAGGACTCTTCTGGTTAGTTGAATAATCAATCAAGATAAAAGATATAATATGCATAAAACCCGTGATAATTCAAACCTATACCTTCATGATTCTTCTGGTTAGTCATATCATCAATTATGGTAAGAAACATAATATGGATACAACCATGATTATTCAAACCTATGACTTCATGAATAATCATTATCAACAACACAACAGTATAAGATCCTAACACAAGGTAGGATTCTAGCTTGATATAGGAAAAACATACCTGGATTAGCATGCTAGCTAGTTATGTCTAACATACCTGCATAATGTCTTTTGGTTCTCTTTAGTGACTTGTGTTAGTAACCTGCATGTCTCATAAGTTAACCATTGTAGAACCAAGTTATACATACCTCGAAAGTAGATCTTCTATGTGATCCATGACAATGGATGAATCTTTGTCTTCATGTCACCATGTGTTAACACCCAAAAAGTGTTCACTACCTCATCTACCACATTATATGGCTCATTTGTATATTTTCCTACCATATTTCCCTTAAAATCCCAAAAAATCCCATTAAAAAGCCTCCAAAAGGCCTAAAATGCCTCCAAAAGGCCACAAAACCATCAAAATAGCCTAAAAAAGGCTAAAAAACCCCCTTTTTCCTCTAAAAATAGCAAAAACCCCTAAAAAAGGAAGAAAAAATATAAAATAATGAGGAAAAGGAGGAAAAAACCCTATACAGCTGCACAAAACCATGTGTTTCCCAAAACCATGGGTCAGCACTCCACCACCAAAAAACTATAAATAGGTGATGGAGATCCCTTATTCAATATCCACAATCACAAGCACCCTTACTCTGCCAAAATCTCTCTCGAAACCCTAGTTCACCATTGAACTACTTTCACCTTGAGAGCCACTTTTGGCCCATCCCCACCATTGGAGAAGGAGAAGGAGCATATTGAAGCTTGGAGCATCCTCTTGGACACTGCAAAGGGCTTCATCAAACCTTCACATTGAAGGTAATATCAATACAAAAAGCCATCTTTTAAATTTATTGTTTATGTTTCATGCATGTTTTAGAAGTAATTTAATTTTCTGTTTTAGTTTAATAATTTACATTTACTGAACTGCTACTAAGGAGTCCATTCTCCTTAGTAGGTGCTCATTTGCACAAGCTAGGGGTAAAACCCTAGCTACAGTTTTGGCGACTCCCCTAGATTTTGAATTTCTGGTTTCCGTTTTGAATTTTTTACTTTCGGCTGTCCCTTTCGGCCGCCGCATACCGCGTCTTTTCCCTCTGCAGTCGCGTCCCGACCGCGCCTTTCAGGCCTTTACCTGCGATCCGACCGCGGCTCTCAGACTGCTTCCGACGCCCCGCCGGCGGATTCAAGTCTGTTACCTGCGATCCGACCGTGGCTAATCAGCCTGTTTGCCGCGATCTGACTGCGCCTGTCGGCCTTTTTCCCGCGTCCCGACTGCAGCTTTCTGCCTCTTTCGTGCGTCCCGATTGCGCTTGTTAGCCCTTTTGCCGCGACCCGACTGCATCTTTTTCCCTATTTTCTGCGTCCCGACTGCGTCTGTTGGCCCGAAAGCCGCGACCTGACCGCCGCTGTTTCCCTCAAACCCGCGGTCTGCCTGTTCTGTTTCGCCACAAACCCGCGGTCTGATTTCTGCTCTTTTTCTGTTTTGAGCCCAGCCCCTTTTGCTGCAATATTTTCTGCATCTGAACAGCCCTCTGTCCTACCTGCAGCCTCCCTCCCTTACAACCTTTCTGCAACACAATTTCTGTTCCCTTTACAGAATTCTTTTAAAAATTTCAGTATTTTTAATTCAGAAAATTTTGCAAGTTAAAATTTCAATTTCACCATTATTGATAGTTGGAAGTTGCCCCCCTTGTGGCACTTCTATTTTTGGGTTCATCACCTCACGAGCACACACTCTGTCACATAAATCAAGTGAGCCTTAAAAAGTACCTAATTGAACCAACATTCTAACCCCACTTGGGGAACACAAAAGAATCTTTGTAGTTAGGTAGGGTCGGGGGGATAGGCTTCCAATAACACCCCTCGGTCACTTTCACTTGAGACATAGTTGTTGTCCAAATAGGGAACCAAAATCCCCTAGTACTTTTTGGCACGGTCACGACCAGTTTATCAGAGGGCCTCTCCCTTAGGAGGGTTGAAGTCGGGAGACTGGTTCCGGAGGCCTGAGTGGAATACCGCACTCCATTCAGTAACCGAAGGGCTACCTTTCGCGGTTCGCGGGATATCCCTGTATAGGGGTATTGCGGTCAACGAACTAAACGGCAGATTCACCTTTCTGGACGTGTCATGAACGGGGTATCTTAGTTGCCATTCTTCTAGGATTGACTACCCGGTGTCCCTCCCGGTAGGGGGATATCATAGCCACTTGGATTTCCTACTCATATTGTCTGACTTGGATTTCATCACCTTGCAGAGGATATGTTTAGTTGAGTCAGAATACTTTTAGTTAGGTGTTTGCATGCTCCTTTACCTCCCTTTGGTCTAGTGAGTCCACCATTTTTTCTTTTTAGGAAACCTGCTGCTTGTTGGTATTCTGACCATCTTTATTGTTACTCCACCTATTGTAGCACAGCTGCTGTAGTGGGTGTTTTGAGTTGGTTGTTGGCCTGAGTGCCTTGCTTTTTAGCTCTCCTTCTGCACACTCGGTTGCATTAGGATTTTTTGAGCTGTTTTTATACTCACCTCAACCCACAGAGATTAGACACCATCTGTCACCATTGAGTCCCCGAGACATTCTCGGCGCCTCACGGGCGAGCCCCCACAGCACGGTTCTCTCGACACCACCCGTCATAGATTCCGATCATTGTCCGTTGATACCACTCATCACAGATCTAGAGCCTTGTCACTTGACTCCACTCGTCAGTGACGTAGGACTCCGTCACCACATAGTGACGCCCCTTACTTTACCTCGGATTCTGACGAAGAGTCTGAGAACCCTATTTACACTGCCCCCACTAGCCCCATGGCTGGCACGACTTCCACTCCGTTTGTCATAGGGACCATTGGTGGCACATCCACCACTACACCAGTTACTACACCTGTTTTGGGTATGCCCTCCATGGGACCCTCATCTACCGTACCCCTCACGGTACCTATTCCCGCAACGGGAATACCTATCCCCACTACATCAGTGGCTCACACTACCTATGGTGGTGCTGGACCATCCTCCACTACCTCAGTTCCCCCACTTGGGGGCACCACCCCAAATCTTGTCCCTCCACTTGGGGGCATTGGCCCCAACTTGGCCCAACCCACTACTGTGTCACATCCTTCTTCCAGTTTGCCGTTCATGGCTAGCCTCAACTTACTTGACTTGGCCAGACTGACCAACGACCCTATTCGACACGACCCTACGTGGCCTCATATGCCTACCAAGCTCCCCTTTGACATCCCTAAGTTCAAGGGAAAGGCCGGTGAGGACCCACAAAACCATATCATGTCTTTCCACCTATGGTGTTCCTCTAACTCCATAGTGGATGACTCTGTTCGCCTCCGTCTCTTACAGCGCACCTTCACTGGCTCTGCAGCCAAATGGTATATCGAGCAACCTCATGGGACCCATGCCACCTTTGCTTCCCTTGCCTCGACATTCCTGTAGTTCTTCCAGTTTCCTGTCCGCTATGACGCGGGCGTTGAGATCCTTCTATCTTGTAGACAAAACACGGCTACCCATATCACCGACCACATCCATGAGTGGCGTCGACGTCGTAGCTTATGCAAGATCAAACTAGACGACCGTATCTTCCTCGATTGGTTCCTCAAGTCCCTGCTTCCTGTTATCGCTAAGGATGTAGCTTCAGAAAGACCCCAGTCTGAAGAAGAGGCCATCCTTAAGGCACAGCAGTTCGACCTCATTTACGCCCAGTCGGGTTACCTTTATACCATTATTCCTGACGCCCCTCGCGGCGAGTCCTCCCAGCACGATGCACCGGGGGCATCCCACGCTGCAGACGGCATCATCGGTCGTGTTTCTTCACATCCTCAACCATTTTCTATAGCACGACCTACCCCTGGCCCCGACCTGTCGCGGGCCACCTCACAATCTGGAGCAACCAACTCGTATGCTCCCATGACACACCACCATGGACCCTCATGCCCACCTCAGTGCTTCGGGTATGCGACTCCTGCTTATGCTCCCCCAGTCGCCCCTCAGCCTTACTACCATCCGCAGACTGCCCCAGTTCCTGCGCCTTCACAAGCCCAACCCGCTTATTATCCGCCCCAGGCAGCCCCTGCGGCACACCCACAACCCGCTCCGCAGCCATATCAGCAACCCCCTCAGGTTGCTGCACCTGCTCAGCCTCAACCTGCATACCATCCACCGCAGCCTGCTCCCGCACCTGCCCAACCTCAGAATCCCCCTGCTGCCCAAGGGCAAGTTTACGCCCAACAAAACCCGCAGCAAAACCAAAATAACCAACGCAACCAGGGCCAACAGAACCGCGGCAAGGGCCGTAATCGGGGGAACAACCAACCTGCAGACCAAGCTGGTCAACCAGCTAATCCTCCAGACAACAACAATGCGGCCCCCGCTAATCAAAACCCTGATCGCCCGCCCAAGCAGGCTAAAAACCCCAATTTGCGAACGAACCACCCTTGTTCTATCTGCGGGGTCTATGGCCATTACACACATGCTTGTCCACACTTAGAGCGAGCTCGGCAACTCTGGGTTGACGAGGCCCATCGCCAAGGGCATGCGGCTCCCCAAGCGCCGCCCAACCCCCCCCAACCTCAACAACCCCCTTTGGTGCTGCAAAACCCCTTACCAACCCAAGGCGTAGTGAACACTCAGCCGTTGGCTCCCCCTCAAGCCAACGCACACCAACAACAACAGATCACTTACGCTGCTCCTGATCAACCCATGTTTGACTCAGGTACCCACCACTTACTGATGATGTCATCTACTGACGTCAATCTCCAGACCCGTCGGAACCAATATGGCTCCACCTCTGAAGCCAATCCCACGGATAAAACTACTAACGCCCATCCCATCGATCAGGCGTTACGTATACCTCCGCCGCCCATAGACGGCGCTGCGAAAGCACCTCGTTTCCCACTTCGCCGAATCAACAATAACCCCAACGCGCGCGCTGCGTCAAACTACAGCATTGTAGACGACCTAGCCCAATCTCCCGCAGCCATGTCTGCGTTAGAAGTCTTGAAGAACTGCCCTTCCCAGCGCAAGACTTTACTTTCCGCCATTGGGGGGATTGACCCAAATGATTCGAATTTGATGGCATTTGATTTAGACCAGTCTGAACCACGCCTACCTTCCAGCTTAGCATTCCAAGTTACTGTCTCCGTTAGGAATCTTGTCATCCATCGGTGCATCATCGATGAGGGTGCCTCCACATGCGTTATGTCTACATTCGTATGGCAGAAGCTGGGATCCCCTCCTCTCCAACAGTCCACCACTGCATTACGCGCCTACGACGGTCGTTCGGCTCAGCCCCAAGGCCTCCTAGCCAATGTCCCTGTCCAGTTAGGTGGCAAAACTGTACTCATTGACATTGAGGTAATCAATGCCCAATTGGATTATAACCTTTTACTTGGCCGCAGCTACATGTATGCCATGCGGGCAGTTGCCTCTTCTGTCTTTCGCACCATGATGTTCCCCCATGAGGGACGCGTGGTTAAGGTTGACCAGCTCACCTACTATGATCCCAGTGCTCCCGCGGCACCTGAAAATGTTCTCCCCATGGTTGAACAACTTGTTTCTCATGCCACCACCTCATTTGTTTCCGCTACGGGGCCTGGAGTCTACTCAAACGCGCCGATGACCTCCACCTTTCAATCCATTCCTCCCCCGTCATCTACGCCCGAAGTGTCTGACTTATGTACCTTGTCCCATGACAACCTACCAACTAATAATCAACCACCCTTGTTGCCAAAACCACCATTGGTACCTAGCCACATTGGTGTTACACCGATCCATACCATCCCCTTTCTCGTCCCTCCATCAGGAGTAGTAAGCGCCCCGGTTATGGCTACCCTTAGCCTTCCGGGGTTAACCTTGGGATTACCTGTCTGGTATCTTTCGCCTCCCGTTCGCCCGCCGACACCAGATGTCGTCCTCCAACCGGTGCAACCCATGGCTACTACCTCTCAGCCACCTCCTAGTGTCTCTACCCCTTCGTCCTCCACGACTCCCCCTCCTCCTCCCAAACCCACTGGGGGCAGAGGCCCACAAACTTACACTGCTGTCCCACCTCCCAAGACAGTAAAAAACCCTCCAGTATTTCGTGCTCCTCCCAAATGCTCGCTGTGTGACGAGTTGGGCGATGCCACTCACCAGTGTCCACAGTTACCCGCATTACAGAAGCACATGCAGATGCTCGACGATGACCCCAACATCCCAATTGTCGAACTAAACCCCACTCCTAAGCCTAAAGACAAGTCCCTACGCACCAACCACTCTTGCGCCATATGCGGTGTTTACGGGCATTACTCCCATCATTGTCCCGATCTCCCGGATTACAGAGCAGCTCTCTATGAGATGAACAATCTGGATCTTGAGACGGCACCACCTACCATTGAGGAGATCTACCCCCCAGACTCTTCACCTTCTGGAGAGATTAATACCATCTATATGATTTCTTCCACCACTTCCCCCTCGTCAACCGATTTGACGACGCAAACTTTCCGTACCGATGAGGAGATTCTTGAGGCCCTTACTGCCCCGGATTATCCCTGGGATGATATGCATCATCGTTCCTACTTCATCCCAGAAGCATCCTCCTCTAGCTCCGCTACCCAATACGCGGTTGAATCCAAAGACTTCCTCCCCACCAAGGTCGACTGGTTTAAGGACCCCATTCCTGCTCCTGATGCCTTCGAAGAAGGTAACATGGCCAACATCTCACCTGTCATCCAAGTTGATATCACTGCCCCAGGACGTGCCCCTGAACTCATTACTTTAGGAGCATTCTGCAGTAAACAAGAGATTAAGGACTACATAAACTTTTTCAGAGAATTCCGTGATGTCTTTGCCTGGCCCTCTACCGAAATGCCTGGTCTTGACCCTGCAATTATAGAGCACCACATTGACACATGGCCTGATGTACCCCCCGTCCGTCAGAAACAGCGTCCTCTTCCTCCCTCAAAGTTCCCAGGACGTGCCCCTGAAATCATCACTTTAGGAGCCTCCTGCAGTGAGCAGGAGATTGAGGATTATAAACAACTCTTCCAAGAGTTCCGTGATGTCTTTGCTTGGCCCTCTACCGGAATGCCTGGGCTCGACCCCGCCATTCTCAACCATCACATGGACACATGGCCGGAGGAACTTCCTGTTCATACTGAAACCGACTCTGAAGACCTTCCTTTACGCAACCCCCATGAGGGGTTGCATCCTAAGGAGTCTCTATCCCTATAATAAATTGCGACCTCGTTGGTCCGCATTGTACAGTTTGCTCTCTTTTTGTTTTTCACTTTTTTACCATCATCTTACATTCATCATTTCTGCATGATTACAGATGGACCACCTTCCACTTTGTTACACTGGCTTCGCTGATGGCGCAAGCCGCTGGTCTCCCAACCTGGCTTCTGCAGCATGGGTCTTGTACTCCCCTTCCAACGAAATGATTCACCTTGACGGGATATGTATAGGCGCTGCTACCAATAACCAGGCGGAGTATGACGCTGTGACCGGTCTCTTGACTGCCGCCCTCCAAATGGGCATATGTCACCTTCATGTGTTCCTTGACTCCCAGCTACTTGTCTCCCAGCTCAACAATTGCTACCAGGTACGTGATCCCTGCCTTTTTAGAAAATTCCCGCGCACAAAACAACTCAGTCGACAATTTGAATCCATCACATTCACACATGTCCCCAGAGCCCAAAATAGTGTCGTAGACCAAATGGCCAACAACATCCTAGAATGGCATATCAATCACACCATGTAACATCATGCATCATCATTACATAGCGTCTCATAAAAATATATAAAAACCCAAAAAAGATTGCATCGCATCCACATTTGCATCCATGTACATATACCACATGCATATCCATAGGGGCATCCACGTGCCTAAACATACATACATCATGTCGCATCACATAAAATACACAAGGGGCATCCACGTGCCTAATATCCTAACATACTTGCATCCACGTGCAATGTAAACATATAAACTCATAAAGCGCATCCACGTGCGTACAACTACAACAACATCATACAAAAAGGTGCATACACGTGCATATATATATATATATATAAAAATATACATGTTCAGTGCTATACATGTCCTGAGTACCCCTGTACTCAGCTATACAAAAAATGGCTACACATCCCTAACAGCCTCATCAACATACATGCCGTAGCTACAAAACTCGGGGGGAGTCCCCTGCACTCCCTAATGAGAGTCGTATCCTGCATCACTGCCTGCATCGGCTGCCTCTGAGTCCTCCCCTCGCTCCTCCTCCGGCAAGTCCTCCTCTCCCCCGGCCTCCTGTGCCCGGACCCGGTCCACCAAGATCGCCACCCGGATCGCGATGGATCTGAACTCTCGGGGTGCCCCCATGCAATTCCGTACCACATCAGGATCGACATCCCGCCATCCCTCGTCGGTCACTCCTATCAACAACCGATCTAGTAGCTCCCGTACAGACTCTAGTGTCACCTCTGGATCCCGGCGCCGCACCTCTCCTCTCCCAGGCAGAGCTGGAACGGCCACAATACCTCTCCGTGCCACATGTCCTGGAGGTGGCCTCGGACCCACATCTGCAAGATCACCCATATGTCAGTCACAATATATCTATCTACTATCATATACATAAAATTTGACATACATAACATGCAATAAAACCACATACGTACCGTCGGGACCCCATGCCTGTCCTGGTGCTCGTGGCGCCTCCGGATCTCCCGTGAAGTCCATGTCCCGATACGGGAAGTCGTCCAGTGTCAGTGGTATCTGGAGCCACTGCAGGTACAACTCCTGCGTGAAGTACCTGCCCACGTCGCCGCCACCACGGCGGCGCATCATCTCGCCCCAACGAACCATCCTCGGCTCCCTCATCCCTCCTGGCCTGATCGGCACCCGTGGCCGCAGTGTGGGTACCCTCTCCATAAAGAAGGCACATAAGAAGGACCCAAAACAAAATCCCTTGCCATCTTCCTTCGCTGCCGTCAGCTGTCGCTGAACGCAGGTCAGGAACATCTGGCCCCACGCGTAGTACACCCCATCCAGTACGCGCTCTACCATCTGCATCTGACCCCCAGACACCTTCTCAGGTGACTGGGAACCCAATACCCGCACCACACACGCCGCCATGGCCTGCACTGCCGGCTCCTGTAGATCCCTCACCAGGAGTGCATTCCTATGCACCCTCGCGTCCGGACCGCAGTACCTCTCCAACATGTCCTCCATGTCAACGTCCGCGGCAACCCGCGGCTGTGTGTCTTCCACCCTGCCCAGGCAGGGCAACCCCGTCAGAAAGTATACATCGGTCAGGGTGAGGTCCACCCTCTCACCCTGTACCCGGAAAGCCTGGATGTCCGGCTACCAGAAGCTGATCAGACGGTTCAGCAGTAATGCTGCTGACCGTATCATAGGTATCTGTGCGAACTTCAGTAGTCCGCATAGTCCCAGCACAGATCGCACATGGTGATTCCCTCGAATAAAACCCATGGTCTCATCAGGGATCTCCCGCTCTCTCCAGAGAACCTGCGGCATCCTGCCAATCACACAAAGTAAACTCATCAGACTCATGTCAACTAAAGTAAAGTACTTTTCCCTCTCCCAGAAGACCCTAATAGCTCGGCCCAAAACCGCGGCTTTCGGGCTTCCTGCCGCGGTTTCCGACCGCGGCTGTCAGGCATATGGTCGCGGTTTCCAACCGCGCCTGTCAGCCCTAAACCCGCGGTTGGGAACCGCGTGTTCCTCCTTGGAACTCGCGGTACTCGACCGCGGTTCCATCCAGGAAACACGCGGTCTCCAACCGCGTGGTTCAACCCGAAACACGCGATCTCCAACCGCGTGGTTCATCCCGAAACTCGCGGTCTTCAACCGCGGTTTCGACCCCCTAACCCGCGGTCCACCCCACGTGGACCGTACAAACAAACCCTGGGACCCACTACCCAACCCCCGACCCTACAAAACATGCAGGTATGAGTTTGATGAAATACCTGTATCTCATGGATCTGAAATCAGCCAGACGGATCGTCCAGAAATGCCACCTAAGCTCTGGTCCACTCTAATCACAAGTCAAAGTCAACAAGTACAAATGACACATGTCATCGTGGACCCACCACTATTTATAGTCAGTTGACTTTTTCTTGTTTTGATCATTCTGACCCCATACGGAGTCCGTTTTTCACACCGTTTCCACCACCGAAATCAGCACGACGAGACCGTCATGATGGTCACCTCGTTGCATTATTTTTGTTCCGTCAATTTTTGCCCATTTTTCCGACGCCACTAGTCGCCTCGGTTTGCGTGCCACATCGGTCGTTCTCCGTTTTTCACATGTTTTATATCATCGGATTCATTTTTCCGAGCTGGTGATGATGCTTGAGATCATTTCTCGCTCTCACCTCCAGATTTTTTGGGCATTTTTCCAAAATGCCCCCGTCACCTCGGTTTGCGTGCCACATCGGCCGTTACCCATTTTTGACATCCTTTATATTGCCGGATTCATTTTTCTGAGCTCGTGATGATGCTTGAGATCATTTCTCGCTCTCACTTGGTATAATTTCAACATTGTGTCCCGACACCTTGCTGCCTCGGTTTGCGTGCCACATCGGCTGCTATCGGATTGTTCCCTATTTTTACATGAGCCATTCACTCCTGTCATACTGCAAATATTTCGTTATTTTGCCACCATTTCATCTACCCCGCAAGGAGGCCCACCAGTGTTCCCCACCTACCCTCGTTCTTGGTCACCATCAAATCTGCCTTGATCGAACACTTCCTCCTTGCCTGGCCATTCCTTTTGTTCGGTATAATTTTATCCCTTTTTCGGGCCGGACAAGTCCTTTACGAAAAAGGCACTTAGGGAGTTTCCGTTAAGCTCTTTTCTGACTCCTAAAAGAATGAAAAGATCGCCGAGCAATCTTGCTTCCTTTCATGCTCGCTAAAGTACCTGAAAGGGCGTCTATCTGGTATAAGTTTAACCCTTTTCCGGACCTGGTAGACTAATTACGAAAAAGGAATACTCTAGTCACACCGGCTAGAAGAGTTCTTCATTGCATCCTTTTATGCTTCTTTGGGCCTTGGAGACTAAATCTACGAAAAAGCAACCCCTTGGAGTCTTCTTACTTGCTTTCAGACTCTCTAAAATTGAAAGCAACCACGAGCATGCACTGTCCTGGGCTCGGAAAATCCACACGATAGTACCATTCCATTACTTCAGAGTCTTCTTATCGCTTTCAGACTCCTTAAAATTGAAAGCAACCACGAGCATGAACTGTCCTGGGCTCGTAAAATCCACACGACAGTACCATTTTACACACACTTCTTCTAGTTCCTTAACCCATGAAGAAGTACCCTCCTGTGCCTCTTGGCACTATGATTGATCATCTCAGCAGCACCCCCAATCAGGTCGCCTTTGTTCAGAGTATTCAGCAGTCTTCTGCCATTTTACCCCAGCTTGAGTCTCCCTCAGCCAGTTATCCTCCCAGATCCATTACAGCTATGATCCCTTTCCCCTCAGTCAGTTTCATATGCTTCCAGATCATTCCCATTATCATACTCTGAACAAAGGAAGTTTGAGTCCACTCACTCTACTTGCCCAGTTGTCCCCCCACAGTTCGGTCAGTCCTGCCATCAGCACTATCACATTTCGGTCTTGTACCTCGTGCTCCTGTCAAGGAAACATGATTGCCTTGACAGTTGCAGGTCTCCCTCTGTCGTTGACAGCTCCTCTATTCCAGAGGATAGGCCCAGAGGTCCCTACGCCTTGGACTTATCACCATCTGTGGTAAGTGCCTACGGATCATTCTAAGAGGAGTCATCATTGCCTCTCCGAGTGGTTGTTCCTCACATGCTCGACTTCAGCACCTTGATCGCATCGTTGAGGATCGCGTAGGATTATATCCCATCAGTTTTTAGTCGAAGACCCTGGATCTCCCCTGACTCTAGCACATTGGTGAGTCACTTCGGAACGACCAGTTATATGTTCCCGTGGATGTCCGGGCTGCGTTGGCGTTTGTATTCGGAAGCCATCCAGTTACATGCTTCCTTGAGTACCCAGTTTCAGTCCCAGATCAGTCCCAGTTCAGTGTACCATTGCGAGTGTACCCCTTGTCATTCTGATCCAGCAGCTCATTAGTTCCTTTGGTACCACATTCAGTAGCACTGTTGATTGTTCCAGTGTATCAGCTCTTTCGCATAGACATGGTCAGCTCAGCAGTATGTCCCAGATTTGTGTCCCCTCTGGACCCTTATGATGTACACAGTGGATCTCTATGTATCTTACAGGTCCCCCTTTTCGGGCCTCACAGTTATGTTTATGTATCTTGATACGAGCATGGGTATGCCCGCCTCGTCCACATATTGAGATTATTCCTCAGTCAGTATTTGAGGTCATGTATATTTCAGGTCCCCATTTTTTGGACCCCATTGTTATTGTTATGTTATATCCTGATACGAGCATGGGAATGCCCGCCTCGTCCATATGATCAGATGATTCCTCATCCATTATTGAGGTTATGTACTTTTAGTTCTTGCAGTTGTTCGGGATCGTTGTTCCGGGCTCCAGTTTGTTTCTTCTCTTCTCTCCACTCTCCAGGAAAACCATTCATGACTTATAATGTCCATCGGCCATACGATGAGCTCCTGCCCTCGCACATCAGGGGGCAATCTGTTAACACCCAAAACGTGTTCACTACCTCATCTACCACATTATATGGCTCATTTGTATATTTTCCTACCATATTTCCCTTAAAATCCCAAAAAATCCCATTAAAAAGCCTCCAAAAGGCCTAAAATGCCTCCAAAAGGCCACAAAACCATCAAAATAGCCTAAAAAAGGCTAAAAAACCCCCTTTTTCCTCTAAAAATAGCAAAAACCCCTAAAAAAGGAAGAAAAAATATAAAATAATGAGGAAAAGGAGGAAAAAACCCTATACAGCTGCACAAAACCATGTGTTTCCCAAAACCATGGGTCAGCACTCCACCACCAAAAAACTATAAATAGGTGATGGAGATCCCTTATTCAATATCCACAATCACAAGCACCCTTACTCTGCCAAAATCTCTCTCGAAACCCTAGTTCGCCATTGAACTACTTTCACCTTGAGAGCCACTTTTGGCCCATCCCCACCATTGGAGAAGGAGAAGGAGCATATTGAATCTTGGAGCATCCTCTTGGACACTGCAAAGGGCTTCATCAAACCTTCACATTGAAGGTAATATCAATACAAAAAGCCATCTTTTAAATTTATTGTTTATGTTTCATGCATGTTTTAGAAGTAATTTAATTTTCTATTTTAGTTTAATAATTTACATTTACTGAACTGCTACTAAGGAGTCCATTCTCCTTAGTAGGTGCTCATTTGCACAAGCTAGGGGTAAAACCCTAGCTACACCATGAGCATATGTTCTTGAAGTAGAAAATGATTTGACTTTCTTGGTGTACCTGTCAAGATTGCTTGTAATCTTCTTATGGAAGGCCTTAGCCTCATCTCCCTCTGAGATAGGGACTTCTTCAGTTATGTAGGTGACCAATCCATCTTCTTCTAGGATTAACCCAATCCACTTGATTTGCAAGAACTGGACCTGGAGCTGGATTAGGGTTTGTCAAAGAAACCCCAAAAATTCAAACTTTGAATTTCAAACTTCCGAAAGGATAGAAATATGCGCCTTGATGAGCTGATCAAGTTGGTATATTCAGAATTTGAAAACTGCAAAGTTTCACCCCTCAAAATTGCCTTTTAGATTTCCAGATTCACTAGGGAGGACTCCGAATTAGGGTTTGAGTTTTCCAGAGCTTCACCCAATCAAAATATTTGATTCAAAACTCTAAGCTTCGATTTTGCTAAGGAACTTCCAGCCGTGGTCACAGATTTCCAAAATTCCAATTTTTGCAGAAGCCCTAATTTTCCATCTTTCCGATCAAAGTCCCGAACTGGGGATTGATCAAGCTCGACCTTCTACCCAACCAAAAAATATGATCTTGGTCTCTAAATTTTTATTCTAATGAGTAGCATCTAGCCGTGGTCTCCGATTACAAAAATTCCAAATTTCTCCAAAGCCCTAAATTTCGGAAGCCATGAATGAAGGTACTAAAAAATAATTCTGTTTTGACAGAAATATGTACTTGATTGTTTCTGGTGTAACTCCAAACTTTTCGATCCAAAGGGTTTGAAAAGTTTTCTTGAGATAGACCTACCTGTTATCTTTCCATCCCGACAAGTCTAACCTCAATTGGATTCTCTGAGAGAGAGTTATGCCAAGTGTCGAAACGTGACCTGTTTATGGGATAATACAGGAGAGCGAACTTATACGACGAGCCATGTGTCACTGTTTCAACTTCGTCCTCTGAAAACGTTTCCTGAGATAGCCTGACTTGTTATTTTTTCATCCCGACAGGTCTGACCTCAATTGGATTCTCTGAGAGATATTTATGCCAAATGTCGCAACGTGATCTGTTTATGGGATAATACATGAGAGCTAACTTGTACGGCGTGCCACATGTCACTGTTTCAACTTCGGCCTCTAAAAACGTTTCCTGAGATAGTACAGTCTATGTACTACCTGTCACTTTTTATGAAATTTCATTTGGAGCTTCCTAGCCCAAGTTATGACCTTTTTCCCAAGGTCACCTGATTTTGACTCAGATCTGGAAGAGGCAGAAACCCTATATTGTACAGATCATAAATCACAAAGTACAACGAATTAGAGGTTTTTCTTTGGAAACAAGGTACATGGGGATCTTATCTTCGACCTGTAAAATTTTCAGATCCGAAAACGTCTCCAAAACGGATTTATAGCGAAAGTTCTACGATGACTGGTTTTTGCTATATCAAGCCCTAGCATCGTAAGTGCAACAAGTGTCATACATGCCATATTTTGCCTTCTTTCAGGCTAGCTCTGATACCATGTTAAATTTTCAGAATTTACTTCAATCTGATCTAGGATCTTAACTGAGAGAACAACATGTACGACAAATCTACAGCATATCAATCATGGACACAATAATGCAAGCACACAAGAGACACAGAGTTTACTTGGGGAAAACCATAAAGGTGAAAAAACCCAATAACTTCCTTAGAGATAGATAGAGCAATGATACAACTAGAATACAAGAGATAGTCTTCTCCTAGTAGCAGAGCCTCCTCCTCCACAAGTGCGCCACTCTCCACAATGTGAGTGAGAGAATAGAATGTGTAAAAGGAGAGAGACACACTCTCTATTTATACACTAACTTGACTTGACCTTTACTCAACTAGGTCGGCCTCAACTTAACCACTTAACATAATGCTGACTGGTCCGACCCCCACTAGGGTGGTCTAATAAACCTTTGACCCACATGGCCGACCCCCAATAGGGTGGTCTAATAACCCTTTGACCCACATGACTTATACAGGGCCGACCCCAACAAGGTGGTCTAATAACCCATCAAGTATAAGTTACGACACTTACAATATAAATGACGACACTTCCGTATAGAGGAATAATAACATCTCCATATGAATACAATATACATATATGTGAAATAAATTCCGAATTTACATATACGTCAACAAGATTCCCTTTCCAAATATGTCTAGATATTATGACAAACATTATATCACCCTCTTAACACACCTAGGGATCATGATAAACATATTTTCATGGTGATAAAACCAAGTGTGACAAATAGGTGTATAACAAGAAGCCCCTCCTCTGAACTTGAATTGGTATTTATAGATGCTCACAAGCCCAAACTTCCCGTTCAATTCTTCCTCTAAAAGCTTCTTGTGCTTCCAAGCACAACTCACCTTCATTGAATATTCACCTTCCTTCTTTCAGCTTATCCTGCCATTTGGCGTTCTACAATAACCGTCATAATTGCACAATATTTGCTCCAACAACCTCATGTTCTTCACATCCTTCTACTTTGGTCATCTTGTCGACCACTTCTTGTCGTCATTGAAACGATTCTGACTCCTTCCACCTATTGGTCTTTATTATCTTCGATTTCCCTACTATGCCAATTGCCTATTCTGGATGGAATCCATCGCCTTTCGTCACGACTCACCCAATCCTCTAACTGGTCTTTGGTCATCGACCACCACTGGCTGTCACCTGCATGAAATATCTCTCGTTGACTGTTACTTTGCACCTACCTGGAGATTGCTGACCATCCTCCAGATGACTTCAGTCTTATCAACTTTGACTAGTCTCCTTGATCCTTGATGCCCCTGAATCAGAAATGAAAATTATTTCCCACTGAAAGAAGTGCTCCTAATGCAATGGAATGCCTCTCTTAGCCCAAAAGTGAAAAATAAAATAAAATTAACCATGAAGCAACTACACAAGTTGACGACCTTAGTCAACAACATAAATGGGTCTTCATAACAACTTTGATACCATGTTTGACTAAAACATGGTATTTTCACACTGCTCAAATACCTTAATCAATGCTCATACAAAGATATCACATATTGACACACCAATGTTGACGTGGATAAAACAATAAGAGAGAGAAACAATCCACGACCCCTGCCAAATGACCACTTGAGGCAATATATTAATGCAAAGGAAAAATATTTACATATGAGTTTCTCACAATCGATCCTTTGCAAATGACTCTCTGTGCTCTTTAAATAGAGATATTGGATTGATCATGTGTTAATATATGGATCAATATAGCCATTAAGATCGAGGAGATCTTGAACCATCAGATTACTTTATGTCTAGAACATATTGTAACCATCAGATTACATAAGTATAAATGCATGATAAAAAAACACACTTTACCTAAGGACATATTAGACCAAGTTGATCTTAACTAAATCTTGAATGTCTAAATATCCTAACAAGACTAAAAGTGAAAAAGATGAATAAAGTTAAAGATTAATTGAAAGAACTAAAAGAGGAACTCAAGAAGAAATGTGAGGAGTTGTCTAAGATACAAGCCCTTAATGAAACACTCATTCAGTAGGTTCATAACTTGAAGCAAGAAAAGAATAGCAAAGGAAAGTGGTAAAATGATGAGTCAAGGGAAGGATTGATAAAGAAGAAATATGTAGATTAAAAAACCATATTAAAAAACTACTAGATGAGGTCAAAATATTGACAGAAGAAAAGAAGCATGGTCAAAATCAAGAAAAAACAAGGATCTTGGATGAAGAGACTATGAAAATACATGAAGAGGAAATTTGCAAGAATGTTGAAGAATCTCTAAATGTGGATGAGGTAGAATCTAGAATTGAAGAAGGATGTAAGAATTTGATGGATGGGATCACATTGAGCTTCAAAATGAGAAGGAAGACAAGATTCTAAAAAAAATCAACAAAAAATACTTGAAAAAGTTGAGCACCAACTTGAAAATATCAAATTTAAATATGATGGAATTATTCCTAAAGCAGGTAGTGTTGAATACCAAGCATAAAGGGTAGATGATGCCATTGTCTCTAAAAATAATATTGACGATATGGGTGTGCAAAATGAAGGGAAACCATTAAATGTGAAACCATATAAAAACCCTCATTACCAAGAAAGCTTCCAACAAATGTAAGAATATCTACATCGATACTAACAAGGAAGAAGATGGAATAATCAATAATATTCATGGAACATGGTATCAAAAAACCATTATTCAACAAGATATTATTAGAGATTAGAAACTACAACAAATTGGAGAAGTCACAATAGCAACACATGGAATTAAAGGAAAGAAAATTATGCAACAACTATCTATCAAGGATTAAGACTGAAAATAGTTAAATTTGGATTGATGGATCATCATCAGTGGCAATAAGAAAATATAAATATAAGGAAATCCTATTACTTGGTTTCATCACATGTAAAGCCCTTAACTATAAAGCTTTAAGAATAATTTTTTTTAAAGAAGGGTACTATGTAATGACCCAAGGGGGGGCATATATGGGTTTAAATGTTTATGATATGATCCCAATAGGAGCATATATCAGGTTAAATGTATATGTAATGAAGTAAATGTACAAGTAATATGGTTGGTCTAATGAAACGGCCACATGTGAATTGAGTGAATAGGTATATATAGAGGTCATATAGTCATTGTTGGAAGGAAGATGTGAATGAGATATAAGAATGTATCGGGGTATTTAGAGGAGGTTTTCCTATTATTTAGGATTTATTATGTGACTCGTCTCTCTTATCTACTTTGGAGTTGTGATCCATGTTTACATTTGATGTACATGGTGTGTACTCTATTTTATTATGCTACATTAATTATTTGGTCCATAACAATACACTATTTATCCATGAGGGTTATGGTTACAAGCATAAGGGTGGCAAGTGAAAGGGGTAATTTTGAATAAAATTTTGATAACAATAATCATCACATCATTACTTATTTGATCAGGAATTATTATAACACCTTTTATCCCAAAGTCTCACTCATTTGAGTTATGAAGCATTCGATCAATATTTTGACAATGTTCCCATTGCATTAGCTAGTTCTTGGGTAGCTAGTGAGCATAACTTGACCAAATTTTCTAAATGAATTAGATCATGTTTACTAATGTTGATCGAAGGGTATGTGACAATGTTGAAATTCTAGTGCAAAGTCATAAAAAATACTAAAGCAACACTATGTACAAGGACCAAATTGTGGTTTGCTAAGTTAGTTTGTGTCTAATTTCACGGCTTGATTGAATGAGGTATTTGAACTTCATAAGAAGATAGATAAATTTTTTTGGACTAATTGCAATGGAGCACTCATAAATAATTTTTGAGCATCAAAAGTATGAAAATATTCCTTTTTTTTGTGAGTTATCTTCCACTACATGTTTAACAAAACCTACTAAGGGACTGGTGAAATATGTCATCTAACTAGGCATTGGAAATATCTTTGTGTCCTTTACACCCCACTTCAAACAAGATGTGGCTCTAAGTTAGTATGTGGATTTATATGTTTACAAAGCTAAAAAACAAGGGGGCCATTTTTAATAGTAGGGAATCATTTTGATAATGAGTTTTCATCAAATTTATCGGTGGTTAACTTTATTCTCTTTTTTATGATGATCATCACTTCTTCAACCTCACTATATTTATTCTTTCTTCTCTAATAGCTCCTATATCAATAGAAAATGTGCTACCTCTGAATGAAAATCATTCGTTTATGTCATCATATTAGCATGCCTTATTTATAAGGCCCTTAAGTTGAGCTCAAGAATCTAGGATCAGTACCAATCATGGAGCTAAAATTTAAAGTGAATAAATACAAGTAAGATTAAGACCTTTCCCAAAGGGCCCTCGGGATTAGGAAGAATCACTGATATCTACTTGGTAATACCTTTCAAGAACACCTTTCCTGAAGTGATCTTACTTAACTGATAACCTTATATTTCGTGGGGGATCTCAAAGGGCTTCATTAACTTAGCGATTTTCATTAAAATTCCTTAACACAACGATTGACATCAAATATGCTTGCACAACAATTTTTGGATAGATGTGTGGCTAATACGATGTGGAATTTCTCCTCTTATGACACATCATTGTATCTAGATCATGGATACATTTCCTAGCACAACATTTTACTCCAATTGGTATGTATAGCTATTTGATGATAGATACTGGCCCAAGAGTTGGTAACTTACATGGTAATTTACTCCAATAAGGAATAGAGCCTCTCCCAAGGTAAACCACCACATTTTGAAGCATATTTCCCTTCAACACATCAATTTAACATCTTATCCCTCAAGACAAGGATTTTATGATGCATACATTGGCTTGAGATTTGTTGACTTATGCATAAACTATCTTCCCAATGAAGCATGTTTCCCCTCCAATCCATATTGTTGAACTCCCAATGCACACACATCCCTCAACAAAATGATTATGGTGGTGTCATATTGGATGTTCATTGATGGTTTGACTTCTTTTTTTTTTCCCTTTGATCCAAATTTTTGTATGTGTTAGGTGTCTTCTCTCAATGTTAGTGATTTTCATTTCTCAAGCTAAATCACTATGGCTCTTTTCTCAACTTCTCTCAAAGACAATGGTTTCCTCTTCCTTGGCTTGCACATGAAATTGGTGCCAAGTGTATCCCCATGAGGAGATGTTAGTATATCACACAAAAATGTTCCTCTACCTTATGAACCAATTTCTTCTTAACTCTCATGCATTTTCCCTTGTCATTCCTTCTACAGGATTTGAATTTTCCTTCTCTATATTGATGTTATGTCTTCTGCAAGTCAAGAACATGCTTTCATGGAATTTTGATATTTTGGTAGTTGGTGGTTACACTTTTTATATTCTTAAGAAAGTTGCAATCGTATTTCATGGAAGAATATTTAGCATGTAGTTCATTGTAGTAGGTTTTGTGACAAAAAATGAATTTTTCCTCTCTCGTAGTGAAGGCCTACTCTTCTCTAATGATTTGGTGTTCTTGGAAAGCTATAGGAGTAGTTTGTTGATTCATTACATGAAAGTTTTCATAAGTAGTTGGTTGTTGATTCATTACATGAAAGTTTTCATAAGTAGTATGTTGTTAATTCACTGCACATCTTTGCTTAAGAGAACAACATTATAGTAGCATGTCCCTTCAACTTTATGTACACAAATTTCATTCTGCGAGGATTATCCATTCTATCAAATTTGAAATTTATCTCCATCTCTCTTAGAGAATCAAAGAATGTGTCAATATTCAATATTCCATGTTATGGGTAGTATATTAATATATATCATGGAAACACATTTTAAATATACACATAGCTAATTCAACTAACCAAAATGAAAGACTTGACCATAACATAGTAATCAATTATCTATGCTAAACCATAACAACAAGAGCAACGACAGACTAATTCAAATAACATGTGGTGTATACAAATATCTCTAGTTGTAAGATAATATATTAAAGATCTCATTGAAATCTAGATTCAGTTACAAGTCTAGTGGAATATGGTTCAATTCTCTCACTTGATTGGATTTAGCTTACCTATCACAAGTATACATACAATCTCAATTGGTCAAAGTTACATTATTTGTATCTACAAGTTGGCTCCCAAATACACGCAATCCCATAAACCATCTTATAAGGATGTGTAGAATGCATGCAAATGCATTAATTACCCAGATTAATATATAATTACAAATCTATAAAGGGATTTTTCTTTGAGAGATTATCCTAGTTCAACACTATTCGACCTTATAAATATGCTTTGTCTTGAACCATATGTAGCTCAATGGATTTGAAACATGAAACACAAGGGCAAGGAAGAGTTGAATTAAGGTGTTTGAGGATTGATATTGTAAGCTAATTGTGGAAAAGTAAAATGAAGAAGTTTGCATAAGGATTGGGAAGTTGTACACCAAGTATATTTCTACGCAGTTGAAATTGCATATATGAAGAAGCTAGAGCTTATTGCTCTAAATTAGGGACCAACTCTCAAACATAGTAAAGTTTGTTTGTACAAATGAAGGAGTTGGTCCAAAAGACAATCAATTACAAATTATTGATAACCAATGTTGGTACTAAAAATAACCAATTATAAATCTCAATTCATAATCCACATTACTGGGAAATAATATGTGGAATCGAATTAAAGCTACCTATGTCATCATACCAAAATCATTTGCAAAGGATAAATAAGTGTAAGCTAACTTATATCAACCTAGGATATATCTTCCTATAAATGAGATGCACTTCAACATGATCGTAACCACATTATATGGAGAGAATAAGTTGTACACGTGGTTAAAGAAAAATATATTTTGGTTTATCTTCTATCTTAAGTATGTTTTCCTCAGCCTACAAACACATTCAACAAATTCAATATGGGGAAGCATGGATTTATTAATATCTTTGAAGAGAATAGCTTTTACAAATTTTACGTCAATATAGATCCTGGATTCAAGATCTTGGAAAAAATTATGTTTCACTTTGAACTCATGATTGCCATCAAATAAGAAGAGAAGGAAGCCATAGAGTGATTATTTTTTCCAAGCCAACTATTGGGGTGTACAAAAGCCACACTTAAGTCTAGATTCTCAACATGCCCAAGTCTTGATGCACAAAAAATGGTATTTGAGTGAGCTTGGCCATGTGCACATGGAGAGGCTCACCAATTGATTCCACGCAAGCATAGGGACAAGTATGAAGACGAATCAAGGTGGGCATGAAGGAACCTCGCATAGATTGAGAAAATCTTAGGAAATCAATTTGGACCCATTTTAGAGGAGGTATGGTATAATGTACCTTTGTACCAATCAACACAAGTAGGGTTTGTTGGTCTAAATGTGCATTTATGGAAGTAGTAATGATAATCAATTTTCCACATTGTTAGACCATATCAACAATAAACCCTTCAATTAATGTTTGAAATGACAATGTTTTCCATTTATTTGGACAACATAAAACAAGCTTTTCGTCTTTACAGGCATAATCTGTATAAACATTCCTTTATACAACATAACATAGATTCAAGTTCTCCATGCAAAGCAAAACCACAGAGTGATAATGAACCTCATCACACATTTTCACGATCCTATCAATTAAGCATAGTTGACAACATAACTTTAATGATACATAAGAAATCAGATCTCATTCTAAATTTGGCTCAAAGGCCTATCAATATCTCATCTTGACAGTCACATAACATATACACACAATTTAGGTTTTTCTTCATGTTAAAAAATGATAGATTTATGTTTTTAAGGTTAGTGATCCCAATCTCATGCATGGAACACTTCATGCTTTGCTTAAAAGAGTGATTTACTACTCTTTAAAATTATTGTCATAATTTGGAAATGATTGTTTAGCCTATAGGCATCTCACCTCATTGATTTCACATTCAAGAAAGTTTATAGGATCTCAAGGAACTTAAAAGCACATGCCACTAACTTTGAACAAAACATAGCATAAATCATCATACATAGTAGCAATTTATTCAAAAGAAACATTGAAACCATCCACAACATTTAAATCTTACACAAGCATTTCCTTCTCATGAGTTCGAGTGGTGGGGCGGAAAGGGAATTGAGTCCATCCTCCCTTCATGAATATCAATTGAAATATTTATTCATGTCATAAGTTAATACTTAGAGGTAAAAATCCATTCTAAACTCTTTAGGACATTCCTGAATCATTCCAAACTCATGATCATGCACACCAACCAAATTACTTAGGCAAGGGTGATTTGAGCAAGCCTTTTTTTGGAAGGTTAACAAAACAATTAAAATGATTTATATCCTACTCCAAATCATCATTATGCATCATGAAATCATTCAATAAGTGTTTGAAAACCTTGCTTAGGCTTATTATCGGTTTCTCCCTTCATTTCATCCCTTTAAACCCTAAAAAATCATCAAAACAAACCTAAACAAGAACTAATGAGACATGGCCGTGGTTGTTCTAAAGGATAGTAGCATCCAAGGAGTCATGGCCATATTTTTTATGAAGAAAAAGTGTGAAGCATCGCTACTATCATAAAGAGAAAGTGTGAGCACACCCCAAAAATGCTAAGAAAAACACATGAAAAAGGCCCTTATTGCACAGTCAATATCTCTCAAATTACAAACTAGGTATTTAATATTTTTTGGGGGAATTTTAACATGGATGTTTAGTGTCTATATACAAAATCTCATTCCTACCCAATTTTTATATTGTGAGAGATATATCCATCTGTATAATGTGTTATGCACATTCCTAAAATGCTCAAAATAGAAGAAATTTGCCCTTTTTAAAGCTACAAGAGTTATTTCACTTCAAACCACTTATTGGGGATGAATAAGATGAGGATTATTCATATATAAATGCATTTAAAATAATTCTTAATGTATTGAAAATATTCACATACAAAAACTTAGAAAACATAGATTGAGGGAAAGGAGGTGCATCCACAGGAAAAGCATAAATTTTCCTCTCCTCAACAAGGGAGACTTACTACCCACTCAATATAGAGTTTCAACTCATTCATAGAACACATTTATAAATCATAATTGGGTAAGGAAACCTTTCCCTTACTCATTTTTTTTGTAAAACAATTGTCATGCAAGGAATTTCTATGCTTTTCCATACATGTTTTCCACATGACTTAATCAAACGAAGAATACATCATCTTTATGAATTTTGCATTCAAGATATCATGATAATGATATCATGTAATCATCATTCAACAATATTTTATTCATCAATTAAGAGTAAGAAAGAGTACACTTATGTTTTCCAAGATGAAGGTCCAAATTTGTAAGGTGCCCAATAGGGTAAATAGGCATAAATCCAACCAAGAGAAAAAGATAGGCGTCAAATGTCACCTACCGAAATTCTGAAGACTAATTATCTTATTTGCAAAATACATTATGTTAAATTTAAATTACAAAGTTTTGTAATTATGACCAAATCTGGTCAAGGATGATTGTAATGACTTATTATTATTATTTAATAAATTAAACAGGAGACAAACACCCAAGGGAACTGTTAAATGAGTGTTCACTGACCCACTAGGAGGAATGGAAGCTGTTAGAAGGCATGGGACAGATGGCAACATTTGCACTCCACCACTAGCTATTGGTTATGGGACAACTACCCCTAGATTTGTTGCATTATCCCCAGGTGGGTGGAAGAGAGCTGTTAGCTCATTAATGACCAGGTTAACCACTAAAAGGACTAGGCAGCCTAGATAAGGCAATTTGAATTGGGTAGGAAGCTCCACATTATTTTATGCAGAAATATTTCCTCAAGTGTATCAGGTGATCACTGAGAGATTCGAATAGGGAGGCTAAGTGGGAGTGCATTGTGAGTCTGCTAGTTATTTTGAGAAGGAAACCAGAGGTGTTGGTGCAGGTATCTTTGAATGTTGATTCTTTATGACTAGATGATCTATATTTTTACTGCAAGTTGACGAACTAAGGCTTCTACAGACTCTCCTTCTTCCTGGTGGTTCAATGAACAGGCTCGAGGGTCCTAAGGCAAGTAATTTGGCTGTCTTCAGGAATAGGTTCCTTGGGATGTTTGTTTCTCCTACAGTCAATCAGGTTCTACTGTTCGGACTTATTGTTTACAGTTAAATGATTTTATGCATTGTAGAATTATTATTTACAGTTATACAGAAGAAACTGTTTTATTTTCTGACTTAAAGATGATATGATTTAAGGATGGTTAAGTAAATTAGATGAATGATTAAATTCTTTTATGTATTTTTCCCATACTGCTATCTGTATAGTACTCTAGTACAGAAAAGTAAAATTAATAGAGATGAGTGATATGCAGAATGCCATTTGAATGATTAGATAAACACTGTAGTATTTCTTTTAAATTATGTCATTTCAATTATATGTCTAAAACTCAGGAAATAGTACAACATATTATAAACAGATCTATAGCATTTCCTCTACTTCATAATAAAAGAAAAAAAAACACTTTATTTGTGCACAGATCTAGATTTTCCAATTCAACTCCATCTATTTTCGGATGGTAATAATATGCATTCCAATAGTATAAATTCAATGGTTTCAGGCATTTTATATTCTAGAAATATAGCAGCTACAATTATTCTCTATACAAAGTTGTTACTTCCAAACGATAAGTAAACACTTATTATTTTCATCACTAATTATCACATTTTGATTTAGTATAGATTTCAATCATTAAATATAAATACTTTCACTATAGAATCAAAACCCTAAGATTTTACAGACCCTAGATTCTAAACATTCATTTAGTATACAGTTCAATAATTTTCATATCAAGCCATTCATGGCAACGACATATAAGATTTCTGAAGTTATAGCAGACATGGGTTCCAAACCCTAAACAACATTTCATTTAACCTTACTATCTATCATTCGTGTTGAGGATACTAACAAGGCATTTAACATCACTTAACATAAGACACGAATTTAGTATCGTTATCTAACAAGTAGCTTATAACCCTAACAAGAAACATAAACAGTGTCAAAACCATTAGATCAACAAGTTAAGGTCCGGTTCTGAGGTTTGAATCCTCAGTACAATCAGAGTTACCAACGAAATTTATAGGGTAGGGTTTCGTGTGTTGAAACAACATCGAACCCTGTGGCATATAGCCATTTTAAACATATAACAGATCAAGTTATACAACATCATCTTTCAAATTTAAAATTTAAAAACAATACGAAGTACAAGGTTTATCTACCAAAAAGTATGCAACCTACAACTTTCGACCATAGACAACTATCGTTGTTCTAAACCAAATCACCAGTTTATACAAACAATTTTTCTAATCATTATTTAAACAAAATTATAACATTTCAATACAAGACGTGCCATTGTTTTACAGAAGCAAGTGAACCCTCGGCTCTAGAATTTCATGTTCAGCAGCATAGTCAAAATTTGACAGAGTTTACATTGAAGACCATTCAAGATTCCAAAATCACATAGGGTCATTCCCTTAACAACCAGCGGCGTAAAAACAAGATCAAAGTCATTTTTAAACGCTGCAGCAAAACATTACTGAGCCGAATAGCAACTTAAAAACTGAGGTTTATCCTCTTACATTACTGTTCAAAATAAAAATTAAACTCGACCATTACTCCGAATAAGGTCGTGTTTCCAACTCTCGTTACACTGTATTCACCGGCTAACCATGCCAAAGGTACCTACGAGGTTTTTAAGAACCACCGAGGCTTACTAGGAGGTTGTTGCAGCATCCTCATTCTGAGTATTGCTAATAGAAATCCTCCAACGAAGTATCACCTGCAAGTTACAGTTTGAAAAGGTTAAAACAAAGAAAAACGCAGGTATAACTTAAACATTACAGTATTACTGCAACTGTGATTGAAAAACTTACCTTAGCGTCGAAGCTCCTAGATTGAGACACCTCACACCAATAAAATGACGAAGTCTTATGGCAATTGCAGCAAATACGAGTTTGAATTTAGAGAACAATTTTATGACTAGGAGAATCGAACTCCAGTTCTATTTGCACTCAAATAATATGATAGAGAAACCTCACAACAAAATTCAAGGGATGTGTTGTGGCTCTATTTCACAAGGATTATAATCCTGTAACATATAATTTTCCCTCACAAGTCTAAGGTCCTGTAATGACCCTTTTTCAAAATTTTATTAAAATGCCAATTTTTCCACTTTTTCTCCAATTTCGACCTTTGACTAGTTTTACTGTTTTGACCTCCAAATCAACCCAAATACTCCCAAATCTTCTGTAGGAGTGTATGAATGGTATTTAGACTTGAATATTAGGTTCAGGAATTTTTTATGGCCCTCCAAATACTACTGCAAACTTGATTTGTATTCTGATCAATATAGGTAATTTTGACTAGTAATTTGTGCATCAAATCCCCCCGAGGTAACACTGCAAATGGCCTTCCAAATGCCTCCAAAATCCCATGAATTTATGAACAGAGGTATGTAATGTGTTAAGTATGTGATTAAGGTCTCATATGCACCATTAATTTATTTTTACTACTGTTCTAACTCTCTCACATTCAACAGAAAAAACCCCCAATTCGACCCTTGGGGAAATGGCACTATTTCACCTCTCAATACAAACAAACTGAGTAAAAATGCTTCAAATGCTCAAGTACAGTACATGAAACTTGTAGAATATATCCATGGTATTATATTAATCACAAATATATCAGAGAATCATCCATCCATTCAAAATAATCAACCTTATAGTGTCATACATCAAAGCATTGGGGAAACGGACATTGTTTGCTCATTAATCAATAATTTTGCATACATTCAATGGGTATTTCGACCTGAGAGTTTATGAATATGAAGAAAAAAGGATATGAAGCTATTACAATCAGAAAAATATCATATGAAGCTCTCCCAATGAGTGCAAGATCTCACCCAAAGCGCAATCCCTCAAGGAGCCCGAATATGCTTTCAAAATTGGAAATGGTGGAGAGAAAGTGCTGCACTAAAACAAAACATGAAACTTCCTGTAGATTCTACCTGCAAATAAAACTCCATTAAAGCACCATGAAAGACCTGGGTGGCCTCTCTAAACACCAACTTGGATGGGAATCTTTCACCCTCGAAATTGGCTAAGGCAAGAAACTAGTCATCCACTAGTTCTCTCTTCACAAATGCAATTTTTCTCAAGTCATCAAAAGCCATTCTTATACTTGATTTCTACATTTTATAACCAACATTATCCTTCAAGGGGTCGAAATCCTCTCAATAGATTCAATAATTTCCCATTTAGAAAATATTCCTCATTTGCCACTTGTCTCCTAGTTCCAACCTTCCATCTTCTCCCAAATTCGAATTTGAGTCTCTTTAGATTCCTCGAATTCCATGAGCGCCTTCCTTGAGCCTATTTTTGGGGATGACATGTCATAATGGTCAGGTGTAAGAAGTCAGGTCTGAATTTTGTCATAAATGTCATAGATGCTTCATTATTGTTGTCATAAAACTAGGGAATCTAGCCCAAGTGTCCACTAGTCTCCAATTTGACTCTTCCTCTCCCATGGAGGTTACTATTCCATCCCATTTCGACCTAATATGCTCAATGACATGTGTTATGACTTACCAAATCACCCAAGAATTTTCACCTTCCCATGAATTCGAATTGGCAAGAGAGAGCTGCCATGTGTCATTGAAAAATCAAGCTAGTGTGGGTCCCACCACCTCCATATGTCTCCAAAACCACTTGCCACCTAGAATTTCTCTTGAATTTATTTATTCATCATATTTATTAAATGCTTGAACCCTTCTAATGTCTAAATATCATTTATTAGCTTCCTTATTACCATCCCACATGTGCCCATCCAACCTAGGAAACTAGTAGGATTGATGGGATTGTCTTACTATGCACTTATTTGAATGGGGACATTACAGTCCTCCCCACCCAAGATTGCTTGTCCTCAAGCAATTTCAAATTTGGATGCTGCAAAATATTCTCCTCTTCCCATGTGGCATCATTTGGTAATTCCTTCCATTGCACTAAATATTCTTTGATGATTCTACTCCCCAACCTTCTTTCCCATGTCTTCAAAATCTTTTCCGGAACAAGTGTGAGATGACCTTCATCATCCAAAGGAGGAAGTATTTCTGAAGTGATGATTTGCTGACCAAGAGCTTTCTTAAGACAAGAAACATGAAATACATTGTGATTTTACTCCCTTCCAGAAGTTCTAGTTCATATGCTACTTCTCCAACCTTCCGCACTACCTTGTATGGCCCATAGTACCTTGGTTTTAATTTTTCTGCTCCATTCTTTTTGAGAGATGTTTGTTTATAGGGCTGCAACCTTAAATATACTAAATCATTGACTTGAAAGGTTCTCTCTTCTCTATGTCTATCAGCATATTGTTTTTGCTGATTTTGAGCAACCTGCAAATTGTCTTTCAAGAGCTTTAAACTTTCTTGGCTCTCTTCCACCCAATCTTTAACCTTTGGGGCTCTACTATCACCAAATATAATGTCAGCAAATGTAAGTGCATCATAACCATATAATGCTTTGAAAGGAGACATTCCTATTGACATATGATAAGTGGTGTTGTAGCAAAACTCACCCAAGTGTAGCCATTTTGCCCATGCTTTTTGCTGCCCTCCCACATAGTTTCTTAGGTATCCTTCCAACCATTGGCTTACCCTCTCTGTTTGTCCATCAGTTTGTGGATTATAGTTGGTACTTGGAGTCAATTGAGTGCCTACCAATCTAAAAATTTCTTTCCAAAAAGCACCCATGAATCTACTATCTCTATCACTGACAATGCTCTTGGGAAGCCCATGCAATCTGAAGATTTCTTTGAAAAAAATATCAGCCACTTGTGCAGCACTAAAAGATGATGTAACAGCAAAAAAATGAGCAAATTTTTTCAACCTATCAACTACCACATAGATACAATCCTTACCCAAGGATTTAGGCAATCCGGTGATGAAATCCATGGAAATACTGTCCCATTTTTGCTCCGGAATGGGCAATGGTTGTAATAGTCCGGCTGGACATGTAAGTTCTGATTTGTTTTGTTGACATGCTTTACATTCATTCACATACTTCTGAACATCTTCCTTCATCCCCTTCCAAAAAAATCTTTGCCTCAACTGTCTATAAGTTTTGAAGATCCCCGGATGGCCCGCTAGTGGGGAATCATGTGCTTCTTGCAAAATTCGGTACTTGAGCTTGGAGTTATGAACTAAATAAATTCTTCCCTTATAATATATCATCCCATTCAAAATCCTATAATTATCATCCCCTTTGATTCCATCCAACACATCACAAGCAAATTTGTCTTTGGCATATTCAACTAGTAGCATGTTTTTCCAATCCTTGGCAATATCCATGAGAGAAAAAGAAGGCCTTCTTGACAAAGCATATGCTACTATATTATTCTTTCCTTTGACATATTCAATATCAAAATCATAAGCTTGAATCTTGCTTACCCACTTTTGTTGCCTTTCATTTAGATTTTTTGGGTGAGAAAATGTCTTAGACTATTGTGGTTAGTTTTCACCACAAACTTGCTGCCCACCAAGTATTGTCTGAATTTGGCCAATGAATGCATAATGGCCAGCATTTCTTTATCATAGATGGAGTAAATTTTTTCATGAGGCTGCAACTTTCTGCTCTCAAAGGCTATGGGGTGTTGGCCTTGCTTTAGGACAACCCCTATTCCTCCACCTGAAGCATCACATTCCACAACAAAAGGTTTAGTAAAATCAGGAAGTGCAAGTATGGGACAACTACTCATTACCTCTTTCATTTTTTGGAAGGCCTTTTCAACCTCTTCATCCCGATTTAAAGCATCCTTCTTAGTCAAATCAGTGAGTGGAGAAGTCAACTTGGAGAACCCTTTCACAAATTTTCTGTAGTAGGTGCATATGCCAATAAAGCCTCTCAATTCGGTAATATTTTTTGGTGATGGCCATTCCAAGATAGCCCTGATTTTTTCCATGTGTACCTTCACTCCTTCTTTCCCAATAATGTGCCCAAGATACAATAGTTCTTTCATTCCAAATTCACATTTTGATAATTTAGCAAATAAGGACACTTCTTGCAAGATTTTCAACACAATCTCTAACTGCTGCAAATGCTCTTCCCATGTTTTACTGTAAATGAGAATATCATCAAAGAAAACCAAAACAAACCTTCTTAGTTGCTTTCAAAATATCCTATTCATACATGCTTGAAAGGTGGATGGAGCATTGGTTAACCCAAAAGGCATGACAAAAAATTCAAAGTGGCCAAAATGACATCAAAAAGCGGTCTTTTGCACATCTTCATCTTTCATTCGAATTTCGTGATACCCTGATCTAAGGTCAATTTTTGAGAATTATTTGGCCCCATGCAGCTCATCCATGAGCTCATCAATCCTAGGAATAGGATACCTATTCTTTATAGTCTTTTTGTTCAAGGCTCTAAAATCTATGCACATTCTCAATGTTCCATCTTTTTTCTTCACTAGCACTACTGAAGAAGCATAAGGGCTAGAGCTTGGTCTAATGAGTCCCAACTCTAGGAGTTCTTGGATAGCTTTTTCAATCTCATCTCTAAACCTTTTAGGATGTCTATAATGTGGTATCTGAATGGGTGAAGTACCCTCCTCCAAAACAATATTGTGCTCAACCCCCCCTATCCGGTGGCCTACCATGTGGAAGGTCTCTAAAAACCTTTTCATATTTTTGCAAAAGTCTCTCTATCTCCTTTGGGTGTTTGACAATATTTATAGTTGGCTTGGGAGATTTAATATGACATTCAGCAGCCCATTCTATATCCCCATGCCTCAGTATAGATCTCATGCTATTGCAAGTCACTACTTGATTTGGATAAGTGTGTTGCCCTCTCACAACTCTTTGTACTCCTTTTGAATCTTGGAATTTCATTTCGGGAATTTGATAATTTACTGTGTGCTCTCCTATTGAATACAACCATTGCACTCCCAAAACCACATTAGTATCAGCAACATCAACCACATAAAAACTATCAACAAAACTATAGTTACCTACGGTGACTTGCAGCTTTGGAACCCATGTTTTGCATTGCATTGTGTTGTGACCGGGAATGACAACTGTGAAGCCATCAAATGGTTCAATAGGTATCTTTCTTTTCTCTACCATATCTACATCAATGAAGTTATGAGTGGCTCCTCCATCTGCCAAAACTGAAGTTCTTTGTCCTTGTACCACACCTTTGCATCAGATAGTATGATAGCGAGGTACTGCTGAAAGCACTGCCATTCTTGCTTTGTCCGGTGAAGGATGATTTTCTTCTCGTCTTTCCTCTTCTACTGCTATCTCATATTCCTCTTCTTGATCTGAAATATGTCCATCTTCATCGATGCCCCCATCATACCCCTCATTATCAGAAAATACTTTTATGTATTGAGCCTTTCCTTTCGTACATTTGTGCCCCGGTGTCCATGGTTGGAAGCATGTGAAGCATAGTTTCTTTTTTCTAAGTTCATCCCTATTTAGTCCCTCTTTTTTATTCCTCTCAAATGGATCTCTTTTCCAAGGTTTCTTATCATATCCATCCCTTTGCCAAGGTTTCTTTTCAAATTTATAGCTAGGCTTAGGAGGAAATCTCGTTCTAGGAAGCACATTTTGGAGATCCCTAGTCAAGCTCATTGCATCTTTAAATGTAGTTGGCTTGTGGGATTTGACCAAACCTCTTAAGGGTTTAGCCAAACCTTCAGTGAACAGAAATACTAATCTCCCATAGATACATCAACTACCTTGATTGATAATTTTTGAAAGTCCATCATATATTCAGTAGGGGACCCAATTTGCTTCAATTGAGCTAGTTCTTTGAAAGGCAATTCTGGATCTTTTTGTTCAAATCTTTCTAGTACCCTGTCAACAAATTCTCCATATGTTTTAATCTGATTATGACCCAAGGTTTTCAGCCCATGAAACCACCATTCATTGGCATCTCCTTCCAAATGCAAAATGACCATTTTTAATGCATCCTCTTCCAACATAGGATTTAGCTGAAAATATACATCCAATTTTTGCACCCAAGTGTTAGCAGAATTTTGAGAAGAACCATCAAAAGTAGGAAGTGACATTTTTCCAATAGCACTATTTAATTCTTTGTTTTGGAATGGACTCCTATTGTCTCCATTCCTATTAATCTTTTTCATAGCATCAATGTAGTCACTGAGTGGTACACCTCTTTTACACTCTTCATTCAAATCATTCCAATCATTTACTAGTTTCTTGTAATCCAATTCAAGATTGGGCTCTTCTTTGGGTGTGAGAAATTTAGGTGTAGTAGGCCTTGGTGTGATTTGAAATTCATCAGGCCTATTATGAGGTCCTGTACTTGAGAAAATATGCTCATTCCCTTTCATCTTTTCCTCTGAGTGTGAACCACTATTATCTCCTATTATCCCTTTGCTTTGAAGCTGGCTAATCAACAATTCGAATCCTGGCAACAATTTATCACCTATCCTATCCATGTTTGCTGAAAGTTTAGAGAAACATGGATCTAAGGTTGCAATAAGTTCCTCCTTATGTTTTAATTTGTCCTCCTCCTCTCTACCCATGGTTTCAGTGAAAGACTCCTCTTCTTCTATTACCTCTTCTTCAACAAAAACCTCTTCAACTACTGGTTTAAAGGGTGGTGGATTATTATTTTGACTTCTTGTTAAGACCATCAGGTTCCAAGAACATGCTCTGATACCACTTGTAATGACCCTTTTTCAAAATTTTATTAAAATGCCAATTTTTCCAATTTTTCCCCAATTTCGACCTTTGAGTAGTTTTACTGTTTTGACCTCCAAATCAACCCAAATGCTCCCAAATCTTCTGTAGGAGTGTATTAATGGTATTTGGACTTGAATATTAGGTTCAGGGATGTTTTATGTCCCTCCAAATACTTCTGAAAACTTGATTTGTATTCTGATCAATATAGGTAATTTTGACTAGTAATTTGTGCATCAAATCCCCCCGGGGTAACACTGCAAATGGCCTTCCAAATGCCTCCAAAATCCCATGAATTTATGAACAGAGGTATGTAATATGTTAAGTATGTGATTAAGGTTTCATATGCACCATTAATTGATTTTTACTACGGTTCTAAATCTCTCACATTCAACAACAAAAACCCCCAATTCGACCCTTGGGGAAATGGCACTATTTCACCTCTCAATACAAACAAACTGAGTAAAAATGCTTCAAATGCTCAAGTACAGTACATGAAACTTGTAGAATATATCCATGGAAGTATATTAATCACAAATATATCAGATAATCATCCATCCATTCAAAATAATCAACCTTATAGTGTCATACATCAAAGCATTGGGGAAACGAACATTGTTTGCTCATTAATCAATAATTTTGCATACATTCAATGGGTATTTCGACCTGAGAGTTTCTGAATATGAATAACAGAGGATATGAAGCTGTTACAATCAGAAAAATATCATATGAAGCTCTCCCAATGAGTGCAAGATCTCACCCAAAGTGCAATCCCTCAAGGAGCCCGAATATGCCTTCAAAATTGGAAATGGTGGAGAGAAAGTGCTGCACTAAACCAAACCATGAAACTTACTGTATATGCTACCTGCAAATAAAACTCCATTAAATCACCATGAAAGACCTGAGTGGCCTCTCCAAACACCAACTTGGATGGGAATCTTTCACCCTCGAAATTGGCTAAGGCAAGAAACTAGTCATCCACTAGTTCTCTCTTCACAAATGCAATTTTTCTCAAATCATCAAAATCCATTATCATACTTGATTTCTAAATTTTATAACCAACATTAGCCTTCAAGGGGTCGAAATCCTCTCAATAAATTCAATAATTTCCCATTTAGAAAATATTCCTCATTTGCCACTTGTCTCCTAGTTCCAACCTTCCATCTTCTCCCAAATTCGAATTTGAGTCTCTTTAGATTCATCCAACTCCATGAGCACCTTCCTTGAGCCTAGTTTTGGGGATGACATGTCATAATGGTCAGGTGTAAGAAGTCAGGTCTGAATTTTGTCATAAATGTCATAGATGCTTCATTATTGTTGTCATAAAACTAGGGAATCTAGCCCAAGTGTCCACTAGTCTCCAATTTGACTCTTCCTCTCCCATGGAGGTTACTATTCCATCCCATTTAAACCTAAGATGCTCAATGCCATGTGTTATGACTTACCAACTCACCCAAGAGTGTTCACCTTCCCATGAATTCGAATTGGCAAGAGAGAGCTGCCATGTGTCATTGAAAAATCAAGCTAGTGTGGGTCCCACCACCTCCATATGTCTCCAAAACCACTTGCCACCTAGAATTTCTCTTGAATTTATTTATTCATCATATTTATTAAATGCTTGAACCATTCTAATGTCTAAATATCATTTATTAGCTTCCTTATTACCATACCACATGTGCCCATCCAACCTAGGAAACTAGTAGGATTTATGGGATTGTCTTACTATGCACTTATTTGAATGGGGACATTACAGGTTCGAAATCGAGGAAGGAGTCCTCCTAACAATAAAATCCAAACCCTATATTGCAACAACACTGTCGGCCCCTCTATCTTTCCACGAAACACGAAATGAAGGCCAGGAAACTTTTCATGGTTACTTACCACAAAATACTAGGGTTTATTTCCAAGCCCTAGATCTTGTAAAGATCAACGGTGGAAGAGCTGCCGGTCGGGAACTTTGAGATTCAGGAAATCATTACAATCATTACCACATTGATTATTGCATCAACCAAGTTGCCAAATCATCAGACCAAAGGCTAATGTATAGCATAGCTCAGCATCGTATGATGCATAGTTGTAAACTATATCACGCGAAGACCATCCACCTAAGCTTCCTTTTCACATAGCAGGTAGGCACCGTAAATGCTAAGACCAGGTATCGACAGTTTGAAAGCATGCCAAGTACCAAAAATTTAATAACCTGTCACGATCATATTCAATGAAATGTTTAGATTCATAGTTCACATTTCATATTATTTCCTAAATTATATTTTAGGCATCATGATAATAGTATTACATGCTAATGTATGGTGCGAGAATGCATAGTTACTATAGGTTGCACATTTTCTTCTCTATAGCATAAGTATAGTCATATAGGGTAAAGTTTATGTATATTTCATGCATTAGCCATGTATTGCTAATCAATTGATATATGTGAGACTTTAGGTATAGTCTAAGTTCTGTTGGTGCACAACATAATGCTAGTTCATTTTGAAATAGCATAAGCATTACAAGGTTTCAAATAAAGTTACAAATTAATAATGGTATCACCACTTTGATGTTAATGATAATAGTCATATTAGAATGATTTTCGTATATGATAAATATAGCAATGTAAAAACAAAATGACGACGTGATTTTAATAACACTGAAAAGTTTCTAAGCTAACACGTAAACGAGAAATGGAACCCAAAATATCCATACCTCCAATAACTTGTTTGCAAGGAAGTACTTAGAATTTTTCATATTACATTGACGATGAATTGAAAGACACATGTACTCTTAATTCTTGTTGTCGTAAAAATTATTACCTGCGTTCTGCACATAGAAACAGGTTCAAATGCCTTAGCTAAACGTAGCTAAGTAAACCTTAGGGTACCTCGTAGTACCCCTTCATCATCATTCAAAACAAACTGTCAATACATTACCAAGAAATTTTTAATAATACAATCCTATGTACAACATGTAGTTACATTTAAAACTTAAGAAAATCTGAAGATGTATTCTTGTGTTATGATCATAAAATGTCTTTTGTTAAAGAGATTAGCATCCATTTAGTCTGCATTAGCAATTACAATTAGCATCATATTTTGTTTTGAATTTCGATGTGTCGTCATTATTAATTATTCTAGTTAACTAGATTTAACTATTATTATATGTTCAGCATTAGAAAATTCAGTAACTATTGCCATTTTAAAAAATTTTAAATTTTTTGTAATTTACGGGATGTTACATGTGCTATCAGAGCTCACGTTCGAACTCTAGGCCTGAAAAGGTCCAAAGAACATGCAACATAAAATTTTATTACAGCAGAAATATTACTAATTCAAATTAAACTTTTTTTGTTATACATAAATTTGTTTCTAAGCTACAGGTATGGAACGATCAGCCGAACATATGGAGGACAGATTTCGACCAAGTAGTCATAGCACGAGACAACATTATGAAGAAGAAGTCCATGGCGATATGAATGACAATTCATCAGAATTGTTACGTGCATTTCAATAGTTAAAAATAGAAATCGGATCTGTAAAACAAGACAATGAGAAAATTTTGAAAGCACAAGAGGAACTTAACCAAGTACTGTTCGATCAGTGCCCAACTGATGAACATGATAGAGGGATTGAAAATACCTCCAATATTGAAGACTTAACTCATCAAGACAGGGGTAAGAAAATGAAAACTGATGATGCGAACAACATTTCAACATCATTAGAAGCTGCCAATGAAAAATGCAAAAAGAAACGTAATTATTCAAGTGATAGCAGCGAAGGAGATTACAGACCCAAAAGAAAAAGTCACAAACAGTATGAACAGATTTCTGGGGAGTTCAAGAAAATCAAACCCGCAACATTCAATGGTGAAACTGAGAAAGGAGAGACAGTCGAAGCATGGCTGTCCGGCATGAAGAAGTACTTCCAAATTTATGATTATTCAGAGTCATTGAAGGCAAATGGCAATATACAACTTGATTGGGAAGGCAGACATTTGGTGGCAGGACATCAAAAGAGTGATGGGCATCAAGGACAAGGATGTGAATTGGAGCACTTTTAAACAAAACTTCAAGAATAAGTTCTTATTTGAACAATACTATGAAGAAAAATCCAAAGAATTTTATGACTTAAAGCTGGGAACTATGAACATGAAAGAGATTAACAGTAAATTTCTAAATTTGCTGAGGTATGTGCCATACCTCGTGGAAGAGAAACCGAAGATTCAAAGATACCTGAGTTGTCTACCTTTTAACATCAAGGACATAATAGAGTATGACAATCCAAAGACCTTAGAAGAGGCCATGAGGAAAGCAACTTTATGTTATGACACTAATAGGAAAAGAGAAGGGATATCTAACTAGAAAAATCATAAACCCAACAACTTTGAGGTGAAAAAGAAAAATTTCAGGTTTAGTGGGAATTCTAGCTTCCAAAAGAAAAACTTTTCGAATCAGAATTTCCAAGGAAACAATTCCAAAAATAATCAGCAGCAGAATTTTACAGCTCCTAGAAATACTCCCAATGTTAACAGAACTAATGACCAAAAGACACCTATAAAATGTTTTGAGTGTCAAGGTCCTCATTATGCTTCAGAATGCCCCAAGAGGAAGTGGATAGCTAATAATATTCATTCCATACAAACTGAACCTACTGTGGGAGAATTGGCAAGGGAGATGCCCAGAATTAATGCAGCTCTAGACAACAAGCAAGCAGAGCATCAAGTCTCTATGGTAGAGATTGAAGGTATGCTACAAAACCACCCTGTTACTATTTTGATTGATCCAGGTGCTAGCCTAAGTTATATATCACCAGATATTGTAGAAAGTTCTAATTTGAAAATAGAAAAATTCAATAAATCCTAGTTAGTTAGACTAGCAACAGGGACAAAAAGAAAAGTATCTGATTTTATTGAAAGTTGTGTTTTATCTATGAATTAGTTAAAGACACAAACCAATTTGAATGTTTTACCTTTAGGATCCTATGACATCTTAATTGGAATGGACTGGTTAGAATCCCATCATGTCATTTTGAATTGTTATGAGAAAAGTTTTACTTGTTTAAATGATGAAGGATAAACAGTAGAAGTAAAAGGTATTCCAAGAAATACATCACTTAGACAGATTTCAACTATGCAAGTAAAGAGAGCAGTTAGAAAATGATGTCAAATGTTTGCTGTGAATATAGTAAATGAGGAATTAATTATTAAAGAGGACAAACTGAAACTAGAAGATATAGCTGTCCTAAAAGAATTCCATGATGTTTTTCCTGAAGAGATCCCAGGATTACCCCCTAAGAGAATTCTAGATTTTACCATTGAACTAATATCGGGTGTGGTACCGAATTCTAAAGCTCCATATAGGATGAATATACTGGAATTAAATGAGTTGAAATCACAGTTGAAGGAACTGATTGATAAAAACTATATAAGACCCAGCGTGTCTCCTTGGGGAGCACCTGTTATTTTTGTTAATAAGAAGGATGGCACTTTAAGACTCTGCATAGATTATTGTCAGTTGAATAAGATGACAATCAAGAATCAATATCTGTTGCCCTACATCGACGATCTATTTGATCAGCTGCGTGGGGCAACGATATTTTCAAAGATTGATTTACGGTCAGGATATCATCAAGTTTGTGTGAAGGATGAGGATATTTTTAAAACATCCTTTAGAACTCGATATGGACATTATGAGTTCGTAGTCATGCCATTTGGATTGACTAATGCCCCGACAGTATTTATGTGCTTAATGAACAATATTCTGCACAAATACTGGGATAAGTTCTCTATTGTGTTCATAGATGGCATTATGGTATATTCTAAAAGTAAGGAAGAACATGACGAACATCTGCGTATTATTTTACAAGTTCTGAGACATCATCAGTTATATGCTAAGTTTAGTAAGTGTGACTTTCACAAAGATAAGATCCAGTATTTAGGACACATAATCTCTAAGGACGGAATCTCGGTTGACCCCGATAATATAAAATCCATTAATGAATGGCCGGTTCCTAAGGATGTGTCGGATGTACGATCATTTATGGGAATTACCGGATATTATAGAAAATTCATAGAGGGTTTTTCCAAGATTGCAAACCCCATAACCTCCTTGCAGAAGAAAGGGAAGAAGTTTGTATGGGATCAAAAATGTTCAGACAGTTTTAAGAAGTTAAAGGAATTACTAACTACAGTGCCTATTCTGAGAATTGCAGATCCTAATAAGGATTTTATAGTATGCACCGATGCATGTAATGATGGACTCGGTGGAGTCCTAACACAAGAGGGACATGCTGTTGCATACGAGTCTAGAAAGATGAAAATACATGAGAAAAATTATTCTACTTATGATTTGGAGTTATTAGCAGTAATTCACGCCTTAAAAATGTGGCGTCACCATCTTATTGACAGAAAATTTACCTTGTTGATAGATAACATGGGGCTGAAGTATTTATTAGATTAGACAAATTTGAACGCTAGACAAGCTAGATGGTTAACTTTTCTAAGTGAATATGATTTTGAAATTCAACACATTAAAGGGAAAGAGAACAAGGTTGCTAATGCATTAAGTCGTAAAGCAAAGTTGAATTTTATTTCAGCCATTGGTACATACTCAACAGATTTAGAAAATCAGATCTTTGAAGGGATCGAAACTGATGAAGAATATAGAAAATTACATGAAAAGACAACATAAAGCAATTCTGAAAATTCTATGGCAGATTACTGTTTAAAAGAAAATGGATTGCTGTTGTACAAAAACAGATTGTATGTACACAACATACCAAAAGTAAAAATTCTGATTTTAGATGAGATGCACAAAAGTCTTTATTCTGGTCATCTAGGTTATCAGAAAACCATCACTATGTTACGAAAATAATATTATTGGCCCAGAATGAAGGATGAAGTAGAAAAATATATCGCTAAGTGCCTTGACTGCCAAAAAGTAAAAGTTGAACATCAGCATCCAGCTGGACTGTTACAGCCATTGCCTATACCTAGCTAGAAATGGGAGATCATAAGCATAGATTTTATTACCGGACTACCCAAAAATCAAAAACAAAATGACTCCATCATGGTGGTAGTGGATAAACTAAACAAGGAAACATATTTTATACCTGTAAAGACTACTCACAAGGCTCCAGATATTGCAGAAATATTCATGAAACAGATTTTTCGATTACATGGAATACCAAAAGTGATAGTTTCAAACCGTGATTCTAAGTTTACTGGAAACTTTTGGAGATCTTTGTTTAAAGGGTTGAATACAACCTTAAACTTCAGCATAGAATTTCATCCACAAACGGATGGACAAACAGAAAGAGTGAATCAGGTTTTGGAAGACATGCTAAGGATGTATGTTAAGGACCAGCCTGGTAAGTGGGAGGACTACTTGCATTTAGCAGAATTTCCATATAACAACCATTATCATGCATCAGCCAGGCTTATCCCTTTTGAAATTATTTATGGTAGGAAATGTAATACACCTGTTTCTTGGAATGACCCAGTAAATAGAGTTATTTTAGGACCTGAATTGTTGCAGGAATTAGAACTAATTGTGAAACAAGTACAAAGAAATCTTAAAGCTGGCCAAGATAGGCAAAAGAGTCAAGCAGACCTTAGAAGGAATCATAAAGAGTTCCAGGTTGGTGAACATGTCTTTCTTAAGGTAAGACCGAAAAAGAGTTCATTGAAATTGGGAAGCTGTGCCAAGTTGGCACCCAGGTATTGTGGTCCTTTCGAAATTTTGTCAAGGGTTGGACCTGTGGCATACCAACTAGATTTTCCACCAAACCTAAAGATACATAATGTTTTTCATATTTCATTTTTAAAGAAATATGTACACGATGCTACTCAATGTGTAAATTGGAATGATGTACAGGTTGGAGAAGACGACAATTTTCAGGTGGAACCGGATTGTATCCTCGAAAGGAGGGAAACTCTACTCCAGAATTGCACCATTGGGCAGGTAAAGGTGCAATGGAAGCACCTTATCCCAAAAGAGGCAACCTGGGAGTTGGAGAGTAGTATGCGGGCAGCATACCCAAATCTGTTTCAAGAACACTCAGAGAGTGATTAAACAACATCGAGGACTATGTTGAGATTTAAGGGGGGGTGTATGTCACCTACCCAAATTCTGAAGACTAATCATCTTATTTGCAAAATACATTATGTTAAATTTTAATTACAAAGTTTTGTAATTATGACCAAATATGGTCAAGGATGATTGTAATGACTTATTATTATTATTTAATAAATTAAATAGGAGACAAACACCCAAGGGAACTGTTAAATGAGTGTTCACTGACCCACTAGGAGGAATGGAAGCTGTTAGAAGGCATGGGATAGATGGCAGCAATTGCACTCCACCACTAGTTGTTGGTTATGGGACAACTACCCCTATTTTTGTGGCATTATCCCCCATGTGGGTGGAAGAGAGCTGTTAGCTCATTAATGACCAGGTTAACCACTAAAAGGCATAGGCAGCATAGATAAGGAAATTCGAATTGTGCAGGCAGCTCCACAATATTTTCTGCAGAAATATTTCCTCAAGTGTATCAGGTGATCACTGAGAGATTCAAATAGGGAGGCTAAGTGGGAGTGCATTGTGAGTCTTCTAGTTATTCTGTGAAGGAAACCAGAGGTACTGGTGCAGGTCTCTTTGACTGTTGAGTCTTTATGACTGGATGAGCTATATTTTTAATGCAAGTTGATGAACTAAGGCTTCTACAGACTCTCCTTCTTCCTGGTGGTTCAGTGAACAGGCTCGGGGTCCTAAGGCAAGTAATTTGGCTATCTTCAGGAATAGGTTGGGTGGAACAGGTTCCTTGGGCTATTTGTTTCTCCTACAATCAATAAGGTTCTACTGTTCTGACTTATTGTTTATAGTTAAATGATTTTATGCATTGTAGAAGTATTATTTACAGTTATACAAAAGAAACTGTTTTATTTGCCAACTTAAAGAGGATATGATTTAAGGATGGTTAAGTAATTTAGATGAATGATTAAATTATTTTATGTTTTTTTCCCATACTGTTATCTGTATAGTACTCTAGTACAAAAAAGTAAAATTAATAGAGATGAGTGATAGGCAAAATGCCATTTGAATGATTAGATAAACACTGTAGTATTTCTTTTAAATTCTATCATTTCAATTATATGTCTAAAACTTAGGAAACAGTACAACATATTATAAACAGATGTATAGAAATTCCTCTACTTCATAATAAAAGAAAAAAAAAAACACTTTATTTGTGCACAGATCTAGATTTTCCAATTCAACTCCATCTATTTTCAGATGGTAATAATATGCATTCCAATAGTATAAATTCAATGGTTTCAGGAATTTTATATTCTAGAAATATAGTAGCTGCAATTATTCTCTATACAGAGTTGTTACTTACAAATGATAAGTAAACACTTATTATTTTCATCACTAATTATCACATTTTGATTTAGTATAGATTTCAATCATTAAATATAAATACTTTCACTATAGAATCAAAACCGTAATATTTTACAGACCCTAGATTCTAAACATTCATTTAGTATACAGTTCAATAATTTTCATATCAAGCCATTCATGGCAACGACAGATAAGATTTCTGAAGTTATAGCAGACATGGGTTCCAAACCCTAAACAACATTTCATTTAAACTTACTATCTATCATTCGTGTTGAGGATACTAACAAGGCATTTAACATCACTTAACAGAAGACACGAATTTAGTATCGTTATCTAACAAGTAGCTTATAACCCTAACAAGAAACATAAACAATGTCGAAACCATTAGATGAACAAGTTAAGGCCCTGTTCTCAGGTTTGAATCCTCAGTACAATCAGAGTTACCAACGAAATTTACAGGGTAGGGTTTTGTGTGTTGAAACAAGATCGAACCCTGTGGCATATAACCATTTTAAACATATAACAGATCAAGTTATACAACATCATCTTTCAAACTTAAAATTTAAAAACGATACCAAGTACAGGGTTTATCTACCAAAAAGTATGCAACCTACCACTTTCGACCAGAGACAACTATTGTTGTTCTAAACCAAATCACCAGTTTATACAAAAAATTTCTCTAATCATTATTTAAAAAAAATTATAACATTTCAATACAAGACATGCCATTGTTTTACAGATGCAAGTGAACCCTCGGCTCTATAATTTCATGTTCAGTAGCATAGTCAAAATTTGACAGAGTTTACATTGAAGACCATTCAAGATTCCAAAATCACATAGGGTCATTCCCTTAACAACTAGCGGCGTAAAAACAAGTTCAAATTCATTTTTAAACGTTGCAGCAAAACATTACTGAGCCGAATAGCAACTTAAAAATTGAGGTTTATCCTCTTACATTATTGTTCAAAATAAAACTTAAACTCGGCCATTACTCCGAATAAGGTCATGTTTCCAACTCTCGTCACACTGTATTAACCGGCTAACCATGCCAAAGGTACCTATGAGGTTTTTAAGAACCATCGAGGCTTACCAGGAGGTTGTTGCAGCATCCTCATTCCGAGTATTGCTCATAGAAATCCTCCAACGAAGTATCACCTGCCAGTTACAGTTTGAAAAGGTCAAAACAAAGAAAAACTCAGGTATAACTTAAACATTACAGTATTACTGCCACTTTCATTGAAAAACTTACCTTAGCGTCAAAGCTCCTATATTGAGACACCTCACACCAATAAAACGATGAAGTCTTGTGGCAATTGTAGCAAATACGAGTTCGAATTCAGAGAACAATTTTATGACTAGGAGAATTGAATTCTAGTTCTATTTGCACTCAAATAAACTGATAGAGAAACCTCACAACAAAATTCAAGGGTTGTGTCATGGCTCTATTTCACAAGGATTATAAGCATGTAACATATAAATTTCTCTCACAGGTCTAAGGTTCGAAATCAAGGAAGGAGTCCTCCTGACAATAAACTCCAAACCCTACATTGCAGCAACACTGTCGGCCCCTCTATCTTGCCACTAAACACAAAATGAAGGCCAGGAAACATTTCATGCTTACTTACCACAAAAGACTAGGGTTTCTTTCCAAGCCCTAGATCTTGTAAATATCAATGGTGGAAGAGCTACCGGTCGGGCACTTTGAGATTCGGGAAATCATTACAATCATTACCACATTGATTATTGCATCTACCAAGTCACCAAATCATCAGACCAAAGGCTAATGTATAGCACAGCTCAGCATCGTATGATGCATAGTTGTAAACTCTATCATGTGAATACCATCCACCTAAGCTTCCTTTTCACATAGCAGGTAGGCAACGTAAATGCTAAGACCAGGTATTGACAGTTTGAAAGCATGCCAAGTACCAAAACTTTAATACCCTATCACGATCATATTCAATGAAATGTTTAGATTCATAGTTCGCATTTCATATTATTTCCTAAAGTATATTTTAGGCATCGTGATAATAGCATTACATGCTAATGTATGGTGCAAGAATGCATAGTTACTATAGGCTGTACATTTTCTTCTCTATAGCATAAGTATAGTCATATAGTGTAAAGTTTATTTATATTTCATGCATTAGCCATGTATTGCTAATCAATTGATAGATGTGAGAATTTAGGTATAGTCTAAGTTCTGTTGGTGCACAACATAATGCTAGTTCATTTTGAAATAGCATAAGCCTTACAAGGTTTCAAATAAAGTTACAAATTAATAATCGTATCACCACTTTGATGTTAATGATAATAGTCATATTAGAATGATTTTCATAGATGATAAATATAGCAATGTAAAAACAAAATGACGACGTGATTTTAATAACACTGAAAAGTTTGTAAGCTAACATGTAAACGAGAAATGGAACCCAAAATATCCATACCTCCAATAACTTGTTTGCAAGGAAGTACTTAGAATTTTTCATATTACATTGACGATGAATTGAAAGACACATGTACTCTTAACTCTTGTTGTCGTAAAAATTCTTACCTGCGTTCTGCACATGGAAACAAGTTCAAATGCCTTAGCTAAACGTAGCTAAGTAAACCTCATGGTACCTCGTAGGACCCCTTCTTTATCATTCAAAACAAACTGTCAGTACATTACCAAGAAATTTTTAATAATACAAACCTATGTACGGCATGTAGTTACATTTAAAACTTAAGCAAATCTGAAGATGTATTCTTGCGTTATGATCGTAAAATGTCTTTTGTTAAAGAGATTAGCATCCATTTAGTCTGCATTAGCAATTACAACTAGTATCATATTTTGTTATGAATTTCGATGTGTCGTCATTATTAATTATTCTAGTTAAAGAGATTTAACTATTATTATATGTTCCGCATTAGCAAATTCAATAACTATTTCTATTTTAAAAAAATTTAAATTTTTGGTAATTTACGCGATGTTACATCAAATCACGAATTTATCATTAATCAATGTACATATTAATACATGAGAATGACCCTTGGTTTAATCTTCAAAGTGGTATCTTGGACTCTCAAATGACTCTTCCTATTCACTTGACATGAAGAGTTAACAAGATTTACATTTTTAACTTAACCCATAGGATTAGGTTTCTAACAACTCCTCCCTTAATCTAAAGGGGTGTTTGTGAGTCCAAGAAAAGATAGTTCAATAACTGGAAGTGAAAAGCTACCAAATGTTGAACATTTCCAACTTGAAAATCTGAATTTGTCGAGCAAGTTAGTAGAAGCTGATATCTCTTTCTAAATACAAGTGCTCTTTGAAGTGGTGGTTTTGGCTGACCACAAACCAAAAGGGGCTAGCAGAAGTTGAAATATTATACTAAGTGGGTGGTTTAAGGCTGAATACAAACTCTTGAACTTGGATACAACTCTAGTTCTCGCTCAGAGGTTTTGTATGGAACTTGGCACTAAGTCTCAACGGTTCTCTTGAAAGTGGTGGTTTGTGGACAACCATCTGATGTGAAGCAGAAGCTGAAGTATTCTATTGAATGGGTGGTTTTAGGACGAACAAAAACCAAAAGGAGCTCAGTTGAACATGTCTCTAACTTGGTTCTTGTTTGCTTGTTTCATCTTATTTTTTTCTCGCTCGCTCGTTTCTTGCTTACTTGTTTATGACAGTTCACCATTCCCTCGTATTAGGAACAACATGAGGAATGTGAAGTCTCATGGCGGTTATGAGTGTAAAAAATAGACACAGAATACCATGAACTATTGGGTACTTTGGAGCATGGCTCTTTTCTGTCTTCTGGATACATCTCTGAATTTGGCCTCCAAAACTAGTTGTTTCCCATGCTTGCTTGATCTCGATTACTTGAGGAAAGACATGTTGGCGCACGAGAAGACCAAATGTTCAACATAGATCACACCAACAAAACCCCAGACATTGGCCCTTTCGGCATCACATACGAACATATGGTGTCTCACCCAAGGTAACAGAGGGGACTGCAGGAACCAAGTTTATATAGTGCTTAAGGGATGTGAATCATACATTCGACATATGCATCATTCATTCATTCAACGCACAACATATCATTACTTAACATTAAAAAAAGTAACATTCATAATAGAATCACATGAAATTAAATATGCACGACAGATACAAGGATTCATCATATTGAACATAAAGATAGAGTATTGCAACCATGGTTTCTCAATTGTATTATCATTGTAAAATTTCTACATAGTGTGATGAACCTGTAACAATTAATTGATATAATGCACAATATATGAGATCATAGAATATTTTTATTGATCGTAGGCCACTTCGAGGGGGAAACCTCCTTTGAGCAAGCTCAATACAAATAACTTCATGGTACCTTCATTGGCCTCAACACAAACTTATATACTAAGTCTAAGCGCCAATACTATGGGTCAAAACCATGGGCCAGTACAAACTATGGATCAACAAATACTACAGGACGACTTACAAAGCATATGCATCCAACAACAATAATACAAACTATGGATCAACAAATAGTACGGGACGACTTACAAAGCATATGCGTCCAACAACAATATACTAACAAAGTAAAGAGAAGGGTTGACATGGGTTCCTAACATCCCCTCCCCCTTAGAAAAAGCTTTGTCCTCAAAGATTTAGATGTGGAAATTGTTGCTGAAGCTGAAGGAGTGGTTCCCATGTAGCATCCTCTGGTTGCATTCCGTTCCATTGAATTAAGACCTCTGTGATAGAGCAAGAGCTAAGCTGATGAGTGTGCTTATTGAGGACGACCTTCGGCTCCGAAAGGATGGATCCTTCATTATCTAGTTCTAGTAAAATAGTTTGTCCTCTGATGTTGGTGCCAAGAACTTTCTTCAGACAAGAGGCATGAAATACTGGATGAATGCGGGAAGAAGGAGTAAGTTCCAATTTATAAGCAACGAACCCAATCTTATGAAGAATCCTATATGGCCCATAGAATGTTGGAGAGAGCTTATGATGCCCTTTGAGTTTCAGGGAGAATTGCTTTTAAGGATGGATACAAAGAAAAACCATATCACCTGCTTGAAAAGTGCGCTCAGAACGATGTTGATTGGCTTGTTGCTTCATGCGATTTCTTTCCATGTGAGGATTTTCCAAAAAAATGCGAAGAATCTGATCGTGGTTTCGAAGAATCGTGTCAACTTCCTAAATTGGTGAAATGCTGGGGGTGTATGGAAGAAGAACTGGTGGTGCCTGACCATAAACTTCTTCATATGGAGTCATTTTTGAGGCAGTGCGGTAAGAGGTATTGTACCACCATTTAGCAAGAGGGAGCCAATTTTCCCACTGGTGTTTTTTTTCAGAGGTGAAGCAACGAAGATAGGTTTCCAAGAATTTATTGATAATTTTAGTTCAACCATCTGTTTGTGGGTGATGCCCTGAACTCATCTTCAGTTTGGTGCCAGTGTGGTGAAATAGTTCTGTCCAAAAATGACCGGTGAAAGTCGCATCACGATCCGAGACAATGGAAGAAGGGATTTCATGAAGATGAAAGATATGGTCCAGGAAAATTTGAGCGACTGAGGAGGATGTATAGGGATGGCTGAGAGCACAAAAATAACTATATTTGGAGAGGCAATTAATCACAACCAAAGTCACTATCTTCCCTCCAGATTTAGGGAGCCCTTCAATGAAATCCACAGAAATATCTGTCCAAATCCATGTAGGTATGGGCAAGGGTTCGAGCAATCCCGGAAGGAGTGTCATTTCACCCTTATTGCGTTGGAGGGTATCACATTTAGCCACCATCTGTTGAATTGTCCTTTTCAATCCCTTCCAAAAGAAGTTACGCCGTGCCTACTCATACGTTTTGAGGAACCCAGACTGCCCTACCGATGGAGAAGCATTGAGTTCATAGAAGACATCCTGTTGAAGGTCTGTGCTCTGGGGAAGCACCAAACGACCCTTGTATCTCAGGGAAGCACCATCCCAAAAGTAATGTGGTACAACAGAAGGTTTGTTTTCCAAGCGTTTGATGATTTGAGATATTGAAGAGTCATTGACATAGCCCTGTTGAACAGATTGCAACCAATTTGGAACAAGCATAGAAATAGCTGAAAGAGAACCTTGGTCATCAAATGCGCGAGAAAGAGAATCCGCCACAATATTGTCCTTACCCTTCTTGTAAGTGATATCATAGTAATAACCCATGAGTTTTCTAACCCATTTATGTTGTGTTGGGGAGGATACACGTTGTTCTAGGAAATATTTCAGACTCTGGTGATCAGTCTTGATGCAAAAATGATTCCCTAATAGGTATGGTCGCCACTTCTATACTGCATGCAAAAGAGCCATTATTTCCTTCTCATATGTAGAGGTAGCTGAATTCTTACTTGAAAGGGATTTGATGGTGAATGCAATGGAGTGTTCATCTTGAAGGATAACAACACCAAGTCCATTGCCGCAAGCATCACTCTCATTAGTGAAGGGTTTGGAAAAATCGGGCATATCTAGAATAGGTGTAGTACACATAGCTTGTTTCAGTTTTTCAAATGTACACTCAGTAGCATGTGTTCATGTAAAAGCATTATTTTTCAACAGATCAGTTAATGGAGATGCAATCTTCCCATAATCCTTGACAAATTTGCGGTAGTATCCAGTCAACCCCAAAAAACCACGAAGGCTCTTGAGTGTCTGAGGATGCGTCCAATTGTTCATGGCAGCGATTTTGGCAGGATCCATGCGAACCCCTTGTGCTGAGATAATGTGCCCAAGATACTCGAATTCCTTCTGTCCAAAAACACATTTAGACTGTTTGGCATGGAGATGATGGTCAGAGAAAAGTTGCATTAGAAGATCCAGATGTTGGAGATGTTCATCCCGTGTTTTACTGTAGATGAGGATATCATCAAAGAATACCAGAATGAATTTCCGCAAGTAGGGTCGGAATATTTTATTCATCAAGGCTTGGAATGTGGAGAGCATTAGTGAGGCCAAAGGACATGAACAAAAACTCATAGTGGCCATCATGTGTGCAGAAAGTTGTTTTAGGGATATCATCCTCATGAACCCGAATTTGATGATACCCAGAACGAAGATCTAACTTGGAGAAAAATTGAGCACCATGAAGCTCATCAACAATAGGAATTGGAAACTTATCCTTGATGGTGAGTTTATTAAGTGCCTGGAAGTCAATTCATAGGTGCCATAACCCATCTTTTTTGCGGATAAGAAGAACTGGTGAAGAAAAGGAACTAGTTCTTGGGTGAATAATACCTTGCTTCAGTAAGTCCTGAACGAGCATTCCAATCTCTGTTTTTTGGTGAAATGGGTAGCAATAGGGCCTGATGTTGGGAGGAACGCTTCCAGGAAGGAGATGAATATGATGGTCCTCTGGCCTTGAAGGTTACAATCCCACTAGTTCAGTAAAGACACTTGTATATCGATCCAAAATTTGTTGTAGATCCAAAGGAGTAGTGGAGACCGCTGATGGTTGCATCTGAGCGATGACACCATGTGAATTCTTCTTAAGGAGTTTTTCCATGCAATGTGAACTAATGATGCTGAGAGATCCTAGTTGTAAGCCTGTCAATGTGTGTTTTTGTCCATTGGGGGGAAACTGCATCGAAAGTTCAACAAAATACCATAAGATGGGGCCAGGTGTGCGTAGCCATTGAGTGCCGAAAACCACATCACATTTGCCTAAGGTCAAGGAAAACATGTCAGAGCACATGTTATAATCTCCCATAGAGATACACACATTACAACACTTCCCTTTGCAAGGTAAGGTTCCCCCATTGGAAACCATGACTTCAAAGTTGGAGTAAGGATGGATAAAACAATCATCCAGTTTGGCGATCTGAGGGTCAATGAAATTATGAGTGCTACCAGAATCAATGAGTATTGTAAGAGGAAGCTTCTTGAAGTAACCCTTGGCTCACATTGTTTGGGGGGTGGTGATTCCAGCTAAAGCATGGAGAGATATCTCTGGCTAGTCATCCTGAGACGAAGGATCAATAGGCGGCTCATGAATGTCGACCTGAGCATCCATTGTATCTAGAGCTTCTTCACCAATTTCAGAGGTAGGCGAAGAATCCACATCCAAGAGATAGAGCTTTTGCTGAACACATCTATGTCCTCAAGTGAATTTCTCATAACAATTATAACAAATCCCTTTTTCTCTGCGTGCTTGCATCTCTGTTTCAGAAAATTGCTTGATAGAGTTGGTCAAGGAGCTGGCAGGATGGGAGGTCGTTTAGAACCCATATTTCAGAAGGGAACAAAAGTGGGTTTGGAGAACTGTTGGGATGCAATCTTGTCTTCTTCCAACTTAGCCAACCCCGGGACTTCCATCATTGTGTTGGGACAGAACATTTTGACCTCAGAGCGGATTGCATCCTTTAGACCACTGATAAAACAACTCCGGTAGAAGTCATCAAGAAATCCTTCGGTGTGGTTGGTTAGTTTCTCAAATTCGGTTTGATACTCTCTCACAGTGCCAATTTGGCGAAGTTTAGTGAGTGCTCCTGTGAAGTCATCAAAAGAGCTGGGACCAAACCGTTGCAAAAGGAGATGGCAAAAATCTGGCCATTTTGGCTATTCATGAGCCTTGATGTACCAACGGTACCATTGAAGAGCTTCATGTTCCAAATGAAAGGATGCAAGTGGAACTTTGTTAAAATCAAAAGTATTATGCAGACTGAAATAATGTTCTGCACGATAGATCCATCTAGTCAGATCAGTGCCATTGAAGCGAGGAAATCCAAGCTTTGGACCATGGAAATTGTTGGAAGAAGAGAACACATTGTTTGATGAGGACTTGGACTGTCGTTTGTTGTTCATGGCTGAATGCTCAAGATGGAGGCTGAGAAATTTTTCATCCAGATCCTGGAGTTTGGTTTGGATGGCTGCAAGTGCTTCCTCCATGGTTTTTTCTCCTGCGTGGGTGACAACCATAACCAGGAGTTTTTTTTTTGAGTGGGTAGAAAAACAAAAACAAAAACTATTTCAGTAAAGGAAAATCTTGATTTGGGAAAAATTCTGATGGGTAATTTGGGTTCGACTAGGTTTTGGACACTGTCGAATGGACTGGGAAGCAGAAAAGGAGGATTTTAGAAGCGAGGTGAAAGAATGAGAAAATTTGGCAGAGAGGTACAAAGAAGCATAAATAGGAAAGGAACTTTGTGGTAAAATTTGAGGGCGATTGGGTGAAAGTCGAAGAAGTTATGGAAAACCCTAAAAATAGACAAATGTGGGATTTAGGGCTTTGAGAAGTGGAATTTGGGATAGGGTCCTTAGGAATGAAATATGTAGAATGGGATTACAGGGTTGTCAGGGAAGTTTCAAGGGAAACACAGTGAAAACAAGGGAGATATGGTGATCACAAACAAATAGATCTGCAATGGCACGGAAGTGATTGGAAACAAATAGATCTGCAACGGCGTGGAAGCGATCGGAAATAGATGGATCTGCAACGGCACGGAAGTGATCGACAACAGATGGATCTGCAACAGAGCGAAAGTGATCGGCAACAGTTCTGCACAGAGGAAAAATGTGATTCTTCAGTTGAAAATAGATATGGACCCCAGGTATGCTCAGCTTCCTAACGGTGTAGGGGATTCACTCAGCCACCAATGTTGTCTGGCGGATTTCATATAGGGGCAGTACCCCTCACTCCACGGCTCAGGTAAAACTAATAACCACTTTGCCATAAACAACAACTCTTGGTTTACCTCATGGGTGGGAACTAGTCATTCAGGTAGAGGTCGTTGGCCTTTTCACTAACAGGTCCTCTCAATGGGAAACCTACTTTGCGGTTCCTGTGGTACTCCTCACAATGAGTTTTAGGGATTATGCCTAAGGACTTCCCACAGTTAAGTGGATATGTATTATTCCCTGATCCGAACCTGCAACAAATGCAATTTTTTTTTCTTCCAGAAATTTCACCCAACGAGCCCAAGAAAGTGCTCTGATACCAGATGTGATGAACCTGCAACAATTAATTGATATAATGCACAATATATGAGATCACATAATATTTTTATTGATCGTAGGTCACTTCGAGGGGGAAACCTCCTTTGAGAAAGCTCAGTACAAATAACTTCATGGTGCCTTCATTGGCCTCAACACAAACTTATATATTAAGTCTAGGCGCCAATACTATGGGTCAAAACCATGGGCCAGTACAAACTATGGATCAACAAATACTACAGGATGACTTACAAAGCATATGCGTCCAAGAACAATAATACAAACTATGGATCAACAAATAGTACGGGACGACTTACAAAGCATATGCGTCCAACAACAATATACTAACAAAGTAAAGAGAAGGGTTGACATGGGTTCCTAACACATAGCTTGCGCATAGGACACCAATACTCAGTACTCAATTACCAGTATTACAATGAAAACACAATAAATACTACAAGCTCTCCAGAAAGACACACTCTACTCAAAAGAGACATACCCTACCCTCAGATCTAATACATATTTGATACATCAAGACATGGGCGGGGCCCTTTACAAACTGGACACAACTCCTAACTAACTTCTAACTAATTTATGCCTTCTATGTGGTTTTGGTCCAATTGCTAAACTGTCACATGGTCCATCTCCAACACATGACATCCAAGACAGTTCCAAAATACGCTCCAACGGGCCCCCAACACTCACACATTGCTCATCTCGAGAAAATTCAGCTGCTGCATGGATTCCTTTGAGAAGAATTCTTGAGTTCAATAGCATGAGTACTATTGCATAACACTTTTCGAACTAGATGTTTTACTCTCTGAGAACTGTATTATGATCCTTGGCTCAAGTAGAGTTCCAACCATCACTTGACATGGCCAAAATTTTTGTCCCACCTCTTAGTCGCGCTTCAAACTCCTGGATCTTTTCCTTAACATTATCAATGGTCTTTGAGCTCACGACCTTCAGTACTTCCTTCTTTCCAACTCGGTGGTCAGTATTCTTCCAGTTTCTCAAGCTGCTCCTCCCTGAAGAAACTCTTATTGCTTGTTAGGATTCTCTCTATATTGTCACTCCTCTTTTAAACAGGGCCATGAATTTCTACAATAGATATGCTCCAGATCCTGCCTTATTGTGACTCCGCTTCCTATACTGCCTACCTATTTTTTCTTTTCGGCACCCCCGTTTCAACTCCCAACTCTGCATTCTTATACTCTCACTTGCAGTCTTAACTTTTCAAACTTGAAGAAAAAGAAACTTAATTGTTCTGTTCTACCTTCTGTTTCCCCTTGTATATATCAACGTACTCCCCCTTACCTCAAAACGATTTCCTTATTCCGACAATCCATACTATGGGATCAAATGTTGATTCACTGTCCTTCCATAATTTTGGCGGCCAATTTCCCTCATGATGGCCACACGTGAGTTGTAACGCACGTCACTTCATGAATTATTTTGTGCCACCTAAATTGTCTTCGACAGCTTCTAAAGTGTTTCGTTAGCTTCACGACTTGCTCCCTTACCTGAGTTTCATGTTGTATGATGCCTTCTATTATTTGCACCTCGAGCGGCTTTTGCAGTTGCATCTCGGTTTCACTGATTGTTTGCCTGATGACTTCTTGAACTTCAACTAGATTCTGTATGAATTTATACGATTCATCCTGCAGTACCTCTATATTCTACACGATGTTTTGTTGCTTGACCCTCATCTTACTAATATCCTACTGTTGTTTTCTATATTCAACTAGTGATTTTATCTTCTCAGCTGTCGACAAAGTGTTCATTTATTCCTTCATCTTCTATGACTTTTCTTTCACTTATTTTATATTTTTCTCTATTAACTCAGTATCCTCTAGCAGTTGTGTCCAGACCTGCGTGCTTTCTTCCCATAGCTTCATGCATTTCTCCTTCAAGGTCTTAATATTTTCTACAATGACAACCACACTAGCTCTTTGTTCTCTTTCTTGTCTTTGCTTTGGCGATGTGCTTGGAGTTACCTTCGCTTCTAGGTCCACATTATTCGCTTGTAACCCTTTGATTACTTTCCCAATGCAGTTAACTGCTCCTGCATGCTTGATTTGATTTCTTCTTTCTTCTTCACTACTTCTTCCCATGTTTCTTCTGTTGCTTCTCTTACTTGTTCTCCTATTTTGACCAGATCATCTTTTGTCAATGAATGGACCACTGGTTCCCTTATTTCCTTCCTCTTCTTTCTCCGCATGGAAGTTCCTGCCTCTGTCTTCTCCTTCCGATTTTCTCCTACTTTTGGTGGTGTCTCTTACGCTTCGTCGCATGTTCCATCTTCTTGTTTGGGTTGAGTATCTTGCTGGTCATCTTCTCCATTGTCTTGTTCTTCATTTGGTTCTTCTTCCAGATTCTCATTCTGCACTTCATCTTGCTTTTTCTATTCTTCTTCCATTAATAGGACTCTCCACCCATCCTCCCAATCATTTACAGTTAGGATGATATCTTCCTTTGTTAGTATGTATAATGTGGGGAACCACCCCTTTTCTAGATTTCGCCTTGCCTCAATATACATGTGATGTATTCCAGCTCTGAAACATGCAATTGGTCTATACATCTCCACCACTCGTGGCTTAATGCAAGGAATTGTCTTGATAATGTACCAGATAGCATAACTATATATGAAAATGTTACATTGTTGTCAATCTGCCTCCTCGTATTCTTTGTAAGACATACATTGGCATACTTAGTTTCCAAACACAGTTTACGTGCAACATCCAAAAAATATGAATCCTATGGCTCCCTCCATGCAACTAAGGAAATGAATATCAGTAATCACACATAAGGGAAAGCTTTCCCCTTCTCTTGTGCTTCTATACAATCCTACAGAAATTCACTTACTAGAAATGTTTCCCAATTTAATTGTACACCTTCTGCAAAATTCTCTGTCGCTGCTATGATTCCCGATGCGACCTAGTCATTCCAACTCTTCTTAAATAGTTTACAAGCTAACACTTGTGTTGAAAAACTCACTGCATTATCCTTGATACTTGGCACATCTAATCCTCATGGTCCCCTATGCCTACCATACTTCTACTTTCAGCTAGCTCCTTCTCTTGCTTCTTGTTTTTAAAAAGTAGCGTGGGATCCTCAACTGTTTTCGGTAGCCCCGTTATCTCTGATATAGAATTACTATCAATGGACACCACCATGTCCAACCATAGAAAACCCCAATGCACACATCTCAACAATAGTTTTACACAGTTGTTTACTTATGTTTTTCTGCCAAAGTGTGGGATCTCTAGTGAATTCAATTTGCATGCTCGTTGCAATCTGGTCACCCATTGTTGTGGATATAGTGTAATTATTGTTGATCCTGGACTAGATTTCCGCTCCATATAGTTATCATTTATCAGCTATGGGAACTACTCGGAGAGAGTAATGTCATGATCTACATACTTTAACTTCTTTATGGCTCCTAATAAATTTCCCCAAATCGGTATTCGCTCTGGAATATCTGGTGTATCTATGGGTTACCGTTCTTGCTTTTGCAAATTTACCAGTTTAGCATCCATCTTCCTTGGAGGTATATAATCCATTTGATCGCCTATAGGGATTGAGGTTACTTTCCCTATTCTTGAACTTGATGTTGATGTTCTGATGACTAACCTTAATGCTCTAATTTTCGATACCTCCTCCTCTATCACCACGAATACATTCTTTGTCTGCGACTTCCTCTGCACTAGTGTTGTTACTGGTGCTTTTGGTGCCATCTTCCTACTTCTCCCCATATACACCGGTGAATTGGATTGACTCTACTCACTTTACCTCTAATTGTCTTATCTCTAAACGTTCTCAACTTGTGTCAGACACTTTCCATTCTACTCATGCTTTTAAATCCTACTCTCAGTTGTCTTATCGACCTTCATTCTCACTCCTACATTCAATGATACCCTATATTTATGCATCATTGCCTAGATATGGTCTTAAATCATCTCGATATGTGCTCTTATTTCTAATTCCCATTGGTGATTTCCTGCATTTATTATATCACGTCCCCTCACTTCGACCATTACTGTTTTCTTTAATGTTCACACTTGCAAAATGTTCCACCTTTTCCCTTGACTTATTTCCCATGTTATCCATGTTCTTTACATATCCTTCTTGTGTGGTCCCTTGATTCTTCTTTTTTCTAGTATTTCCTTAATCATTGCGCGGAAGGGAGGCTGTCCCTATACAGTTTCAACTGACCCCCATTCGCAATTCTAGTAGTTCCCCATTCAGTTTACCTAGTTGAACGACCCCTGCTTCTATGAAAGAATTTATAACATAAGGACCTACCCAATGCATTCTCAACTTATCTGGATGTTTCATGAACTTGTTGTCATACATTAGAACCAAGTCTCCTTTCTTGAACTGCTTCTACTTAATATTTCTATCGTGCCAATATTTCTCGTGCACTTTCTGGGCCTGCTGATGAAATCCCGCGACATACTAGTCTTCCTCCAGTTCCATTAATTTTTACAGTCTCCTTTCCATTGTGCCACTATATATTAGTTCAGTTATCACAACAATGCGTAAACTTAGGACAAACTCCATTGGCATGACTACTTCATGCCCATACACCAACCTGAATGGTGTCTGTCCTGTCAAATTCTTTGATGTTGTCCAATAATCCCATAGTACTGCAAGGATCCTCAAGTCCCAATCATCCCTATTAACATTGCAAATATTTGTTAGCGCATTCTCTAGGATCTTGTTAAAGGATTTAACCGTACCATTTTCTTATGGATGATAAGGAGTGCTCTTCTGGTAGTAGATATGAAATTATTCGATTAGCGTTGTAATTGTATTATTCAAAAATTGAGCCCCTTGATTGCTCATTAAAATCCTTGGGAACCCAAGCCATGTCACCACATTCTCAAGAAAAACTGTGCAGTTGTCTGTGCGCTACAATCCTTCACTAGTTCTGCTTCAGCTCACCTATTCAAGTAGTTTTCCGCGGTGATGATGTATCTTGCTCCCGATCGCTTTACCGGTGGATTTATCGAACCAAAAAATTCCACTTCCCATTTATCAAATGGTTGTAACATCACTTGGGGCATCAAGGGAATCTCATCCATCCTTTATGGTTTCCCTACCCATTGGCATACATTGCATGTCTAACAATATTCTAGAGTCTTTGTGTATTGTAAGCCACCACAGACCTGCACGCAGAATATTTTTCCTAGTCACCTTTCCCACATAATGGATTCCTACCACTCCTTCATGGGATTCTCTTGGAATCATAAGCCTTTTGTGTTCTAGGAAACATCATCGCAAAATCCCATATGCACCCATCTTATACAAATTCTCCGCAATCAATTGACAGTTTATCGCCTTTACCACTAGTTGCTTTTTCTGTGCGACAATATATCCCTTTGGTGCTACTCCCGTAATTAATAACTATGAAAATTCTAAAAAATATTCATCCACCATATGAACTGCAAACAAGTGTGCGTCTAGAAGACTACCATCTAGGTTCTCCGCATGTTCTCCTGTCTCTATGTGCGATAAGTAGTCCGGTCCTGAATTCAACTTTCCAGGTTTGAAAACTACTTCAAAATCATATTCTTGGAACAATAGTAGTCATATCCATATCTTCCCCCCAACACTGGCTTTTTAACCGGGTATATCAGTGCAGAATGGTTAGTGTACATATTGAATTTTGAGCCTAATAAGTAATGTCTAAACGTTTGCAGCGCATATACCATTGCCAATCCTTCGCGCTTTGTAGTGGTATAGTTCCTTTATACAGTTGAGATCTTCTTGCAAAGGAAATGGGGTGATCCAAATCTCCTTCGCTTGGTTGTGCCAAAGTTTCAACTAGCGCAACTGATGACACATCCACATGTATATGAGACTCTTTTTTCCAATCCGGAAACACCAAGATTGGCACAGTTACCAACTTTTGCTTAAGTGTATCAAAGCTTTGTTGGCATTCCTCGGTCCATTAGATCTTAGCATATTTCTTTAATACTTTCTCAAGTGGGGTTTTGATCTACATATATCCTTTCATAAACATTTTATGATACCCTGTATGTCCTGGCACAACTTGCAACTTTTGCACCGTAAAAGGTGGTGGTAAATCCACAATCACTGCAATCTTCATTGGATCCACAATAGTCCATGCCTGCAAACTACATGGCTCAAAAGAATACCAAATGGAGTGCAAAAAAATGCACTTCTTCAGGTTTTATCTAGAAATGATACTATTTGCACCGATCTAACATCAACCATAGGACTACGATATGATCCTTCAACATACTAAACATTTTCTACTGATATAGGTATACTTCTAGAAATTTGTGGATAAATTCTTTAAATGTTGCAACTGTTAGGATAGTTTAATAATCCATCCTTGTCCTACTTGTATTATTTACTATTTGCTAGCACTTAGTGATGTTATTTCCCCCTAGTGGTGTGTAGATGTCATCTACGACCCATTAGCTACCTAATGCACCCTGCTTGCATGATTTTACGACCCTCATAGGCAGTTCCCTATATTTTAGGAGCCCACTCAGTGACTCAGTTCAATCTAACTGAGTTACACATGAGTTGGTGACTCTAATTGGGAGTTTGAGCTCCGATCACCACTGATTATGGCCTCATGCGCCCTTTTCTAATTGCTTTGCATGAAAAACTCATGGATGCGCCCTCCTTGGTCAGTTAACTAACTGTATCATCATTTCACTAATATTTGGTTGAGTTTAACTGAGTTTGGGAGCTCTGGAGCACTGATAGAGATGATAATTAATATGCTAGACAGACTGAGACTCGAATTCTCGTAGGTGATTCAAATTCTCTCCATTGTAACATCATTGTTCACTATATTGATTATTGCATCATGTGACATTATTATGTCCCTATCTGAGTTCTCATGAATGTCCAATTGTCTACTCTTTTTTACTGCAATTTTCACCGTAACTCAATTTCTCTGCTCATTCTTTCTCTATGAGGTATACTCAACTCCATGATCTATTGTGATTTATAATTTCACATGGTATTAGAGCTCAGTAAGTGTAGGTTGAGAAACTTCTTTCAGTAGTGCACCTAAAGCCTCTGGATCTCCATAGCAAATCCTGGTGCCATTGCATTGAATTCATTGGATAAATCCTTTGAGGTCTAGCCAGGTGTGAAGGATCTAGATAAAAGTGCCTATTTTCCTAAAGCAGTGCTCAGTAGTAGTCTATCTCCAAAATTGAGAGTTTTTTGCAGGTTATTGAATTTTCTTTTTGTGCAGCAGCACCACATTGTATTCGCTCCAGCAGTTCTAATGGAGAATTTGAATGCTCCTCTCTCTCCCAGGATCCTGACACCCTTCAATTACCTTGATTGGAGGGTTGATATTCAGATGGTCTTGCACAACAAGTCACTATACAAGGTAACAATGGGAAAGGAGGTTGAACCTCAAGTAGCTTTTGAGAAGGCCAAGTATTTGAATATATTGGATGAAGAATTTGGTTTCATGTGTATTCATATTTCCAGAGGTCTACTCTTCCACCTCGATGGATTGAATACTCCAAGAGAGGTTTCGTTGAATTTGGAGACCCTCTTCAGCAAACAAGATCAGTTAAGGGGCCATATTTTGGATAATGAGTTGATTTCTCTTCAACCCAGTAGTTTCGAGACCATCCAACGATTCTTTTCCAAATTCAAATATTTGGTCATGCAATGCAAGCAGTGTGGCATTGAGAAGAAGGATGCGCAGTTAGTGCTATCCATTCTGAACAAGATAGGTCTAGAGTTCTCCATCTTTGTTTCTACCTTCCATTCAGGTAGATTGTCAATCCTTGGTTGGAAAATGACATCTCTAGATGCATTCACCGAATATATCATCCAAGAACAAGACAAATTGATTCATATGGGCGCTTTGCAAGACTCCAAAAATCATGCTCTTATGGCTGGGGAGTCAAAAAGTGTGAATTCAAAAGGGAAGAACAAGGGAAAAGAGAAGAAGTAATTTTAGACCAAGCAGAATCCAAATTCTAATCCATCGGAAGGATCCTCTAGCTCCAAGAAGGATAAGCAAAATGGATTTGATAAATCCAAGTGTTCCTATTGCAAGATAGGAAACCATCCCGAAATTTTATGCATGAAGAAGAAGATAGATCAGATGACCAAAATTCTTAAACAACACAACATTTCCCTCGTAGAAGGCACAAGAGAGACTGATTTTGGAAGTGATTCCAATGGTCATGAGAGATGCCATGCATTGAAGGCTGTATTTTCACAATCACAATCATTCCTCATAGATTCAAGAGCCTCCAACCACATGGTTTCCTCAAAATAATCATTTTCTTCTCTAGATCTAAATGATGGTTTGATTATTCACATGGGAGATAATTGTCAGAGCTCCGCTGAAGGGAAGGACACAATACATATGGAGCATGGAAATTTCAAACATGTCCTATTTGTGCCTTCTTTGTCAACAAATTTATTGTCAGTTTATCAGATGACTCATAGAGGTTCATCGAAGAAAGTTGTCATTGGTTTTGACACAATTGATATTGCAGAGATCTCTTTTGGGAATATTATAACGAAAGGGTTTGCAAACCATGCCTCAAAGGCATATGAATTCTCTCATTTTTTCCATACTCTCTGCCTTCTCCATTGGAATTTCATGAAGATCATACTGATATCTCTTCTAATGAAGATGAGGATCAAGATATTGATGTTGAGAATAAAGTTCAAGCAAAACCAGATCTAGATCCAACACGCACTCCCAATCCATGGCCAAGGACAATATGGGCTCACAAAGTCCTTGTAGCTACTGGGAACATTGTTGGGGATCCATCTGACCATAGAACCACCAGATCTCAGTATCATGCAATCCTTGCACTATGTCATCTAGATCCAATTCTCTCATCGAGGTGCTACATGATGGTGGGGTCTGATCCACAATCCCTTCAAGAGACTTTCCATGGGGGATCTACAACCAAGTAAAAATCTCGGTTGGTTGACAAATGATACTCAAAGGTTCATGAGTTAGACTACTATGAGACATCCACTCTTGTAGAAAAGATGGTTTATGAAAGACTTGTTTTGGAAAATATAGCTTCGACATGGTGGGAGGTACATCAGAGGAGCATATCTAGATCCAGATCCAGATATAGCACCTGCATTACTATCCTACATAGGAGCAGATTGCCAATATTTTTACAAAGTCTTTCACTCACAAAGTTTTTTCACATGTGAAGGTTGTTTGATTTTCCTGCTGTTCATTTTCAAGGGGGGGGTATTTTTCCCATGAGGTTTTTCCCCATTTCCTTAGTTTCATGAACAATTCTTTTATCATTTATTTGATTGTAAGGGTTACCTTTGGTATTAGTAACTAGGGCCCAGGATGCACAAGTTTGGATTAAGGGGGGGTGTTAGGATATTTTAATACTCCATCCTTGTCCTACTTGCATTATTTACCATTAGCTAGCACTTAGTGATGTTAATCCCCCCTAGTGGTGTGCAGATGTCATCTAGGACCCATTATCCACCTAATATGCCCTGCATGCATGATTTTAGGACCCTCATAGGCAGTTCCCTATATTTTAGGATCCCACTCAGTGACTTAGTTTAGTTGAACTGATTCACACATGAGTTGGTGACTCCAACTGGGAGTTTGAGCTCCGATCACCATTTGACTGTGGCCTCATGCACCTTTTTCTGATTGATTTGCATGAAAACTCGTGGATGCACCCTCCTTGGTCAGTTAACTGACTGTATCATCAATTCACTGAGATTTGGTTGAGTTTAACTGATTTTGGGAGCTCCGGAGCACTGATAGAGGTGACAATTACTATGCTAGACAGAATGAGACTTGAATTCTCTCCATTGTAACATCATTGTTCACTATACTGATTATTGCATCACGTGACATTATTTTGTTCCTATCTGAGTTCTCATGCATGTTCAATTGTCTACTCTTTTTTATTGCAATTTTCACTGTAACTCAATTTCTCTGTGAGGCATACTCAGTGCCATCATCTGCTGTGATTTAGAATTTCACAACAACAACCACCCTGGATAATACGGTTGGTGCATTCTTCAACCCAATTGGCATAATTGTATAGTCGTAACACCCCCATCATGTCGCAAAAGTCATCTTATGCCTATCTTCCCTTGCAATCTTTATCTGATGGTAGCCAAAAAACCCACCTGGAAAGGAATAAGCTTCTTGTCCACCGAAATTATCTAATACCTCATTTGTAAATGGTGTAATAAATGGATCGTGTAGACATGTATCATTCAATTTGCATAAATCCACATAGATTCTTATCTCGCCTGTCTTCTTATCCTGCACTAGCATTGGACTAATCCACTTTGATTGTGCTACTGGTTCAATGATCCCCACATCAAGCATTCTGTCAATTTCAGCTTTAACCTTCTCCTTATATCTTGGATTCAACCGATATGGTCATTGTCTTATTGATTGAGCATCTAGTTTCAGAGTGGTCTTCATTTCTCCCAATACCCTTCATTTCTAAAAACTTGGTAGGAAAAAGATTTTGATATTCATGCAACAAGTGTGCAATATTCTCAATTGTGTCCTTATTCCAATAGTCCGCTATATTTCCAAATTTCGGATTATACTTGGTGCCAATATTCACCTTGGGGGTCTTCAATGGCTACCTGTAACTATAAGATCCCAAATTAGGTCCTCCTATTGGGCGCTCTACCTTGGTTTCTGGTATTTGTATGTTTCTCATATTATCCTCCTCATGTTCTTCTTCATTAACATTGTAACATTCCAAAACTTCATGCATTGTAGGCGAGGGTTGGGACGTGATGCATAGGGGTCTTGACCCCTTCCTCTCTTTTGGTGCAAAAATATTTTCTTTAATAGTCTACAAGGTTGTATCTACTATTGGTAATTCATATTCAAACTAAAATTTATTTTAAAATTTCTAATCATCTCATCCCAAACTGTTGTACCTCTACGCATTTATTGCTTAATGTATCAATTCTTCGGGACTATATCTAATGTGTGCATGAACCAGTGTGTCCACTCCTCGTTGGGTACTACACTCCATGTCGTAATGCATTGTGTAACATGGTCTAATGAGTAGCTTAGCCTTGCATATTTCTACGTGGTATCTTCGGAACCAAATATTAACTACAATGTCCTCTTACATTACTTCCTTTATGAGTAAGCCACCAGTGGGTGGGTTTCACTTTTAGTACGACATCTAATGCTAATAACCTCTATTGTTCTGGTATTCGCACTTCAAAATTCGTTATTAAAAAAGTGACATTTGTTAAACCATAATACTTTAGAGGGTCACATACCTCAGTTCCGATCCACCTTAGTGAAGTTGTAATCCACATGCACTTTCACATATGTACCTCTTGCATTCTGCAACGGAGCGGAAGGGATAAAAAACAAATAGATTTGCAATGGTGCAGAAGTGATTGGAAAAAGATGGATCTCCAACGACGCAGAAGTGATTGGCAACAGATGGATCTGCAATGGAGCGGAAGTGATCGGCAACAGTTCTGGATAGAGGAAATCTGCGATTATTCAGCTGAAAATAGATATGGACCCTAAGAATGATCGGCTTCCTAACGGTTTAGGGGATTCGCTCGGCCACCAATGTTGTCTGACGACTTGCGTATTGGGGCAGTACCCCTCACTCCACGGCTCAGGTAAAACTGATAACCACTTTTCCACAAACGACAGCTCTTGGTTTACCTCACGGGTGGGAACTAGTCAATCAGGTAGGGGTTGTTTCTCTTTTCACTGGCAGGTCCTTTCAATGGGCCAGCTACTTCGGGGTTCCTGTGGTACTCCTCACAATGATTTTTAGGGCTTATTCCCAAGTACTTCCCACAGTTAAGCAGATAGGGATTATTCCTAGATCCGAACCTGCAACAGATGCGAAAACAAAATTTGGCAGAAATTTCACCCAACGAGCCCAAAAATTTGCTCTGATACTATATGTGATGAACCTGCAATAATTAATTGATATAATGCACAATATATGAGATTACAAAATATTTTTATTGATCGCAGTCCACTTCGAGGGGGCAACCTCCTTTGAGCAAGCTCAATACAAATAAATTCATGGTGCCTTCATTGGCCTCAACACAAACTTATATACTAAGTCTAGGTGCCAATACTATGGGTCAAAACCATGGGCCAGTACAAACTGTTAACACCCAAAAAGTTCTCACTACCTCATCTCCCTCATTACATGACTCATTTGTCCATATTTCCTTCCATATTTGCCTCCAAAACCTTAAAAACCCATTAAAAAGCCTCCAAAAGGCCAAAAAAAACCCATTTAAAGGCCTCCAAAAGGCCAAAAAAACCATTAAAAAGACTCCAAAAGGCCCAAAACCCCCTTTTTTCCCCCAAAATAATGTAAATTCCTCCAAAAATAGCAAAAAACCTCTAAAAAGGGAATAAAAAATACAAAAAAGAGGAAAAAGAGGAAAAAAAGGAAGCAAAAACCCTATATAGCTGACCTAAACCATATGGTGCCCAAAACCATGGGTCAGCACTCCACCACTAAAAACCTATAAATAGGTGATGGAGGCTCCCCATTTTTCATCCACAATCATCCCTATCCTTACACTGCTAAAAATTCCCTTGAAACCCTAGCTCTCCACTTGGAGCTAATTCTTGAGAACCCTTTTGGCCCCATTTCCAAAACACCTTTGGAAGAAGGAGAAGGAACAACACTAGAACTTGGAAGCAACCCTCTTGGATTGCTGCAAAGGCTCCACCAACCTCTACATCTGAGGTAATTTTTAATACAAAAAGAGATATCTTCACCATATTTTCATGTTTTTCTATTTATGTTAATGCTCACGCTAGGTTAAATTTCATATTGTTTTACTGCTTTTATTTACTGTTTATTGAACTACTACTAAGGAGGCCCTTCTCCTTAGTAGGTTCTCATTGGCACAAACTAGGGTGAAAACCCTAGCTACACAAACTATGGATCAACAAATACTATGGGACGACTTACAAAGCATATGCATCCAACAACAATAATACAAACTATGGATCAACAAATAAACTTGCAAAGCATATGCGTCCAACAACAATATACTAACAAAGTAAAGAGAAGGGTTGACATGGGTTCCTAACACATATCTTGCACAGAGGGCACCAATACTCAGTATTCAACTACCATCTTTACAATGAAAACACAATAAATACTACAAGATCTCCAGAAACAGACACTCTACTCAAAATAGACATACCCTACCCTCACATCTAATACATATTTGATACATCAAGACATGGGCAGGGCCCTTTACAAACTGGACACAAATCCTAACTAACTTCTAACTAATTTATGCCTTTTGTGTGGTTTTGGTCCAATTGCTAAACTGTCACATGGTCCATCTCCAACACATGACTTCCCAGACAGTTCCAAAATCCGCTCCAACGGGCCCCCAATACTCACCCATTTCTCATCTTGAGAAAATTCAGCTGCTGCGTGGATTCCTTTGAGAAGAATTCTCTGGTTTAGTAGCATGAGTACTATTGCATAACACTTTTCGAACCAGATGTTTTAATCTCTGAGAACTGTATTATGATCCTTAGCTCAAGCAGAGTTCCAACCAACACTTGACATGGCCAAAATTTTCGTCCCACCTCTTAGTCGCGCTTCAAAATCCTAGATCTTGCCCTTGACATTATCAATGGTGTCCGAGCTCGCGACCTTCAGTACTTCCTTCCTGCCAACTCGGTGGTTAGTATTCTTCCGGTTACTCTAGCTACTCCTCCCTGAAGCAACTCTTATTGCTTGTTAGGATTCTCTCTATAATGTCACTCCTTTTTTAAATAGGGCCATGAATTTATACAATAGATATGCTCCAGATGCTTCCTTATTGCGACTCCGCTTCCTATAATGCCTACCTATTTTTGCTTCTCGACACCCCTGTTTCAACTCCCGACTCTGCATTCTTATACTCTCACTTGCAGTCTTAACTTTTCAAAATTTAACGAAAAGAAATTTAATTGTTTTGTTCTACCTTTTGTTTCCACTTGTATAGGCAATATCAACGTACTCCCCCTTACCTCAAAATGATTTCCTTATTCCATAAATCCATACTCTAGGATCAAATGTTGATTCACTGTCCTTCCAAAATTTTGGTGGCCAATTTCCCTCATGATGGCCACACATGCTTTCTAACGCACGTCACTTCATGACTTCTTTTGCGCCACCTCCATTGTCTTCATCAGCTTCTAAAGTGTTTCATTGGTCTTTACGACTTGCTCCTTTGCCTAAGTTTCATGTTGTATGATGCCTTCTATTATTTGCGCCTCGAGCGGCTTTTGCAGTTGCATCTTGGTTTCATTGATTGTCTGCTTCATGACTTCTTGAACTTCAACGAGATTTTGTATGAATTTATATGCTTCATCCAGCAGTACCTCTATCTTCTACGCGATGTTTTGTTGCTCGATCCTCAGCTTACTAATATCCTACTATGTTTTCTATATTCAAATAGTGATTTTACCTTCTCAGTTGTCGGCAAAGTGTTCATTTATTCCTTCATATTCTATGACTTTTCTTTCACTTATTTTATATTTTTCTCTATTGTTTGTAACTCAGTATCCTCCAACAGTTGTGTCCATACCTGCATGCTTTCTTCACATAGCTTCATGCATTTCTCCTTCAAGGTCTTAATATGTTCTACAATGACAGCCACACTTTCTCGAGTGGGGTTGTGATCTACACATATACTTTCATAAACATTCTATAATACCCTGTATGTCCTGGCACAACTTGCAACTTTCACATTGTAATAGGTGGCGGTAAATCCACAATCACTGCAATCTTCACTGGATTCACCAATAGTCCATGCATGCACACTACATGGCACAAAAGAATACCAAATGGAGAGCAAAAAAATGCACTTCTTCAGGTTTTATCGAGATATGATATTGTCTGCATCGATCTAACATCAACCATAGGACTACGATATGATCCTTCAACATACTAAACATTGTCTAGTCATATAGGTATACTTCTAGAAATTTGTGGATAAACTCTTTAAATGTTGCAACTGTTAGGATAGTTTAATAACACATCCTTTTCCTACTTGTATTATTTACAATTTGCTAGCACTTAGTGATGTTATTTCCCCCTAGTGGTGTGTAGATGTCATCTAGGACCCATTATCCACCTAATGCACCCTGCTTGCATGATTTTAGGACCCTCGGAGGTAGTTCCCTATATTTTAGGAGCCCACTCAGTGACTCAGTTCAGTCTAACTGAGTTACACATGAGTTGGTGACTCTAATTGGGAGTTTGAGCTCCGATCACCACTAATTGTGGCCTCATGCGCCCTTTTCTAATTGATTTGCATGACAAACTCATGGATGCGCCCTCCTTGGTCAGTTAACTAACTATATCATCATTTCACTGAGATTTGGTTGAGTTTAACTCAGTTTTGGAGCTCTGGAGCACTGATAGAGGTGATAATTAATATGCTAGACATACCGAGACTTGAATTCTCATAGGTGATTTGAATCCTCTCCATTGTAACATCATTGTTCTCTATATTGATTATTGCTTCATGTGACTTTATTATGTCCCTATCTGTGTTCTCATGAATGTTCAATTGTTTGCTCTTTTTTACTGCAATTTTCACCATAACTCAATTTCTCTACTCATTCTTTCTCTGTGAGGTATACTCAGCTCCATGATTTGTTGTGATTTAGAATTTCACATGGTATTAGAGCTCATTAAGTGTAGGTTGATCAGTCGCTTTCAGTAGTGCACCTAAAGCCTTTGGATCTCCACAGCAAATCTTGGTGCCATTGCATTGAATTCATTGGAGAAATCCTTTGAGGTCTAGCCAGGTGTGAAGGATGTGGATAAAAGTGTCTATTTTCCTAAAGCAATGCTCAGTAGTAGTCTATCTCCAAAATTGAGAGTTTTTTGTAGGTTATTGAATTTTTTTGAGTGCAGCAGTACCACATTGTATTCGCTCCAGCAGTTTTAATGGAGAATTTGAATGCTCCTCTCTCTCTCGAGGTCCCGACACCCTTCAATTACCTTGATTGGAGGTCTGATATGCATATGGTATTGCGCAACAAGTCACTATACAGGGTAACAATGGGAAAGGAGGTTGAACCTCAAGTAGCTTTTGAGAAGGCCAAGTATCTGAATAGATTGGATGAAGCATTTAGTTTCATGTGTATTCATATTTCCATAGATCTACTCTTCCACCTCGATGGATTGAATACTCCAAGAGAGGTTTCGTTGAATTTGGAGACCCTCTTCGGAAAACAAGATGAGTTAAGGGGCCATATTTTGGAGAATGAGTTGATTGCTCTTCAACCTAGTAGTTTCGAGACCATCCAACAATTCTTTTCCAAATTAAAATATTTGTTCATGCAATGCAAGTAGTGTGGCATTGAGAAGAAGGATGAGAAGTTAGTGCTATCCATTCTAAACAAGCTAGGTCTTGAGTTATCCATCTTTGTTTCTACCTTCCATTCAGGTAGATTGTCAATCCTTGGTTGGAAAATGACATCTCTAGATGCATTCACCGAATATCTCATCCAAGACCAAGACAGATTGATTCATATAGGCGCTTTGCAAGACTCTAAAAATCATGCTCTTATGGCTAGGGAGTAAAAAAGTGTGAATGCCAAAGAGAAGAACAAGGGAAAAGAGAAGAAGCAATTTTAGACCAAGCATAATCCAAAGTCTAGTCCATCAGAAGGAGCCTCTAGCTCCAAGAAGGATAAGCAAAATGGATTTGAGAAATCCAAGTGTTCCTATTTCAAGAAAGGAAACCATCAAGAAAGTTCATGCATGAAGAAGAACATAGATCAAATGACCAAACTTCTTGAACAACACAACATTTCCCTCCTAGAAGGTGCAAGAGAGACTGATTCTGGAAGTGATTCCGATGGTCATGAGAGATGCCATGCACTGAAGGATGGATTTTCACAATCACAATCATTCCTCATGTTGGGTATGTTATATCTCTTCACAGGGTTGCTGTGTGTACAACACGATCCCTTTCCCAATAGTGATTCGCCTGCGCGGGGCGCGTCCGGAGGGGGGGGTAGCCCGACAGGGCCCACCCCCTTTGTTATGGACCATTAGGTTCCGAAACGACAGGGAGGGGGCTGTTAGGCCCCCGGAGTCCGCGCGGAGCGCAAATTTTTTTTTTGGGTTGCTTTTTGCTTTTTCACGATTTCGACCCATTGTACTCTATCTAATCCCGGTAAAAGGGATTTGGGTTGTAACCTAATTTCGGGTAAACGAATTAGGGTTTTAGATGCTGCAGAATACCATATATTGTAATGAAAAGGAGCTGTGCGGATCTAAGTTTTTTTGCTGGTTTTTCTCGGTTAAGGGTTTCCAGGTGAAAATCTCTGTGTAATGTGTGTGCCATTGTGTATTTTCTATTAAATGCTTAAGAATCAATATAAGTTTGTATTTCACTGTTAAGGTTTAAAACTTACACCTCATAGATTTAGGAGCCTCCAACCACATGGTTTCCCTCAAAAGAATCATTTTCTTCTCTGATATCAATGATGGTTCGATTATTCACATGGGAGATAACTCTCAGAGCTCTGCTGAAGGGAAGGACACAATACATATGGAGCATGGAAATTTCAAACATGTCCTATTTGTGCCTTCTTTGTCAACAAATTTATTGTTAGTTTATCAGGTGATTCACAGAGGTTCATCGAAGAAAGTTGTCTTTGGTTATGACATAGTTGATATTGCAGAGATCTCTTTTGGGAATATATAACGAAAGGGTTTGCAAACCATGCCTCAAAGGCATATGAATTCTCTCATTTTTTTCCATACTCTCTGCCTTCTCCATTGGAATCTCATGAAGATCAGAATGTATCTCTTCTAATGAAGATGAGGATCAAGATATTGATGTTGAGAATAAAGTTCATGTAGATCCAGATCTAGATCCAACACCCACTCCCAATCCATGGCCAAGGCCAATATGGGCTCACAAAGTCCTTGTAGCTATTGGGAACATTGTTGGGGATTCATCTGACCATAGAACCACCAGATATCAGTATCATGCAAACCTTGCACGACGTCATCCAGATCCACTTCTCTCATAGCGGTGCTACATGATATTGGGGTCTGATCCACAATCCCTTGAAGAGACTTGCCATGGGGGATCTACAACCAAGTACAAATCTCGGTTGGTTGACAAATGATACTCAAAGGTTCATGATTTAGACTACTATTAGACATCCTCTCCTGTAGCAAAGATGGTTTCTAAAAGACTTGTTTTGGAAAATATAGATTCAACATAGTGGGAGGTACATCAGAGGAGCATATCTAGATCCAGATCCAGATCTAGCACCTGCATTACTATCCTACATAGGAGCATATTGCCAATATTTTTAGAGTCTTTCACTCACAAATTTTTTGCACATGTGAAGGCTGTTTGAGTTTCCTGTTGTTCATTTTCGAGGGGGGGTATTTTTCCCATGAGGTTTTTCCCCATTTCCTTAGTTTCATGAACAATTCTTTTCTCAGTTATTTGATTGTATGGGTGACCTTTGGTATTAGTAACTAGGGCCCATGACGCACAAGTTTGGATTAAGGGGGGGGTGTTATGATATTTTAATACTCCATCCTTGTCCTACTTGCATTATTTACCATTTGCTAGCACTTAGTGATTTTATTTCCCCCCTAGTGGTGTGTAGGTGTCATCTAGGACCCATTAGCCACCTAATGCACCCTGCTTGCATGATTTTAGGACCCTTAGAGGCAGTTCCCTATATTTTAGGATCCCACTCAGTGACTTAGTTCAGTCTAACTGAGTTACACATGAGTTGGTGACTCTAATTGGGAGTTGAGCTCCGATCACCACTGATTGTGGCCTCATGTGCCCTTATTTGATTGATTTCCATTATGAACTCATGGATCCACCCTCCTTGGTCAATTAATTAACTAAATGGATCATCAGCTCGCTGATATTTGGTTGAGTTTATCTGAGTTTGGGAGCTCTGGAGCGTTGATAGAGGTAATAATTACTATGCTAGACAGACTGAGACTCAAATTCTCCTAGGTGATTCGAATTCTCTCCATTGTAACATCATTGTTCACTATATTTATTATTGCATCATGTGACATTATTATGTCCCTATTTGAGTTCTCATGAATGTTCAATTGTCTGCTCTTTTTTATTGCAATTTTCACTGTAACTCAATTTCTCTACTCATTATTTCTCTATGATGTATACTCAACTCCATGATCTGTTGTGATTTATAATTTCACATGGTATTAGATCTCAGTAAGTGTAGGTTGAACAACTGCTTTCAATAGTGCACCAGAAGCCTCTGGATTTCCATAGCAAATCATGGTTCCACTGCATTGAATTCATTGGAGAAATCCTTTGAGGTCTAGCCAGGTGTGAAGGATCTGGATAAAAGTTCATATTGTCCTAAAGCAGTACTCAGTAGTAGTCTATCTCCAAAATTGATAAGTTTTTGCAGGTTATTGAATTTTTTTTAGTGCAACAGTACCACATTGTATTTGCTCCAGCAGTTCTAATGGAGAATTTGAATGCTCCTCTCTCTCCCAGGATCCTGGCACCCTTCAATTACCTTGATTTGAGGGATGATATGCAGATGGTCTTGTGCAACAAGTCATTGTACAGGGTAACAATGGGAAAGGAGGTTGAACCTCAAGTAGTTGTTGAGAAGGCCAAGTATCTGAATAGATTGGATGAAGCATTTGGTTTCATGTGTATTCATATTTCCATAGATCTACTCTTCCACCTCGATGGATTGAATACTCCATGAGAGGTTTCGTTGAAGTTGGAGACCCTCTTAGGAAAACAAGATGAGTTAAGGGGCCATATTTTGGAGAATGATTTGATTTCTCTTCAACCCAGTAGTTTCGAGACCATCCAACAATTCTTTTCCAAATTCAAATATTTGATCATGCAATGCAAGCAGTGTGTCATTGAGAAGAAGGATGAGCAGTTGGTGCTATCCATTTTGAGAAAGCTAGTCCTGAGTTCTCCATATTTGTTTCTACCTTCCATTTAGAGGGATTGTCAATCCTTGGTTGGAAAATGATATCTCTAGATGCATTCACCGAATCTCTCATCCAAGAACAAGACAAATTGATTCAGATGGGAGCTTTGCAAACCTACAAAAATCATCCTCTTATGGCTGGGGAGTCAAAAATTGAGAATGCCAAAGGGAAGAACAAGGGAAAAGAGAAGAAGCAATTTTAGACCAAGCAGAATCCAAATTATAATCCATCGGAAGGAGCTTCCAGATCCAAGAAGGATAAGCAAAAGGGATTTGAGAAATCCAAGTGTTCCTATTGCAAGAAAGGAAACCATCCAGAGAGTTCATGCATGGAGAAGAAGATAGATCAGATGACCAAACTTCTTGAATAACACAACATTTATCTCCCAGAACGTGCAAGAGAGACTGATTCTGGAAGTGAGTCCGATGGTCATGAGAGATGTCATGCACTGAAGGCTGGATTTCCATAATCACAATCATTCCTCATAGATTCAGGAGCCTCCAACCACATGGTTTCCTCCAAAGAATCATTTTCTTCTTTAGATCTCAATGATGGTTCGATTATTCACATGGGAGATCACTCTCAGATGTCTGCTGAAGGGAAGGACATAGTACATCTGGAGCATGGAAAGTTCAAACATGTTCTATTTGTGCCTTCTTTGTCAGCAAATTTGTTGTTTTTTTATCAGATGACTCACACAAGTTCATCGAAGAAAGTTGTCTTTGGTCATGACACAGTTGATATTGCAGAGATCTCTTTTGGGAAGATTATAGCAAAAGGGTTTGCAAACCATGCCTCAAAGGCATATGAATTCTCTCATTTCTTTCCATACTCTTTGCCTACTCCATTGCCATCTGATGAAGATCAGACTGATATCTCTTCTAATTAAGATGAGGATCAATATATTGATGCTGAGAATAAAGTTCAAGTAGATCCAGATCCAGATCGAACACCCACTTCCAATCCATGGCCAAGGCCAATATGGGCTCAAAAAGTCCTTGTAGCTATTGGGAACATTGTTGGAGATCCATCTGACCATAGAACCACCAGATCTCAGTATCATGCAAACCTTGCACTATGTCATGCAGATCCATTTCTCTCATAGAGGTGCTACATGATGGTGGGGTCTGATCCATAATCCCTTCAAGAGACTTTCCATGGGGGATCTACAACCAAGTACAAATCTCAGTTGGTTGACAAATGATACTCAAAGTTTCATGATTTATACTACTATGAGCCATTCTCTCCTGTAGGAAATATGGTTTCTGAAAAACTTGTTTTGGAAAATAGAGCTTCGACATAATGGGAGGTACATCAGAGGAGCAGATCTAGATCCAGATCCATATCTAGCACCTACATTACTATCCTACATAGGAGCAAATTTCCAATATTTTTACAAAGTCTTTCACTCACAAAGTTTTTGCACATGTGAAGGTTGTTTGAGTTTCCTCCTGTTCATTTTTTAGGGGGGGGTATTTTTCCCATGAGTTTTTCCCCCGTTTCCTTAGTTTCATGAACATCTATTTTATCATTTATTTGATTGTATGGGTGACGTTTGGTCTTAGTAACTAGGGCCCATGATGCACAAGTTTGGATTAAGGGGGGGTGTTAGGATATTTTAATACTCCATCCTTGTCCTACTTGCATTATTTACCATTAGCTAGCACTTAATGATGGTGTAACAACCCTCATTTATGCATATTTGTGGAATATTTAAAATGAAATATAAAATAATAATAAAAGGGGGTAAATAATAAAAAGGAATATGAAAGAAAAGTAAAGGAAAACAAATTGCATTAAGAGAAATTAAGAAAAGGGGAAGAAAGGGGAGATAAAAGGAGGAGGAGAAAAAGAGAGGGGGATCTTTTTGGTCTTTTGGAATTTTGGAAGAGGAGATTTGGAGGAGCCAAGGAAAAATAAAGAGGCTGACAGAAAGAGGAAATCAAGTGAGCTCTGGCATAGAGTTAATTCTTGGGGGCTCAGGGGCCTCAGCCATTTGCCGGGGGTTGGTTGGGTGGAGAGTCATCCCCCCACCTTCACTTGCGGCATTGGGGCTGTCAAGGTACCAGGTCATCTAGTCAGGTAAGGCTCTTTAACTTTTCATAGAATATTATTTACTGTTGATGCATCCACTATTTGTATTCAAACCCCCTTTGGATGCTGGTTCTTATTGTTTACTAGTTTTTATTATTGACATGCTACTAGATCCACGGATTGTGTTTAGATCTCTTTTGCATGGTGGTCCTTTGTTGTTTACTGGTTTTTATTATTATTTTGAAGATACTACATTTGGTATCAGAGCTCGATTCAACTCGAGGACGTGTGTGCCCACTTCTATGGTTAGTGTTGTGTATTTTTCATATATGTTTTCTAAATTTCTTAAAATTATGTTGGATAAGTAGAGGTTGTTCTTGAAGATATGCATATAGGTGTTTCTTGAAGATCCATATATGTGTTTCTTGAAGATATGTGTTTTCTAAATTCTACATATATGTGTTTCTTGAATATCTGCAACTTAAATCTGCAATTTATAGCCATGCTTTCCATGCAGATTGCATTGATACATGGTTGTTGTCGCATTCCACTTGCCCACTTTGGAAGCGATCTCAATGCATCTTCACTCTCAAACTCGCAGAATCAAATTGCACAATCAGATGCTTCCTTTAATCCCTGCACTGCCTTGTACAAAAAAAGGGAGGCAATGTATCAATGAAATCCTGCTCAACCCCGGAATCAAGAAGATGAAATAACTGGTGTTACTACCCTTGCATGGCTGTCGCATTGTCTGGATCATGACCTGGGTCTCTCTGAGGTGTTCTTGCCATAAATCTGATGAGGAGATGGAGACATCCTGATAGAAAAAAAAATGACTGCCAAGATTATTATTATTATCACAACGCTCGGACATTGCCACCAGTTCATTTTCTAACTCGTCTTAACTTGTCTTGTTCATTTTCAGTTTTATAATTGTGTTAAAAAAAATTGCTCGGAATGAATTTTGAATCAAACACTCACATTAAGCATGCAAGATGAGTTTTATCGCAGTATCTCAAATTTCGTATTCTCATAATATCTTGCCGAGGCAGATTGATTAGCCCAAAATTTGTACAGTACTCCCTCTGAACTCCGTCGAATCAACAGATTTAGAACGTTTAATGTACCTAGGGATCTGATCCACCTAAAAATGATATTTCAAACCATTATGCGAAAAACATTTTTCAATCTGAGAGTTCCAGCAGACAAAGGCACCCTTTCTGTGATCATCTCAAACCATACTGAAGAAGCAACTGCACTGCCGCATGCCGAATGATAAATCCTTTGGTAGGAAAATAAAGTTGTTCAAATACAGGATCTATCTTCACCCACATGCACAGAAACAAAAATAAATAACAACGATTTGGAGTTATGTCAAACCTTCAACATTTTTCCTTAAGTTTTACCTCCAGGCATTCTGGAAGTGTCCAATCATTATGTCAAATGATCATCCATAGATCGGGTTATCCCCTTTTCTTTATCAATGCATCAGATTGCCCTGAGATACTGTAATTTTTTTTTTTTTCGGTATACCCTTTTAGAATTCTGTTGCACAGCGCCTTAAAACAACATACAGAATTGTGAATATAAATCTTAGTTATTGAAGTTTGTCTTAAAATCATCTACCATCAATCAACTTATGATAATGTTGTTATTGTTACTCACAACCAGACAGGCCGAGAGATGTTAGGGCTCTCTGGTTATCTGTCTCCTCCTATGCTGGAATACGACAAGACATTGTTGGCAATGGATGTTGTTTGGAAAACAACATCGAGCATAAGGCATCACTATTCTGCTGGAGATCGTATGTCACTACAAATCTGGAGATGCCACAGCTTTGATATAACCAAGGGAAAGAACCTTTTCTATTACTCATAATCATTGCATGAATATTGAATACATCCTTGGTATTCTTCTTCTCAGGCTTGTATAACGTCTGCAAGTATAGGCCGTGAAACGGTCTTTATATCTATGCGAAGCAATCTTCCAGGCAATCAACCACAATAAGACCTCAAGAGGGCTTCTATACTACTATTTTTACTGCGCCCTTCCACCCACTCAGAAATACTCCATTTCTTCCACATCTACAGTTTCTGAGAGTGTGTGCAATTAACTTCTTTTGATTTGTAGAGTGAAGTGTAGCAGACTTGGCATCACATAACTAAATGCATACGCGTGCGATAAAAACAATAAGTGCACGAATTATTCGATATCATGAATGATCGATTTCATTATGAGGGACCTGCATTGCTCATATTTATCTTCCTCATGAAATTTTCTGACATTTAATTTTCATATATCTGTCATCTATCATTTTTTTTATTTCTCCAACTCCAGATATGCCATCAAAACGTAACATAGTGGCGCAGCAAAAGTTTTCAGTAGTTGTAATATAACGCTTTAGTTGTAGTATAACGCTTCATGCTCCATCTAAATATCCATATTGAGTTGGCACGAGTAACGCTAAGAAGAAGGTGGATTAGCTGGTCGGTATGTGGGTGGTGGAATCGCATAGTTGACGCGAATATTTCGCTCGGTAGATGGCGTCGTTCTCACATCCGAGTAAGATCCAGACAAAATACTCACCAAAACCAGAAGCAAAACTGTTAAAATTGTTACAACTAATTAATAATAACAATAACTAAAAATGGTTTTTCTAACCGTTAGTTAGTTGGCAGTTCTTCTAACCGGTGGTAGTTCTTCATATATGTAACTCCTTCAGGTATATATTTATATGTAATCTTGGAGAGGAGAGAATGTAACCTAGGAGAATCGGTGGGTGAGGAATGCCTTGTATGTAATCACCATTATTGAAAGGAATAAGATGTCCATACTTTGCTCGGTGGATGTTTCCCCAAGTGTTGGGGTTTTACCACATTAAAATCTCTGTATTAGATGTGCTATTTATTGTTCATTATTATTGTTATTAATTATTCATTTTACAGACTTAATACAATAAGTGGTATTAGAGCCTTTGGTGTCTAACCAGAGGGAGAAGGAGATCGTGTGGAAGCCATCGTCGACCAAGAAGAAGTTGCCTGAAGGAGGAATCTGCTAACAGAGAAAGAGCTCCGTTGGAGAACCAGGCCGTTGGTGTTTTGGAAGTCCGTTGGAGACTCACGTGCAGAGGGAGAGAGTCCGTTGGAAGATTGTGTCCATGCGAGAGGCTGCGTAGGCTGTGGGAGTCGCCAAGCTCAATAGGGAGCCGCAATCTGTGAGTAGAGGAACAAGTACCGTGTCGAGCGAGTCCGAGCGTGGAGGAACGAGCCGTTGTGCAGCCTGATGCCGGTGTTGTAGCCCGTGGTGGTCGCAATCAGTAGAAGTGAAGGTCGAGCTTGCAGCCAGCAGGAGGTCGTGAAGGAGTAGAGAGTCACCACCGTCCACCGTCTGTCTGCTGACAGAGAGCCACCACCGTGGAGTCGTCGAGATCCTACGTGAAGGGTAGAGGACGCCCGTGAAGGAGAGTCCGTGGAAGAAGAGCCTGAAGCTCGTGGTGCAGTAGACGTGTAGCTCTGCCAATTACAGCAGCCAGTCCCGTGTGGTCAAGTAGTGGGTAGGGCCGAGAGGGTGTGAGATCGTTTCATCGTTTTCCATTTGTGCTGGAGGCTATTGAGATCTGTTCATTGTTTGTGTAGTAGTTTTCTGCCTGCACACAGAGGTATTATTTCTATAGAAAACATTCTGGTCATATTTTTTGGGAAGTCTGTAAAGTTTGTAATTTATAAAAAAAAATGATGGCAAAAATGACAAGTTCTAAATTCTAAATTTGAGATTGAAAAGTTTAATGGCAAGAATAATTTTGAATTGTGGAAACTTAAGATGCTAATCTCTTAGTTCAACAAGGGTTGCAAAAGGCCTTATATGCCAAGAAAAAAAAAACTTTATCTATGACACATAGTTAATGGGAGGAGTTAGATGCCAGAGCACTTAGCACAATTCGGTTATGCCTTGTGGATGATGTCTTATTTAATATCGTTGGAGAAAAGGCACCTGCGAGTTTATGTTGCAAATTGGAAAGCTTGTATATGACGAAGTCTCTGACAACAAAATTTACTTGAAGAGACAGCTATACGGTATGAAGATGAAAGAAGGTACAAAGATTGCAGAACATCTGAATGTGTTTAATACTCTTATTTGTCAATTGAATAGTATGGATGTTAAGATTGAAGATGAAGATAAAGCAGTAAATCTTTTAGTTACTCTACCAGAGTCTTGGAGTCATGTAGTGTCTTCTATTAGTCTTAGCACAACTTTGGAATTTGACACTGTGGTTGGAGCTTTGTCGTCTGAGGAGTTAAGAAATAAATCCAATATTGAATCCTCTACACCAGAAGCTTTGTTTGTTAGAGGTCGATCCAAAGAAAGAGGGGAAAAATTGAGAGGTTTTCTAGATCTTAATCAAAGGGAAAAAAGAGCAAACTCAAATGTTGGTACTGTAACAAGAATGGTCATCTCAAGAAGGACTGTTGGAAAAGACAAGAATCCAAAAAGGAAGACTCCAAATCTGAGGCAAATTCAGTTGAAACTGATTCAAGTATGGTTGATGAGGTGTTGTCCATTTGTAATATTTCTAATTACAATGAATAATGGTTGTTAGATTCTGGTGCTTCATACCATTGTTGTCCTCATAAAGAATGGTTTACTTCTTATCAAACAGTTAATGATGGTGTAGTTCTTTTGGGAGATAATTCTTCATGTAAGACTGTTGGGTTTGGAAGTATTAAAATTAAAATGTTTGATGGAGCTATAAGAACACTAACAGATGTTAGACATGTGCCTAAATTAAAGAAAAACTTAATATCTTTGGGAGTGTTGGATTCTTATGGTCATAAGTTTACAGATTTAAATGGGGTAATGAAAGTATCTAAGGGTGCTTTAGTGGTTATGAAGGCATTGAAAGTAGGAAACCTTTACAAACTGCTTGGAAAAACTCAAGTTAATGAAACGACATTGATATCTGAAGTGGCATTAGAATCCACTCGATTATGGCATTAGCATCTTGGTCATATGAGTGAGAGAGGACTACAGGTATTAGTGAATCGTAAATTACTTCCAAATCTGAAATCTTTAGATTTGATGTTTTGTAGACATTGTATAGTTGGAAAGTAGTGTAGACAAAAATTCAAAGTAGGGATTCATGGAAGTAAACGTGTGCTTGATTACATACATTCTGATGTATGGGGTCCATCCCCTACTATTTCTTATGGAGGATCAACATATTTTTTGTTGTTTGTTGATGATTTTTCAAGAAAGGTTTGGGTCTATATTTTAAAAAGAAAGGCTGATGTGTTTGATACTTTCAAACGTTTTAAAGTTATGGTTGAAAAAAAAACTGGCAGGACGATCAAGTGCTTAAGAACAGATAACATAGGTGAATTTACTTCTTTAGAGTTTGAAAAGTTTTGCAAAGAAGAAGGGATCATAAGACATAAAACAAATATATACACTCCTCAGCAAAATGGCGTTGCAGAATGCATGAACAGGACTCTTCTAGAGAGAGCAAGGTGCATGCTCAATGATGCTAATTTGGGTCAAGAGTTGTGGGAAGAAGCAGTTTCTACTGCTTGTTATTTAATAAACCGATCGCCTTCAATCGCAATAAATTGTCAAATTCCGGAAGAGGTATGGACTGGTCATCCTTGTAGTTATTCGAATTTGAAAATTTTTGGTTGTGAAACTTATGCCCTTACTCATAAAAATCAGCATTCTAAGTTAGACCCCAGATCAAAGAAGTGCATCTTTGTAGGATATGATGATGTGACAAAAGTTTATCGGTTGTGAGATCCTACTACTCATAAAATTGTCATTAGCAGAGATGTAATTTTTGATGAATCTTCTCTCACTAAATCAGAAAATGTAAAAGTTGATGTGGAACAGGAACAGGTACCGTCAAAACAACTAGTTCAGTTGAAGTTTCCATCTTCTAATGACTTAAAGAAACAAGAAGAAGTTTTTGGTGATAAAGAAGTCATAGAAGATGAAGACATTGTGGAAACTCCACAACCTACACCACCTACACCAAGAAGATCTACGAGGGAGAGAAATCCTCCTAAAAGGTATACAAATTTTGTTTCGTCTGTTGCTTTATTTACTGATGATGGAGAACCTTCTTGTTTTCAGGAAGCCATTGATTGTGTTGACAATGCTAAATGGAAGATGGCTATGGAAGAAGAAATGGATTCTCTGAACAAGAACGAGACATGGAATTTGGTTGAACTTCCCAAAGATAGAAAAGTTGTTGGATGTAAGTGGGTCTTCAAGTTGAAGAAAGGTATTGATGGTAAGATTGAAAGATACAAGGCCAGATTGGTCGCAAAAGGGTATTCTCAGATGGAAGGTGTTGATTATCATGAGATTTTTTCACCGGTTTTTAAGCTTGTATATATTCGTATTGTGTTATCACTTGTTGCATTGCTTGATTTGGAGTTAGAGCAACTAGATGTTAAAACTGCATTTTTACATGGAGATTTAGATGAGGAGATTTTTATGGAACAACCAGAGGGTTTTGTGCAGCATCGTAAAGGAAAATTAGTTTGCAAGCTCAAAAAATCATTGTATGGCCTGAAACAATCACCCAGGCAATGGTACAATAAGTTTGATTCTTTCATGGTGAGCCACGGTTATACTAGAAGTGAATATGATCATTGTTTGTACTTCAAACGTTTGGGTGACATATTCATTATCTTAGTATTGTATGTTGACGATATGCTTATTGTGAGTAAAAGCATGAACGAGATTGACAGGTTGAAGGCTCAGATGGATAGGGCGTTTGATATGAAAGATCTTGGAGCTGCAAAACAAATTTTGGGTATTGAAATACACAGAGACAAAAGAAATGGTAAGCTTAGTTTTTCACAAGAGAAGTATGTTGAGAAAATACTTGTAAGATTCAGAATGAATAAGGTAAAACCTATGAATGTTCCGTTAACTTCCCATTTTAAGATTTCTTCAGGTTTATGTCCTAGTAATGACGAAGAAAAAGATTATATGTCTCGTGTTCCATATGCCAATGCAGTAGGATGTTTAATGTATGCGATGGTGTGTACTAGACATGATATTTCACATGCAGTAGGTGTTGTCAGTAAATACATGGCAAATCCGGGAAAAGAACATTGGAATGTAGTGAAATGGGTTCTTCGTTATCTAAGAGGCACAAGTGACTATTGTATCACTTTTAATAATAACAGTGATTCTATATGCGGTTTTGTTGATTCATATTTTGTAGGTGATTTGAACAAGAGAAGGTCTACTTCTGGATATGTTTTTACTCTTGCAGGTGGAGCTATAAGCTGGATGTCAAAGCTTCAAGAAACAGTTGCTTTATCCACTACGGAGGATGAATACATTGCTGCCTCACATGCTTGCAAAGAGGCGATTTGGATGAAAGGTCTAATTGAAGAAATTGAAAGGTTGCAGAACAGTGTGCCTGTTTTCTATGATAGCCAAAGTGCTATACATTTGGCTACAATTCCTGTTTATCATAGTAAGACTAAACATATTGATGTAAAGTATCATTTTGTAAGACAAGCCATTAGTGAAGGTGGAGTAGATCTGAGAAAAGTTCATACTCAAGAAAATTCTGCAGACATGTTTACAAAACCAGTGTTGTTAGAGAAGCTACGATGGTGTGTGGCTTCTCTTGGTTTGAAAACGAAGTGATGAATAGTTTCCGGAAAAGTATTAGACGATTTGTTGTCAAGGTGGAGATTGTTAAAATTGTGACAACTAATTAATAATAACAATAACTAAAAATGGGTTGTCTAACCGTTGGTTGGTTGGTAGTTCCTTTAACCGGTGGTAGCTCTTCATATACATAACTCCTTCACGTATATATTTATATGTAATCTTGTAGAGGAGATAATGTAACCAAGAAGAATCGGTGGGTGAGGAATGCCTTGTATGTAATTACCATTATTGAAAGGAATAAGATATCCATACTTTGCCGAGTGGATGTTTCCCCAAGTGTTGGGGTTTTACCACGTTAAAATCTCTGTGTTAGATGTGTTATTTATTGTTCATTATTATTGTTATTAATTATTCATTTTACAGACTTAATACAACAAAAACAACCACCCCACTATCCATAATAAGAACTATATATATAGTTAGGTTTCTCAGCATCATCACTATCCATAATAAGTGCAGTTTATTAGGTTTCTGAGCATCATAAACCATGTAAATCCTCGTTCTCACGCTTGTTGAAACTCGCTTTTATGAACATAGGTGGTTTACAAGGAATCATTAATGCAGATTCTGTAACTGCAGCAATAATTGTGTAATTCATTTGGGAATTTATGTAAGGAGTTGATTCTTGCACAAGTAAAGGCATTTTAACTACTGGTCGTTACAGTTACATAATGTAATGGCAAAGCATAACGTGAAATTATAATAATGTGTTACATATTGATCTACATAATGGAATAAAATAACATGTAGATATCAGTTGCAGACATTGAGGCAGAATCCAATGAGTCAGCTTTGGAAAAGGCATGCAGTTTTTATATCACTGAAAAACAAACAAATGTCTCCATATATCCTCTCAACGTGTCTTCCTCGTCTTTTAATTTATTCCATCAAAATTTGTTCAGACTGCGATATATTTTTATGGTTATCTATAAAAATATATAGCACTAGTGGGAGAAGCCGTGTATTTCGGCAAAGTTGACCTAAAAATGTAATTGAAAATTCAAGAATCGCCGAAAACCGAATCCTTGAGCACGCCATATTTGAAGTTTCTTCTCGAAATCGGTATTTATTTGGCCCATGGCGGTAAGCATCGCAAATTAAAATTAAAATAGAGCCAGTTAATATCGTTGATTATGTTGAAAGGGAAAACCACAGAGAGCAACAATCCCAAATGCAATGGTAACCTTTGCATTGATCGCTTCGCATTGATCGTAGTATGTGTTGGAGATAATTCCTCCCGCCAACTATCTGAATCCTCCAACCACCAATATGGGAAGTTAATGCATTAGGTGTAAGAGTTAATGCCCCTCGTATAAAGAGGCATCCATATGTAAATGTGTTTTTGTGTGTTCATTTGAGGTTTAATGAATGATATAGACCAGAGCCGCAGAGCTCCATTGAGTTTTTTCAGCTCTTGTTCAGTTTTGTTGTCTGCCTCCCATACTCTATTCCAATACTCTGTTTCTGTTGTTGCTCTGCCTCTCACAATTTATCATGGTATCAGAGCTTAGGGTTATGAATCCTCCTTCACCAGCCATGTGAAGGATCCGAGCGTTGTCAGTGTTACAACCAGAGTTGGTCATCTAAGCAAACCTGCTGCAAAGGAAGAAGTAGGAGCAGTCGTCTCCATTTACACATGAGAGAAACCCCAGCCATAGTCGTTGGAAGATCTTTTCAGAAAGGTAGCCTCAGCCGAAGGCAGAGCGGAGAGGGAGAGCCGCATCAAGAGTTTGAGAGGGGGACAGTCGAGAAGACCAACTGTGGACGCCATGAACGCTTTGGGAATACCGCGTCTATGGTGAAGACAGTCGGAGTCGAACCCACCGGGAAGGCCCAGAAGGAACCGTGAGGACACCTGCGGAGACAAATTTATCGAACATGAATCTTACAGCACCGAGAGGGTTTCTCAAGCAATCAAATGCCGGACCCCCCATTGGAGATTTCTTAAATTTCTAATAGCGCGTTCATAAGTATAAAACACAGAGGGGTCCGCACAGGCTGCCCCAACGAAGCCCTGGCTCTGTAATGACAGAATCTTAAATTGTATTTTGGATATTGAATGCATTCTTGTACAAATGCTATAGTTTAAAGAAGTATGATATTATTACAACTCCGGTATGTTTGTCTAGTGATTTTTTAAAAGTGTATTTATGTAGATTTCCACCTAGATTTGTGAATATACAACACACTAGATACACTAGTGTCAATCTTATCATGCATTAGTAAAATATGGAAGTGAAAATAGAGGCAAAAACACCCCACGTCTATTTGGTGTGGAGCAATGAAGATGACAAGCAAATTCATGCAAGGTAGCATCCAGATCAAGAACTTGTAGTTCCATAGAGAAATTGCGCAGGCAACATGAACATCCCCATAACCCAATATTTCAAAATTTAGAAGATTTGCAATCTTAAGTTGCAGAATACATGAGAGCTGCAACTTGAATTTCTAAAAGAAACAACTTGATAACCTAGCATTGTGCAGTTCAAATGGTCACAAGCAGATACTATGTAGATGGAAGACCCACAAAGAGGCATTGCAGAATACAAAACCTTTTATTGCAGAATACAACACTCTGTAATAGGAATTTGCATAAACTAAAGCCACAAATATGCATCACAGAATACACCATCATGAATTGTAGAATACAACATCCTTCAATAGGAAGTTGGATTACTAGTGAGCGATGAACTTGAGAATCTTGTAAAGAAGCTTAACCAATTCATCCATTATGGATATTGATATTCTTTGCAGTTGTAACTTACATATATTGTAACCAAAGTAGTATCTAGAAGGGGGGATTAATTTTTGGTAATGACCGAAAGTTAAATTGTATTTAGGATATTTAGTGCATTGTGCCTTGTACAATCAGTATAATATAATGAAATATGGTATTATTATAACGGTTGTATATTTGTCCAATGATTCTTTAAAAATGTTTCTTTGTAGATTTTTTCCTGCGCTTGTGAACATAGTACAATATAATAATAGATACACTAGTATTAATGTATTAGTGCAGATTAGTGCACATTAGTAAAATGTGCAAGTGAAAATAGAGGCAACAACATCTTATAGCTATTTGTTGATGAGCACTGAAGATGACAGGAAAATACCTGCAAGGTAGCTTCCACAAGAATAACTTGTACTTATGTAGAGAAATTGCATTGGCCCCAATCCAATATTCCAGAATTTTGAAGATTTGCAATCTTATGTTGCAGAATATGGGAGAACTGCAAGCTATCTTTCTAAAAGCAGTAAAGACTATAACGTAGCATTGTGGAATTCAAAGTGGTATTGCATAACACAACAACCAAAAATGCAGAATACAACACTGCACAATAGGGAGTTGCATAACCAGAAGACACAAAGAAGCATCACATAATAAAACATACCAAATTGTAGACAGCCCCGTCCTTCAATACTAAGTTTCATTATCAGTCAACAATGACCTTGAGAATATTAATGAATTCATTCATTATAGATGGTGAATTGATATTATTTGCAGTTGTAACTAACAAATTTTGTAAATGATGTATGTGGTTATCCAATAAGGGGATTAATTTAAGGTACTGAATGAAACTTAAATTGTATTTAGGATAGCTAGTACATTGTGCCTTGTATGATCACTAGAATCCAAAGAAGTATGATATTATTATAGGTTTTATATGTTTGTCGAGTGATTCCTTAAAATTATTTATCTATAGATTTCCAAATGTATATCTTAAATTGTATTTAGGATATCAAGTGCATTGTGATTGTACAATCACTATAATCCAAGTGATTATGATATTATTATAGTTTCTATATGTTTGTCCCCATATAAGTTTATGCCTGTAGATTTTCACCTACAGTTGTGGACCTAGCATAGATACACTCGTGGCGAACTCTTAGTTTGCATTAGTAAAATATGTAAGTGAAAAAATATAGGAAAGAACATCCCACATATTTTTGGTGTTGAAAAATGAAGATGACAGGAAAATACGTGAAAGGTGTCATCCACAACAAAAACTTGTAGTTATGTAGAGAAATTGCGTAGGCACTATCAACATCATAATTTAGAATATTTGCAATCTTATGTTGCAAAATACGGTGAACTGCATCCTATCTTTCTAAAAGAAGTAAGCCTATAGCCTATCTTATATTCTGATTACATTATGGGTGGAAAAACTGGGTTATTGGCTTGTATGGCCCATTATTATAGTGGATATCTGTTGGTGCAAGTTAATAAGACAAAATTGAAGGAACTAAGAAGTCATATAAATATTGTCCACTTTTCCTATTCACATGACATCTTGGTGAATGTAGGCTACAGGTTCCTCGCTCAAATGGAGGCTTTTTCTTGCTGAAATAGCCCTTAAAGGATATGCTCTTGAGATCATGATATCCTCTAGTCCATGCACATAGTGAGAGTGAAAAGAAACATAATATGTTAAAATCAATAATATGCTAATGTCAAAGGAAAAAAATGGAAATTGAAGGAAGTAAAAATTCATATCAATATTGCTCACTTGTCCTATCACAGGAAATCTTGGTGAATGTAGGCTATAAGATCCTCGCTCAAATGGAGGATTTTTCTTGCTGAAATAACCCTTAAGGGCTATGCTCTTGAGCTCATGTCACCCTCTATTGCATGCACATAGTGAGAGTGCAAAGAAATGGACTGATATGTTAAAATCAATAAAATGCTAATGTCAAAGGAAAAAAATGGGCACCTATCCCTACAAATTGGCCACAAAGAAACCAACAGTCCTCCTCACATTAAGTGGTTTCCAGTTATGACAAACACTTCAAGTTTCAATGTCGTTCAATATGACCTGCTTCAACAAAATACACAACACAACTGTCACATATTGGATTGCTACGAGAAAAAAATGACAGTGGCTTGAATCCAAAATGATTTCTCTGGTGTGGGGCTACTTCATACAAATATTCCAGGATCGAATGAATATATGCATCATTTACATAGATTGATCTAGGCTAAAGATGAATATAAGATGTCCTCCTTTTCATTTATTTGTTGAGTCAGCACATTAGAAGGATTAGAGGAGTATCCTTAGCTTTGAAGGTAAGGTCCAAGCCAGTCAGAATAATAATACCTCCATCCTATCCTTCAAGTTGTTGTATATCATCACCACCAATCCACCAATTTATTTGCATTAGGGGAAAGAATTTGGATCATTCTCAATGCTAAATTGAAATAAAAAGAAAGTAGACTACAAACTATCGAGAAGCTTAGCTGTGAGCTAGATGTCCTTTTGAATTAGTTATGGTGTGAAGTTTGAATATAAGTTTGCTTATTTACCAGGTACATGTTTTGTTGGAGGTTTGGGACAATGATATGATTTCTTTTTAACAGAGATCAACAATCTTAGCCATTGGAATAAGTTCCTCACACTCCGGTGATGTATCAGCCCTGTATTTGAGTTTCTTTTTTGCAATCTTATGACCATTTTTCCGTTGAGAATTACACCTAGCATGCTGGTTTTGTTTGACATTTGCAGGAAAGGAATTTGGCTATGTTAAGTCCTCACCAGCACTATTTTAAAGACTGAATGAGTTTGTTTTGGTGGTTTCTTTCTCTGCAAGAAAGGTTTGTATGGAACCCAATAATTGAAGATGCTTTGATGAAAGATCAAGATTTGTTTACTGAGTGATTGCTGGGCCATTTTAGATTAGCAAGGGTGATTGGCAGATTATTGTTGACGGAGGTGTTGTATGGATGCTTTATGATGAAGGTACCTTCAAGAGCAAGCAACCTTATCTTCATGACTTGGGGAAGGGCAATTTGTTGAAGTACAAGCAATTTAAATCTTTGATCACGTCTTCATCCTAAATTCAGATTGGAAGGGGGGCGCTGTGTTGCTTAGCAAGTAAGCATGTTTTGAGATTTCAGAATTTTCTAATCCTAGATTCCAGAGAGGCACCTCGTCTTAGTTGTGTTCACCTTGCTTTTATTATAGCAGGAGTGGGTCACTCTAGTTCACTTCATTCTAGGTGATTTTCTGGGAGTTAGTTTAGCAACTGTGAAGTATAAGTTGGACCTTAAAGCAGTGTGCCCTTCTGTTAGGGGATAAGTTCATCATGGTGTATGGATGATTTTAACTTAAAGAATGGCGCCTTCATTTAAATTGTTTTCAGATTGCTTTTTCTGGGTTAGTTTGTGCATGAGTTTCTTCTATTTTGAGGAAGAGATAAGCACTACATGACAGAGGTTGACTAGCATGGTTTTTTGGAAGATGACATCTCTTATTTCATCATTCTTGAATTTGATCGTTGAAGATTGATTTGGGTGATTCTGCATGAGCTATTCTCAACATGATTGGGGTGCTAAGAAGTGTCTTCTTGCCATGCAGAGGAACTTTACATGAGCTGTTTTGGGATGCTTTTATGGAGTTCACATGTGTTATTTTGAGTAGTATATGAGTGTCTTATTCCAGGTCCTTGTAGGCTTTTCATGCAGAATTTTATCAGCATGGTGGAGGTCTTGTTACCACCCAACTTGTACTTAAGTGGGAAAAGTACCAACCTAGTAGCACAACTGAGGTAGCAACCAAAATTGATCATCATTGTCAGCCTCTCACTTTAGGCCTATCTCTAAATCCAAGCAAGCCTAGGGGGGTATCCCAACTTAATTGATTATTTAATATTTAGATCTAGATGGAAAATATGGCAATCTTAGAGTTATTTAGGTTCATTAAGTACATTGTAAGATATTATTAAAGTTCATGCACTTAGAAATAACTTAAACACCATAAAGATATAGCATAACACCATGCGTCTAAGAATAGATGTCCGATATAAGCAATAAGCAATAAAAGACTTATTACCAAATCTACAAGTTAGAGATAGCGACTACTAATGTGACTTAGTAATTTTTTTTTACCATGTGTAATCGGTAACTTCGTTGGGATCACCTGGGCTAGGCCCAGGTTCAAATCCAACGGTTGCTACTATAACCCCAAGAGTATATCCAACAGCCTGCAATCTAGATATACTAATAACTTGTGACTCAGTAGGGGCTGAGACGTCCCAAATTCCATCAGGGTGTACCTCTATCCCAAGAGTTGCCTACCCTTCGAACCTTATCACAATGTGCCAATGTCTCATTGGGGGTCTGAACCCTGGTGAGGAGGATGAAAGCCACTTTATCCCACCAATAGGTTCCCAAATCATGGACATAACGTGACTTAGTAATTAGTCCAAGGTGTACCACAAGGTCTAAGGGAAAGCCCAAAGAATATGATAGACCTAGGAAGATTAGCTCCTGATTATGAGAATTATGTCTTAATCATCCAATCAAACCAATGATGTAATAATTAATTATGCACAGTGTTGTCACAAGACTTAACAACCTTATTGCAAGGAATAATCAGCTACTTACCCAGTGGAACCTCAGGACAATATCCTTATGTGTCATGTGAGTAAGGTCCTCTCTCTTTAGGTCTCCTAGATCCACCAAAGTAAACCTGGAGTAACCTCAGGAGGTGGCCCCAATCGAACTTTTTTGGGTTCTTGCCAGTGAAGACCAGCTTTCCCAAAGTACTTACAGGACCAATTTGTGGGAGACAGAGTGCCTTACAGTTTAGCAAAGGGGAAATGTATGGCACCTTGGGGGAATGCTAAGGGGGTTTGAGATTAATCCTTTAAAGTAAAACCCTCAAACAAGGAAATAAGTAGCTAATAGGATTTGAAATGAATGGAAATCTACTTAAATGTGTTAATGATGTAGACAATTGACTAGGCTCTAAAAGGAAATGGTTGTACTAGGGTTTTAGTTGGTTAGAAATGAGTTTTTTGGACAAATGATTTAAAAGTGTGTCTAGAAAATAAAGTAACCAACTCCAACAATAGTTGTTCTAAGTTCCAACAATAGATAATACCATGAAGGAAAAGTATTCATGCTTCAAGATTGATCACCTTTAAACATGTTATCTTGTTGGTGGAGTTGCCCAGAAATGTCTAAGCTTTAACGAAATTAAATGTTGCGATGATGCTCACAATGAGAACCTAGTTGGCTTAATTAACACAATGAAAAATGACAGCTTGCATGGATCCGTTGGGTAGTAAATGATATTTAGTTTCTTAATGTCCTTTTCAGTCCTATTGACCTACTTTTGTGGTGATTTACAGAACATTAATGAAATTACTGTATCTTATCCTAAATGCTAAAACTTAACTGTACACACTCATCTTGCCTACTTTGATGTATCATACAACTAATCCATGATAGGTCCAATATAAATGCCCACGGGATATGAGTTAGTCTTCCAGCACTGCACATATCCATCAAATTTAACAGACCCTTAGAAGTTTGAAAGACTTCTTTTAGATGATTCATATCAATACAATGTTAATGAATGGGTAAGGAGGATTCAACATTCTCTGCCTAGCTATAAGTTTCCTGTCTTTTACTTCAGGAACACACATAGACAGCTAGATTTGAGATGACTAAAGCTTATCTTTTTTTAATTATCAGTAACATTACCTAGAATCTCATATATATAGGACAACTGGTATAGTTTGAATTCTTAGTAGGCACTGCAAATCTATGAAGAAACACACAAGCTTTTTCTTGCATTACTCTTCATGTTGAATGATGTTTATAAATTGTCACCTTTGATTTATACATTATGAGATTACATATTACATAATGTTTTTTTTATGTTGCAAAGGAAAATTTAGTGGATTAAAAACTAATGTGTTGATTTATTTGATGCAGTTACCGTACCAACTACTTCATTATAGTGTTTACACTGAGACTTCTTGAAAATCATCTGAAAAAAGTCAAAGTAGATAAGAGTGATCACTATTTAATAGCTATGCTAGACTCCTTTATATAACTACTAGGGCACTGTCTGAAATATAAGTATTAAGGAGTTATATCACATTCTGTGAAATTTCTTGCTCGTCTATTGAGACTTCCCCTTCCATCTATTGATATTCACAGTAACAACATTACCTCCTCAGTTTTTAATATGGTTCTGAAATCAGGAAGAGTAACAGTCTCGTAATGTAATCTTTTGTTAATTTACTTGTTATGCTTTTGAGACATGCAAATACGACCATCTCAAATGATCAATTAAAGCTGCTTCTCCAATGCCCACTCTTTATTGATTTAGAGAGTAGCTCAACTACTATTGCACTATCACTTTTGAAGGCAATTGTTAGGCGGAAGGTACTAGTTCCAGATCTGTATGATTTGATCACTAGAGTTGGATGCTTGATGGTAACTAGTCAAGCTCTACGCATTCGCCAGCGATGTATTCAAGTTCTTTTACAGTTTCTTCTTGACTACCCTCTTGGTGCCAAGCGATTGCAACAACACTTAGATTTCTTAGTTGCAAATCTTAGGTAAGGTGTTGTTAATTTACTGCAAATATTTCAGTTCTATTATTATATGTACAGAAGTTAAATTTACTTTTAATTGCATTTGTTGCAGCTATGAGCATACAAGTGGCAGGGAAGGTGTACCGGAAATGTTACATGTGATTATTATGAAATTTCCCAGTAATGTGGTAGATGAGCAGGAAGAGACAATTTTCCTACCATTGGTGACTCACCTTATTAATGATAGTGACAATCAAGATCGAGCTATGTTAGGAATAGTTTTGAAAGTTTTGATTGGACGTGTCATATAGGATTATGAAGACATCTTTATGTGTTACTTGAGTGATGATACATGTTAAATGCTAGTAAAAAATGCACTACTAAAGCAACAACTTAATTCACTGGTTGTAAGATTTGCAGATGTTTATTATCAAGAAACATTGTAGAGACTTCTCATAACTCATAACTATGAATTTGCGTGTTTTTTATTTAAACAAACAAAGAAAGCTTGCCAATTATTCACTGCAAATCCACTCTAAATTCTGATATAGAGCATTCTTAATAACTGCAAGGTGCATGACCCATAAGGAATTCTATTTAAGGGTGCTAGCTCAATGGTAGAGCACCTGCCTTATAGGCAGGAGGTTGGTGGTTCGATTCCACCGTGCCTTATTTATATTCTGAAACCACTAAAAAGAGATAAATGACTAAAAAAATGACCAAAATTTGCATATAAACGACCACCAATACAACATGAGAGATAAGTGACCAAAAAATGACCAAAATATGCATATAAATTACCAGTTTTAAGTTGGCGATCACTGGTAGCAAATTAGTGGTCATTTATCATGTGACAAAAAATGTGGTCATTAATTGTCATTAATTATGACAATTAATGACCAAATAGATTACCAAATTAATGACCAAATATGCGACCAAATATATGACCACAATATAAGCTATAAATGACCAGGCTAAATATGACCACATTTTTGGTCGCGTGATATATGGCCACTAATTTGCTACCAGTGGTCACCAACTCAAAAGTGGTCATTTATATGTGGATTTTGGTCGTTTTTTGGGTCACTTATCTCTCATTTTGTACTAGTGTAGGTATTGCTATAGATTTTGATATTTTGATATTATTTTAAGTGGTTTTTATTATTCATCATTTTATGGATTATTAATGTTTTTTTTAATAAATAAGGGCAATAATAGTTCAAATAATCTATTTGAGAAACACAAGACCTAAAAGTTATGGTTTCACAATCGAGTAGTCTATCTAGAACCCTCCACTCTATCACAATTTATTCATTAAATATAAATCTATAACAGTTTATTCATTTAATCTAAAATTATCTACGTTAAAATTTAGACAAATTCTTACACAAGTGATGATTCCCTAACTTGTGTTGGATTTAAGAAGTTCAAATAAAGTTTCTATAATTCATTTCAAATTCTAAGTATGGAGATTTAGCAATGTCACTCATATAAGAGTTATTGTGATAAACTTTGTAGTTGAGTTTAAATTCAAGAATTTTTGTTGGACGAAGAGGTGAACTCCTCGTCAAAGTGATCTCTTTTAGTTTTTTTTATAGCTTTTACAAATATTTTTTAAAGAGGTTATATGTTCAAATCTAAAGAAGGTTAGGGTATGTATAACTCATAAAATTTAACAATCAAATCGTTATATCATCTCACAAGTAAAGTGTTGTGAGAAAATCCCCCTACGGATAGGTAGATATCCCCTTGGGATTAGAAAAGGCCCCTAGTTGCCTACCCAAGACAGAGATGAAACAAATAGACACTATAGTCCTCCTAGATCTAGCTCACACATCGGCTAACAAGCTATGGAAATACAAAGCAAGTAGATGGCATACCTTACTTTGATGGTTGTCCTGCTGCTCCTAAGTTGCTACAACTCCAGCCTTTGATTATGGACTTATGAACCTGTTCACAAAGGAAAGACAACACCTTCTCCAATGAAATATATGTATAAACAAAGATCTAACTATATAAATAGAGACAATTTCATGCATTCATCATTAAAGACATGAAAATGAGAGGAATAGGCTAAGTTATATTAATGATAAGAAAGCCAAAAGAAGTTGATTACAATGTTATACCTTGATGTCCAAAGTAGCAGCACCTCCTTCCAAGCTCTCCAACATCACCCTTGCAAGACTCATAGGATCATAGGTTTAGTGTTTCCAAGATCACCCCCCCCTAGCTCATGGATGGCTCTCTTTAAGTAGGATTTGGGAGGCCAACCACTAAGAGGAGATTATGGATCTAAGTGAATAATATGTGGATCAAAGATCTAAATCATGCCAAGGAGGGAAAGTGAGATGGGATTTGAAGGGGTATCTCATCCCAAGAAAATCTCCATGAGATCCAAGATCCAAAATAAAAGGGATAAGCCTAAACCAAAACTACCGCTCCCCTATAACTAACCAAAGCGCGGTAGTATCGCTCCCCCATAGGCATGCAGAACGCGGTAGTTTGACACTAGATATGGTGTGGCAATTTGAGGTATAACATAAAGGGATCTCATTCACCAATTTAGTATCTTGTGATTTTGAAAATAAATTATTATTACTTCTTTACAACTACCCATTAACACAAGGTTCATAATATATCAAAACTTATATGTTATAAATCCATTGATAACTAACATTTTTTTCTTTCTTAATTAAAAGTTTTGAAAAACATTTCCAAAATCCAATTTTTAAATTTAAACACCATGACAAAATAAAAAATAATATTATATCTTTAAAAAAAATTATTCCTTAATATCTACATGAAAAAATAGTATCTTTTCAATAAAACCAAATTTGAATACATTAACTTGACATATATGTAACATTAATTTCATTAAAATAACAACTATTCTATTGTAATTTTTTGGGTTGGATCACACTTCATTAAACATAAAAACTAAGTAGACTAAACTACTTAGGCTATGCAATAACCATATTGGGTCATTTGCATGATCTTATGCGTAGTAAAATACGTTGTAACTAGATATAGTTTTATTTTAGCTAATAGTTAAATAGGCTTAGCGGGAATGCATGCTTCAATGACCATGGATGATGGTGATGGGTTATGTTCATCCTTAGAGGTCAATGACCATGGATGATGGTGATGGGTTATGTTCATCTTCGAGGTTCGGCCATGCTAACAACAATGCCACTTTTTACTCTATTGGGGTTTAGAATTTTTTGCAATGCTTATTTTCATGTGAAACACCTAGCTTAGCAATACCACATGGTTAACAACATGGTCTCCTGTGCATTTGTCACATTTGAAGGGTGGGACTTAATTTCAATTGGAAGCGCATTTGTTCTGGGTAAAGTAAATAATTTACTTCAATCGAAAATTATAAATTAACTAAACCCTTCCCCTCAAAAAATGCAAAAAATAAATATCGTTAATCCAAATTTACAATCTTACACAATTGAACATTCCTTAATATCTACATGAAAAATAGTATCTTTTCAATAAAACATAATTTGAATACATTAATTTAACATATATGTAACATTAATTTCATTAAAATAACAACTTCAATAAAACATAATTTGAATACATTAATTACATATATGGAACATCAATTTCATTAAAATAAAAACTATTGTATTGTATTTTTTTAGGTTGGAGCACACTTCATTAAATAGAAAAACTACTTCTAAAGGCTATGCAACAACCATATTGGGCCATCTGCATGATCTTATGTGTAGTAAAGGAAGTTGTAACTAGATATAGTTTTAAAATAAAACTAGAACCATGAGAAAATTACTTACTCTTAACTATGTACAAAAGGAAGCCCAATAAAACTAGAACCACGAGAAAATTACTTACTCTTAACTATGTACAAAAGGAAGCCACTAAGCAAAATATAGTCTTAAAATAAAACTAGAACCATGAGAAAACTATTTACTCTTAACTATGTACAAAAGGAAGCCACTAAGCAAAACTAGACTATAATAAACCTACAACCAAAAAATACATACAAAACCAACCAAAAACTTAATTCAAACTAGAGAGAGGGTATCCATCCAAGCCTAAAAATATATCCTCCATACCCAGCGAGTTAGCAACGCTAGCATCACAAGGGTCAGGGCATAAATTTTTGTTGTTCAACACTTGTCGCGACAACATATAGATATGGGATGGAGGGGAAATGGAATCAAGCCTAAGTCAACAACTGGAGCCTTGCAACTCTGTGTATGTTTGAGTCTTAACAATCTACCTATTAAATTGAACTAGAACACCAAAAGAAGTTTGTTAATGGCTCAATTTGATACAATTATAAATGTGAGTATTAAGAGCTCGAGGCTCTAAAATTAGTTGTGTTTTGTACCAATCCATACTTCCACTACAACCACATCTTTCCTAAACTCAACTCATGACAAGCACTTTAAATTTGTGAAAATTACATTAATAAAACCTTGGTTCACACCGTTCGGGCCTCATAGTCTTTTCTAAAGATTCAATTATTTGACAAAACTCTCTTTAAACAAATGGAAAGGGAAAAATGATTAGTCGAAAGATAATTTCATAGTTGAATCACATCCTCGCTATGGATAGTGTCAATAGCATCAAGAACCTAGGGTTCGGTTCAGGGTTTAGCACAACACAGATGGATTCAATGAGGTGGACAAGCAACAACGAGAGGAAGCGTTTACAGTTTTGGATACCCAAAGAGTCATTATGGAGAAATGCATTCTCCAATGCAAGGAACTTACAGATCACTACGCCTGGTTGCAGAAGAAATTCGAAGAACTTGAGAAGGGAAAACATATGGATCTCAAAACCAAAGAACTGGAGGAATTGCTGGGAAAATAAAGCAATCGACCGTATCCAACAAAAAATATCTATCTCTCCCGCTTAGAAGAGTAGAAGGCCTCGGTCCTCGTGGCCATGGAAATCGAAGAGTGAAAATGGCCTCAAGTTCCTCTACAAGAAGATGGATACAGAGGGTCCCTGGAAATTCATCGTGGAGCACAGAAAAGATGTTACAGCGGTCAGGGCCAAGCAGCTGTGGGTGTTGGAGAGTGACATTGATCTTTCCTGGCTGTTTTAATAGACCCTTGAGGGTTTTTACGACAAGGGTTCCAAGAAAACAGAGAATAAGGACTCGGAGCTTACGGACTAGAGGAGGGCTTGTTCTTTGTTGCTGGAATATCATGAATAGCATTGATCCAAGGTAGGCATGACAAAAGATCCTTTAAATTTAACCAATTTTCATTATGCAGTTCAGAGACCATATATATTCCCCATTTTGATGTTCATGAAACAATATCACCATTCCTCAATGTTAACGCTGCACATTTTGTAATGGGATTTGCAGTAATAGATACCACCAAGATTTCTCTAATGGTCACATGCTTGATCACCATCAAAATATTAAATACAAACAAGTTGGATCACCATCACAATGCATTACCTCGTGAAGGACATAGGAGTGCAGCCATGTGAGATGACCTAGGTTGGAAAACTCTGTTTTAATTAGATTTTATGTATCAACATTTGCTGTTTGATAAACAAGGCCTTCCAACTGATCCCAAATATCCATATTTGCAAATTTCACAGTGCTTAAATTGCCATCTGATACAGAGGTAGGTGGGATAGGAGGGGGTGATGTTATAACTTGTAAATGTATTTGATACATCATTAGTGTTTTTAATAATGGGAATTACTAGTAGGATGCTTATGTCTATGATTTTTAAATAAACTGGCAATTAAAACTTGGTATTAAGTGCAGATTCTTTTAAGATTTGGCTATTTATAGAGTCCAGCATGGTCATGTGCATGGGACTACAATGATCCAAACAGAGTTTATGCTGGTTTACAGGTCTGGATAACGACTCCATTATGCTTTTATTGGAAGATGTTTGAATATCAACAAACAGTAAATTAATGAAATGATTTAGCTTGACATTTCTTTCATATTTTGAAATGATCTCTTGCCAAAATGTCCACTATGATAATAGATAGCAATTTCCTATCTGATAACATTAATTTTACCAATCCATAAAATGCAGAATGGAATGCTCTTACTCAGGAAAACTCGCGATTACCCACGAGTCTTGGTGGAGTCGTTCTACACTGCACCCATCAACCTTAAGCAAAGTCAAGTACCCCTCTTATGGACACCGCATCTAAAATACCAACCCCCTCTTACACCTAGAATGATCTATGCCACAAAACCTCCGGTACCATGTAGAATTCTTGTGTTTTATGACTTTTAATGCAAAGCAAAACTTTCACCTCTTTCCTAGAGGTAACCTGGATTTTAACCCTATGAATTTTCAAACTTAGGGATGTTATGGAATATAAATAGAACACCACTAACAACGGATAGTATTTTACCTCTTATTGCAATCCACTAGGCAATTCAAAAGAAAAGATACCAAAGTGTGCAAAAAGTTTCATCCCTTCAGGGCAATCTTACCATGCATAAACCAGATCTGAAATTCACTTATGAAAGCTATAAATGCAGCAGCAAATCTGCCCTATCTTCTTCAATATTAATGTTAACTCATTTAACAATTTCAGCCTCAAATTATGTCAAATCAACAAGACAAACAAGTTCTGGAAATTACCAAAACATTAAGAAATAGATGTTGAAATTCAAGTTTGCAAAAGAGACAATTTTGGATAGTTGGAATCTTCATATATGTGCATAAAGAAGAAAATGTACATACCATAGCCTTATTCGTAGGCTAGTACAATCCTCTAGCATATAGGGAAAACGATGAAAACACTAGCTCACACTAAGGAGACCCAACAAGCTGGCATAACACAAGCATGTATTCCAACTTCCAAGGAAAGACATCTCCTCTTCTTTTTCTTTTAAACAAGGACAACCTAGGGTTATTCTCAAAACCCTAATCTCCAAGAAACCCTAGCAAATTCAAAACATGAGAGATAAAGTAAAAATGAAGATGAACTAGAGAGAGGAAGAGTAGTGCACTTTTCTTAGTCACATCTCTAACACAAACTAATGAACAGATATGAGAAGGATGAAAGGACTCTCCTTCCTCTATACATATTACATATGAGAGGTTATATGTGGGCCTAAACCCTTCCAAGCAATCTAAAAAGCTACAAGTAAGCTCACACATTTGAAGCACTAAACTCCAAGGGTACATGTCAACCTCCAAGGTGGTGTCTTAAATAAGCAGGGATCCAATGCAAGGGCGTTCAATGTGTCCAATTCTCCTCCTTGAAGTCGCCAAGGAATTCAATGCTCCTTCTAAGCCAAGTGCTCTACCAGTTCCACTCCCCTGTACATGAACATTGTTGCAACCCAAGCATCCCCAAGTCAATTCAATGCCTCCATGCAAGTATCCCAACTACCCCATGTTTTCTAGGTCTCAATGCTCTCCTCCTAAATGCCAAAAGATCCTCCTCCAATGTAGGGCACTCTCTAAGCAAGCAACCTCCTCCATCTAGCCAGCATGTACATGTAGAATGTTGCCAAGTTGTCTGAAGATCTCCAATGCCTCAATGAAGAATCATAGAATGTCATGCGAGCACCCAACTAAGGTCATGCAATCATGGATTAAGCCATCCCCAATGTGCAAATCCATCACAGACCATCTAGTGGCTGATCATACACCATATACCCCAAATCTCATGAAGCACCCTCAAACATACTCTAAACACTTTTAGAGTAACCCCAAATCTCTTGAAGCACCCCCAAACATGGTTTAAACTTTAAACACTTTCAGAGTAACTCCAAAAGCTAACAGCCTTCAATCTTTGTTTGTTTAATAGATTCCATATCCAAAAATTTGTAAGACATACCTAGGATGTTACCATGCTCATCCCCAAGCAAGCTCCATGTCCCTACTAGACCCAGGTTTTCCTTGGAAGCTCCATTGAAATTGAACTTGACCCGTCCCCTTGGAGGGTTATCTAAATCTCATTACATGCTTCATTGCTCAACCTCTGTCCATTAATGGAAGTGTAGCATGTGTCCAATAAGCAATTAACTTAAAGAACAAATTGATGGGATGCAAACAAAATTAATTTGCAAGCTACTCGATGTTTAGTTTGAAAAGGTGTGGAACGTAACTTGTGTTGATTGATTATATGGAATGGTCTGAGTTATAATTAGAGAGGCTAAAATTGTTTGAGATTTGCTGAAATGTTATTGGCAGTTTTAACTTTTCTGGTTTTTAAAATTCTTTATATGTTTTTGTTAGTCTACATGTCTCAAAGGGATCAAGATTTCGATTTTTTATTCAGTTATACTCCATTGTTTTCTTATTATATCCTTGCAACAAAAGATGAAACATTTAGATGCAGATGTCTCTGAGCTGTCAAATTTTCCATCAATTATGTTCTGCCCACATGTTGATATTGCAAAGTCAAGTTGGACTGTGCTTGAGCATGTAAGAAAGATAGTCCACCACAAGCTAGTAACAGGGCATATATGATTGCAGGTTTATCATTCCAAGCACCATTTGGTAGATGGGGAAGAACAATGTACATGTACTTTCAAGGTTCTATGGCAAGCTGGTCCATGTGCAAATCAAAGTACCTCCATTTCTTGTGAGAACATATACTTGTTGACTGCAGGAAGCATTGAAACTCACCGTATAATTAACTCTTTTCTAAGGTTGGTGGAGGAAAAATTAAACTCTAGGATACGATCTATTGGCAGTAATACTTCAAGGAGAAAGATAACAAATACAAAAGGTTGGTGATGTAAAATTTATATTCTGCATGTACACATGTCACATATACGCATATATAATTTTTTCCATTAAAATTTCAGGCAAGGTTTGATAAAATATGTGGGGCTGAGTATTTACCAATAATTGGCATGTGAATGTATTGCAGGAAAAGATGCAATAAACTTAAAAGATAAACAGGCATAAGCACGGGAGAGAGAAAACGGAAAAGTGAGTATTAGCGATCTACAATGCCTTTATTTAATAACAAGCATGAGAGAGGTAAGAAGCTTAAAGATGTTTGTAAACAACACATGGCTTGTGATACCCCTAATAGCAGGGATAAGTTGTTTTGTTTAGTGCAAAGAGAGACAATATGATTCTAATTTCTGATGAGTTTAGTCTGATAGCAATAATGCTTGGAGTTCTTGGACATTTGCATTGATGTGTTGAAAAACTTATGTACAAGTATCTGATCATCATTTGGGGTCTCAATCATCACAATCAAAGATAAAGGAGAAGAAAGTTGAGAAGGGGGTAAGCAACACAGAGAATGTTCTCACTAGTTCTGAGCCCTTGCTCGAAGAACCAGCAGCCAGTGATCATGAGCTTAAAAGTTCTGTTGAAAGTGAGTCTGACGTGGGAATAGAAACAAAGAGTTCCAGGTATTCACATAAAGATACTATGTTAAATAAAAATGGAAGATATAGTGAAAAAATATCAAGGGTAGAAGGGGATGGTTATATGGGCAAGAAAGATTTTCCTCCACCTGAAGCACAATATTTATCCTCAGGTAATACAAATTTCCATCATGAAATTATACCAAATACTAGTAAAAAAACTATTGTTGATGTAAAGCATCCCAGTGAATGTAAGGGAACACATCTAAATATAGCAAGAATGGAACAAAATCGTGATATTTCCAATCTGAATTCAGTGCTCGGTAAAATGCAAATAGAACGTCCATACACTTGCTCTGTCTCATGTGCTATGGGCTCCATCAATACTGTTGGTAACAGTGTGAATACAACAGATAATAGATTTGGGTATTTGGATGATTCTGTAGGGATTATTGAAAATGTAAGGCCTTGCTATAGTGGCAATCTTCAGGAAGAGAATTGTGATAACCTTCTCAAGGAAAGTAGTGAACATAACATTGTTCACAATGGCATTGACAAGTCTTCTTGCATAAATTATTAAATCTCAACAGTGGGAGTTACAAGAGTGAAAGAATAAGCAAATAGTTGACAATGGAAGAGAATCATAAGGGTCAAGAAAGTTCATAGGATAAGGGTGGGAAAACAAATTCCCTACTTCTTGGGGCGGGGTTAAGAAGCAAAAGCATCCCCAAGTCAATTCAATGCCTCCATGCAAGTATCCCAACTACCCCATGTTGCCTATGTCTCAATGCTCTCCTCCTAAATGCCAAACTCTCCTCCTCCAATGCAGGGCACTCTCTAAGCAAGCAACCTCCTCCATCTAGCCAGCATGTACATGTAGAATGTTGCCAAGCTGTCTGAAGATCTCCAATTCCTCAATGAAGAATCATAGAATGTCATGCGAGCACCCAACTAAGGTCATGCAATCATGGAGTAAACCATCCCCAATGTGCAAATCCATCACAGACCATCTAGTGGTTGATCATACACCATATACCCCAAATCTTATGAAGCACCCTAAAACATACTCTAAACACTTTTGAGTAACCCCAAATCTCTAGAAGCACCCTCAAACATGGTTTAAACTTTAAACACTTTCAGAGTAACTCCAAAAGCTAACAGCCTTCAATATTTGTTTGTTTAATAGATTCCATATCCAAAAATTTGTAAGACATACCTAGGATGTTACCATGCTCATCCCCAAGCAAGCTCCATGTACCTACTAGACCCAGGTTTTCCTTCGAAGCTCCATTGAAATTGAACTTGACCCATCCCCTTGGAGGGTTATCTAACTCTCATTGCATGCTTCATTGCTCAACCTTTGTCCATTAATGGAAGTGCAACATGTGTCCAATAAGTAATTAACTTAAAGAACAAATTGATGGGATGCAAACAAAATTAATTTGCAAGCTACTCGATGTTTAGTTTGAAAAGGTGTAGAACGTAACTTGTGTTGATTGATTATATGGAATGGTCCGAGTTATAATTAGAGAGGCTAAAACTGTTCGAGATTTGCTGAAATGTTATTAGCAGTTTCAACTTTTTTGGTTTTTTAAATTCTTTATATCTTTTTGTTAGTCTACATGTGTCAAAGGGATGAAGATTTCGATTTTTTATTCAGTTATACTCCATTGTTTTCTTATTATATCCTTGCAACAAAAGAGGAAACATTTAGATGCAGATGTCTCTGAGTTGTCAAATATTCCATCAATTGTGTTCTGCCCACATGTTGATATTGCAAAGTTGAGCTGGACTGTGCTTGAGCATGTAAGAAAGATAGTCCACCACAAGCTAGTAACAGGTCATATTTGATTGCAGGTTTTTCAGTCCAAGCACCATTTGGTAGATGGGGACGAACAATGTACATGTACTTTCAAGGTTATATGGCAAGCTGGTCCATGTGCAAATCAAAGTACCTCCATTTCTTGTGAGAACATCTGCTTGTTGACTGCAGGAAGCATTGAAACTCACCCTATAATTAACTATTTTCTAAGGTTGGTGGAGGAAAATTTGAACTCTAGGACACGATCTATTGGCAGGAATACTTCAAGGAGAAAGATAACAAATACAAAAGGTTGGTGATGTAAAATTTATATTCTACATGTACACATGTCACATATACACGTATATAATTTTTTCCATTAAAATTTCAGGCAAGGTTTGATAAAATATGTGGGGCTGAGTATTTACCAATAATTGGCATGTGAATGTATTGCGGGAATAGATGCAATAAACTTAAAAGATAATCAGGCAGAAGTACGGGAGAGAGCAAACGGAAAAGTGAGTATTAGCGATCTATAGAGCCTTTATTTAATAACAAGCATGAGAGAGCTAAGAAGCGTAAAGATGTCTGTAAACAACACATGGCTTCTGATACCCCTAATAGTAGGGATGAGTTGTTTTGTGTAGTGCAAAGAGAGACAATATGATTCTAATTTTTGATGAGCTTAGTCTGATAGCAATAATGCTTAGAGTTCTTGGACATTTTCATTGATGTGTTGAAAAACTTATGTACAGGTATCTGATCATCATTTCGGGTCTCGATCATCACAATCAAAGATAAAGAAGAAAGTTAAGAAGGGGGTAAGCATCATAGAGAATGTTCTCACTAGTTCTGAGCCCTTGCTCGAAGAACCAGCAGCCAGTGATCATGAGCTTAAAAGTTATGTTGAAAGTGATTTTGATGTGGGATCAAAAACAAAGTGTTCCAGGTATTCACATAAAGATACTATGTTAAATAAAAATGGCAGATATAGTGAAATATCAAGGCTAGAAGGGGATGGTGATATGGGCAAGAAATATTTTCTTCCACCTAAAGCACCATCTTTATCCTCAAGTAATACAAATTTCCAGCATGAAATTATACCAAAGACTAGTAAAAAACTATTGTTGATGTAAAGCATCCTAGTGAATGTAAGGGAACACATCTAAATAAAGTAAGAACGGAACAAAATCGTGATATTTCCAATCTGAATTCAGTGCCCGATAAATTGCAAATAGAACATCCATACAATTGCTCTATCTCATGTGCTATGGGCTCCATCAATACTGTTGGTAACAGTGTGAATACATCGGATAATAGATTTGGGTATTTGGATGATTGTGTAGGGATTATTGAAAATGTAAGGCCTTGCTATAGTGACAATCTTCAGGAAGAGAATTGTGATAACCTTCTCAAGGAAAGTAGTGAACATAACATTGTTCATAATGGCATTGACAAGTCTTCTTGCATAAATTATTAAATCTCAACAGTGGGAGTTACAAGAGTGAAAGAATAAGCAAACAATTGACAATGGAAGAGAATCAGAAGGGTCGAGAAAGTTCACAGGATAAGGGTGGGAAAAAAAATTCCCTGCTTCTTTGGGCAAGGTTAAGAAGCAAAAGCATGGAGGCAACAAAATGCTAGTCAGTGAAAGACAAGTTCAGGAGAATATTGAGAAAGGTGAACATAAGAGTGGTTTAGAGAATTTCTTACAACCAACTAATGATTCTAATGGAGTTGCTACTTTACGATCAAGTTTGACAACATCAGCTCCTAAACCAATCAATTCAATGGAACCTCTTGATTTCTTTAAAGACTCGAGTGGAAATCAACATCAGACTATCCAAAATGTTGAAGAGGTTGGAATGCATGAGGACAAACTAACTCTGAAACAACTAATAAGCAATGAGGTGCAAACACCTAAGGTTTTACTTGGTGCAGTGGACACTGAAAATGGGGAATCTATTAATGTTGCCATTGATGCTTTAAGAACCAACTGCTTGACAACTCCATCGATGAAGCTTAACAAGAGAAAGGATCCGTGTGATATTTTTACAGACTCAAGTGATCTTCAAACACAATCTGTGGAGGAGCATATTGATGAAAATGCATCCAAGCGCATAAATCCATCGCAAGTGCTTCCTGAAGCAGTGGTTCTTTCATCTAACAGAGACAATGAAACTGATTATGGAAGTAAGGATATCAGTAGGCAACATAGTAATCATGCTCATCTATGGGAATTCTTACCTGTAAGTGTTGATCCAGTAAGTAAGTTTGCTTTGGTTCCAAGAGAGAGTGAACAGCCAAGCCATGATCATATTAGTAACGATCTGGAAGTTGAGGTCCAGGAGATACAATTTTCTTCTTCAGAAGTTCTCATTTTGGATAATCTAGAAAAATATGTACAGCCAATCCATGATCATATTAGTAACGATCTGGAAGTTGAGGTCCAGGAGATACAGTTTTCTTCTTCAGGAGTTCTCATTTTGGATAATCTAGAAAAAGATGTATCATGTTCTAATGTGATAAAAGTCATATCTGTTCTGAGTCCCATGCCTGAATTTTGAGAAGTTTACAAGTGGGTGTGTATTGTTCCATGATCGTCCAAGTTTGATGAAGGTGTATGCTCATTTGCAAGACGACAATTTTTTTATTGTGTCTTCTATGTTGTATTTGACTACATCTTAAATAAGAGATTGTTTATGTTGACACTCTTTAAAACAAAAAGTGTCTGGACCGAGATTGCATTTGCTTATATAACCTAGTGTGATGCTTTGAATTTTATTTTAATTTTTGAAACTTGTCAATTAAATTTTTGATATGTTTCTAAAATCTTTTATAAGCATAATTTTTTCAGTTCCCATGTCTATATAGGCTCATCTTTGCTTTTGTTGTGTAACCTAATGCACTGCTTAAAATTTAATTTGTGAACTATGTGCTTGTCTTAGTTGTGAACCATTATGAACTCTCTTGATCTTCTGTTGTTCCAAACAATTACATATCGCATATTTTGGTACATGATATGTCCTTTCAAATGGAAACAGCTTCTATTCATACTAAGGGAGCTGTTTTGTTTTACTACGTAAGGAAATTGTAATTTCCCATTAGCACAAGAAATGGTTACATAAATATTTTGTCTGTATTTTGCAGGCCTTGGGTTGTGCTTGATATTGTGGATAGATTATGTGAAGCCAATTTTGGATGTTTTACTGTAAATTCCAAGGTAATAGCAATGTTTTATTGTTTTTTTCTTAAATTGGATTCTATTTGATTTGATTTGTAAACAAAGTGTTGTCAGCTTTATAAACTCTATCTATGCACTTAGTGCAGGTCTGGAATTCTAAATTGAAAATTTTGTATTTGTCGTTTTTGAATTGTTTAAATAGGAAAAAACTTGAGGTGGGAAAATTATGGAATATATAATTAAAATACAATGCATCATTGTTTTCAAGTTCAACTAAGAAGTTTGTATGATTTCTATCATTAAAGTTGTAACAAAAGTTGTTTTCAACCTTGTATACGACGAGTTATTTGTATCGGTTTAAGTGGAAAATACCAACGTGTATGCGGGTGGAGGTGTGCTAGTTTTGAACTTTGGGTGCAGGGGACGTATAGTGGGACAGTGCCTCACTTATATAGATGCATATTTAAATAATTTAAAATTGGGCTGCACAAAACATGGAAACGGGTTTCATTTTCAAAACAGGGATGGTATGGAAACATGAACCCTCGTTATTATAGGAATTGGGGAAATGAGGAATTTAAAGAATATAAAAAGATAAATTATTCAAAAGAATATATATACATATATATATTTTCCCAATGACAAAAATAATATTTTTAATTTTTTATTTCCCAAGAAACATATCATGTACTCTTTATTAACTGAATAACCAAAGGTACATCTCATCAATTATGATCACTTGGTCAAAAAGACAAGAATAATCCAGGCTTCCACTATAGACTTGTACAACCCATTACAAAAATGAATCAAAAGGACTACTAAGAGCCCACGGAATCAATAATACATAAAAAAGAAAAGTTTGTATGAAAAGGGAAGGGAGAATCAATCTCTGCTTTTCCTTCTCTTGACCTCCTTCTGTTGTAATGTGTGCTACAGTTGCATCAACCACCACCAGTTGTAGGGTCATGACATGGGGATCCAGTGCATCCTGCTGAGAGAGATCCTTTCGGCAGTCACCACCAGAGGATTCTGATTCATGCCACTGCTTACCCCTCCCTGGAGGGAGAGTCAAAGATAAAAGCATGGAGCTCTGAATAGGGATAACAATGTCCATAGAGTCAAATTTTCATTAATCTTAAACTCTTGCATGTGAGTATCTTAAGAACAATGTCTCAAAAATTTTATGGTAATCAGAATATTCAAAAAATTTCAAGCCTACTTGTAGGCAGATATAGCAACAATCTAAAGATGCTAATATGGTTTGTTCATTTTTCGTTCAGAGAATATCATTTTTTGTGCAACAAGTGTTGTAATTGAATAGAGCATTGATTATGAAATAGGTTATTATCCTTCTTGTGTATAGATTTCTGCATATCTTACCAGTAGTTTTATATAGAACCAATGTCTACGTAGGTTAAGCTTAGCCTGAATGCTTATAATATTTTCATCAATTCACTCTCCTTTAAGTTGAACCATAAAAATTTATAATAAAGCTTGCATAAACTTATCATGGAGAATACATGGCATGCCTAAAGTAAGGCCCCTTCTTTCCATGGGTTTCTCCTCTTTTGTACATACAATAATCTGAATTTAGTAACTAATATATAAGCCAATCCAGACTGCAGATTATCCTACAAAACTGTTTAGTTTGAAGATGTGCCAAGATAGAAGCTGTCTCACAGAGGCTCCAAAGGACCAATATATGTTGAACCTAAATCTGTATCTTAGCAGCGTCTCTCTTTTACTATTTCTCCTCCACCCACCACCATTGCAATCTCTTCAGAACATAGCCATAATATACAGTTAATGCATACTGAAATTTACATTAATCTACTATTGCAAGAATCTGCCTCTTTTACAAGTTTAAGCAGACTTCGTTGCAAGCCATAAGAATCTACAATAATCCATCTTACCAACAGAATATTAATTTGGCCATAAGGTTCATTTTTCCTTTCTGCCATATATATACTACAAGGGTGATATATTGCACTACTAATGAGCAAGTCTCAAGCCCATGCAGCAGATTCATGACCTCAAGGCCAACACTCCCACCATGGCAGAGTACTTGCAGCACGTTGGTCTTCTTCATTGGAAAAGTGATTGCAAGCGTCTTCTTGAAGATATCCTTCATCTATTTTGAAAAGTTGGTGATATTCCTTTGAAGGAACCCCCATGCCACAGAGCGCCTCAGCTAGATGCATAAGACCTTGGTCATTGATACTATCCATAGCAACTATATTATTACTACCATACTACCAGATGGGTATTTCATAGATGAAGAAGCCTGTTCAATCTGACTAAGGATTTGATGTGGGGGGTTCTTATCTTCATTTCGTATATTGGCACTACAATCCCTTCCTGGGCTAAAACATCCCTCTTTCTCATTCAATAACATTAACCTGAACGGCTTAAAATCCATCTTCTCTGAACCCATATCTTTCTCCTTGAAGAGTAGTGTAAAATCACTGAAAGGCTTGACGTCAATATCATTCTCCTCACGCACAGCATTTGCTACAAGTTTCTTGCTATTTTCAATGGTGCTTGTTATATTCATTGATGTACCCATGTCACAATCGTTGTCCTCTTTGCAACAATCATCTTCTTCCATCTTTTCTTTCAGACCCTCCAGCTGCAACATGACTACATCAGAAACTGCAAAAGAAATCAGATATTTTGCTTCACATTTAGTTTTTTTTCTTGCAACTTTGAAAAGGAAAAGAAAAGTTCTCATTTATGCAACTTTGCTATAACTGAAACTATATTTTTATTTCCTTTCTGCTCACCATCCAAATAAAATTCCAAAGCTTCTCTTCAAAACACAGAGGAGACAGAAAAAGATCCAGGACAGGGGATTCTACCAGCAGCCATGGGTTTGGTCACTTGGAAATTTCCAGGATTAAATTTGATTTTGTATTGATGAATCTTAGGACTTCAATCATAACTCTTTGCTTATTGACATCTAAAATCTCACAATGGTTTGAAAGTTCTACTTTAGACAGTTAGGAATTGTTTATCATGATAATTCGGCGATTTATGAGTTCGTACAACAGTATAGGGTAAGAATGGAACTCGTGACTCATGGATTATTCGAACAAGTTACCTTAGACTCCATTGCGGTGTCCACTTTGCAGTTCTCAAAGAAACCCCCCACAGAAAATAAAATAAAAATAAAAAAACAAACCAAATTCATAAGGTTCTTTCTATTTCTAAAACCCAAATGTAAACCTTAGTTTTCAGCCAAATTTTCTTTTTTTGATTCTTGTCGTTCTAAAATTGATCTGTATGAAAGATGTATTCAGTGTGAAATAACATATAGAAAGACCCAATCTAAAAAATTCACTAGTTCATCCATTGGTTATAGTTTCCAACCTCGGCACGGATATTTTCATTTTCCTGCTGCAGTCCCTCAAAATCAGATTTCAAAGTATCATAACTAGCTTTGAGAACGTTGTAATCTCTCTCAAGCTGCTTGGTCTTCCATCTTGCCCTTCTGTTCTGGAACCAAATAGCTACCTGACGAGGTTGAAGGCCAAGCTCTTGAGCCAACTGTATTTTCTTCTCCAGTTCCAGCTTGGTCTCGACTTCGAAACTTCTCTCTAGAGACCTCACTTGTTCTATTGTAGGTCCTCTCTTCTTAGACTTGGGCTGGTAGTTCATAAATTCATCTACTGCTTCCTCATCCATCTGCTCTTCAGGATTCCCTGTAAATAATTGCAGTTTAAAAAAACATACCAGTTATTGCATCTAGAGAAGCAAGGTGCATTCTAAGGTCCCCTGGAGGTTGGGGACGGAAATCGTCTGTGTGTTTGTGTATGTAACGGTGTAGAGAGTCCATTGAATATGTACATTAATACACACCCATTTAAACTGAAGTCTGATATGCACTTTCAGGTTGCTAAGCTCAAGAATGCATATTTGCATATTTAAGCTCATACAAATAGAAGGCATATCAAATATACAGGACCTTGAGATACTTAGCATCTATGAGGTGAAAATAAGACCCGAGTTGAGATAAGCCTGTGCTAGCTTGTATAGTTATTGTTGTTTAGAAATATAAATATATTGAGATAGACCTGAGTTCGCCATAGGCGATAAATTGTAAGTATGGTCGTCTATATTCATTGCTAGATTGCTTCTGAATTTAGCAAATGCTTCTGCAACAATACGAAATCAATGAACCCAACTCAAATCCTTAAACATATGAAGGCACCTACTATTATACAGCCACCCAGCTGAAATCCTTAACCAGAGCTTCCTATCTTCATGGCCATAACTAGAGCTATGTAGAGCTTCCTATCTTCATGGCCATAATTGGAGCTATGTACAAACTTTCATCTAATCGATCAAACTTAAATCCATAACCATTAGTATACATCTACTTTTATATAGGCATTTCCCTTTGTGAAATATTCATCCAATAAGAAGAGACCGTCATATATTGATCAAACAACCATTCCCATGAAAATACATAACCATGGCTGCCATATGCTCATCACCACAACCAGAGCTCGATCAGCTTATAACCACTGTCATGTAGCCATTCTGACTCAAATCCATTGGCATCCAATGTCCTCAGTTTTACAGTCATAACCCAATTGCCTCAAGGATAACCAGCATCAAACTTATCTTTTGTCTCCTACTCATCATTATTGGGGCATGGAAGGTGATATTCTTGTGTCTTTCATTGGAGGGAAGTACTTATTTTTTTGGCGATATTCTTGTCTTTAATTAAGTGAAGCTTGACAAGTGCTTAAAAATGTCTTATCAATGTTTATAGCATGAATCTGACACACTTTCTGATCGTTTCTTATTCAGTGAAGCTAAGGTATATCTTGTTTAATAGTGTTTTTCAAACATTGGACTATATTGTTTTGACATATTGATAATCTTCCACTTGTCACAAGACTACATTCTGAAATGCCTAGACTGTTCCTTCACTCAAAAAATATGACTTTTAAAAATTTTAGTTATTCATAACTTTGTATTTACATGTAGACTCCGACTTGGTGTGTCCAATGTTGATATCCCACTCCTTACATTTTATTCTCATATCAATCCATAAGGAATTCTATTTAAGGGTGCTAGCTCAATGGTAGAGCACCTGCCTTATAGGCAGGAGGTTGGTGGTTCGATTCCATCGTGCCCTATTTATATTCTGAAACCATTAAAAAGAGATAAATGACTAAAAAAATGACCAAAATTTGTATATAAACGACCACCATTACAACATGAGAGATAAGTGACCAAAATGACCAAAATATGCATATAAATGACCACATTTGAGTTGAGGATCGATGGTAGAAAATTACTGGTCATTTATCACGTGATCATTAATGACCAAATATATTACCAAATTAATGTGTGATGAACCTGCAATAATTAATTAATGCAAATACACAAGATATCAGAAATAACAGAACAGAATCACTTTTATATTGATCACGGGCCACTTCGAGGGGGCAACCTCCTTTGAGCAAGCTCAATACAATTAACTTCACGGTGCCTTCAATGACCTCAACACACACTTATATACTAAGTCTATGCCCAATACTATGAGTCAAAACCATGGGACATATAATACTACAGGACGACTTACAAAGCATATGCGTCCAATACTATGGGTCAATACTATGGGCTAATATAAACTACGGATCAACAAATACTACGGGACGACTTACAAAGCATATGCGTCCAACAACAATATACTAACATAGTAAAGAGAAGGGTTGGCATAGGTTCCTAATATCCCCTCTCCCTTAGAAAAAGCTTTGTCCTCAAAGCTTTGGTTGGAGAAATTGCTGCAGAATCTGAAGGAGTGGTTCCCCGGTAGCATCCTCGGTTTGCATTTCGGGCCACTGACGCCTTTGGAGTGTCAAGGAGGATTGCTTGGAAGGATGTAGATGAAGAAGAACCCTGCCAGCTGCATGGAAAATGCGCTCAGAACGGTGCTGATCGGCTTGTTGTTTCCGGTGAATTCTGGCCATGTGAAGATTGTCCTATAGAATGAGAAGAATCTGATCGCGGTTTCGAAGAACCGAGTCAATTTCCTGAACTGGGGAGTTGCTAAGGGTGTATGGAAGAAGAAATGGCGGTGTTTTTCCATAGACTGCTTCATATGGTGTTCTTTCAGATGTGGTATTGTACCACCAGAGTGCTGCTAGGAAATCCATAGAAATAGTTGGCCAAAGCTGTGTAGGGATGGGCAAGGGTTTGATCAATCCCGAAAGGAGTGTCGGTTCCCCCTTGTTGACTTGGAAAGTATCATCGTTAGCCACCATCTATTGAATTGTCATTTTTAGTCCCAGCCAAAAGAAGTTACATTGTTCCTGGTCATACATTTTGCAGAACCCAGAGTGCCTTGTTGATGAAGAAGCATGGAGTTCATAGAAGAGATAGCCTTGTTGAACATATTGCAACCAATTTGGAACAAGCAGAGAAAGAGTTGTAAGAGAAACTGGGTCATCAATTGTGCGAGAAGGAGCATCTTCCACCATATTGTCCTTGCCCTTCTTGTAAGTGATCACATAGGGATAACCCATTGCAGGTGTGTTGGGAAGGAGACCCATTGTTCCAGAAAATTTTTCAGACTCGGGAGATCAGTCTTGATGCAGAAATAATTGCCTAATAGGTATGGCTGCCACTTCTGTACTGCCTGCAAAATAGCCATCATTTCCTGCTGAGAGGTAGATGTGGCTACATTCTTACCGGAAAGGTCTCTTGAAGGCAGTAAGCTCATTGGTTCAACAAAGATACCTGCATATCTATCCAAGGGAGTAGTGGAGACTGTTGATGGGTGCATCTGAATGGAATTAAGCTGAGCGATGACACCATGTGAATTCTTCTTAAGGATTTTTTCCAGGCGATGTGAACTGATGATGCAGAGAGACCCTGGTTGTAATCCCCTAAATTTTTGTTGTGCCCCATTGACTTTAAACTGCATCCAAAGTTCAGCAAAATCCCATAAGATGGGGCCAAGTGTGCGTAACCATTGAACGCCCAAAACCACATCACATCCGCCTAAGGGCAAGGCAAACATGTCAGAGAGTAGGTTATAATATTCCATAGAGATACGCACATTGTGACACTTCCCCTTGCAAGGTAAGGTGCCCCCATTGGCAACCATGACTTCAAAGTTGGAGCAAGGATGGACAAAACAATCAGCCTGTTTGGCAATTCGAGGGTCAATGAAGTTATGAGTGCTACCAGAATCAATGAGTATGGTAAGACGGAGCTTCTTGAAGTATCCCCTAACCCGCATTGTTTGTGGGGTGGTGATGCCGGTTACAGCATGGAGAGAGATCTCGGGTGGGTCGTCCTGAGATGGGGTGTCAACAGGCGGGTGTTGCATGTCGACAGGATCATCTACTGTATCTGTAGCTTCTTCACCAAGTTCTAAGGCAAGCGGAGAATCCACATCCAAGAGATAGAGCTTTTGTTGAACACAACTATGTCCCCGAGTGAATTTCTCATCACAATTATAGAAAAGCCCTTTTTCTCGGCGTGCCTGCATTTCTATTTCAGACAAATGCTTGATAGGAGTTGGTTGAGGAGTAGGCATGATGGGAGGTCGTTGGGAACCCATATTTCTGAAGGGAACAAAGGTGGGTTTGGAGCATTGTTGAGCTGCGATATTGTCCTCGGCCAACTTAGCCAACCCTAGGACTTCCATCATTGTGTTGGGACAAAACATTTTGACCTCTAAGCGGATTTCATCCTTGAGACCACTGATAAAACAACTCCTGTAGAATTCATCAGACAATCCTTCTGTGTGATTGGCTAGTTTCTCAAATTCCACCTGATATTCTCTCACTGTGCCAGTTTGGTGAAGTTTAGTGAGTGCTCCTGTGAAGTCGTCAAAAGCACTAGGACCAAATCGTGGCAAAATGAGTTGGCAAAAATCTGTTCAGTTTGGCTCGGGATGAGCTTTGATGTACCAACGGTACCATTGAAGGGCTTCCTGTTCCAAATGAAAGGATGCAAGTGGAACTTTCTGAACATGAAAAGTATTATGCAGACTGAAATATTTTTCTACTCGGTATATCCATCCAGTCGGATCAGTACCATTGAAGCGAGGAAAATCAAGCTTCGACCCACGAAAATTGCTAGAAGCAAAGAACCCGGTGGCTGCAAAAGATTCTAGCTGTCTGGTATTGTTCATGGTTGAATGCTGCAAATGGAGGCTGAGAAATTTTTCATCCAGATCTTGGAGTTTGGTTTGGATGGCTGCCTGTGCTTCCTCCATGGTGTGTGCTTCTGTACAGGTGACAACCATAACCAGGTTTTTTTTTTTTTTTTTGGTTGACTGGGTAGGAAAACAAAAACAGGAACTACTTCAGTAAGGGAAAAGTTGGATTTGGGAAAAAATCAGAAGGATAATTGGGGTTTGACTAGGTTTTGGACACTGTTGGATAGACAGGGAAGCAAAAATGAGGATTTCAGAAGCGGGGTGAAAGAATGAGAAAATTTGGCAGAGGGGAACAAAGAAGCAGAATTCAGAAAGGAACTCTGTGGTAAAATTTGAAGGTGATTGGGTGAAATCTAAGGAAGTTATGGCAAACCCTAAAAATAGGCAAATGTGAGATTTCGGGCTGTAGGAAGGGGAATTGAGGATAGGGTCCTCAGGAATGAAATATGCAGAATGGAATGACAGGGGTTCCCTGAAAATTTCAAAGGAAACAGAGGTAAAACAAGGGAGATATGGAGGAAAAACTGATTTTTTTTTTTTTATACAGACTCGAGCGGCTACGGCTCAGAAGGAATCTGGAACAACGCCGAACGGCTGGATCTGGAACGGCTTGCAAAATGGATCTGAAACGGCGCAACAGTGATCGACAATAGTTCAGTTGAAAGTAGATATGGACCCCAGGTATGTGCGGCTTCCTAACAGTTCAGGGTTTTCACTCGGCCACCAATGCTGTCTGAGGGCTTGCGTATTGGGGCAGTACCCCTCACTCCACGGCTCAGGTAAAACTGATAACCGCTTGCCACAAACGACAGCTCTTGGTTTACCTCACGGGTGGGAACTAGTCAATCAGGTAGGGGTCGTTGCCCTTTTCGCTGGCAGGTCCTCTCAATGGGCCAGCTACTTCGGGGTTCCTATGGTACTCCTCACAATGAGTTTTAGGGCTTATGCCCAAGTACTTCCCACAGTTAAGCGGATAGGGATTATTCCCAAATCCGAACCTGCAACAGAAAAAAATTTAGGCAGAAATTCCACCCAATGTTCAAAAACCGGATCTATATTGCTCAGAATCGCTATTATAGCATGTTTCCGGAACTGGAACAACCACTCTGCTTCTACCCTCAAAAGCGGAATAGAAATATGAGCACTTGGTCAAAAGATTTTCTCGCCGCAATTTCTGCGGCCGTCACCGAAATTCTGAAAAATTGTTGATTTTAAATCCGCGATATCTCCACTTTTAGAATTCCAAATGAGATGATTTGTTTTTTGAAACTGCGTATTTTTGAAAGAGGAATTCAGATATGCAATCGGTTTCTTCCGATTTTGTGCAGAAAGTTTCAGAAATTGATCTGAAAGTCGCCGCCCAAAAAAAAAAATTTCCACTTGTGCCAAGGAAAGTGCTCTGATACCAGATGTGATGAACCTGCAATAATCAATTAATTTAAATACACAAGATATCAGAAATAACAGAACAGAATCACTTTTATATTGATCACGGGCCACTTCGAGGGGGCAACCTCCTTTGAGCAAGCTCAATACAATTAACTTCACGGTGCCTTCAATGACCTCAACACACACTTATATACTAAGTCTATGCCCAATACTATGAGTCAAAACCATGGGACATATAATACTACATGACGACTTACAAAGCATATGCGTCCAATACTATGGGTCAATACTATGGGCTAATATAAACTACGGATCAACAAATACTACGAGACGACTTACAAAGCATATGCGTCCAACAACAATATACTAACATAGTAAAGAGAAGGGTTGACATAGGTTCCTAACATAATGACCAAATATATGACCACAAGATAAGCTATAAATGACTAAGCTAAATATGACCACATTTTTGGTCGCGTGATATATGGCCACTAATTTGCTACCAGTGGTCAGCAACTCAAAAGTGGTCATTTATATGTGGATTTTGGTCTTTTTTTGGTCACTTATCTCTCATTTTGTACTAGTGACTCATGCAAGTAAAACGGTTGTATGGTTGTAGAGATTGTGTTCAGACATTGGGTTTGAACAGTAAGTTGTAAGGTTAGATTGTGACAGTCAGAGTGTGATATTCCTAGTAAAGAACCCTACTTATCACTCAAGAATGAAGCATATTGATGTGCAATTTCACTTTGTAAGAGACGTGGTTGAAAGCAAGAAGGTGTTACTGGAGAAAGTCAACACTTTGAAGAATGTTGCAGATTCATTGAAAAAAATTGTGAGCACTGAGAAGTTCTCTTGGTGTAAAGGAGCAATGGGAATTCATGCCCTAGATTGTTGATTCAATAAAATATTGTATCGCTTGTATGAAAAGAAAACAACAAGTGGGAGAATGTTGAGTATGTGTTATATTCTTTGCAGGTGTGTGTGTTGGGGGGGGTGCATCTTTGACCGCGCCTGATGATCCCCTCCATCTAGTGTTATGTCGTATGTGCTAGGAGTTGTGTGTGGTGCTGGCTCGAGGGGGGGGGGTTATAGGGGGGGCATGTCAACGCCCTCCCCCTTCCGCGAAGCAAGTTTGAAAATTTTTTGGGCTATTTTTGGGTTCTTTCTAAAAATATGAAATTTAATCCCAGTTAAGGGATTGGAGTCTATTTTCTAATCTGAATTAACTAATTAGGATTTGGGATGCTGCAGAATACCTATATTGTATTGTGAGTGGTTAATGATCAATATGAGAAAATAAGAGGTGCGTCTCTAATTTTTGTTGGTTTTCCCGGTTAAGGGTTTCCAAGGTAAATCTCTATGTATTATGTGTGAATGTTGTGGTGTAATCTCTATTTTGCTTAAAATAATTTGTATGATTCGCTTCTATACAACATGTTCAAAACTTAGAGCTTCAACATAAATCACACCAATAAAACCCCAGACACCGGCTCTTTCGGCATCACCTACGAATAGATGATGTCTCACTCGAGGTATCAAAGGGGACTTCAGGAACCAAGTTTTTATAGTGCTGAAGGGATGTGAATAAGAAATTTGACAAATCCATTATTCATTCATTCAATGCACAGCATATCATTACTTAACATTAACATAAGTAACATTCATAACAAAATCACATGAAATTAATTGTGTACGACATATACAAACATTCATCACATTGAACATAAACATAGAGTACTGCAACTAGAGTTTCTCAATTGTATTATCATTGGAACAGTTCTACATAGCTTGCACAGAGCACACCAATACTCAACCTTCAACTACCAACATTACAGTGACAACATAATAGCTACTACAAGCTCTCCATAAAGACACACTCTACTCAAAAGAGACATACCCTGCCCTCATATCTCCTACATATTTATACATCAAGACATGGGCGGAGCCCTTTCCAAAGTGGACACAACTCCTAACTCACTTCTAACTAATTTCTCCTTCTGCACAGTTTTGGGCCAATCGTTGAACTATTACATGGTCCATCTTCGACGCACAACTTCCCAGATAGGTCCAAAACTAACTCCAACAAGCCATGACTGCTTGGTGTCATAATGATAAGGCTTCAAAACTTGAAGATTGACATAATGTTCCCCCCTGTCAAGTACAAGATAAGAATTAGTAAAATTTTCTGCTACAAGTTTCAATCTTGCATGTTTCTTCAGTGTCAAACATCTATCTGAAGAATGGTTATGCTTCTTGTAATGATGACAAGGATGAATATCAAAACACTAATATTTCACATGGCTAAATCGATCACAATGTTGGCATCTATAACATTGAACAGGTTGTACATCTTTGTGGATTATTTCACTATTTTGGTCATGTGTTTGGTAGCTGCTAGGAATCAAGTTCAAAGAGGGTTGTTTTGAACAAACACTAGTTTAGAATGTTGATTCCTTTGTTGTGCATCATCTTCTTTGGCATTTGAATCTTCAGTGATAAGAGTTTGGAGAGTTTCTTTGTTGATTGCAATTGATTCATCTACAACAATAAGTATTAGAGTGTTCAGTAACTCTAATATTTCTTCAATTTGAGACATTATGAGGACTGTGTGAGGCCTCCTTGTGTAGGAAGGACCAAGTAGACTCAATCAACAAATTGAGGGCTTCTTGCAACTTTTCCCTTTCCAAACAAGACTTAACAGACTCAAACTTAAAATAGAGAAGGGTGCAAGTCTCAGTTGAGAATGCACCCATATACAATGCAATTCAACTTTCCTTCAATTTGATACTTTATAGTAAACACATGCAAGAACCAAAAATGCACTAGAACTTACAAAAACAACAATTTGCAAGTTACAATTTTGAATGTTGAATTGATGAATACGATATACCGGAGTTCTTGTGTGATGATGATCTGCTTCTGCAACTTCTTCTTTTGGAGCAGTTGTAGCAACATGATCAAATTAGTCCCAAATATTCTCTGGAAGCTCAATATTTTCAACCAGCTACAACTTTCACAATACTTGCAATTTAATAGTGTTTGGGAAATATATTGAAGGTGCGGGTCTATGTCTCTGCCACATTATTTACAGTTCAATCAGATTTTCTTGCTCCATATTGTTTCTGCACACTATATTATATTTTTGCAGACTCTATACTATTTCTACAAACATTATACTGCTTCTTCAAACACTATACTTCTTCTATAAACACCATGTTATTTTTGCAACTTAGTCTTCAATTTTCAAACAATTATATTAAAGAGGTAACTAGATTTGAACCTCTACATGACCAACATAGTGATGAGACCATACAAAATTGTGTTATCCAATATGGTCATGATTTGTAGTCACACACACATAGAGATATGGTTAAAAATTAAAAAACATGGGACTATAGATCGACATACGAGCACAAAAACCCATTGGTAATGAAAGGTTGACCCTCAAAGCTTATTATTCTCCAAATAATAGTTCAATACCAACAAAACTTTGCAAAAAATGTTATCCATCAAATTAGGATTTCATATCTCTCACCCACATGAAATTAGAGTTTCAATGTGCACCAACCTTCGTACAACTTCAAAAATGAAAATGCATCAAACTTCAACGTACTGCACAGTGGGAGAGAGCAGTTACTTTAACGCAATGGCACAATTCTTAACCATGCAGCAGTAGATAGAGATCCCCTGCACACATCAGTAGATAAAGTTCTCCATGCATAAGTAGAGTTCCCACACCACCGTGGGAGAGAGCCCACGCACCAGTAGACAGCTCCAAGCAGTCAAAACGTAGAGGGAGTTCAATAGTTCACCAACCAGTTAAGAAAGGTTCACAGCTTCAATGAAGGTTTCACACACCAAGAAATCCCACACCAAATTGCAGATGGGAGGAGAGCATGTGTATTGTGCAACAAAGATCACGCAGCCTCTCATTGAGTGACACACAACTTCCTTGAGTGAAACGCAATACCAACACGATTTTGGAGAGGCGTGGAAGTTCACACAGGTCACGAGCTCAGATATTGGGGTTTCCACCAAGTAAATAACACCTTCCAAATGAAAAGTCATAGCTTCATATATTTAAAGAATGAGACGCATCTCCATTCATTCAACAATAGCACCAGTCTTCACGTAGAGGCCTCACCATTTTGGAATGGAGCAGTTTCCAACGCAGGGATACAAGGCAGACTCTAGTCTCAATGATATGCACCCACAGTTGGCTTCAATGCAGCTCGAAGAGGAGCCTCCACGCCATCTAGGGTAGACTTAGGAGAGACAATTTTCAATGGTCTTAGCTCCAAACTTGGTTAGGTTTCACGAGCTAGCTCTCAAAAAAATGAGGACGTATCTCCATAATGCAGCACAAGGCTCGACCCACGCAGTATACAGTCTAGAAAAACATGCAGTCTTAAAAAACTAGCCTTCAACAGTATACACAGTGCCACAATTCCTTCAATAGTATCATGTCACAAGTGATTGCAGTATTACGACGCCTTCAATAGTATGTAGAGATAATATTCACAGTGGAGCGGTATAGGGTTTAAGAAATGTCCAGAGGAGAATTCACGCAGAGAGAGAGTGAGAATATGCATAGTAACGTTTATGCATAATCAATCGACATGTCCAGAGGAGAATTCACGCAGAAGGTAGAACACAGACGAGCAGAGGGTTTGCAGGTGAACGATCACATAGGGATAAGGCTCATAATTAATTTAATTATTATGGTAGAATATGGAAGAATGAGTGCAGACAAAGCAGAGGCCACAGGTTCACAAACGCTCTGATACCATTGTAAGGTGCCTAATATGGAAAATAGGCATAAATCCAACCAAGAGAAAAAGATAGGTGTCAAAGCATGAATTTCTCATTAATCAATGTGCATATTAATACATGAGAATGACCCTTGGTGTCTCTTGGACTCCTTAGTGAATCTTCTTATTCACTTGAGTTGAAGTGTTAACATAATTTACATTTTTACCTTAACCCATAGGATTAGGTTCCCAACAAAAACAACTAATTGTGGGGGAACTTATTTCCTCCCAACTAGTGGTTATTCCACTATAGAATGCCACCCCATTGCTGGGCTATAAAACCATTAGGGAAAAAAATATTGTCAAGGTTTCCAAAACCCCCCTCTTCTTTTTGTTGAGTAAAGTTGTCATTGATGTCAACAGGGTCAAGAGATTTGTGCCATGATCGTATAATATTGTTGAGTGATGTTTTCATTGATGTCAATGTGGCAATGATGATGATGTGGCAATGATGATGATGATGATATGACAGTAATAAAGGGAGATTGTTTAAATCATTGAAGAGATTTGAAGGAGCCTTGACATAAGTGTATATAACTCCAAAGTGGTCCCCTTACGACGTAGCTATTAAGCATGGCCCTCACGAGATGAGATAACGTGCGGTTTCTTCCACATGCCCACTTTGAGTCGTACACAAATGGAGAAAGTTCCTAAATCCATTGAAGATGCCCCTAAAGTGGTGATGGCGTGTCCACATGAAAATGATGATGTGAAGTGTAAAGAATCCCCTAAAGTGATGATGATGTGTCCACAAGACCATGATGATGAGAAGTGAGAAGAAGTCCCTAAAGCCAAGTGAAGATATTTATGTACACCCCACTTGTCCACTTGTGGAGACAAGAAACCCTAAGAAATATGAATAATTTATGTACTGGGACCACCTTGAGGGTGTAGGAGGACACCTTGCTATAGTGAGGAAGCAACCTAATCATGACACTTGGAAATGAGCAAGTTTGTTTGGTCTTGAAGGCATTAATGACAAGGTATGTTCCCACTTGTGAAGAAAGGAAAAGGTTTGAAGGGTCAAGTAATCCCAAGTGGATTTGTGATCTTGTAGGCTCCTAGAAATTAAGGAATCCCCAAATCCCCTTGATGAATACATGAAGTGGTCAAGAAGACAAGTCAAATCCTAGTGATGAAGTCATGAAGTGGTTATTGACCCATTGAAGAAGCCCCTAAATTGTGGAAGAAAAAATTAATGTAATGTTAGGGACAACCTACCCTGAAGTGAACTAAAAAGTGACTTTGGACATGTATAAATAAGAGATGAAACATTTCATTTGATTCAACTGATTTCTTCATCTCTATTTCACAAGTACAAGAGGGAATAACAGAGGTACAAGGATAGATAAGCGAAGGCACAAGAGGAGGATTTTTGTGATAATATTAAAATTTGCACAACTTTCTCTTTCGGTATCAGAATCAGAAACTTCTTAGCTTGTTAGAAAGCTTGTTGTAAGGGATATGTGATGTCATGATCTAGGTTTTCTTTAGGTGAAGGACATAGTGCGTGACTATGGTTTCTATCTTGTTTTTTTGTCTTTGAAAAGGTATGTATTCAGTTTTCTCTCTTGGTGAAGATCTTGCATAGATTATGATGATGTTCTTGCATAGATTATGATGATGTTCTTGGCATAGATTATGGTGATGCTATTGGCATAGATTATGGTGATGGTCTTGGCATATATTATGGTGATGGCATAGATTATGGTGATGTTATTCTCATATATTATTTTGATGTTATTGGTATGGATTATAGTGATGTTATTACCATGATCTAGGGTTCCTCTCTTAGATGACCTAGGGTTTGAGGATGATAATGATGTTAAGGGTTTGAAGAAGTAAACAAATGAAGTCTATGGATGATTGTTCCTAGGGTTTGATTACAAACTTGAGAGGAATATTTTTGGTCCTATTCATGAAGGTCTTATTGTATATTTGAAGGGCTACTTTGTTGCGGATTTGAAGGTTATATTGCAGATTTGTTTTGGTCTTCTTCATGAAGGGTTTGATTGCAGATTTGTAGAGAACTATGGAAGTCTTGTTTGTAGATTTGGAGGACATATTTAAGGCATGTATAGGTTGACATGTTGACAGTGACAGTGACAGTGACAGTGATAGTGATAGTGACAGTGATACTGATAGTAATTGTGGCAATGACAGTGACAATGACAGTGGTAGTGTAATAACATTGGTGCTTCCTTCCAGTTGGTGCTGGAGAACTAGTGTGGTAGGGTGGTGCATGGGACATTGACTTGGTGCTCAAGAGTATTGGTGTACTCATCCTAGAGATAGGTTGGATCCCGTCAGTAAGTTGGTGTTTGTAGTGAAGGTTGAAGCCTTCACTAAATCAATAAGTTGGAGCTTACTGTAAACATGTTGACATCTGCAGTTTGTGCAAGTTGGAGCTTGCATCAGGGATGGTGTCCTTCTTAGGTCAGAGGATGATATTGTAATGAATGAATTATAAAAGAACAAATTTTGTGGTTTTCTCATGTTTGGATTTCCACTTAAAAATATCTTGTGCATTGGGTATGATTTTATGTGATGGTTTTATTGATGATGAATGGCATTGTTAATGGTTAATGTTACATGATGTGCTTAAGGTTAAAAATAGTAAAAAGTGCTCAATAAAAATTCACCCCTCCTTCTCAGTATTGGTGAATATTCCAACAATTAGTATCATAGAAGGTTCCTTAATAATAGTCTAACATCTGGAAGGAAGATACCTGGAGCACACATAGATGAATATGAAAATCTCTTCTCTCCTAATGGAGCTCTACTGCTTGATGGTTCAAATTATGAGTGTTGGAGCATAATAATGAGATTATATTTATAGGAACAAGGTTGTGGCATTTGGGAATCTGTTTTGAATGGTTACATTACCCCAAAAAGACCACCAAAAACTGCATCCAAGAAGGAGTTAAGAAAGAACAATGCAATGGCAATGGATACCATATTGGATGGACTATCTGATCCTATGAAAGTCAAAATAGGACAATGAGCATCATCTAAAGAGCTCTGGGACAAACTACAAGAAAACTACACAAAAGAAGCAATGTAGGAATGTGCAGAATATCAAAAGGAAGATACACCAAAGGAAGAAGCAACATCAAACAAGATGGAAGACAACCCAAATGAACATGTTGTTGATGAATCAAATGAAGAAAAGGTGAAGGAAGTCGAATCAATTAAGTATTCTTGTTTTGAAAATCAAACCATTGTGACATTAGATGTGCCTATGCAAATAAAAGCAGTTTTGACAAACATGAAGACAATCAAAAGGAAAGGCCATATACAAAAAATGAAGAACATTCTGAAGCAGATGATGAAATCATAGAGAACAAAATCAATTCCTCAGAAGAAGAAGAGAATGATGAAGTAGAAGTTGAAGTAGACCTTGAAGGGTAATTGATTGGTGCTCTAGATGATTTGAAGGACAAAAGAAAGAAGAACAAGATGCTAATGGAACAACTACATAGGTATGGCTAGAAGAGAAGCTAAGTAAGATTGAAAAGATTGTCATTGGTTTAAAAGAATAAATTGAAGAGGCTAAGAAGATTGAAGAAACATTATCAAATCAACTAAAAGAGAAGGACACAACATATAAAGAAAAGGAAAATACTTGTCAAGAACAAGAAGTTGAAATTGGCTCCTTAAAGAAAGAATTGGAGAAGTTAAGCTTGGAAAACATGGAAACCAAAGTGGAACTCTTAAAACTCAGAAAGGAGAACCAGTTACTAAAAGGCCAGCTGCAAAAATCTCACGAGGATGATCATAATTCAAAAGGACAAATGGTAGACAATATTGAAGAAGTTGAGAAAACCATTGTTGGTCTTAGAAGTCAAATAGAAGAGGACAAGAAGATTGAAGAAGATATAACAAGCCAACTTCAAGAAAAGAAAGTGTTTTTTCAAAAGCAAAAAGAACTTTATGAAGGGTTCAAGTGGAAGAGATAAAGGAAAGTGAAGAAGTCTTGATTGACCAACTCAAGAAGAAGGAAGAAATGTGCCAAGAAAGGGAGTTAGAAATTATTTCTCTAAAACAAGAGTTGGATAAGATGAAGATAAACTCAAAATTTGAAAAGAGAACATAAGTACTAAATAAAATGATGAGCCATCAATAGAAGTACTAAATGAAATGATGATCCATCAAAGGTCCCCACTTGATAAAATTGGCATTGATTATGACAACAGTCATAAGAACATTGAAGAAGGTGAAAGATCCAAGCTACCAGAAGAGAAAGCTCAAGAAAAGCCTAGAAGCTATGCAAATGTCTTGATAAGCTCCAATCACGGTGAAGGAAACAACAAAGGAGAAGATTATAATTAACATAAACATGAATTCAGAAGGACTACATCGCAAAGAAGAGCATTTTCTCCCAGGTAACCAAGTTTCTTTTCTGGCTATTGTTTTTCATGTAATAATTTTGGACATAAGGCAATGAATTGTAGATCTTATGGAAGGAGTACTCAAGTAAGGAATAGAGGTATCCAATTGTCTCTGAATAGTGTTGAATGCTATGCATGTCACAATTATGGGAACATTACCAGGTTGTGCAAAAACAACTTCAAAATAAATGAGAAAGATAATGTGTTAATCAATCAAGGGAATAATTCCAACAAGGTATGGAAGATGAAGTCTAAAGAACAGAAGGAATACGCTTGTGGATTGATCCTCTATGCAGATGATGAAGGTTCAAAGCTCAAAGATGGAAACCAAAGCAAACCTCTTAACTTGAAGTTGGGTAGCATGTTCAATGAAAGCAGAAATAGTCCCAAGATCGAAGACAAAAAGGAATTGGTGTTACATGTTGAAGATATGAGGGAAAAACAAGAAGAACAGGTCAATGGAAAATTCACAAAGGACATGCCCACATCTGTTGCATATTTGAGTAATACTAGCAAATCAACATGTAAAAAGGAAGGTATCGAGATTACAAGTGATTATCTTGCAACAAAACAACATTATACATTGTTCTAAACAATTTGGCATCAAGGCTCCCGGTATCATGGATAATTTTGAGGGGGAGTCTAAGTAGTAGGAAAGGAAGGCCAAAGAAAGGACGTCAGCTTAAGGATTGTACAGAGCAAAAGACAGTGGATTGGTAAATCCTATAAGAAAACAGGGGGAGCTACTTCAGAAATATTTAAGAAATGTCCCAGTCAGCACAATCAAAGGGGGAGCATTGTCAACAAAGAAAATTATTCTCAAAAGGCATTCACATTTAAGTAAATTTATCCTTTGTAAGGGGAGAGAATGTTTATCAAAACAAAGTCATGCAAAAGAAGCATATTGACAGGGGGAGCCAGCATAATCCCAAGGGGAGCAGGTGAAAAAAGTTACTTCAACCCTTCGTCATTAATGTCAAAGGGGGAGAGAGAGTTGAAGTTATTGCCATCAATGACAAAGGGGGATATTGTTGAGTAAAGTTGTCATTGATTCCAACAAGGTCAAGAGATCTGTGTCATGAGCTTATAAAATTGTCGAGTAATTTTGGCATTGATGTCATTGTGGCAATGATGATGACGTAACAATTGTAATGATGATGTGACAATTGTAATGATGATGGGGAAATGGTAATGATTATGTGCTAGTAATAAAGGGAGATTATTTGAATCCTTAAAGAGATTTGATGGAGCCTTGACATAAGTCTATATCTCCAAAGTGGCCCCCCTATGGTGTAGCTGTTAAGCATGGCCCTCACATGATGAGATAACATGTGGTTGCTTCCACATGCCCACTTTGAGTGGTACACAGATGGAGCAAGTTCATAAAGCCATTGAAGATGCCCCTAAAGTGATGATGATGTGTCCACATGACCATGGTAATGTGAAGCGTAAAGAAACCCCTAAAGTGATGATGATGTGTCCGAAAGACCATGATGATGAGAAGTGAGAAGAAGTCCCTAAATCCAAGTGAAGATATTTATGTGCGCCCCACTTTCCCACTTGTGGAGGCAAGAAACCCTAAGAAAAATGAAGAAATTATTATTGGGACCACCTTGAGGGTGTAGGAGGAAACCTTGATATAGTGAGGAAGCAACCTAAACATGACACTCGGAAATGAGAAAGTTTGTTTGGTATTGAAGGCATTAATGACAAAGTATGTGCCCACTTGTGAAGAAAGGAAAACTTTTGAAGGGTCAAGTAACCCCATGTGGATTTGCAATCTTGTAGGATCCTAGAAAAGGAAGGAAGCCCCAAAGACCCTTGATGAAGACATGAAGTGGTCAAGAAGACAAGTCATGAAGTGGTTATTGACCCATTGAAGAATCCCCTAAAATTTGGAAGACAAAATTAATGTAATGTTAGGGACGACCTACCCTAAAGTGAACTAAAAAGTGACCTTGGATTATTGCCATAGATTATTGTGATGTTATTGGTATGGATTATGGTGATTTTTATTATCATGATCTAAGGTTCCTCTCTTGGAATGACCTAGGGTTTGAAGATGATAATGATATTAAGATTTTGAAGAAGAAAACAACTGAATTCTATGGATGATTGTTTCTAGGGTTTGATTACAAACTTGAGAGGAATATTTTTGTTCCTATCCTTGAAGGTCTCATTGTAGATTTAAAGGGCTAGTTTGCTACAAATTTGAAGGTTATATTGCAGATATGTTTTGGTATTCTCCATGACGGGTTTGATTGCAGATTTGTAGAGAATTCTGGAAGTATTGTTTGCAGATTTGGAGGATCAATTTAAGGCATGTATAGGTTGACATGTTGACAGTGACAGTGATAGTGACAGTGACAGTGACATTGATAGTGATAGTGACAGTGACAGTGATGGTGATAGTAATAGTGGCAGTGACAGTGACAGTGGTAGTGTAGTAACAATGACAGTGACAGTGACAGTGACAGTGACAGTGATAGTGGCAGTGACAGTGATAGTGGCAGTGACAGTGATAGTGGCAGTGATAGTGGCAGTGATAGTGACAATGATAGTGACAGCGACAATGATAGAGATAGTGATACTGACAGTGTGAATATAGTGACACTGTGAAGATAGTGACAGTGATAGGTTGATTCTCTTATTTATATTAGGGTGGCATGGTGGTGCTAGGGTAGGTTGGTACCTGTGATCTTAGGGAGTTGGTGCTTCCTTCCAGTTGTTTCTAGAGAACTAGGGTGGTAGGGTGGTGTAATGGCCATTGAGTTGGTGCTCAATATGTTCTTAAGGTTAAAAATGGTAAAAAGTGCTCAATGTTGATTCACCCCCCTCTCATTTTTGGTAAATATTCCAACACTTTCCATTAGAGGCTTCTGAGATACCAACCAAGAGAGTCAATATTGGTTCTTTGTTTGACCTCTCAGCTAGCAAAACTCTTCGCACTCATCCTTGCTCCATACAACACAAGAATTCATCCTTTCTCTGCTCTTTAGTTCTGTAGACATGCCCTTCCTCTTTGTGCTCTACAATAAGACCAATGTAATCCCAAGACACTACCTACTTCTAAGTTCCATTTCTAGCATTGTGAGGCTTTTTGGACATGGATTTTATAGTTCTTTGGATATACCATCAACCTTTAAGAATTTGACATGGTATATGGTTTCTCTCTAATGGTGTCTAATCTCACATAGAAACCTTTCTTTAATATCTCCATGGTTGATATGAGAGTTGGGATGAATTTTATCCCTGCAAACTCTTCTTCTCTCTCCAAGAACCCTCTTTTTACCAAGCTTCTCTCTTCCTATTCGAATTTTTCCTCTATTAATGTAATGGATGTATGAGTGGGAATATACTTTCCTCCACCCCTTTCTTGGTTCCACGAAGGTAGGAGGTAGTTACTACAAAATATGAGCTAAGCACTTTTGGCATAGGCTTACTAAGTTATCATATTCATATTTCCCCTTTCATTTAACTAGGCTCACACTTCAAGTTTAGCATAAAATTAAGGATAAATGGAAATAAGACAATCAAAAGAAGGTTTATGGATAAGCTAAGGCATAAGTTATTCCCCCATTGGACCCCCTCACATTTCCCTCTGGTGGACTTAGATCCCCATTTGGTGACCTCCCCACCAGTCAGCCTTGGAACCTTTCATCAACATTAAAATGGACATGTTTGCAAGTGTTCATATTCACCATAGCATCTACTTCATGGTGTTAAGCATCACATAATAAATATAAACATAATTACAATATAAATAAGATCAAATTCAAAAGGTTAAGACTAGGGTATTATGTATGGCATGCTCACTTGTTAATTCAACATTTTCTCTCTCAAGCTTTTAATTTCAACTGCTAGACATTCCCTTACATGGCTGTTTACAAATTTACAATGACTATTGTGAATTTGTTGAAGTCCCATGGATATGTTGTAGATGAATTCCTCTTAGGTAACATCAAGATTTCATATGGAATAAGATCTGATGTTGTCACCTAAGGTTGGCACTAATGTTGATATCTCACACTAGCATGATTGAAAGATAGATGGCCTAGATGGCACATCGATCCCACCCGCAAAAGTCCATCATGGGTTTTCTGAGAAATCCTTTCCTAGCTTGGGTTTAGTTGGCTTGCAATGAATAGGAAAGAAGATTGGGTGCAAGTACATAATCTCCATTGCCACCATAACCACCACAACCAATGCATGGCACAGTTATAGAGAAATATTGAAAATATTGATCTCATGGAGGGAATACTAAATGCAAGTATATAATACTGACAGGTCTGTGTCTTGTGCATACTTTTTTTTATTTATCTTTATAAAAATCAATTTTACAATGTCAAATACTATAAAAAACAAACATACTAGACGTAATTAAGTCCCATCTAGATATTTAAACGAGTAAAAATTAATATGACAAAAATAAAAAATAAAAATAAAACCTTTTTATTTTCTATAAAAAATATATAATAAAACATTAAATAAAATTTACAAATCCAGCAAATTAATATAAAATTAAATAATTTAATTAGTGATTGATAAGTATAATAACTACTTAAACATGTACTTGACAGCCAGGAACAACTCTAGAATTGGATGATTTGCATTGAATGACAATGAGTTATTAATACATGCCTGGAGTGACCTTTAGTCTTCAATGCCTATCTATTTACAATATTATTAGTGGAACCATAATCCTGTAGGATTATGTTTCCAACATTCCCCCCCTTAATCCAAAGGGGTGTTTGTAAGTCCAAGCATGTTTCTAATTTTTGCAAACTGTTCTCTTCCAAGTGCTTTGGTGAAAATGCCTACAATTTGCTTGTTCATGAAACAATGTCGTAAATGGACTATCTTAGCCTCTACATGATGTCGAATCAAATGATAATTTGTGATGATGTGCTTGCTTCGATCATGGAATACAAGATTCTTCTCCAACTTGATGGTAGAAGTGTTGTCGATCAGTAAAGGAGTGGAGTTATCTTGTTTCTTCTGCAAATATTCAAGTATCTTCTTGAGCCACACAATATCCTTCATTGCTTCTGCAATAGCCACATATTTTGCTTCTATTGTCGAATCTACTAGAACTAATTGTTTGTGTGATATCCAGGAGATAGTTGTTGATCCAAGACTCACGAGGTAGCCAAAAGCATACACTCGTGTCTCTTTGTCACTATCAATGTCTGAATCAAAGTACCCAATAAGTTTGAAGTCATCCACCTTAGAATACTCGAGTCCAAAATCTTGAGTCCCCTTCAAGTATCCTTCACAAGGTTTTTGCATGAACCTTGAAAGGATTCCAACAAAAAATGAAATATTTGGTCTGGCGGAAGTAAGGTAGATAAGGCTTCCTACAAGTTGTCGGTACTTGGTTGCATCCTTGAATTCTTTTCCTTCATTCGATGTGACCTTCAACTTCTATTCCCTTAGAGTAGTGAGAGGGTTTCATTTTGTCATGCAAAATTTGTTCAACAGTTCTCCAACATACTTCTTCTGAGAGATGAATATGTACTTCGGATGTTGAGTTACTTCAATTCCAAAGTAGTAATGAAAGTGTCCCAGATATATCATTTCAAATCCCTTCTTTAGATCTTTCTTTATGGATGCAATATAGCTTTCATTGATCCTTTTCATCGAAAGGTCGTCTACATTCACCAGAAGATACACAATATATTTTCCAATTTTCTTTACAAACAATGTTGCGTCATCAAGATTAAAATGTTTGAAATTTAACTACATAAGATGCTCAGTTAGCTTTTCATACCATGCGCAAGGTGCTTGTTTTAGGCCGTACAATAACTTGATGAGCTTACATACCTTATGCTCTTTCACTTTCACAAAATATCCTTTTGGCTAAGGCATGAAGACATTCTCTTTCAAGTCTCCATTCAAGAAAGTAGTATTCACATCCATCTGATGAAATTTCCGCCCATTTTGTGTAGCCAAAGACAATAAGGTGCGGATGGTGGCCCATTTTGTTGTGGGGGAGAACGTCTCTTCATTGTCAATTCCCTCCTTTTGTGCATAGCATTTTTCCACAAGCCTCACCTTGTGCTTGTCAAGTGAGCCATCTGATCTATATTTGTTCTTGTATACCCAATGTTAAGTTGCCTAGTAGGGAAAATAAGGAAATTGGCTAAACACGGAGCGAAATACAAGATGAAGCTCAACAAAGACAAAAGAAAGGTGTCAAAGCACACATTCTCATTGATCAAATGTATAATATAATACATGAGATGACCCTTGGTTTCCTCTTCCAAGTGGTCTCTTGGACTCCTTTCAACGTTTCCTATTCACCTAGGACCCTTGGTCTTCTTCTCACATGAATAGGGAGATAATATCATAATAATATTCCTAACACCAAGGATTAGGTTCCAACAATTCCCCCCTTAATCTGAAGGGGTGTATGTGAGTCCAAGAAAAGAGAGTTGAATAACTGGAAGTGGATAGCTACCAACTGTTGAACATTTCCAACTTGACAATCCGAATTGCCAAGCAAGTTAGTAGTAGTTGACATCTCCTGTTAAATACAAGTGCTCCCTGAAGTGGTGGTTTTGGTTGACCACAAACCAAAAAGGGGCTAGAAGAAGCTGAAAAATTCTACTAAGTGGGTGGTTTAAGGTTGGCCACAAACTCTCGAACTTGGCACGAAGGCTCAGAGGTTTTTTCTGGAACTTGACATGAAGGCTCAAAGGTTCTCTATGAAAATGGTGGTTTTTTACTGACCACAAACCAAAAGAGAGCTAAAAGTAGGAAGTGGACATCTAACAACTGTTGAACATTTCCAGCTTGATAATCATTTGCCAACAATTTGGCTAGAAGCTGGTGATCAAGGGCATCCAATTTCTTTTTATCCAAGCATCAATGGTTTTGGGTGAGGTCCAGATCCCAGTGAACTGCCTTATTAAGCCTCTTTCGCTCAGGGCGAGGGCTTTCAGTCGAGAAGCTACCGACGTGATCTGGATCTGGGGGGATGACGTTAGTTTGACAAAAGCATCAGAAGAGGAGGGGATCGACAACTGCGTAGGGGTAGTAGCAACCAGCGCCCTTAAGGCGTCATCGAGCCTGCAGCGTTTCTCTTTAAGGGACGGGTCCACAGGGGGTTTCATCGGGGAGGAACCTGAGCTCCAAACCAGTGCTCAGGCGACGTAGAGAACCCTAGCGGCGTCCAGAGGGCATTCCAATCGGCTTCCAATCAAGTGAATGTGTTCAAGAAACAATAAATAATTTTGATATTATAAAAGAAAACCACTACTGTGTATTGTTTTTTTTCAGAGTAGTGAACATGGATATATATATTAAATAAGGCAATAGATAACTTACTGTGAATGTGGTGAAGCTCAGTGAAAATCCAATTCCGAGTTGCAAAAGAGGTTTTAAGATGAACTTCTCTTCCAACCACAAAGTTGCAAGTGCTCCTAAGGAACCTCTTGCACTTACTTCCTTTTCAGCATTCTTTTTCCATTTAGATTTTCTTAAAGAGAGAAGAGTTTCCTCTTCTATTGTAGTCTCTTGGAGCATGATGATATCTGGTGATTCTATTTTAAGAAGATCCTTAACTGCATCGGATTTCGAAGGATTTCCTAGTCCCCTACAATTCCAAGAGATCAATATCATTATTTACTGGTGGAAGAGGGGTGCGAGCCTCCTTTCAGGGGCCTAGCCCTAGTATTTCTACCATAAGCCATCTTAATGGTACCTTGAATTCCTTGCATATTTTGTCTTTCAACTTCCTCTTCTCATGCTTCCTTGTTAGATTTCATGCCTGCCCTCTTTGAAGATCTCTCAAAGGAGTCTTCTTCTGAAGAAGTGGTCACTTCTGGGTTTTTTTTTTATCATATCCACGTATGAAGGCGAGGAAGAAGTTTCTTGCATAGAGATAGTTTGGATTGGGCTAGAAGTCTCCAAAAATTTTATTTCCTCCTCTACCATTGTTTGTACCATTTGCTCTACGGCTTCCTTATCTGCTGGTTCAGGTTGTTTGTCTGGTGCACTAAGGATTTCAAAGGGGTTTTGTGAAGATTCATCCCTAGGTTGGGCCACAACTTTGTCGATTTGAGGTTGCCCGATTGTGAGCAATGCAGTCCAGCGGGGGTCTCTTTCCCTTTTGTCCTAGTGGATGGTTTTGTTGTGCACGTTTTCTGAACCTGCTTCCACTACTCTCCTTTAGTTTTTCCTGCATATTTCTCTGTCCTTTTTTTGCAGTGCTTAGAAAAATGACCATAGCCATGACAATGCCTACATTTGAAGGGGAGTTGCTCATAATCTAGTTACTGGATGTGAGACGAATCTACAACTTTTAAATTTATCGCTTCTAGGAGCCCTATTTTGAGATCCACTTCCATGCATATTCAAGCACAGGTGTATTGATCCCTTCTTTCGGCTCTGTCTATATATCTTCCCAATGTGTTGCATATGACCTCTAATGACTCTGGGTTCCAGCAGTGTAGAGGAAGGTGTGGAAGCCAAACCCAGACCGGGATTGCTGAAGGTACATCTTGTGTGGGGTCAAAATTCGGTATCCACTTGTTCAAGTATAGCCCTTGAGGGCCCATAAAATACGGCCCATTCTGGAAAATGAGATCGTGATTCGCTTTGTTATCGAAAATGAAAACGAAGTAGCCCTTCCCTACCATATGAATTTTGATTTCTTCTGTGATAAGAGGTCTCTAGTTCCTCTGCACCCACGCTTCTGTCCATTTTGGAGAAGGCCATAAGCCCGTAAACTGTTCAACGAGCCCTCTTTCCGATAAGTTTAGCGAAGTCCTACAGGGCCTTTCAGCTGGAAGAGCAACAGAAGGAATACTTACCATTTTTTTCACAAGTTTTTGTTGGGTCGAGTTTGTTGATCTCTTCCCACATGATGCTACCAATTTCTTAAACACAATAATCTCAGGTGGAAGGGGAGGAGGATCTGATCCTCCTCCAATCTCCATGGCGGCGAGAACTAAGCTGGAAAGTAGCCTCCGTTGGTGTAGTCGCCGGTATTGTCCGAGAGATGCTACTGTCCTCGAAAACCCTATCCTTCCATGGGAAACCCTATTCAACTCTAATCAACCATCAACTAAATTCAAACATTGTCAACCATATTCAATGATGCTTAACCATTGTTAAATATCATGAACCACATTATTAACCATAATTATACATTGTCAACCATAGTCATTTATGAGTAGTTATTTCTATGGTTAACCATAGTCAATTATTATTTTCAATTATTGAGATGCTTATATTTAAAATATATTCATTTTTAAAAACTTTTCATATTATTAAACTACTAAAAATTAATTTATATTATAAATTAATAATATTAAACTAATAATATTGTTTTAATAATTATTTGATTACATATTTATTTCAATATTATTTTATATATATATATATATATATATATATATATATATATATATTTTAATAATAGTTTTATTGCTTCAAAATTAATTGTCAACTAGCATAACCATATTAATAATAATATGGTTGATATCTTTCCTACCTTAAATAATGTTGTTAAGCATATATCAACTATATTATTATTAATTTGATTATGTTAATATTAAAAAATAATTTCAATTTTTTAAAAATCTATTTTATTAAAACTTATTAATTATTTATTATATGTATATTATAATAATTTTATTTTATTTTTACATTATATTTTAAATGTTTTACTCAATTTAATCTATTTTTTTAGTGAATGTATTGATTTACAAGCAAAAACATGTTCTCAAGTGGCACACCAACTCAGATGTAAACCTTTTAGTTATATTAATAACTCTTTCTTGAAATTGAATTTATTTGTTAACACGGTTTTATGCTTTATTTGTATTATTTTTATTGAAGCGTTGAGTAGAAATTATTGTAGTTTTATTTTATAAACTAACAACTATTTTTTAATTATTTTTCATAATATTTTATTTTATGAGCCAACACTAAATTTTCTTAAATACTTTTCATAATTTTTTATTTTATGAGCCGACATGATTTTTTTTAATTATTTTGTTAGGAAGGAACATTACAACATCTCCCCCATACTGAGCTGTAAAGCACCTCCTCTGTGCAAAGTCCCATTTGGTATGAGTAAAAATGAAGCAATCTGGTTCTGGGATAAACAAATGCTCAAAAAAGTTTTTAAATGCCAATAAATTCTCAAAGAAGTTTTTAAATGTCAACTTGTTAATTGCACCTATAAACAAATATTTTGGATCTATCAATCACGGAGGGATCCAATTTCTTGAGGTGTATTTTTTTTATAATTTAAACTCAAGAAATTTGATCTCTCTTGATTATAGATCCAAGTTTAAGTTAAGCTTTTATTTTATAGACCAACATCTATTTTTTAATTACTTTTGTTAGGAACTAACATTACAACATCTCCCCCATACTTAGCTGTAAAGCACCTCTTCAATGCAAAGTGTGCATAATCTAGAATCACTTGTCAGAACATAGAAGCAATATGGTTCTGATTAGATTTTTTTGGGAAAATTAAGATAAAATATTACTCAATGTAGGAGAAACACGTATAAACAAATGCTCAAAGAAGTTTTTAAATGACACCTTGTCAAAAAAAAACGGTATCAGTTTGATACAGTCATCCCTTCGATATAAATTGGCCAGGGGTTGTCACTGTACTGTTCATGTTCCATCTTCCTCGCAAAATGACGACTGGTAACTATCTCAGAATTCGCAGCTCAGATTTTTTTTTCAGTCCTTTCTTGCTGAGGGGATTCAGATCCCATGTTTTAGAATGCCCGGAGTCCATCAGATTGAATTGGAAGGTCAAGCTTTCGCTGATATTAATAAAACTTATCAAGATTGCTGCCGTCCCGTTAGCCGCCCTTGGGATCTGCGTAGAATTAATTTTAAACCTGCTTTCTCAGAATGGTGGAATGCTAAAAACGTTGTTCAGGCTACTCACTGGTGATTGTATTTATCTCTTTCTTTCTTCTATACCTTCTTTTAATGTATTGATCATCTTCAACCAACATCACCAGTTAGGGTTTTGTTGAATGTATTTGAGCAGGCAGAAGCATCGTTATACCGAGAAGAGGGTCCGAGACATTCTTAAGCTTCCTCGGCCTTCTTGCAGAGCATCGCATAAACTCGTATGACGGCGGAACACATGAGCGTGGCTTAACAAGAAATCCTTTAATGGGTAGTGGAGATATTGACTCAACCATTGAAGCTGGGAACAGGTTCTATGCAGATCTTTGCATCATGGCTTCAACGGTAGCTTATGAAAATGGACTGGTTATAAAGAACAGAGTGACAGAACATTGGAAGGTACTGCTCAATTTCCATGGATTTTAATTTTAGATTATTCATGGAAAGCTCTATTTGATTTTAATACACATTTCAATTTTATCCTGCAGATGCATTTCGTGGAGTTCTTCGACTGCTGGAACGGTATGCAACACTTTGGATTCTTTAAATAATTATTGACCTTTTGTGTGATTAATTTCACGTTCATTAATTGACGTCGAGATTGACCTGTAAACAATCAGATCACTTGCAAAAGAAATCAACGGAAGCGTTTATATTCTGTGACAAGAAAGTAGACGCCCAATTGATAGCTATAGCGTTCAGAGGTACAGAGCCATTCGATGCAGATAACTGGGAAACAGATTTTGATTTTTCATGGTACGAGACCGGTCAATTCGGAAAGGTTCATCTTGGATTTCTGGAAGCTTTAGGTCTCGCTAACCGTTCAAAAATAAATGAGATTTTTCATGAGCCGCCGCTTGATGCCATAGAAGATCCTGATAAACCTTTGGCCTATTATGTTCTTCGTAATAGACTAAAAGAATTATTACAAGTTCACAGAAATGCAAAATTCATGGTGACAGGCCACAGTCTTGGTGGCGCATTGGCTGCATTGTTTCAAGCAATACTGTTTATGCAGAAAGAAGAGACCCTGTTGGAGAAATTGTTGGCTGTTTATACATTCGGACAGCCAAGAGTTGGAGATGAAGTGTTCGCAGAGTTTATGAACAAGAATCTAAACGATCCCGCGGTTCCCAGATATTTTAGAATTGTCTACTGCAACGACCTCGTTCCCAGATTGCCCTTCGATGATAATATATTTCGGTACAAGCACTTTGGAGTATGCCTTTACTACAACAGCTGCTACCATGAGAAGGTACTCATACCATTTTCTCCTCAACAGTATGCAAATTTCAATTAGATACTTATTAAGATCCTCTTTGAATTCATGTTTGGCTTGTTTTATGACAGAATCTTCCAGATGAGCCAAACAGAAATTTCTCGTTATTATACTTCATACCCATACGCATAAATGCAGTGTGGGAATTGGTGCAGAGTTTATTCCTGCAATACACAAAGGGAAGGGAATTCAAAGAAACGAAATTGTGCATATTCTGCAGAATACTTGGGCTTAAGGTTCCAGGGCTTTCGGCTCATATCACGGTAAATTATATAAACGCCGTTAGATTGGGCCCATCCGTGTTGAACCCAACATTGTGCACTCCTCCATATTCCAAAGCGATGCTGAAGAAGGATTGGGAGGGCGAGGCAGTGATATGATCTGGAAATTAAAAACCAGTACAGCATCGCAGTGGCTTCGATGCTTTTCTATGATAAATAGAGTATCAAATCGTCCTTTGGGATTGAAAAATTAAAGTGAATTCCAGAAATACTCTTGCTTCATTTTTTCTTCAAATCCATTGTCATAGGTTTGGCCCGTGGATAAACAGAATATGCACGAAACTTGCATGAATGTGAGGATGCATGCACTTTGCATGACTCTGTAGAATTCTGAATAATATTATTATTTACTCTGTAGAATTCTGAATAATATTATTATTTTAAGTGTAATATTATTTGGTTGATAACTTGTTAAGATATCTTAATACTTTTTATAATTATGATATAAAGTATGTCTTATAACTATTTCAATTTTATAACTATTTCAATTGAGGGAGAATTTAAAGAATTGAATTTTGTTTACGTCCCATTCAAGTTTTCAATTAATAAAAGTTTTTATTTTTAAAATATTTTTATATATAAATAATTAAATATTAAAATATTTGTAATAAAAAATATGTTAATCTAATGTCAACTATAAAACATATTTAAAAAACTAACACAAATACATCACGTGGCCCCTTCTTTTCACAATAGAATTAAGAGTCTAGAACATATGGAATTGAAAAAATGTTAATATTTATGTTCAATTTATGAATATATTAACAATATGTTAAATATTACATGGTTATTGGAAGTCTACATTGTCCAAAGCTTACTTCTATATATTATATTTAATTTAGGTATATGTTTGAGAAATTGAAATGTGTTCTATTTTTAATATTTTTTTTAGGAAAAGAATAAATATTATTATTCTAGTGAAAATATAAAATAATTATAATTATTAAAAGTATTTATTTAATCATTTAAAGTTTAATTTTTTATTTGTATTAAAAAACTAATTTTATAATTTATTAATTTATAAAAAATCAATTTTAAGATGGTTGAGAAATTTTATTTTCAAATTATTAGAGACAATTTTATTTTCAAGTTATTAGAGACAATTTTATCTAACAAAATATAGAAAATTTGTGTACCTTCATCATTGACAAAATCCTAGTTTATTATTTCTTGTTAAGGTAGGAATATATTAATATGAAATGATTCAAACTATAAACTATAAAACAATGTTGCTATCATCAAGAATTTTTGATAAATAATATTATGCGATACAATACTTGACTTATAAGACAATAAAGTAGATGCCATAATGCATCATTAATGTCACAATGTGATGCTTGGAAATGGTAGGAACCTAGGGAAGGTTGTCACTACACGAGTTAAGTGAGTTTTCTCAGCCCCTCATCAAGATTGGCAGCTCCACATAAGACCTCAGGCTCTGTATCTAAAACTCACTACCACGGTTCTGGTGCTTAGATTAAACCTGCGCTACCTCTCAAACAACCCTGCCCATGTGCCCATAAACGAAACGAGTGATCACGCCTCATTGTACAGGTTCTGTTCTTTTGGAGTTGGTGATATTCAACAAGGTATCGTGGGTTCAAGAACTCCTTCCTTGTAATGAGACTCCTCGGGGCATCAAGACATTAACTCAATGTGTAAATGTGGATGCAATACACCCTCTAGTGAATGGCTAATACATTTCCTTCAAGATTTCGATTGATATCCCTCAATCTCAACTGCAAGAGGGGATTAACTCCTTGAGTCTTTCAAATTTTGTCACAATAGATCCACCTCACTCGTATCTTGAGTCTTTTTTGCGTTTTGAATCCCTAGTTCGATTATGGGTTCATATGAGATCTTCCCCTGCACCTGTCACTAAGAAAACATCAGTTTCTTCCACATTTCGATCACAGAGTTATATTATGAGTGGATTTCGGGTTCAATCTTGCCTACTGGATTTCGGGTTAGACCCGGAGCTTATCTATACTTAAATGAAATCCTAGTGTAACTGTAACTCGTAGGAAAACCTAGATGGCAGGTAATTAAAACACCCCCATGCGTACAAGTAATATGGCTACAATGACTCAGGCAATGAAGGAAAGAAAAGAAAGAAATTGTCCATCCATTCTCAGATTATTCGCACAAATACCTGATCTCCCTCCATTCTCGAGTTCACCCCTTTCTTATTAATTGACAGGCTATCACGCATTCTTGCTCTAGCGAGTTACAGGTTGTCTTTTTTTTCTTTTTCCTTTTTGACAGCTAAAAATTTAACTCTTCAGTTTCGTCCCTCACCAGGAGTTACAAATTCTGTCTGGAACTGCCATTAGCAAGACTCCACTTGCCCAAACTTAAGAGTTTCTTTCTAAATTTAAGTGACTAGTTCCTAAATCTTGTAACAGCTTACCTAGGTGGCTTAGTCTCCTCGCAGGGAGCTATAATTAGCCAGATATTTCTTACTAATACTCTATAACTGACAACATACCATTATCTACATAATTACTCATTCAATAAAATTTTCAAATAAGTTTCTCTTTGATTTTCAGGTTCCCTCAGTTCAGCCTCGAGCCACAACATGTGACAAAGCGATCACAATGTTGGCTTGACTAAATGCCCCTGCATCAGACTCCCAGGGTGGAAAGAATTGAACCCTTGTTCAAAAGGTCAGCAACAGCAAAACCCTTGGCTGCTAGTTCTGCTGCTCATCCAAGTAGCATCCTCCATAGGGTGTGCTCTCCACTTTACCAAATACTCTAAGTAGTCTTTCTGCCTAGTGCTTTTTGCAACTTTAGTGTCCAAGATCTCCTCTGCTTCCAATTTCTTTGCTATAGGCATCTGCTTCAGCCACTGCAAATCACTATCAGCATCTTTGTCTCTTGCAACCTGACCTGCATCACCTGCTGTAAAGGGATATATATCAGCAACATTGAAAATAGGAGATGTGCCAACTCCTGCTGGCATTTCCATCTCATAAGCATTAGTAGAAAACTTTCTAAGGATTTTACATGGCCCAATCTTCTTCATTTTCAGTTTGTTGTACTCTCTCTTAGGAAACCTTTCCTTTCTCAAATGGGCTAACACTAGGTCTCCTACCTCATAATTATTTTCTCTTCTTTTAGAATCAGCTCTCACTTTGTAATTTGCATTACTTCTCTATAGCCTTTCCTTAACTTCTTCCTGTAGCTCACTAATTCTAGCTGCAAAGTCTTCTTTATCCGCACTCCTCTTTTACAACTGTCCCAAATCTCGCAATTCATACACTCCTCTAGGATGCATACCATACAAGACCTGAAATGGCTCATACATGTGCTTCTGTTTGGCGATTCATTATAGGCAAACTCAGCTTGTGCCAACACTCTATCCCATTGTTTTGGATTTTCTCCAACCAAGCTCCTCAGCATGTTACCCAAACTCCTATTAACTACCTCAGTCTGATCATCAGACTAGGGATGATAAGCAAAACTGAAGTTCAGCTTAGTACCCAGCTTCTTCCACAATGTTCTCCAGAAGTGACCTGTGAACCTCACATCTCTATCCGAGACAATACTTCTAGGAAAACCATGCAGCTTCACCACTTCACTAAAGAACAAGTTTGCTATATGAGTGGCATCACTTGTCTTAAAACAGGGAATAAAATGTGCCATTTTTCGTAAACCTATCAACTACTACAAAGATGGAATCGTTTCCTTTCTGAGTCTTCGGCAAGCCTAAAGTAAAGTCCATACTCATAGAATTCCAATGCCTAGTAGGAACATGCAATGGTGTATATAATCCTGTGTTTTGGCTTCTCCCTTTGGCATGCTGACAGATTCTACATCTACCCACAAACTTCTCAACCTTAGACCTCATCTTGGGCCAGAAGTAAAAATGACTTAGCTATGCACAAGTCTTATCACTTCCAAAGTGACCAGCCATTCCACCATTGTGCTTCTCTTGAATCAGGTTTTCCCTCATTGAACAACTTGGGATACACAACTTACTGTTTTTGAAAAGTAAACCGTCATGCAACATATATTCAGTCCACAATTCTCTGTCCACTCCTACAAGGTTCTTGCATGCTCTATATGCATAGTGAAAATAATTGTTAGTTTCATATAAATCTCTAAGATATTCAAATTCTAAAACTTGTACCTGAGTTTCTTATACGAGTAAGGCTCTCCTACTCAATGCATTAGCTACATGATTTGACTGCCCAGTAATATGCTTCAACACAAAAGTAAAACTCTGCAGGAACTCTACCCATTTGGCATGTTTTTGATTCAATTTAGGCTGCTGCATTATGTACTACAAAGCATGGTTGTCAGAATACAATACAAATTCATTAGGCATCAAATAATGCCTCCAATGTTTCAAGGCTTGGACTATAGCATAGAATTCCTTGACATACGAGGAATATTTCTGTTTTGCATCATTTAGGTTTTCACTAAAATAGGCCACTAGTTTATCTTCTTGACTGAGCACAACCCCAATGGCTATCCCAATAGCATCACACGTAACTTGAAAAGGCTTTCCAAAGTCTAGTAAACCCAACACAAGCTGCTCAGTAATCTTTTTCTTTAACAACTGAAAGTTATTTTCAGCTCCTGCTTGTCCTTTCTAATAGTCTCAACAATTGGAGAAAAAATGCCACTAAATTTCTTTATGAATTTTCTATAAAATATTCCTAAGCCATGGAAGCTTCTTACCTCAAAGATTCTTTGGGGGGGAGGCCAATCCAAAATTGCTTGTACCTTTTTTGGATCCATCTTCAAACCATCCTTCGAAAGCACAAAGCCCAAATACACCAATTCAGATTTCATGAATGAACAATTCTTGATATTCACCAACAATTTCTCTTATTGCAACTTTTCCAAGACACATCTCAGATGCCTCAGATGCTCTTCTTTTGACTGATTGAAAATTAGTATATCATCCAAGTATACTATCACAAATTTACCTATGAAATCCCTCATGACTTCATTCATTAACCTCATGAATGTGCTTGGAGCATTTGATAATCCGAATGGCATAACCAACCATTCATACAGTCCTTCATTTGTTTTGAAGGATGTCTTCCACTCATCCCCTTCTCTAATTATGATCTGATGATCTCCACTTTTTTGGTCTATCTTAGTGAAATGTGCTGCTCCACTTAGTCAGTCCATTATGTCATCCATTATGTGCAATGGGAACCTATATTTGATGGTTATTTTATTAATGGCCCGTGATTCCGTGCACATCCTCCATTCACCACCCTTCTTTGGGCTCAACACAGCAGGCACTGCACATGGGCTTAGACTCTTCTTAATCATCCCCTTATCCAACAATCCTTGCACTTGCTTTCTGATCTCTTCATTCTCCTGAGGTGTTAACCTATAGGCTGCCTTGTTGGGTAAGCTAGCTCCCAGAATGAAGTCAATGTGATGGTTGATATCTCTCCTTGGTGGCAACTCATCGGGTAAATCATCCACCACCATGTCACCAAATTCAGCCAACATTCTCTGAATTTCTTCAGGCGGGTCTGAAATAGTAGTCTTCATCATTACTAGCTTGGGCTTGCACATCACAGCGTAGTTCACTTCCTCCTCCTCAAACTGCTGCAAATACTTTTTGTTGGTCAACATCAAGACTTTTGCTGCTTGTTGTTCTACTATACTACCTTCTTGCAAAGGAAGTAAGACATGTCTCATTCCATCTTTATCAAAACTATAGCAGTTCCTCCTACCATCATGCACTACTTTCCTGTCAAACTGCCAAGGTCTCCCCAAAAGAACATGACAGACATCCATGGGCATAATATCACATATTATTTTATCTTTGTATGTACCTACTTGTAAATCAAACTCACATTGCTCACTTACCAGGATTTGATGTTCTTTATGCAACCGGGATACCTTGTAGGGAACTAGATGTTTGTTCTTCTTCAAGCTCAGCTTCTCCACCATCTTTGTGGAAACCAGATTGTCAGTACGTGGTCAGTACTCCCACTGTCAATCACCATCTTGCATCATTTTCCTTTGACCTTGCACATAGTCCTGAACAAGGTTTTCCTCTGAGCAGGTTCTCCACTTTCCTTCTCAGGCTTCAACAAGACTTTGTTTATCATTAAAGCCTCTCCAGTCTCGGGTAGATTTTCAGCCACTGGTAATTTCTTTTGTTGCTGCTCCTTCTGAGCTACATAGGCCCCTCTTTGTCCTATGTTTTCCCTCTCCGGGCATTCAAAAGATCTATGACCCATCTTGTTACATTTGTAACATCTAAAGACAGTTTCTTTGCCTCTCCCTCTACCTCTACCTCCTTGGTAAGGTCTTCCTCCTCTTGGGTCATTGCCCCTATTTTGTTTCTCATGCTGATTTGAATTGTTGGACTCTCCCTTTTGGGCTGCAAACTTCTCTCTTCCAGTTGGTTGTCCTCTTCCTTTGGTTGAACCTCTTCCTCTATTGAAGTTTTGTTTCCTCGATAGCTTCTCTTCTGCTCTCAAGGCACATTGGTAGGCCTCTTCCATTTTCCTAGGTGATATTATGCTGATTTCATCCTGGATCTCCATCCTCAAGCCATTTACATATCTGACCGCCTTCTTAGCTGATTCCTCCACATAACCAACTCTCAAATTTACTTTATAAAACTCCTCAGTGTATTCTCTCACAGTCAACACTCTTTGCCTCAAATTCTGCATTTTCCTATACATAGTCAGCTGGTAATCCTTGGGAAAGAATTTGGCCATCATATTGGCCACCATCCTATCCCATCTCTTGATGAGTGGCTTATTCTTCCTTCTCCTCTCTGCTTGCACACTATCCCACCAGAGGGATGCATGTCCCTTCAACCGTGTCACTGCCAATATGACCTTCCTTTTCTCCTCAATCTCATCGTACTCAAAATATTTGTCCAACTCACTGATCCAGTCAATGAGGTGTTCAACAGTAAGGCTTCCCTCATAAGTAGGCAACTCAGGCGTTGGTCTGGATGTGGTTCCTAAAATGGATCGAAGACATCTCATTTCAGGTGTCTCATCCATAGGAGCTGCCTCCTCTTCACGTTCTTCCTCTTCAGGCTCAATCACATCTCCTGCCACTGTATCTCTCTGTCTGCCCAGCTCCATAGCTACCATACGTTCTCTTAGTTCTCTCAACTCCTCCATAACCTCTGCATTTGCTGCTGGCCATCCTATGCCATGGCCCTGAGCTCTACTAACACGAACAACCATGTATTTTCCTTATTTTACTGAGCAAATATCCTCGCTCTGATACCAAAATTCATGCCTGGAAATGGTAGGAACCTAGGGAAGGTTGTCACTACACGAGTTAAGTGAGTTTTCTCAGCCCCTCATCAAGATTGGAAGCTCCACATAAGACCTCAGGCTTTGTATCTAAAATTCACTACCACAGTTCTGGAGCTTAGGTTAAACCTGCGCTACCTCTCAAACAACCCTGCCCATGTGCCCATAAACGCAACGAGTGATCACGGCTCACTGTACAGGTTCTGTTCTTTTAGAGCTGGTGATATTCAACAAGGTATTGTGGGTTCAGGAACTCCTTCCTTGTAATGAGACTCCTCGGGGCATCAAGACATTAACTCAATGTGCAAATGTGGAAGCAATACACCCTATAGTGAATGGCCAACGCATTTCCTTCTAGATTTCGATTGATATCCCTCAATCTCGACTGCAAGAGGGGATTAACTCCTTGAGTCTTTCAAATTTTGTCACAATAGATCCACCTCACTCGTATCTTGAGTCTTTTTTGCGTTTTGAATCCCTAGTTCGATTATGGGTTCATATGAGATCTTCCCATGCACCTGTCACTAAGAAAACATCAGTTTCTTCCACATTTCAATCACAGAGTTATATTATGAGTGGATTTCGGGTTCAATCTTTCCTACTGGAGTTTCTCAATCATTTACATATGTAATGGTTAGACTCAGATCCTATCTCTGCTTAAATGAAATCCTAGTGTAACTGTAACTCGTAGGAAAACCTAGATGGCAGGTAATTAAAACACCCCCATGTGTACAAGTAATATGGCTACAATGACTCAGGCAATGAAGGAAATAAAAGAAAGAAATTGTCCATCCATTATTAGATTATTCGCACAAATACCTGATCTCCCTCCATTCTCAAGTTCACCCCTCTTTTATTAATTGACAAGCTATCACGCATTCCTGCTCTAGCGAGTTACAGGTTGTTTCTTTTTTCTTTTTTCTTTTAGACAGCTAAAAAAACTCTTAAGTTCCTCCCTCACCAGGAGTTACAAATTTTGTTTGGAACTGCCATTAGCAAGACTCCACTTGCCCAAACTTAAGAGTTTCTTTCTAAATTTAGGTGACTAGTTCCTAAATCTTGTAACAGCTTACCTAGGTGGCTTAGTCTCCTCACAGGGAGCTATAATTAGCCAGTTATTTCTTACTAATACTCTATAACTGACAACATACCATTATCTACATAATTACTCATTCAATAAAAATTTCAAATAAGTTTTTCTTTGATTTTCAGGTTCCCTCAGTTCAGCCTCTAGCCACAACATGTGACAAGGTGATCACAATCTAGCTTAACTAAATAACCCTGCATCACAATGCCTCAAAACCATGTAGCAATGCCGTAATCAAACATATCACTTAATGAACACTGCAACGTGACAAAACCCTTGGAAAATCTTCAAAAAATATTAAAAAGTTGAATTGTTACATAAACATGGAGGAATGTCACGAGTCAATCTAAAACTTTATGCAAATAACAATATTATGTGACGCTTGATATCACAATTGCTAAATCAAGTACATTTTCATACAAGTTTTTTAATTATAAGTGTATACATGTTATGAATAGCAATATTATATTCATCTCGTTTTAAATATGGTCATCTATATGCATCTGCATATAAATGTTAGATTGGTTTAGCATTCTTTAATGAGATAGTTTTTTAATTAATTATTATATTATATGAAAAGAGAAGAACTTATATATGTTAGATTGGTTTAGCATTCTTTAATGAGATAGTTTTTTAATTAATTATTATATTATATGAAAAGAGAAGAACTTATATATGTTAGATTGGTTTAGCATTCTTTAATGAGATAGTTTTTTAATTAATTATTATATTATATGAAAAGAGAAGAACTTATATATGTTAGATTGGTTGAGCATCACAATATTTAAAATAGTATATGAAAAGAACTTATACGAATGTTGTTTTGCAAGTTTTTTTATAAAATTCTCAGTTTTATTTAGGTTAACATTATTATTTCAACTCCTTTGAAATTATGAACTTTTGAAACTCAATTTTATAATTTTTGGTCACTTGGTAAAGAATATAATCAAATCTTCATAATGAATGAGGATTATGTAAGTTGGTTTCCCACATTTAATCATTTAATTTGGATCTCGTTGTTGTCGATCTCATGATATCAATAGCGGTTGCAGGTATCAATTTTGGAGAATTGATTATATGGCGTTATATATCTTCATTTGATATTCTATGCTTTAGGATTTCGCTAGCATTTCAACTTTTTATTGAGTAGTTGAACTTTGCATAAATGCGTAGTTTTTTAACTTTGTGAACTTGATTTTTCAGACTTTCCAATTATTTAGTAAATCCTTTTTACTGTGGGTTATTATTAACAAATTTTATATTGAAATATTTCTTGTTAGGATATAAGAACCAAAACATTTACTTTGAAACTTATGCGGAGTTACTCGTTAAAATAGAACTTTTACCACTATGAACTATTTGGAAATCTTGATTTCTTTTACACACAATAAATGTAAACAACATTCACCCAAGTAAATGTGGAGTGGAGAAGATGTGCGACATGCAATATTCAACATTCTTGAAAATGAAACATAAAACTATAGACTTATATATATTACCATAGTAAACTAGGCAACTTGCCTTAATACATGGAGATGAGATTTACTTTGATTTCTCACTTCTTACAGAACTTGGGCTCTTCATACACTTCACAGGATGAGTTTCTCCTCCTTTCACTCTTCTTACACATCTCTCTTATCTTCAATTAACTTCTTATATATATAGAGGAATTGCATAACCACCCACTTAAGATCACTTCAACTTAAAACTACTCTGATACATTTAAGACTGTAAAAATAACTACTACTTACCTACAGAGCTGGCACAGACTAGATAAAGTGTATGCGGAGAAATGTCTCTTCCAAATGCATTTTATCTATATGATATTTGTCAGATTCTAATTACTGTGATTGGTAATCAGTTATTCATATTGAAATTATTGTGATTCCCCGATTGTGAATTGATTCTTTCATAAATCGCAAATTTCTTTTAGTGGATCTGAGAAGTATTGGATGGAATCGCGGAGTATTTTCACTCATTTTTTATATGTATACAGATGATTCGATCAGAAGTTCAATCGGAGGTTGGGAATTCTTTCCAAGAGATAATAAAGCGTTGAATCACGATGTAAGAGGAATATACATCTTTCCAAATATATTATAACGAACTGATGTACGCATTTATAATGTTTTTTCAGTTTGCCTTCACTGGTGGACATACTACAGTCAACGACTGGCGAAGAATTACCGGCTGCGATGTTAATATCGATGAAGAGGAATGTTTAAATCGCAGGCCTCTTGCTGCACATACGGATTACATCTACACAGAAGGACACAGCAGCCCATAGAAATTAATGCTGCACTGCTTTGGAGTTATACACCCACAAATTCTGTCATCCCTTCAATCAAAACAGATGAGTGAAACTGCAATTTCGCAACTCACGGTTCGGCATCATTATATGTCTAGATTAAGGATTCGGCTTCTCCTTTATATTATATAAATTGTAATTTTTGATAAAAATGTAACCCTTCTAAAAATGAAGGGGGTATTTCTGTCACGGTGTTCTGTAAATGGTTTTATTAGAGAAATATATTCTGACTCAAAATTCAATATATAAGCAGTATATATTTGTCTTAAATTCCAATTTATTAAATATTGAGAAATTCAATTTCTTAATATATGAATTTTTTTATTTTAAATTTTTTAAATATTAAGAAAATTAAAACTTCAACATTAACCATTACAACATCTGTCTGTAAAGCATCTCCCTCCTCTAGATAGTTTTCATGTGGTAATGACTATGAATTAATTAATTTGTTAATTATCACTTATAAATCTAATAAATACTATTGGCAACACAAGCGTGCATCTGCATCTATGGTGTTAATGGAATACAAGTTTACAAAGTTGGATCTACGGTGTTAAATGGAAAACAGAGATGGTTTATTTTATAATATTTGATTTTATTTACTAGTCAATATAAACTTGACATTTTACTGCTTTCCATGCAAATATCTTTAACCATTTTTACTCTAACTATTAATGTAGGAAATAAATAAACAGAACCTGTGTTATGTTGTTTGGCTTCAAATTCATAGTATTTCGTCAGCATAGATTGATGGATATTCAGAACTTAATTGAAAAAGTAACGAAATAATAAAATTACCTTTCACTTAGCACAATAATATTTATATAGACGTTGTCTTTTTCTAATTTCTTCCTTGCCACATGAAACTGTCACATGAGCATAATATATATTCTTCAACCTGACGTGCCTTCTGTGTGTCTGCGTCATGTATGCATATAAAATAAATTTTAAAATGTATTAAACTGATACTGATATGCATTCTCTAATACTGATATGTTTACTGTATTACTTGTGAGAAAGGGCTAGTGAGGTTTGAGGTTAGCATATGTTTGCGTTGAGAGGTGCTCTACAGTTCAATATGAGGGAGATCTTGTGAGTCGAGTGTTTGTTGATATTGTCAGCCATAAATAAAATGTAATAATTAAAAGTAATAAGTAATAAGTAATAATATGAAGGAGATCTTGTGAGTCGATATTGTTGGCCATAAATAAAATGTAATAATTAAAAGTAAAAAGTAATAATATGAGGGAGATCTTGTGAGTCGGTTGGCCATAAATAAAATGTAAAAAGTAATAATATGAGGGAGATCTTGTGATTCGGGGGCCATAAATAAAATGTAATAATAAAAAGTAAAAAGTAATAATATGAGGGAGATCTTGTGAGTCGAGTGTTTGTCGATATTGTTGGCCATAAATTAAATGTAATAATAAAAAGTAGAAAGTAATAATATGAGGAAGATCTTGTGAGTCGAGTGTTTGTCGATATTGTCGCCATAAATAAAATATAATAATAAAAAGTGAAAAGTAATAATATGAGAGAGATCTTGTAAGTTGAGTGTTTGTCGATATTGTCGGCCATAAATAAAATGTAATAATAAAAAGTAAAAAGTAATAATATGAGGGAGATCTTGTAAAAGCTCCTTGAGTACAATAGCTAAGAAGAGGTTTGCACCTCGGTAGATTTGATCCCTCTTGGCACTTGATAAAGCCTAGGATTTGGATCTAAGCTACATAATTTACACGCCATCCATACTTGTGACAATACTTAAAGAGTTTGATTTTTATGTAATTTTACACATATATTAAATTTACAAAATTTAATGCTACTTATACTTAAAAGATCTTGATACTTTTTTATGTTGTTTGGCTTCATATCGAAAAGAGCGAAATGCAAAATTTGCAAAATTCAAAACTACTTATATTTAAAAGAACTTGATATATATAAACTTTGTTATATTGTTTGGCTTCACATGGAAGAGAGAGAAATTAGGGATCAAGGAGAAAAGTACATGGCGCAATTAAGAAGATTGAACTGAGCAGTGAAAATTTTACTTCGTCGAACTTAATTTCCCTGCACGGAGGAGATACTGTTGTACTATTTGGAAATCTTGATTTCTTTTAAATGTAAACAACATTCAGACAAATAAATCTAGAGAAGATATGCCACATGCAATATTCAACATTCTTGAGAATGAAGCATAAAACCATAGACTTATATATATTACCATAGTAAAGTGGGCAACTTGCCTCAATACATGGAAATGAGTTTTTACTTTGATCTTTTACTTTCACAGAGCTTGGGCTCTTGATACAATCTTCGACCAATTTCTTCTTTTACTCTTTCTCTATGCACATCTCTCTCATCTCTATCTGAGTTTCAACTATCTGCTTCTATTTATAGGAGTTTCATTATCACCGTCTTAAGATCGCTTCACTTGGAAGCTACTGGGTTGCATTAAACACTGTAATTAATTTCTATGTAAGGATTCTAGATATGCAGATTACAAACACGGTTGAATAAATACCAACTTGACGTGCGCCGGATTGGATACAAACTTACTAACATACTAATATTACAGACTGTGCGCACTGACACAAAAAAGACTGACATGGTGACTAACAGAGCCGGTGCAGCTAGATACACAATCAACTCTTAATTACATTTTTCCAACACTCCCCCTTAATTATGAGCAAATGGGGATCATTAAACAAAAATAAAATTTTACAAAATGTTTCAGAGCAGAAACATGCTCTGTGCATAATGAAGTTCATTGTGCAGAACTTGTCACTCCCAAACAACTTCACAGATACTGAAATGGGTCTTTTTCCAATGGTTTGGTAAAGATGTTTACTACCTAATCTTCAGACCTGCAAAATTCTAAACAGATTTCTTTTTTATTTATCAATTCTCTGATAAAATGATACCTTGGGTTGATGTGCTTTGTTCTCTTGTGGAACACATGATTCTTTGACAGTGCGATAGCTGAATTGTTATCGCAGTAAATGACTGTGGGTTCCTGCTGGTTCTGTGACATATCACTTAACATCCTCCGCATCCAAATGGCTTGACATGCAGCGCTTGTAGCTGCAACATACTCTGCTTCTGCTGAAGAAAGAGTTACAATGGGTTGTTTCTTTGAAGCCCATGATACAACACCTGTTCCTAAATGAAATGTATTCCCAAATGTGCTTTTTTGTCATCTATGTTGCCTCCATTGTCACTGTCAGTATATCCAATGAGTTTGAATTTTTCTGAGGCTGAATACAAAATACCAAAGTCTTTTGTTCCACTTACATACCTCATAATTCCTTTGCCTGCTTTCCAATGAGATTCTTTTGGTGACTCCATGAATCTTGAGATTAAGGTGACTCCATACATGATATTTGGCCTTGTCGCTATAAGATACATAAGGCTTCCAACAAGCCTTTTAAACAGTGTAGTATCAACATTGGATCCATTATCATCATTGCTCAATTTTAAACCTGTTATCACTGGTGTTGGAGTTGTCTTGTAATTTAACATCTTAAATCTATTCAAGACATCACTTGCATACTTCGATGGAGATATAAATATACCATTTTCAGTCTGTTGGACTTCAATGCCCAGAAAATACTTCATAAGCCCCAAGTTAGTCATTTCAAATTCACTTTCCATGACTGATCTAAATTCCTCTATGACAAAATCACCAGTAAATATTAAATCATCTACATACAGGCAGACAATTAGCTTATTACCTTGCTCATTGATTTTTGTATACAGCGTTGGCTCAAATTCACTTCTGTGAAATTCATTCTGAATGAGGTAAGAGTCAATGCGACTGTACCAAGCTCTAGGAGCTTGCTTCAAACCATAAAGTGCATTTTCAGCTTGTAAACTTTGTGTCCTTGTCCTGGGACTTTGTAACCTTGTGGTTGTTCCACATATACTTCCTCCTCCAAATAACCATTTAAAAATGCAGACTTAACATTGATTTTGTAAACAGGTCATGTCTTATGTGCTGCGATGTCCAAAACTGTTCTGATAGTGTCCATTCGTGCTACAGGTGCAAAGGTTTCATAGAAGTCTATGCCAGGTTGTTGTGTGAACCCTTTTGCTACCAATCTTTTCTTGTTCTTCTGCACATTTCCATCAACATCTTGCTTGGTCTTATAAATCCATTTCATGCTTATCACATCCTTGTCCTTAGGAACATCAACTAATTCCCATGTTTGATTCTTCTCAATGCATTCTATTTCTTCATCCATGGCTTGTGCCCAAACTTTATCTTCAACAGCTTTTTCAAATGCTAGAGGATCATTAACTTGAGAAAATAATGCAAAAACTGAGAATGAATTGGGTGTACCAGTCTCATATATCTCACGTAGACTTCTTGTCTTTGGCAGAGTTGTTGGTGTCGAACTTCGCGAACTACTTGATGGAGTTTGCTGCGCACTTGGTGTGCTTGTCGAAGTAGCTTGAACACTTGTGTCAAATTTCTTTGTGCCGAAACATGCTGTGCAATCCTAGGAGTAGGCAGAGCTGCAAATTTCTAATTCACATGCGGAGTCTCAACCACATCTTCTACAATTTCATCATCTTAAACATGTGACATGATTTTAACATTCTTCTCTATGGTTCCATCCCATGCTTCATTCTCTACAAACTGAACATCTCGACTGATAATCACTTTTCTTGCAATAGGATCATACAATTTGTATGCTTTTGTGTCTTTAGAATATCCAATAAAAATGCATCTATGTCCTTTATTGTCTAATTTCCTTCTTATCTCATCTGGAACATGTGCGTATGCTACACAACCAAAAAAATTTAAATGTGAAACACTATGTTTCATACTTGTCCAGGCTTCCCGCAGAACTTTGTTCTTCACACTCTTCTTCGGACATCGATTCATGATGTATACAATAGTTTCCATTGCCTCAGCCCAGTATTCATTTGACAGATGCATGGCTGCCAACATACTGCGCGCCATCTCCATAATGGTTGTAACATCCCAAAAATTCATAAAAATTTAAAAAAATTCTAAGCGACCTTTTTGCCAATAAATGTTATGCGGAAGTATAAATGTAATTTCAGCATCAATAATTACTGTTAAACATAAAAGCGACAATTAATATCTTTATTAAATTGTTTTATCGACAAATAAATATATAACGTTCCTATATCGTATAATGTACAAATGGTTTTGACGATGCTATATCTATAATCATAATTGGTCATCTTTTAGTATTATGATGATATAGAAGGACTGTGAGCCTACTATGTCGTTGCGACCACTTTACGTAATCCAATGATCTTTCGATTAATACTTTATAATGTTGATAACGCACTACTAGATTTCTGCCTTAGGTGTTTTGATAATTATCTTGTCATACTCATGTTTAGATATGGTTAATTCTTAGCAAGATAGCATGTATTTAACCTTTACCGTTGACAGGTGTATACTGGTCCACACCTGAAGCTTACTTACCTTAAGCTAATGCATATTACCATTATCTGAACAGGTTACAGGATTGTCATTACTCTAGCAAGAGTTTCATAGAATACTTATGGTAATTGTACTAACAAGAAACATGGTTTGATTACCACATAAGATTTATGGTTTATAATCAAGCTTTTTTATAAAGTTCTTGACTTATATGAGGAGTGGTGGTCTAAACCTTAGCCTAACCCTAAACTATACAAAATTGGATCATCGTATTTCAATATAAACTATGTGCTATGCATAGTGGTGGGTCGTAATCCAATTAATGGCAAGGTATAAAAAAATCGACGAGTCAAATACATGCATCAACTATAGAGTATGGGTTTAAAATATTGAGTTGGTGGATGACAAGACATGAAACTTAATGCGATCACGTGAATACCATTAATGTGTCTCGGGTATACCAAAACCCTATCGCTATTCTTCGGGGTTTGGTCTGTTGGCCATTTTTTTCTTTTGTTCTTGTGTTGTGATGGTGTTGTTGGGATCCTCTCGGCCGCCGGGGTGGTTTGAACGACCTCGACACCACTTCGCAAAAATGATTATGAACTGTAAGTGTTAGTCATGGGAGATTTATGGTGTTCAACGTCGTGCAAGGAGTTCAACTGTTTTGGTTCTTTCTTGGCCTGGGTTCGAAACCCTGCAAGGTAAAAATAAAATGATGCATTAAGCCTTTAAATGTTTGTAGTGTTGATTTTGATAACTTAAACGTTCCAGTTTTAATCCTGTCTCGGTTACAATGGCAGGGGCAGGTTTCCAAACCACGGTGATGGCATTTTGAGAGAAGGGACAGGTCCCAGTGGATTTTGAGTCCATGGTAAGTCTCGGGCATATCCATATTGATACCCCTGTCAATGCTATTATGGATTATTGCTATCTTGTTGCTTATCCATTGTTTAGATAAATGTAAATTTTAGAGCAACAATGTTGCAGTCAGTTATTTTCTTGGCAATGATTCTAGTTTTGGCTTTCGGTTATCGAAATTAGGATAATGGAAAGGTGGAGAGTCTTTGTCCCACTAAGCAGTTGTATTGCGATTGTAAAGTTTCACTACGAAATGGAATACAATGTATCGTTGGTTTCTAAACTTTAATCTCTGTGTTGAAAAGTGTATTGAGGTTTTACTCTCAGCTACAGCTAGTCTATCTCAGTGCATAAGTATATTTATTAAAGTTATTGGTTCAGTGTTGAGAGCTACAGGGTTTGAGCCCTGGCCTCCGTCTCGATGCTATAATTACATTTTCCTGTGTAAAAAGAATACTTATATTTTAATCCTCGTTTTCCTAACAGTTTGTTTCTTTGGCAATTAAATGATATATGAAAAGATTTAGGGTTTTAAAAACCCAACCTCGTAGCTTCATTTATTTCAGGGTTACTATACCCCCGTCCTGTTATTAATTCTTCTTTGTAATTTAGTAAAACCCTACCTGGCGTGTTCTCAGTTGAGACTCGAACCTGTGTTGAATTATTTATTTAACCTGTGTAATTGAAAAGGTGCTACAATGCAAGGGTGCCATTAACCTTAGATGCAAACTATGTGGTTATTAACTAAATTGTAGTTTATGTAGATACCGTAATGCACTGTAATTGATTTGATGACTGTGGAATGTTTTTAAGCCGGTTCAAAACAATTTAAAGGACCCTCGGGTGAACAACTTTTTCAGATACATTTTCTGCAACTTTTTCACGTAAATTCTGATAATTTTCATCTTCCATAATTCCTTCTTCAAGCTGATTTTCTAGGTCTGTTTTGTAAGTGTTGATTGCTGCCACAAAATTTAATTAAGCATTTCTGCTTAAGGCATCAACAACTTTATTTTCTTTACCCTTAATGTGCTGAATATCAAAATCGTATTTGCTAAGGAAAGCTAACCACCTAGCTTGCCTTGCGTTTAGATTTGGTTGATCCAACAAGTATTTTAAACCATTATTATCTGTCATTAATGAAAATTTCCTACCAATCAGGTGATGGCACCACATTTTTAAGGCATGTATCATGGTTGCCAACTCTAGATCGTAGGTTGTGTAGTTCTTTCCGTGGATTTTTAACTTCCTTTACTCATATGCTATTACATATCCTTCTTGAGTTAAGCTCCGCCAAGTCCATCGTTACATGGATCAATACATACAACGAAGTCCTTATTTCGATCTCCAATTTTTAATATAGGTGCTGTTGTTAATAGTTCTTTTAATTTATTAAAACTCTCTTCACACTTTTGATCCTAGACGAATTTCTTTCCCTTTTTCTACAAAGAAGTTATGGGATTCGCAATTCTGGAGAATCCTTCAATAAATTTTCTGTAGTAACCTGTGATTCCCATAAATGACTGTACATCAGTTACATATTTAGGGACATGCCACTGATTAATTGCTCTTATTTTATCTGGATCGACTGCGATCCAATCTTTAGATATTACGTGACCTAAGTACTATATTTTATCTTTATAAAATTCACATTTACTGAATTTAGCATAAAGTTGGTGTTCTCTTAAAACTTACAGAATTATCCTTAAGTGTTCGTCATGTTCTTCTTTAGTCTCTAAATAAATTAAGATATCATCAATGAAAAAAATTACAAACTTATCTAGATACTTATGTAGAACATTATTCATTAGACACATGAATACTGTTGGAGCATTAGTTAGCCAAAAAGGCATAACTACGAAGTCATAATGCCCATAACGGGTCCTGAAAGCAGTTTTGAAGATGTCTCCGTCTTTTATCCTGACTTGATGATACCCAGACCTCAAGTCTATTTTAGAAAATATCGTTGCTCCTCGTACTCGATCAAATAGATCATCTATGTGGGGAAAAGCATATCAGTTTTTAATAGTCATTTTATTTAGTTGACGGTAATCTATGCATAAACGCAAGGTACCGTGATTCTTTTTAACAAAGATAACTGGTGCTCCCCAAGGAGACACACTTGGCCTTATGTACTTTTTATCAATTAGTTCCTTCAACTGTGATTTTAGTTCATTAAGTTCCAAAATGTTCATTCTGTAAGGATCCTTTGAGTTTGGTACTGCACCTGGTACTAACGCAATGGTGAAATCTAATTCCCTTTTTGGAGGTAGTCCTGGAATTTCTTCCGGAAATACATCAGAAAAGTCCTTTAGAATTGATATATCTTCCAGTTTTAACTTATCTTCCTTAGTTGAATGTTCGTCATTAATTACATTGTACAACGAACATTTTACACTCTTTCGTTACAGCCTTTTTTACTTGCCAAGCAGAAATTTGTCTAACAAAAAATTTTCTAGGGATTCCTTTTACCGTTTCAGTTTCTCCTTCATTATTTAAACAAGTAAAAGAATTTTCAAAATAGTTCAGCACTACTCTATTCTTTTCCAACCAGTCCATTCCTATTAATACATCATAAGACCCTAATTGTAAAATATTCAATTTAACTTGCGTCTTTAACTGACTCATAAACAAATCACAATTTTTAACAAATTCTACAACCTTTCATTTGGTTCTTGTTGCTAACTGAACTAGCCATGACTTATCAAACTTTTCTACTTTTAACTTGCAACTCTTTACTAAATCAGGTGATATGTAACTCAAACTTGCACCTGGATCAAGTAGAATAGAAATAGGTTTGTTTTGTAGCATACCTTCAATCTCGACCATTGAAGTTTGATGATCTGTCTGTCGGGTTTCTAGTGCTGTATTGATTCTGGGCATCTCCCTTGCTAAAGCACCAACTGTTGGTTCTGTCTGCATTGTATGAATGTTGCTGACTGTCTTTCTCCTGAGTGGACAATTATTTCTAGTATGTGGTCCTTAAAAATCTTAACATTTTAAAGGTGGTCTTTGTTCATTAATTCTGGCAGTATTATTATTATTAGGCACATTTCTTGCAGTTATGAAATTTTGCGGTGCATTACTCCTGAAATTATTATTACCATGAAAATTTTTGTTTGTAAAATTTTTCTTGTTACTTCCAGAATTGTGATTAAAATTTTTCTTTTTATGATCAAAATTAGCAGGTTTGTTATTCCTCCAACTGGATATACCTTCTATTTTTATGCTATGTTCATAACAGAAGTTGGCCTTTCTCATGGCTTCTTCAAGAGTTATAGGATTATCGTACTCAATTCTGTTTTTTATGTTGAAGGGTAGACAACTCATAAACCTTTATACTTTAGGTTTTTTTTCCACTATATAAGGTACATACCTTAACAGACTTAGATATTTACTACTTAACTCTTTCATAGTCATAGAACCCAATTTTAAATCATAAAATTCCTTTGCTTTCTCTTCGTAGTATTGTTCAGACAGAAACTTTCTCTTAAAATATTTCTAAAATGTACTCCAAGTTATGCTATTTTCTTTAATACTTTTTACTCTCTTAATATCCTGCCACCAAATGTCTGCTTTCCCAGTCAGGTTGTATATAGCCATCATAGCCTTTATCTTATCAAAATAATCATATATTTGAAAATATTTCTTCATGCTGAACAACCATGCTTCGGCTTCCTCACCCTTTTCATTTTCACCATTAACGGTTGCGAGTTTTATCTTCTTAAATTCCCCTGAAATTAACTAATTGTAGTTTATGTAGATATCATAACGCACTGTAATTGATTTGATGACTGTGGAATGTTTTTAAGCCGGTTCAAAACAATTTAAAGGACCCTCGGGTGAGCCTGTAGATCTGGAACCTAAATCTTGTTGTATTATTTTAGGATTATAATGTGATAATTTGCCACTTTGGGCGTGCCTCTTATCGTGGCTCGAACCCATGGCCTGTTTATGGATCCTGAAGCATTACCCATGCTATTGTTTATTACTGTACTGTAAAAACTTTTCTTGTTTGTGTTCTGGAAATGTTTTGTATTAGCCCTATATTCCTATGACTTAGTTGGAAGATAGAGAATAGGGTTTAACCCTTGATACAACTGATGCGAAAACATTTGATTTGAAACCTACTGTAACTTGAATGGTTTTATAGTAGTATTAGTCCAGTGATTCGTTACTTGGAATAATCAACTTATTCATTATAGAATGTAATTGATCGGCATCGAAGGTTTTTATATTAAACTTGTTCATATGCATCGATGGTGAAATTTTCAGTACTAAGTGTTCATTGCTATTTCTATACATTGTTGGTTTATAATGCAAAATTCACGATGCTTATGTGTATATAAATTTTGTCATATTACTTGCATAAATTATGTGTAGTATATAATGAAGTATAAGTCTTGCTACAATGATTATAATATTAGGGTGTTGTGTTTGGGTTCTACAAAATGACAAGTTTATTTGGGAACTGTATATCAATTAATTGTATCGATTCTCCTAATTTGGTTCTGTTTATAAATCAAATATATATAAACGTAGGGTTTCTTTTAGATCTGTGCAGATAATATATATATTATAAACTGTGCTTTAGTTTATGATTCTGCAAGTGTAATTATTCATATGCAACAATATAAATTGTTTCTTTGTTCTGTACTATTTGCTTCTATTGAATTCTACTATTTGGAAAATAAAACAGATATAGATTTTGAATTGCATGCTATAGTATGAATCATCATTTCTCACCATAAAAGTAGATGACATATATTTTTATTTATTGTTTGACAATCATATCTAATCTATCTTATTTAACTCTCTTCCTGTACTAGAGTACATCACCTTCGGGTGAAAGGAAAAATACAGAAAGATATTTATCTTCAATCATTCATTATTCAAAATATGATCATTCATTCGATTCATAAAAGTAATGTTCAGTTCAGGAAATCAGACATTTAAAACAGCCTATTGATATCTATTAAACAAACAGTTTTTCAGAATAGTTCAACAATTCAGAAGAAGAAAAAAAAATATAACAAGTAGAATCTGATAATTTGGTAGGGTGGACAAACACCCAAGGAGGCATGTTCCTCCCAACCTTCTCCGGAAGAGCAGCCAAAGCACTTGCTCCTTTGGACCCCCGAGCATGTTTACTGAACCACTAGGAAGAAGTCTTTGTGTAGAAGCAAGGCACTCAGGTTGTACTTCAGCAATCAATGGAGACTTGCATACACTCCTCACATATGTACGTCAGCAATCAACGGGGACTTGCATACATATCCAAAACCTCTGCACTCAGCAGGAACACTCCCCACTCAGCCCAAATAAGATAGACTTACTCAGCAACTCAAAACACAACTTCCCCTCATCGAATCTCTTGTGTGCAATATCCAACAAAACCACAAGGTAAATTATCTCATTAGAGAAAGTGTGAGCCTCTGCTCAAATTCGATGGCTTATAAAAGATGCCTAGGTATTTTGGTGATCAGTTTTCATTCAATGAGCCATAAGCTGCAGTTCCACATTCCTGGGAACTTGACCACAATTTAAGGGAGTTGTCCCATAACAATAGCTAGTTACTGAGTTCAGATGCTGCCACTTGTCCATTTCTTTCTACCCCAGATTCCATTCCTCATAGTGGGTCAGTAAACACTATTTCAATAGTCTCCTTGGGTGAGTGTCTCCTATTTTAATTTATTAAATAATAATATTATTCATTTACATTCATCCTTGACACTTGGTCAAATATAAAACTTTACAATAAAAGTTAGAGTAATGTTTTTCCACAAACATAAAATGTCTCAAGTACTAGGTATGTTACAAACACCCCCTCTTAAGCTCAACATCATCCTCGATGTTGTTTATTCTTCATTAGAGCCTCCCTAGAATAGAATTGGATATGTTTCCCGCATATTACTTTCCAATTCCCAGGTAGATTCATCTGGGATAAAGTGCTTCCATTGCACCTTTACCTGCCCTATGGTGCGATTCCCGAGCATAATTTCGCTCCTATCGAGGATACAATCTGGTTTCACCTGAAAATCTCCTTCGGGCTCCACCTGTATGTCATTCCAATTGATCACATGAGTAGCATCATGCACATACTTTTTCAAAACAGAAATATGGAAAACATTATGTATTCTTAAGTTAGATGGTAAAGCCAACTGATATGCAACTGGTCCAATTCTCAATAGGATTTCGAACGACCCACAATACCTGGGTGCTAGTTTAGCACAAATCCCAAGCTTAAAAGAGATTTTCTTGGGTTTTAATTTAACAAAAACATGATCTCCTACCTGAAATTCCTTCTCAGTTCGTTTCAGATCTGCATAACTTTTTTGTCTATCTTGTACAATTTTTAAATTGCCTTGTACCTGCTTCATGGTTAGTTCCATCTCTTTTAACAAATATGGCCCTAACATCAATTTGTCAACAGGATTACCCCAAGAGATAGGAGTACTGCATTTCCTAACATACAGAATCTCAAATGGACTAAGTCTAGCAGAAGCATGATAGTGATTATTGTAAGCAAATTCAACTAAATGTAAGTAGTCTTCCCATTTAGTTGGATGATCTTTTACATACATTCTTAACATGTCTTCTAAAATATGATTCACCCTTTCAGTTTGTCCATCAGTTTGTGGGTGAAAATATGTACTGAAATTTAACTTAGTATCTAAATCTTTAAACAATGTTGTCCAACAATTTTCAGTAAACTTAGAATCTCGATCAGAAATTATTAACTTAGGAATTCCGTGCAAACGAAAGATTTGTTTCATAAACACATCAGCAATGTTAGTAGCCTTAAAAGTGGTTTTACAGGAATAAAATGAGCTACTTTACTAAGCTTATCCACAACTACCATTATCGAATCATTATGTTTTTTATTTCTAGGCAAACTAGTTATAAAATCAATACTTGTAATTTCCCACTTCCATTCTGGAATTGGCAATGGTTGTACTAGAACAGTTGGGTGTTGATGCTCAACTTTAATTTTTTGACATTCAAAACACCTAGCTATGTATTCATCCACTTCATTTTTCATGTTTGGCCAAAAGTAATCATTTCTTAACATAGTTATCATTTTCTGATAACGAGGGTGTCCCGAATAAGGACTTTTATGAATTTCATCTAAAATCAACAACTTAACTTTTGACACATTAGGCACATAAAGTCTGTTTTTATATGTCATTAGACCTTTTTCATTAATGCTGTAATCTGTTATTAAATTTTTAGATTCATTTTCAGCAATTTTCACGTAATTTCTGCTAATTTTCAACTTCTTTAATTCCTTCTTCAAGCTGATTTTCCAGGTCTGTTTTGTAAGTGTTGATTGTTGTCACAAAATTTAATTTAGCATTTCTGCTTAAGGCATCAACAACTTTATTTTCTTTACCCTTAATGTGTTGAATCTCAAAATTGTATTCACAAAGGAAGCTAACCACCTAGCTTGCCTTGCGTTTATATTTGGTTGATCCACCAAGTATTTTAAACCTTTATTATCTGTCATTAATAAAAACTTCCTACCAATCAAGTGATGGCGCCACATTTTTAAGGCATGTATCACAACTGTCAACTCTAGATCGTAGGTTACGTAGTTCTTTTCGTGGATTTTTAACTTCCATGACTCATATGCTATTATGTAATGTCCCTTCTTAAGCATTTTATTAAAATGCCCAATTTTTCACTTTTCCCCAATTTCAACCTTTGACTAGTTTTGATGTCTAGGTCTGCAAATTGACCCAAATGATCCTAAATATTCCAAGGAGGTATATGAATGATATTAAGACTTGAATATTATGCTCAGGGATGAATTATGGCCCTCCAAATACTTAAAACTTGTTTAAGATTCTGGACCAAGTATGGACTTTTACTAGCAATTTGGGGTTCAAATCCCCCCAGGGTAAGTTCTGAAAATGGCTCTCCAAATGCCTCCAAACCCACTCGAAATTATGAACAGAGGTAGGGGATGTCTAAAGTACATTATTTATGTCTCATGTGCACCATCAATGAATTATTAATTGTGTTCTAACCTTCTCCCAAATAGCAGCAAAAATCACTAGTTCGACCTTGGGGGAAATGGCATCAAATCTTCTCCAAATGTAATGAAACTTCACAAAATGACTTCAAATGCTTATATACTGAACATGAAACTTGTATAATACATAAATAACAATCCATCCATCAATAAACCATCAGTATTTTACTTATCCATTCGAATCCATCAACATTACATTGGTTCACAACAAGGTAGTGGGGAAATGGCACTGTTTGTCCATTAATGATAAATTTAACATAGTTTTTCTTGGAATCTAGACTTGTGGATCTTATGAGATGGTTATTACAGAGATATATATCAGCTGACATGTACATGAATTTTAAATGGCATTCCTTCACTACTACATGCAACCACAAGAGCGCTATGTAAGAGCTATGGGGAAAATGGCACCATTTCTTCAATAAAAATCACATCTAGACTTTTCCACTTGGAATTTCGACCTAAAACTTTCTGGAGATGAAGAAAAAAGTATTTAATTCATATTATAAAATAAATGGGGCATTATAATCTCCCCGAAAGAGTACAATAGCTAACCAAAAACGCCCTCCCTCAAGGATCAAGAATATGCCATCAAAACTGGAAATGGTTGAGAGAATGTGCTGCGCTAGAAGAAACCATGAGCTTCCTTGTAGATTACACCTGCAAATAAAGACTCCATTAAAGCTCCAAATGAAAGGTCTGAATGGCCTTTCCAATTACCAACTCGGATGGGAATCTTTCACCCTCGAAATTGGCTAAGGCAAGAAACTAGTCATCCACTAGCTCTCCCTTTTCACAAATGCAATTGCAAATTATACAAATGATCAAAATCTGGTTTCATTCTTTGTTATTGACATTTATAAAGTTTCCAAGATCTCTATGGGTCAAATTCCTTCCAAGATATGCATTCCAACTCAACTTGGGAAGAGATTCCAAAGAATGCCACTTGTACAACAATTCCTAGTCTCCCACTTCCACCAAATCACATGTGGAAGCATCTTAGCTGCCCTAACTCCCTTGAGCGCCCTCTTGGAGGATATTTTTAGCCCTGACATGTCATATATGTCATATGTCAGCCTTCAGGTCTTATTTGTGTCATAGGTGTCATAGCATCTTCATCATTGTTGCTATAGAGCTAGGGAATCTAACCCAAGTGTCTCACTAGCTCCAAATTGTTTCTTCCTCTTCCATGGGAGTTACTCCTATTTACCAATTCGACTTCCTTAGATCATTAGCTTCCATATGAAACCTTACCAACCTCCAAATACGTTTCCTTACCCATAGATTCGAATTGGATGATGTGCATGCCAAGTGTGTGGAGGGAATCTAGCCACGTAAGAACTCCATAAGCCTCCAATTGTCTTCATGACCAAATGCCATATTGATTTTGACTTGTATATATTTATTTAGCTCCTTTATTAAATATTTATGCCATTCTAATGTTCAAACATCATTTATTATCCCCATTATTCCAAATCCCAAAGCTTCCACCCCCAACCTAGGAAGCTAGTAATTTTCCTCCTTGGCAATTATTTGACCCTTAGCATCAATTTGATAAACTCTTACGAATATGGCCAATGGTATTATCACCCAAATTAACCCCCAAGGTTGTGAGAGAAGGCAATTCGGGGTAACCACTAACCAATATTTAGCTTGTGCTACTGACCCAACGCAAACAGAGAGGGCTCTCTCTATAAACTCATGAAAACTAGAAATAATCAAAGGCGTCAACAATGAAAACATACACCAGTATCCATCATTAAAAATATTCAATTACAACACACAGAAGATTAGATTTCTGCTCGAAACAAAATGGTTTAAACGTTGTCTGGTTAAAATATATGAATCTCTATTTGGGCAATGGAGTCACATTAAAAAAACCTGAAAAATTATTCACAAAGGTTCTGCGAATGCATTCACACAGGGGCGAGGTAGTAAGCAGCTAGTAGTCAAAGTGATTTTTATTGGTGGAACAGAAGAGAAAAGAACAATCCATTGATGTAAGGCATACGATGATGAATCCTACACCAACTTTAGCAGAGAATAATGGTGAAATACTTGGAAAGAGTCAAGCAGAGCATAATTTCTATGAATTCCACTGTGATGCACCTGCAACAATTAATTAATAAAAATATGTGAAATAGCAGAAATGACAGAACTTAGAATCACTTTTATATTGATCACAGGCCACTTCGAGGGGGCAACCTCCTATGAGCAAGCTCAATACAAATAACTTCACCGTGCCTTCATAGGTCTCAACACACACTTATATACTAAGTCTAGGCACCAATACTATGGGTGAAAACCATTGGCCACTACAAACTATGGATCAGCAATACTACAGGCAAGTTACAAAGCATATGCGCCAACAACAATAACATAAACTATTGATCAACAAATACTACGAGATGAATTACAAAGCATATGCGTCCAACAACAATATACTAACAAAGTAAAAACATGGGTTCCTAACATCCCCTCCCCCTTAAAAAAAGCTTTGTCCTCAAAGCTTTAGATGTGGAAATTGTTGTTGAAGATGAAGGAGTGGTTCCCATGTAGCATCCTCTGGTTGCATTCCATGCCACTGAATGAAGACCTCTGTGATAGAGCGAGAGCGAAGCTGACGAGTGCGCCAATTGAGGATGGCCTCCAGCTCCAAAAGGATGGATCCTTCATTATCCAGTTCGGATAAAATCGTTTGTCCACTGATGTTGGTGCCAAGAACTTTCTTCAGACAAGAGACATGAAAGACTGGATGAATGCGGGAAGAAGGAGGAAGTTCCAATTTATAAGCAACGGACCCAATCTTCTGAAGAATCCGATATGGCCCATAGAACTTTGGAGCGAGCTTATGACGCCCTTTGAGTTTCAGGGAAGATTGCTTGTACGGCTGGAGACGAAGAAAAACCATATCGCCGACTTGAAAAGTACGCTCAGAACGGTGCTGATCAGCTTGTTGCTTCATGCAATTTCTTGCCATGTGAAGATTGTCCCGCAAAATGCGAAGAATCTGATCACGGTTTTGAAGGACCGTGTCAACTTCCTGAACTGGTGAACTGGTGGGGGTGTATGGAAGAAGAACTGGAGGTGCCTGACCATAGACTGCTTCATATGGGATCATTTTAGAGGCAGTGTGGTAAGAGGTATTGTACCACCATTTAGCGAGAGGGAGCCACTTTTCCCACTGATGTTGTTGTTCAGAGGTGAAGCAACGAAGATAGGTTTCCAAGCATTTATTGATAATTTCAGTCTGACCATCTGTTTGTGGGTGATACCCTGAACTCATCTTCAGTTTGGTGCCAGTGTGGTGAAATAGTTCAGTCCAAAAATGACTGGTGAAAGTCGCATCACGATCCGAGACAATGGAAGAAGGGATGCCATGAAGACGAAGATCTGGTCCAGAAAAATTTAAGCTACTGAAGAGTCTGTATAGGGATGGCTGAGAGCACAAAAATGACTATATTTGGAGAGGCGATCAACCACAACGAGAATCACTGTCTTCCCGCCAGATTTAGGGAGCCCTTAAATGAAATCCATAGAAATATATGTCCAAATCTGTGTAGGTATGGGCAAGGGTTCGAGCAATCCTGGAAGGAGTGTTGTTTCACCCTTATTGTGCTAGCAGGTATCACATTTGGCCACCATCTGTTGAATTGTCATTTTCATGCCCTGCCAAAAGAAGTTACACCGTGCCCGTTCATACGTTTTGAGGAACCAAGAGTGCCCTACCGATGGAGAAGTATGGAGTTCATAAAAGACAGCCTGTTGAAGATCTATGCTTTGGCGAAGCACCAGACGACCCTTGTATCTCAGAGAAGCACCATCCCAAGAGTAATGTGGTACAGCAGAAGGGTTGTTGGTCAAGCGTTGGATGATTTGAGATAAGGAAGAGTCATTGACATAACCTTGTTGAACAGATTGCAACCAATTTGGAACAGGCATAGAAATAGATGAAAGAGAACCTTGGGCATCAAATGTGCGAGAAAGAGCATCTGCCACAATATTGTCTTTACCCTTCTTGTAAGTGATCTCATAGTCATAAACCATGAGTTTGCTAGCCCATTTTTGTTGTGCCGGGGAGGAGACACGCTGTTCCAAGAAATATTTCAGACTCTGGTGATCAGTCTTGATGTAGAAATGATTCCCTAATAGGTATGGGCGCCACTTCTGTACTGCATGCAAAATAGCCATCATTTCCTTCTCATAGGTAGAGGCAGCTAAATTCTTACCTGAAAGGGCTTTGCTGGTGAACGCAATGGGGTGCTCATCTTGAAGAAGAACAGCACCAAGTCCATTGCCGCAAGCATCACTCTCAATAGTGAAGGGCTTGGAAAAATCGGGCATAGCTAGAACAGGTGTAGTACACATAGCTTGTTTTAATTTGTCAAATGCACACTGAGCAGGATGTGTCCATGTAAAAGCATCCTTTTTCAATAGAGCAGTTAATGGAGCTGCAATCTTCCCATAATCCTTGACAAACTTGCAGTAGTAGCCCATCAACCCCAAAAAACCACGAAGGCTCTTGAGTGTTTGAGGATGCGGCCAATTGTTCATGGCATCGATTTTGGCAGGATCCACGTGAACCCCTTGTGCTGAGATAATGTGCCCGAGATACTCAACTTCCTTCTGTCCAAAAACACATTTAGAATGCTTGGCATGGAGATGATGGTCAGAGAAAAGTTACATGACAAGATCCATATGCTGGAGATGTTTATCCCATGTTTTACTGTAGATGAGGATATCATCAAAGAATACCAGAATGAATTTCCGCAAGTAGGGTCAAAATATTTTATTCATTAATGCCTGGAATGTGGAAGGAGCATTAGTGAGGCCAAAGGGCATAACCAACAACTCATAATGGTCATCATGTGTGCGGAAAGCTGTTTTAGGGATATCATCCTCATGAACCCGAATTTAATGATACCCAGAACGAAGATCCAACTTGGAGAAAAAGTGAGCCCCATGAAGCTCATCAAGAAGCTCATCAACCACAGGAATTGGAAACTTATCCTTGATGGTGAGGTGATTAAGTGCTCGGAAGTCAATGCAGAGGCGCCATGACCCATCTTTTTTGCGGACAAGAATAACTGGAGAAGAAAAGGAACTAGTGCTTGGGCGAATAATACCTTGCTTTAATAAGTACCGAACGAGCATTTCAATCTCCGTTTTTTAGTGAAATGGGTAGCGATAGGGCCTGATGTTGGGAGGAACGCTGCCAGGAAGGAGCTGAATATGATGGTCTTCTGGCCTGGAAGGTGGCAATCCCACTGGTTCAGCAAAAACACCTGTATATCGATCCAGAATTTGTTGTAGATCCAAAGGAGTAGTGGAGACCGCTGAAGGTTGCATCTGAATGGAATGGAGCTGAGCGATGACACCATGTGAATTCTTCTTGAGGAGTTTTTCCATGCGATGTGAACTGATGATGCTGAGAGAACCTGGTTGTAATCCTGTCAAGGTGTGTTTTTGGCCATTGAGGGAAAACTGCATCCAAAGTTCAGCAAAATCCCATAAGATAGGGCCAAGTGTGCGTAGCCATTGAGCGCCCAAAACCACATCACATCCGCATAAGGTCAAGGAAAACATGTCAGAGCGCAAGGTATAATCTCCCATAGAGATACGCACATTTCGACACTTCCCTTTGCAAGGTAAGGTGCCCCCATTGGCAACCATGACTTCAAAGTTGGAGCAAGGATGGATAAAACAATCAGCTTGTTTGGCGATCCGAGGGTCAATGAAATTATGAGTGCTACCAGAATCAATGAATATTGTAAGAGGAAGCTTCTTGAAGTAACCCCTGACCCGCATTGTTTGGGGGGTGGTGATTCTAGCTAAAGCATGGAGAGATATCTCTGGTTGGTCATCCTAAGACAGAGGGTCAATAGGCGGTTCCTGAATGTCGACCGGAGCATCCAGTGTTTCTGGATCTTCGTCACCAATTTCAGAGGCAGGTGGAGAATCCACATCCAAGAGATAGAGCTTTTGCTGAACACATCTATGTCCCCAAGTGAATTTCTCATCACAATTATAGCAAAGCCCCTTTCCTCTGCGTGCTTGCATCTCTGTTTCAGACAAACGCTTGATAGGAGTTGGTCGAGGAGCCTGCGGTATAGGTGGTCGTTGAGAACCCATATTTTGGAAGGGGACAAAAGTGGGCTTGGAGCGTTGTTGCGCTGCAATCTTGTCTTCTGCCAACTTAGCCAACCCTAGGGCTTTCATCATTGTGTTGCGACAGAACATTTTGACCTCAGAGCGGATGGAATCCTTTAGACCACTGATAAAACAACTCCGGTAAAAGTCATCAGACAATCCTTCGGTGTGGTTGGCTAGATTCTCAAATTCGGTTTGATACTCTCTCACAGTGCCAATTTGGCGAAGTTTAGTGAGGGCTCCTGTGAAGTCATCAAAAGCACTAGGACCAAATCGTTGCAAAAGGAGCTGGCAAAAGTCTGGCCATTTGGGCTCTGGATGAGCCTTGATGTACCAACGGTACCATTGAAGAGCTTCCTGTTCCAAATGAAAGGATGCCAACGGAACTTTGTTGACATCAAAAGTATTATGCAGACTGAAATACTGTTCTGCACGATAGATCCATCCAGTTGGATTGGTACCATTGAAGTGAGGAAAATCAAGCTTTGGACCACGGAAATTGGTAGAAGAAGAGAACCCATTGTCTGCTGAAGACTTGGACAGCCGTTTGTTGTTTATAGTTGAATGTTCAAGATGGAGGCCGAGAAATTTTTCATCCAGATCCTAGAGTTTGGCTTGGATGGCTGCAAGTGCGTCCTCCATGGTTTTTGCTCCTGCACGGGTGACAACCATAACCATTTTTATTATTATTATTATTATTTTTTTTTTTTTTTTTTCGGTTGACTGGATAGGAAAACAAAAACAGAAACTACTTCAGTAAAAGAAAATCTGGACTCGGGAAAAAAATCTGAAGGGTAATTGGGGTTTGACTAGGTTTTGGACACTGTTGAATAGATAGGGAAGCAAAAATGAGGATTTGAGAAGCGGGGTGAAAGAAGGGGAAAATTTGACAGAGGGGAACAAAGAAGCAGAATTCAGAAAGGAACTCTGTAGTAAAATTTGAAGGTGATTGGGTGAAATCTGAGGAAGTTATGGCAAACCCTAAAAATAGACAAATGTGGGATTTCAGGCTTTGGGAAAGGGAATTGGGGATAGGGTCCTCAGGAATGAAATATGCAGAATGGGATGACAGTGGTTCCTTGAAAATTTCAAGGGAAACAGAGTGAAAACAAGGGAGATATGGGGAAAAAACTGAATTTTATACTCTTTTTTTTTTTTTTTCAAACAGGAGCGGCTACGGCTCGGAAGGGATCTGAAACGACATCGAATGGATTGAAAATGGATAGATCTGGAACAACGTGCAAAATGGATCTAAACGACTGGATCTAAAACGGCGTAGCAATGATCGACAACAGTTCAGCTGAAAATAGATATGGACCCCAGGTATGTGCGGCTTCCTAACAGTTCAAGGGTTTCACTCGGCCACCAATTTTGTCTGATGGCTTGCGTATTGGGGCAGTACCCCTCACTCCACGGCTCCGGTAAAACTGATAACCGCTTTGCCACAAACGACAGCTCTTGGTTTACCTCACGGGTGGGAACTAATCAATCAGGTAGGGGTCGTTGCCCTTTTCGCTGGCAGGTCCTCTCAATGGGCCAGCTACTTCGGGATTCCTGTGGTACTCCTCACAATGAGTTCTAGGGCTTATGCCCAAGTACTTCCCACAGTTAAGCGGATAGGGATTATTCCCAAATCCGAACCTGCAACAGATGCGAAAAAATTTTTGACATAAATTTCACCCAGCGAGCCCAAGAAAGTGCTTTGATACCAGATGTGATGCACCTGCAACAATTAATTAATAAAAATATGCGAAATAGCAAAAATGACAGAACTCAGAATCACTTTTATATTGATCACAGGCCACTTTGAGGGGGCAACCTCCTATGAGCAAGCTCAATACAAATAACTTCATCGTGCCTTCATAGGTCTCAACACACACTTATATACTAAGTCTAGGCGCCAATACTATGGGTCAAAACCATTGGCCACTACAAACTATGGATCAACAATACTACGGGCGACTTACAAAGCATATGCGCCAACAACAATAACATAAAATATTGATCAACAAATACGACGGGACAACTTACAAAGCATATGCGTCCAACAACAATGTACTAACAAAGTAAAGACATGGGTTCCTAACATCCACTTAACTACTACACTGCACCAAGTATGAAGGAATATTACAGTCATGGAATAACGATGAAAGAAGCACAATTAACATAGAAAAAAGAAAGAAAGACTCCCAGACCAATTACACAAGAATCCCTAGAAAAACGCAAGCTAGGCTCTGCAAACTTTATTAAACAGCTCAAAATTTCTTACAGATTGATGCTCAAAACTCCAAAAGTTTTTCAATAAGATTTTTCAACCCTTCTGTCTTTAATTACAATGAATTTATAGAGGCCTCTGGAGCTCTAGGCTCGTCTCTCTCCTGAACAGAAAACAGTTGCAATTACTTGACACCTACTTGACAGCTAACCAAGGCATTTCGCTGTTACAACTTTCAAAACAGACATAGGCGGTATAGGCCTAACCGCTGTTTACATTCACGGGCCTATTTTACTATATGACCAACTACTTGAGTAAAAACAAAACAGAAAAATAACAGCTCTAGCTTGCCGCTTCCATTTCTCGCTGGTTTCTTAGGCGATACCCTGGAGCTCTTCATACTTTGATTTTTAACCTCGCTTTACCATACTTCTCGATTAGTTTCCATTGGTCCTCTGAGGGTAAATTTATAGTGGCAAGCTCCTTAAGTAATACTCTTAGCTCAGTGTGTTCCTTGTAAGAGTATCCGGTATGCAATTTTCCGGCTCCTCCGAAATTCGAGGCTTACTCAAAGTCTCTTATCAGTTTTTCAGCTACTAGCTGGCCAGTCAAGGGCTGATCCATCCCTTCAAAGTCATCTTGGTTCATCCTGTAATCCCACAGCTTGGTTTTATATTCTTCCTTTGATAACATATTTTCTTTCTCGCCCCAGAACTCAGGTAGGCCTTTCTTGAATAAAGGATCAAATGCTTCCCTGAACATCTTTAACTGCTTTGACAAAATGTCAATCCCTGATTGGGTGATCTTCACCTGTTCATGTTTGTTAATTACCCTTTTGGCCCATATGATGGTGGCCACCCTGTCCTTGATGCCTGCATCATCGTCCTATTCTTCTGATAAATCATTTAAGAAATCTACTGCGTTGTTAGCATATCCTGAAGGCTTTTTATTAAGTCTTTCATTTTCCACTGTCACAGCTTGAATGGCTAAATTAACTACAGTCTCTTTATCCATTATAAAGTTTATATAAGGTCATAGGTCTTCAGCTTGTTTTATAATATCATCCCAGATGATTTTCCTAGTTTCTTGTAGCACTTTCTGCCCGATTACTTGCTCCTTCAAATTGTCGAGATCCACCTGCATTTCCTGGTACTTGGTTTCCCAAGCCTCCTTTTTTCTTTCTACATCGTCCTTTAGAGTTTTCAAGTTGGAAACCTGCTTCTTTAATCGGAGCAACTTAGCATCTTCCAGCATGGCATTAGCTATTTTCCCTACCAGGGAGAAATCTCCTGCTGCAATCGGATCTGTGACATCCTGTTCCATTTCCTTTACTTTCTTCTCCAACTCTTCAAACCGAGTCTTCCATGATTCTTCACTAGCTACTACAAAGGTCATATCAGACTGCATCTTCTTTTCTTTTTCTATAAGCTCCACCAATTGGGATTTACAGTCCAATAGTCCCCCCTTTAGCTTCTCTTTCTCTTCTTCCAGCTCTGCTATCTCAGGGGTGCTTGCAAATTGAGCAGGCAAGATCTTTAAATTCTTTTTTAAAGTCAATATCTCCTGATCCTTTTCATTTAGCAGCTCATGGATGTTCTTCCTTTTATCTTCTTCAATCTCATTTGTTAACAGTTGTGTTTGGTGTTTCTTTTCCTGCGCCTTTAGAGATTTATTTTCTGCTTTTTCCAGCTTCAGCTAGTGCTGAACCCTGGACTTACTTGTCTGCACCTTTGATAGCTCTATGGCAAGATTCAACAGCCTATTATAAATGACATCACTTGTCTCCTTATGTAGGTTGATTATATCAGGGATAGGGATGTCTTCTAGGTTGAATTTCATCTTCGTAGCCTTATTTTTGGTGGCCAGAGAAAGGCTCAAGGTGTTCTAAGCTAAATTCCTACTGACAACTAGGGACACTTCTTTCTTGGATATTTTCCTTACCTCAGAGTAAAGTTTTGCTTCTTCTGCCAAATTATTCGGATTTTCTTCATATTCCTCCAATAGCTTGGTCCCACTTGTACTGGATGTTGTAGGTCCTTTGGGTGGCTTTCCGAACACATGTTGTTTCACTTCATATGGGGCCATTTGAAACTTGATATGCTCCTTCTTAGGCTTTTATTCTTGGATCTTTACTACCTACTTCTCATTATCCTCTACCTTTTGTCTCTGTGAGGCTCTTTCAGGGTCACTGTCTACATCCATAGGGTTGCTAACCATGGAACTACTGGGTTCCCCTGGAATGGTGACAAGGGGTAAATTTGTTGACCCTACTGGGGCTTTATTAGATGAGTTAGGTGGTGAAGTTGTGCCTCCCTGAAAAAGGTATTTCAGAGTTTGGGAGTCCTCTAAGGAATCAACGTCCATGGGCTCCTGATCAGTGTATTCTAACCAATTTGCTTTCTCAGGCAAGCCAACCATCTTGAAATGGTCATATCCCTTCCTGCTAGCTTCCCTCCTTCTCTCTGATATTATATGATGTGGATCATAATTCATTGCAGCTTTAGAAGGGAGTCCCAGGTCTCTCATCATCCCTTCAATTCCTAAGAGGGTTGTCTTATGTTTGATCATAAAAGAACCTACCATCCACGGGAAAGTTATATCAGAAGACTTTCTGTTATCTATAAAGTGTTCACACTCATCTTTTAGTTTCTGCCTTATGAATTCTAAATGGAACAACCGAGGTGTTCAAAAGGTAAGGAGTACATATGGCGGATGTGAAAAACCATGCACTCTTATTACTGTCCCATGTTTCATCAAAAACCAATCTCCTATCCCTTTCCCCATAGCGGGTTGCAGTGAATCCTTCATTTCTGGAAGTACCCTGGGTAATTCCTCCTCGAAAAAGATGTGATAAACCTTTTCCATCAAATCATTCATGAAAATCAAGTAATATGAATACATTTCCTTTGTGATTTTTAGCTCTAGTATTTGTAGGTTTTCTTCGACGACTGTTAAGAACATTTTTAGCAAATAAGACTGGAACCTAAAGACTCTGATTTTGGGGAATTCGACCAGCTGGGAGTGAATACTTTCGGCTAGGGAATCATCAAATCTTAGGCATGCGGTCTGGATAAGCGGGTTTTGGTCGGCTGGCTCTATTGGACAAGTTCTCAAGACAAACATCAGACTGATTAATGACTCTATGATGTACTGGTCACTATCTAACCCCAAAAACTGGGCTATCATGGAAACCACACATTTAGATTCTTCTATGAAAGAATTGGTCTCGTCAGGGAAAGGTGAGCTAGGAAAAGATGCATTTGGTAACAAGGAGGCCTGGAATAAACTTTGCTTGAGTTCAATTGGGGCCTGGCGGAAATACTAAATCAGGGTTTCCGTTTGATACCCGTGAGCTCTATGGCCGAACTCCAGGGGAACAACCAGGGCCTTTCTAACAACTAGGGCTTTCACATGGCAAAGGATTTTAGAGCTTGAGGCATCAAAGATTGCCCTCTGTCCTGGGGAATAATTGCTGGCACACCATTCTACGAATTCAGGGAAACTGGGGGTTTGGGAGGTGGTAAAGCAATGGAAAAAGGACTGGTATACTTTGTGGACGTCTACTTTTCTAGCCCTTATAACCTCTAGTTTCTCCTTGGTCGTATCTAGGGAGCTATTGATAAATATGGTGTCGTATTTGTCACTATCCTTGTCCTCCAACAGGGAACTAAGTAACGGATCTTCGGTAACAGGGAGTTCTATTATCTCAGCTATTTAAATACCTAGTTGTGAAAAGAAAAAAGGGACAAAGACCTACCTAGTCCAGTGACAACTGGACAACCTTCTGGTCTCTCGGTCGGCCGGTCTGCTTCTGCAAGATTCGCCTTCTTCGCTCTCCAACATGCTAATGGACAGACAGGATGTGGACATTCGTGGAGGCGGGCCATTTTATAATATAGATTTTGCCGTATCACCCTTGCAAGTATGATAGCGATGGATTTATGTCAACCGTCCATCTATTTTGGCCTCCTTCAGCCGTAGATCTGCTCACTTTACCTTCCCATTGTCATCGTGGCATTTCAAGTTAATATTACACCCCCAATCTTAACCGTCAGATGATGCGCATTCACCGACCGCGGTGATTTTGGGTGTGCTTAACGCGCTGGCAATTAAAATCACCGCCATTATTATGGACCGCCGATCTACCTTCGCTAGATCCGAGCCATTGAAAGAAACGCGCCGCTTAATCAAATCGCGGTGATTTGGAACACAGTCTCTCTCCCGTGCATGTTAGATTAGCGTCATAGCGTTCTCACCGTAGATCTTTGCTCCTTTTGATCTTTATCGTTGATCGCTTTAGGAATACGCCCGCTAGCTAACACCTCACCCGTGCCCATACTATTTCTGATTCGACTTGGCGCTAAGGGTTTATGGCCGTAGATCCTCGGGTTATTTAATCGGAATCGCATACGCATTTCTCTGCATGTTACTGGCTCATTAGCCTCCTATCGGAGCTCTGGTTACATCTACTGCTCTGTGCTCAGATTTTCTACTTTGAGGGAATATGACTAGGGAGTTTGGCTTCCTTTAGAAATTTTTCATGGTCACGCAATTCCCTTTTCTTTCCCAATATCTTCTTTCAAACCCCAGCACCATTTGAGTGCTAACAAATGGGCTTAGGCCATTGTGACCCAATGCAAAATTTGGGACATGAAAAATCCTCTCTTCCCAATATTGCTTGTCCTCAAGCAATTTCAAACATGGGTGTTGAAGAACCTGCTTTCTATATATATCTTTGAAGTTGCCATTGAATTTCCCAACCTTGAGTCTTTGAGATTCCTTGAAGATTTTAGAGAGGAACCACCATGCTTGCTATTGCACTATTCTGATTAAAATCACTTTATTAAGTGGGAAATCCATCTCCCCTATTGCTTGTTTCCGCAAAAAAATGAAACCAAGGAGACAAAAATTATTCTAGGGTCCCATTGCTTGTATTGCACTTCAACAGTTTGGAGTGCTCTCCAACTCATACCATCAGGTAAGAGAGTTCCTAGATCCCATTTTCTTGTATGCATTCTTCCAAACATCATGAGTACAAAACATATATCATCAAAGTACATAACAACATAATGAAAATGTACATCAAGAAGATGCTTCATCAAAGAATCATGAAAGTGCTTATACCTCCAAGTAAGTAGACCACCATTTTCCAGGTGCATACAAACATCAAGTGAACAATCAAATCTGCTCCAATGACATAGGTGAGTATTCCATGTCCTATAATGTTGCTCCAAAATATGTAATATGCATCAAAATGATCAGCCTTGTGTTCTTTCATCCAAGTAGTTAATTAAGTTTCTCCAACATCAATTGAACTAAGCAAGGACCAATGAAAGTCATGAGTCTTCAAGTGACTCAAGTGAATATAATAAGTGCATCCATGAAGATATGTATCATCATAAGGTAAAAAAATATGCTGCTGAAAATGTAAATAATTGGGTGCTCTATTCATGTCATCATCAAAAGGAGAGGTAGGAGTTTCATACCCCTCATGTGGCATCATTAGAAAAAATCCTTGCACCCAATTTTCATCCCCAATTGATGTGGCTGAAAAAAGAAGTAGGGGGTGAGGAATTATGAACCAACCTTAAATATTTACAACTCTTACCCATCGAAATATTTAATTCATCTTCTCCATAATTTGCTGGTCCAACTATTGTGAGATTATGTGCCTCCTCCAAGGCTTTGCAACTCTCTCCATGAGGCAACTCATAATCCCTCTGAACAAAGACAAGTGTTTGTCCTTCTTCTTGTTTGAGTGTAGAATCTTCAAGCACCTGCATATCAACATGTACCTCATGTTCCACCATTACATGAGGTTCCTCCTTTGTGACACAAATTCTTTCATCCATTGCCTTCTTTTCCTCGAAAGGAGAACCACTACTCCCTCCTATTTCCAATTTGATCCCTAGTTGGTTAGCCATCAATTTGAATCCTTTGATCATCTGATTGTTCATATCTCTGATTACCATTGAAATTTCATCAAAAAATGGTTTAATGGCTGCAATAACTTCCTCCTTATGTTCTGAGTTTCCCCTTTCATCCCTAGTCATGATTTCTTCAAAAAAATTCTCTTCTTCTCCTACTACTTCCTCTTCAAAAAAAACCTCTTCAACTATAGGTTCTAAGGGTGGTGGATTATTTCTTTGGATCCTTGTCAATACCATCAAGTGCCAATATCATGCTATGATACCACTGTAATGTCCCTTCTTAAGCATTTTATTAAAATGCCCAATTCTTCACTTTTTCCCAATTTCGACCTTTGACTAGTTTTGATGTCTAGGTCTCCAAATTGAGCCAAATGATCCCAAATATTATGAGGAGGTATATGAATGATATTAATACTTGAATATTATGTTCAGAGATGAATTATGGCCCTCCAAATACGTCTGCAAACTTTTTTAAGATTATGGACCAAGTATGGACTTTTACTAGCAATTTGAGGTTCAAATCCCCCAGGGTAAGTTCTGAAAATGGCTCTCCAAATGCCTCCAAACCCACTCGAAATTATGAACATAGGAATGGGATGTCTAAATTATATTATTTATGTATCATGTGCACCATTAATCAATTATTAAGTGTGTTCTAACCTTCTCCCAAATAGAAGCAAAAATCACTAGTTCGACCTTGGGGGAAATGGCATCAAATCTTCTCCAAATGTAATGAAACTTCACAAAATGAATTCAAATGCTTATATAATGAACATGAAACTTGTATAATACATCAATAATAGTCCATCCATCAATAAACCATCAGTAGTTTACTTATTCATTCGAATCCATCAACATTACATTGGTTCATAACAATGTAGTGGGGAATTGGCATTGTTTGTCCATTAATGAGCAATTTAACATAGTTTTTATTGGAATATCGACTTGTAGATATATATATATATATATATATATATATATATATATATATATATATATATATCAGCTGACATGTACATGAATTCTAAATGGAATTCCTTCACTACTATATGCAATCACAAGAGCGTTATGCAAGAGCTATGGGGAAAATGGCACCATTTCTTCAATAAAAATCACATCTAGACATTTCCACTTTGAATTTTGACCTGAAACTTTCTAGATATGAATAAAAGAGTATTTAATTCATATTATAAAAGAAATGGGGCATTAGAAGCTCCCCCAAAGAGTACAATAAATCACCAAAAACACTCTCCCTCAAGGATCAAGAATATGCCATCAAAATTGGAAATAGTTGAGAGAATGTGCTGCACTAGAAGAAACCATGAGATTCCCTGTAGCTTACGACTGCAAATAAATACTCCATTAAAGCTCCAAATGAAAGGTCTGAATGGCCTTTCCAATTACCAACTTGGATGGGAATCTTTCACCCTCGAAATTGGCTAAGGCAAGAAACTAGTCATCCACTAGCTCTCCCTTTTCACAAATGCAATTGCAAATTATACAAATGATCAAAAGATGGATTCATTATTTGTTATTGAAATTTATAAAGTTTCCAAGATATCTATGGTTCGAATTCCTTCCAAGAGATGCATTCCAACTCAAGTTGGGAAGAGATTCCAAAGATTGCCACTTGTACAACAATTCCTAGTCTCCCACTTCCACCAAATCACATGTGGAAGCATCTTAGCTTCCCTAACTCCCTTGAGTGCCCTCTTGGAGGCTATTTTTAGCACTGACATGTCATATATGTCATATGTCAGCCTTCAGGTCTGATTTGTATCATAGGTGTCATATCATCTTCATCAGTGTTGTCATAGAGCTAGGGAATCTAGCCCAAGTGTCTCACTAGCTCCAAATTGTCTCTTCCTCTTCCATGGGAGTTACTCCTATTTACCAATTCGACTTCCTTAGCTCATTAGCTTCCATATGAAACCTTACCAACCTCCAAATACATTTCCTTACTGATAGATTCGAATTGGATGATGTGCATGCCAAGTGTGTGGAGGGAATCTAGCCACCTAAGGACTCCATAAGCCTCCAATTGTCTTCATGACCAAATGCCACATTGATTTTCACTTGTATATATTTATTCATCTTCTTTATTAAATATTTATTCCATTCTAATGTTCAAACATCATTTATTATACCCCTTATTCCAAATCCCAAAGCTTCCACCCCCAACCTAGGAAACTAGTAATTTTCCTCCTTGGCAATTATTGGACCCTTAGCATCAATTTGATAAAATATTATGAATATGGCCAATGGGATTAGGCCATTGTGACCCAATGCAACATTTGGGACATGACATATTACATGACCTTCTTGAGTTAAGACTCCGCCAAGTCCTTATTTGGATCTGCAATTTTTAATATAGGTGTTGTTGTTAATAGTTCTTTTAATTTCTTAAAACTATCTTCACACTTTTGATCCCAGACGAATTTCTTTCCTTTTTTTTCCAAAGAAGTTATGGGATTCTCAATTCTGGAGAATCCTTCAATAAATTTTCTGTAGTAACTTGTGATTCCCATAAATGACCATACATCAGTTACATATTTAGGGATAGGCCACTAATTAATTGTTCTTATTTTATCTGGATCGACTGCAATCCCATCTTTAGATATTACGTGACCTAAGTACTGTATTTTATCTTTATAAAAGTCACATTTACTGAATTTAGCATAAAGTTGGCATTCTCTTAAAACTTGCAGAATTATCCTTAAGTGTTCGTCATGTTCTTCTTTAGTCTTAGAATAAATTAAGATATCATCAATGAAAACAATTACAAACTTATCTAGATACTTATGTAGAACATTATTCATTAGACACAGGAAGACTACTGGAGTGTTAGTTAGCCAAAAAGGCATAACTGCGAACTCGTAATGCCCATAACGGGTCCTAAAAGCAGTTTTGAAAATGTCTTCATCTTTTATCCTGACTTGATGGTACCCAGACCTCAAGTCTATTTTAGAAAATATCATTGCTCCGCGTACTTGATCAAATAGATCATCTATACGGGGCAAAGGATATCGGTTTTTAATAGTCATTTTGTTTAGTTGACGGTAATCTATGCATAAACGCAAGGTATCATCCTTCTTTTTAACAAAGATAACCAGTGCTCCCTAGGGAGACACACTTGGCCTTATGTAATTTTTATCAATTAGTTCCATCAACTGTGATTTTAGTTCATTAAGTTCCAAAATGTTCATTCTGTAAGGAGCCTTTGATTTTGGTACCGCACACAGTACTAACTCAATGGTTAAATCTAGTTCCCTTTTCGGAGGTATTCCTGGAATTTATTCCGGAAATACATTAGAAAAGTCCTTTAGAATTGATATATCTTCCAGTTTTAACTTATCTGCCTTAGTTGAATGTTCGTCATTAATTACATTGTACAACGAACATTTTACACCCTTTCCTTACAGTGTTTTTTACTTGCAAAGCATAAATTTGTCTAACATAAATTTTTCTAGGGATTCCTTTTACCGTTTCAGTTTCTCCTTCATTATTTAAACAAGTAAAAGACTTTTCAAAACAGTTCAGCACTATTCTATGCTTTTCCAACCAGTCCATTCCTATTAATATGTCATAAGACCCTAACTATAAAATATTCAATTTAACTTGCGTCTTTAACTGACTCATAAACAAATCACAATTTTTTACAAATTCTACAACCTTTCATTTGGTTCCTGTTGCTAATTGAACTAGCCATGACTTATCAAACTTTTCTACTTTTAACTTGCAACTCTTTACTAAATCAGGTGATATGTAAGTCAACCTTGCACCTGGATCAATTAGAATAGAAATAGGTTTCTTTTGTAGCATACCTTCAATCTCGACCATTGAAGTTTGATGATCTGCCTATCGGTTTTCCAGCGCTACATTCATTATGGGCATCTCCCTTGCTAAATCACCAACTGTTGGTTCTGTCTGCATCGTATGAATGTTGCTAACTGTCTTTCTCCTGACTAGACAGTTATTTCTAGTATGTGGTCCTTGACAATCATAACATTTTAAAGGTGGTCTTTGATCATTAATTCTGGTAGTAGTAATATTATTATTATTAGGCACATTTCTTGCAGCCGTGAAATTTTGTGGTGCATTACTCCTTAAATTATTATTACCATGAAAATTTCTATTTGTAAAATTTTCTTGTTACTTTCAGAATTGTGATTAAAATTTTTCTTTTTATGACAAAAATTACTAGGTTTGTTATTCCTCCATCCAGATATACCTTCTCTTTTTCTATTATGTTCATAACAGAAGTTGGCCTTTCTCATGGCTTCTTCAAGAGTTGTAGGATTATCGTACTCAATTCTGTCTTTTATGTTGAAGGGTAGACAACTCATAAACCTTTGTACTTTAGGTTTTTCTTCCACTATATAAGCTACATACCTTAACAGACTTAGAAATTTATTACTTAACTCTTTTATACTCATATAACCCAATTTTAAATCATAAATTTCTTTTGCTTTCTCTTCGTAGTATTGTTCAGACAAAAAATTTCTCTTAAAATATTTCTTAAATGTACTCCAAGTTATGCTCTTTTCTTTAGTACTTTTTACTCTCTTAATATCCTTCCACCAAATGTATGCTTTCCCAGTCAGATTGTATATAGCCATCTTAGCCTTTAGATGATCAGAATAATCATATATTTGAAAATATTTCTTCATGCAGGACAACCATGCTTCGAATTCCTCACCCTTTTCATTTTCACCATTAAAGGTTGGCGCTTTTATCTTCTTAAATTCCCCTGAAATCTGTTCATAAGGTTTGTGCTTTCTTTTCTTAGGACTGCGGTCACTATCGCTGTTGTCTCGATCATACTTATGTTTTCTTCTATAAGTTTTATCATTAGATTCGTAAGAAGAGTCGCTTTCACTTTTATAGTATTTTATCTTCTTACCTCTGTGTTGGTAGGACATAGTTCCAGATTCAGATTTTATTTCAGTTCTCTTATCCTTTTCATCATTATGATATTTTTCCATTAAAATCTGATTCAGCTCCTCTTGAACTCTTAAAATCCTTTCATTCTCTCCTTTAACAGTTCTTATCTCAACTTTTATATCTTTAACTGTACGTAAAAGTTTAGATGATTGATCATTTAGTTCTAAATAAATTTCTTCGTTAACTTGTTCATTTTCATTATTATTACGTTCACTATGATGAGATCTGTCCTCTGCAGATTCCTCAGGTACTTCCATACCTGCAATTTAAATATAAAAAGCATCCCAATGAGCCAATTTTCAGGCCTAGAGTTTTAACTCACGCGTGAGCCAATTTCAGGCCAAGAGTTTGAACTCGCACTCTGATACCACATGTAACATCCTAAAAATTCATAAAAATTTAAAATTTTTCTAAGTGACCTTTCACCAATAAATGCTCTACGGAAGTACAAGTGTAAGTTCAACATCTATAATTACTGTTAAAAATAAAAGAGACAATTAATATCTTTATTAAATTTCTTATCGACAAATAAATATATAGCGTTCGTATATCGTATAATGTACAAAGGGTTTTGACGATGCTATATCTATAATCATAATTGGTCATCTTTTAGTATTATGATGATATAGAAGGACTGTGAGCCTACTATGTCATTGCGACCACTTTACGTCTCAGTTGTATTCTTATTATAATCCAATCATCTTTTGATTAATACTTTATAATGTTGATAACGTACTACTAGATTTTTGCCTTAGGTGTTTTGATAATTATCTTGTCGTACTCATGTTTAGATATGGTTAATTCTTAGCAAGATAGAATTTATTTAACCTTTACCGTTGATACGTGTATACTGGTCTACACCCAAAGCTTACTTAGCTTAAGCTAACGCATATTACCATTATCTGAACAGGTTATAGGTTTGTCATTACTCTAACAAGAGTGTCATAAAATACTTATGGTAATTGTACTAACGAGAAACATGGATTGAATACCACAAAAGATTTATGGTTTATAATCAAGCTTTATTATAGATTTCTTGACTTATATGAGGAGTGGTGGTCTAAACCTTAGCCTAACCCTAAACTATACAAAAGTGGATCATCGTATTCCAATATAAACTATGGGCTATGCATAGCGGTGGATCGTAATCCAACTAATGGCAAGGTATAAAAAAATCGACAAGTCAAATGCATGCATCAACTATAGAGTATGGGTTTAAAATCTTGAGTTGGTGGATGACAAGGCATGAAACTTAATGCAATCACGTGAATACCATTAATGTGTCTCAGGTATACCAAAACCCTATAGCTATTCTTCGGGGTTTTGTCTGTTGGCCATTGTTTGCTTTTGCTCCTATGTTGTGATGGTGTTGATGGGCTCCTATCGGTCGTCGGGGTGGTTTGAACGACCTCAACAAAACTTCGCAGAAATGGTTATGAACTGTAAGTGTTAGTCGTGGGAGCTTTATGGTGTTCAATGTCATGCAAGGAGTTCAACTGTTTTGGTTCTTTCTTGGCTTGGGTTCGGAACCCTGCAAGGTAAAAATAAAATGATACATTGAGCCTTTAAATGTTTGCAGTGTTGGTTTTGATAACTTTAACATTCTAGTTTTAATCCTATCTCGGTTACAATGGCAGGGGTAGGTTTCCAAACCACAGTGATGGAATTTTGAGGGAAGGGACAAGGCCCAGTGGATTTTGAGTCCATGGTAAGTCTTGGTCCTATCCATATTGATACCCATGTCAACGCTATTATGGATTATTGCTATCTCGTTGCTTATCCATCGTTTAGATAAATGTAAATTTTAGAGCAACAATGTTGCAGTCGGTTCTTTTCTTAGCAACGATTCTAGTTTTGGTTTTCAGTTATCGAAATTAGGATAATGCAAAGGTGGAGAGTGTTTGGCCCACTAAGCAGTGGTACTGCGATTGTAAAGTTCCACTACAAAATGGAATACAATGTATTGTTGGTTTCTAAACTTTAATCTTTGTGTTGAAAAGTGTATCGAGGTTTTACTCTCGGCTACATCTAGTTTATCTTAGTGCATAGGTCTATTTCTTAAATTTATTGGTTCAGTGTTAAGACCTACAGGGTTTGAGCCCTAGCCTCTTTCTCGATGCTATAATTATGTTTTCCTGTGTAAAAAGAATACTTATATTTTAATCCTCGTTTTCCTAACAGTTTGTTTCTTTGGCAATTAAATGATATATGAAAAGATTTAGGGTTTTAAAAACCCAACCTCGTAGCTTCATTTATTTCAGGGTTACCATACCCCTGTCCTGTTATTAATTCTTCTTTGTAATTTAGTAAAAACGTACCTGGCGTGTTCTTAGTTGAGACCCGAACCTGTGTTGAATTATTTATTTAACCTGTGTAATTGAAAAGGTGCTACGATGCAAGGGTTCCATTAACCTTAGATGCAAACTATGTTTTTATTAACTAAATTGTAGTTTATGTAGATACTGTAACGCACTGTAATTGATTTGATGACTGTGGAATGTTTTTAAGCCGGTTCAAAACAATTTAAAGGACCCTCGGTTGAGCCTGTAGGACTCAAACCCAAATCTTGTTGTATTATTTTAGGATTATAATGTGATAATTTGTCAGTTTGGGGTGCCTCTTATCGTGGCTCAAACCCATGGCCTTTTTATGGATCCTAAAGCATTACCCGTGCTATTGTTTATTACTGTACTGTAAAAAAATTTCTTGTTTGAGTTCTGGAAATGTTTTGTATTAGCCCCATATTCCTACGACTTAGTTGGAATATAGAGAATAGGGTTTAACCCTTGATACAAATGATGCAAAAACATTTGATTTGAAACCTACTGTAACTTGAATGGTTTTACAGTAGTATTAGTCTAGTGATTCGTTACTTGGAGTAATCGACTTATTCATTATAAAATGTAATTGATCGAGGTTTTTATATTAAACTTGTTCATATGCATTGGTGGTGAAATTTCCAGTACTAAGTGTTCATTTCTATTTCTATACACTGTTGGTTTATAATGAAAAATTCTCGATGCTTGTGTGTATATAATTTTTTTTCATATTACTTGCATAAATTATGTGTAGTATATAATAAAGTATAAGTCTTGTTGTAATGATTATAATACTAGGGTGTTGTATTTGGGTTCTGCAAAATGACAAGTTTATTTGGGAACTGTATATGAATTAGTTGTATCGATTCTCCTAATGTGGTTTTGTTTATAAATCAAATATATATAAACCTAGGGTTTCTTTTAGATCTGTATAGATAATATATATATTATAAACTGTGCTTTAATTTATGATTCTACAAATGTAATTATTCACATGCAACAATATAAATTGTTTCTTTGTTCTGTACTATTTGCTTCTATTGAATTCTACTATTTGGAAAATAAAACAGATATAGATTTTGAATTGCATGCTATAGTATGAATCATCATTTCTCAGCATAAAAGTAGATGACATATATTTTTATTTACTGTTTGACAATCATATCTATTCTATGTTATTTAACTCTCTTCCTGTACTAGAGTACATCACCTTTGGGTGAAAGGAAAAATACAGGAAGATATTTATCTTCAATCATTCATTATTCAAAATCTGATCATTCATTGGATTCATAAAAGTAATGTCCAGTTCATGAAATCAGACATTTAAAACAGCCTATTGATATCTATTAAACAAATTGTTTTTCAGAATAGTTCAACAGTTCAGAAAAGAAATAAAATATAACAAGTAGAACCTGATAATTTTATAGGGTGGACAAACAACCGAGGAGGCTTGTTCCTCCCAACCTTCTCCAGAAGAGCATCCAAAACGCTTGCTCCTTTGGACCCCCGAGCCTGTTTATTGAACCACTAGGAAAAAGTGTCCGTGTAGAAGCAAGGCACTTAGGTTGTACTTCAGCAATCAATGGAGACTTGCATACAAATCTCACATATGTACTTCAGCAATCAGTGGGGACTTGCATACATATCCAAAACCTCTACACTCAGCAAGAACACTTTGCACTCAGTAGAAATAAGACAGTCTTATTACTCTACAACTCAAAAATAGCTTCCCCTCATCGAATCTCTTGTGTGCAATATCCAGCAAAACCACAAGGTAAATTATCTCGTTAGAGAAAGTGTGAGCCTCTGCTCAACTTCGATGGCTTATAAAAGATGCCCAGGTCTTTTGGTGGTCATTTTTCATTCAATGTGCCATAAGCTCCAGTTCCACATTCTTGGGAACTTGACCACAATTTAAGGGAATTGTCCCATAACAACAGCTAGTTACTGAGTTCAGATGCTGCCACTTGTCCATTGCCTTATACCCCAGATTCCATTCCTCCTAGTGGGTCAGTAAACACTCTTTCAACAATCTCCTTGGGTGAGTGTATCCTATTTTAATTTATTAAATAATAATATTATTCATTTACAGTCATCCTTGACACTTGGTCAAATATAAAACTTTACAATAAAAGTTAGACTAATTGTTTTGTGAAAATCCTCACAGCAGATCTAAGAGTTGATGTATACCTCACAAGAAAGATTAAGATTAAGCAGGAAAATAGAAGAAGAGTGGTCAATGCAGTGTAAAGGAGCAACCAAATTATGATACAGTAGAACTCGGATAGAAGCATAATAACATCACACACTAATTCATTAATCATAATATGAACAATAAATAATACAATGGTGGAGAGGATTCGAATGCCAAGGTGGAAATTCAAATGAGCCTGCATGGGATGGCTTATCTGCACTAGGAGTCATCATAATCATCAGTGGAGTGTCAACAATACACCACTAGGAGTCCTAATCATCATCAGTGGAGTGTCATCAATACACAAGTGACTGTCAACCAGGTGGAAAACTGAGTCTAACTGAATGTAGTAGGTGTAACACATGCATGGTGCACTAATGTAGTGAAGGAGGCTCAAAGGAGGGCACAAGAGGAGCTGATTGGAGTCAGAACTGAAAATCTAGGCTCACTGGAGGTCCATCAGAGTGTCTCAGTTAGTAAACTTGTCAATCTGTCCTCAAATCAAGGAACAAATCCACAAATCACTCAACTAACTGAAGTGTAATTGGTGGTAGGTGAGGGAGGGCGCCTTTATCATGTGGTAGGTGAAAGGAGGGCACATTACTGACTAGGAGGGTTGGAACTGAGTAGAAACAGGCTCCCGGGGCTAGTAAACTAAGCTCTAGGTGCTAGGAGACACCAACCTGATGACTGGGATGCATGCAATTGCATGCCTGCATGAAAAAATGCATGCATGACTGAAATAAAAAATAATGAAAATTCTGGTACGACTAGGATGGAGTATAGGAATATCCTAACACCCCCCCTTAATCCATCTTGGGATCTGGTAACTGATACCAAAGGTCACCCAATACAATGAATAATAAATAACAGTCCATAAACGTAGGAAATGGGGAAAACCTCATGGGAAAAATAACCCCCTCAAAATAGACTGTAGGGCACACCAAAATAAATGCTCCAAACTCAAGTAGGTGTGATGCTTGGTCATATTTATGGAGGTATCTTCTTCTTGGGAAGAAGTGGATCATGCTTAAAAAGCATGTGCTTGTACTTGCTCTTCAGATCGAATGTGATAAGAACAAATCCAGAGGTATGAGGATGATCTTGGAACCTGTGATTTGAATCAGCTGAGGTAGGATCAAATCCATGAATGTGTAGATAGTCTTTTGTTTTCTCCTTTTAACCATCATAGGTGATATTATGCCCAAAAGAACCATCACATGATAGTGATTGCTTGGAATCCAAATCAGATCCAAGACTTGAAAAATGGTTTCGTGAGATCTCCTTTGAACCATTAGAGGTGAGATCAAAACCATGAAATGCATGAGAAATTATCCCAAGCGAATGGCAATGCCCTACATCTTCAATAAATTTCTGAGAGCATGTACAAATGATCTTACAGTAGTACATAAGAGGTGAGTGATCAAGGAGAGCGAATGCATTAACTCCAATCGCTGATTTAACCTCCAAAAAATTCATGAGATCATCATTATGCAAACCAACAGACTCTTGTGCAAGAGAGGATTTAAGAAACTCTGCAGTTTCTAGAGTGTGAGCTGGCACAGAATTCGAAATAGAAGATATTGACAGCATGAGTGTAGAATCTGCAAGTTCTTCTTCTTTGTGGACAACTTAATTATGAGATATGTTTGATACTGATTCATGATTGGAGAGACCATCAAGGAGGGCGAATGCATCATTGGGCTTTCTCTCGAAATGGTTTGGACCAATCCCTTCATTCTATTTTCCAAATCTTTCATCCAGATGGGCCCATAGCTCTTTTGGAGATTCAGTAGAAAGGAAGTGTGTTACCATGCAATAAGACACAACATACATCATTGCTGCATAGGCTCTGTCACCTTCATTTAACCAATCATTCTCTTCTTCAGAGGATTCAAAATCTCTTTCAAAACAATAATCAAAGAGACCATGTCTCTTTAAATTTGCTATCATCTTTGGTTTCCACTCATTATAGTTGAATGGAGAAAGAGGAGGACTTCCTTCCGGATTCATGGAAGCTATTTTAGAAGACCTGCAAAGAACAATAGAAAATATCTGCAACTGCTAATGCTGCAAAAGTGCAGAAATTGCTGCAACTGCTGCACTCGAAATCTTGATAATAACCTGCAAAAAACTCTCAGGAATGGAGATAGACAATACTCTCAACATGCTCTGATACCATGTGAAAATCCTCACAGCAGATTTAAGAGCTAATGTATACCTCACAAGAAAGATTAAGATTAAGCAAGAAAATAATTTCTTGAGGTTTAAGGTTTTTCCTTTATCTTAAATTTTTTAAACGTCCACAACTGAAGAAATTTGATCACTCTCTGTGCTTGATTTATGTTGTTTAAGATGGATCTATGCTTTTATTTTTTTATTTTATTGTTCGACATGGATTTTTTAAATTTCTTTTCTTTTCATTTGATTTTAATTTTTTTATTTTATGAGCTGACATGAATTTTCTTAACTGCCTTCTATGACAATGTGTTACATTACATACATTACGTGACAACACTCCCCCATATTGGGTTGTAAAGCACCTTGCTCCTCGCACTTCGCATCGCTCGGTACGACGAGGGATGTTTATATTTGTAAATGTTTTTGTTTTTTTTTATAATTTTTTTCCAAGATAAACCTTCATAATCACTAGAGAATTTGAACTCATAAAAGTTATAAATTCCACATTGCATTTTGCAAATATCTACTAAGAGTTTGAACTCATGAAAATTATGAGTTCGACATTACAATAATAGAATATACATTACATTGAGTTAGTTAGTTTTATAGTTTAAACATGTTCTTCATGAAGTTTGAACATAAACCTCTTTCACTTAAAGTTTGAACCACAAACCTCTTTCAATCAAACCCATAACTTTAAGCACCTTACCGTGTTTAATGAAAAGTTAAGGATGTAACAAAAGTTAAACATTCAAACATCCTCAATGCCACATGGTGAAAGGTTGATAGTACTATTATTTGTAAGCAACGATTTAGATTTTGAGTTTGGGTTCAAATGCAACTCTAAAATTGTTTTTAAGCACCTTACCGTGTTTAATGAAAAGTTAAGGATGTACCAAAAGTTAAACATTCCAACACCCTCAATGCCACATGGTGAAAGGTTGATAGTACTACTATTTGTAAGCAACGATGTATATTTTGAGTTTGGGTTCAAATGCAACTCTACAGTTGTTTTTAAGCACCTTATCGTGTTTAATGAAAAGTTAAGGATGTACCAAAAATTAAACATTCCAACACCCTCAATGCCACATGGTGAAAGGTTGATAGTACTACTATTTGTAAGCAACGATTTAGATTTTGAGTTTGGGTTCAAATGTAACTCTAAAATTGTTAGGTATCTATTTTTTTTAATGGCTTTGAAGGTTTTTCTCTTCAAGTGAAGTTGAGAATTGAAACATAAGCATGCTTATTAGGTATCACCATTATGATTATAGCTTGGTAGGAAGTGAAGTTGAGAACTGAAACATAAGCATGCTTATTAGGTATCATCATTATCATTATAGCTTGGTAGGTTTGTAGTGAAAGTGGTGGTTTAGAGAGTGCTTTGCATTATGTGTAGATAAATATTTGTTAAACCACTTTAAGTTATAGTAAAAAGTGTAAAAATTTAGTAGTTGTAGAATTACATTTGAGTTTTAAAATTCAATATTTTAAAATAAACATGTTAAAAGTTTTTAATCATCATTATTAATTGTTTTACAAATTAAAATTCAATAATTTAAAATAAATACATTAGAAGTTGTTAATCATTATTTTTTTTTTTACCATAACATAGTGGAAGATTATTTAGGGGTCTGCAAAACAGCTGCAAAGTGCTTTAACATAATTTCAGTCCCAGTAATTTGAGATATCCCAGAAATTTGAGATTGCTTCCAGATTTGCCCAACGACTTTACAGGAGTACAAACTTATATTTAAGTAGCATGAGCAAAGAGAGCGAATATGTTTGACCATATGGGAATGGGTTAAACTGACAAGAGACAGAGCAGGATAAAATCCAAGCAGTGCAGATATCATTTCTCCTTTTATCGGTGAGCTTGCAGACTGCTCGTTCCAATGCATTGATACGATCCATTTACATTGGCTGCGTCTTTGAAACTTACCTGGACATCTTCTTTTAGATCCTCCAGAGCGGGCGAGTGGCCTTCCTTAATCTTTCTGAGGTCATCACTTAATGTATTCCATTTCTTTTCATCAGATACCTTGGTCTTTTGCAGGCTTCGGTCATGATTGATATAGTGGCGATTGGGTCTGTCAACAGCCTGCTCCATTGATTCCAGCCTTTCTTCATTAGTCGGATCAGAGAATGGTGAAAATCCCATCGAGTCCATTGCTCCTTCAACACACTGCTTAGAGTGGTGTATCCACTGAATACTCCCCAGTTTTCCACTTACTTCCACTAACTTCACAGCGTTACAATTGTAGACAAAGGGCTCGTGACTACAGGATTTGTGCAGAGAACTTATTCCAAGTTTGTCAGAAGGAAATTCCTCCTTATACCTTTGAATACTTCCAAGCGAATTAGCTAGTCTTTTGCAGGACAGGAGGCCTCTATAATTAGGGTACATCACATCTAGAGACAAGGCCATCGATCTGTAGAGATCCTCTGCTCAGGAGGCATGCATTGTTAGCTTCATTATCAGCCAAAGCATTCAGCCCTCTCAAAACATGAAAATTTTTTATGGATTCAAATCTTGTGGAGATCCTCTGAATTTTTTGGTACATTATGCCCAGATTGAGTTGGGAAGGAGGCTTCTTCTTAATCATTGATTGGATTAGAAGTCTGGAGTCACCAAACACTATTATCTTAGTGATTCTTTTGGAATGAGCAATTCGGAGACCTTGCCATAATCCACAGAATTCAGCCATGTTGTTGGATTCTGTGCCAATTCCCCAGGCATAATTACAAACTGTAGATCCATCTGGAGAGAAAATTACTCCTCCCCCTCCGGCCTTGCCAGGGTTGCCCTTAGATGCCCCATCGAAGAAGAGGCATATATCGGTAATAGTTGCTGTCCAGTTGCAGAAGGCAGTATCATCCATCCTAATTTCCCAGTAATCAGTCAATGAGTGAATCGGAGCTCTTCGTAGACTATGGTTTGGCTCAAAGTGGTTTAGCCACTGCGCCTCAACAGTTTGGAGATGAGTATTATTAATCAGGGAAGGACTTTGATCAATTGCTTCCTTTAAGATAGCTTTGGCTTTCATAGCAATTTTAAATGGAGGGAGATCTTTTCCCCTGAAAATTCGACTGTTCCTCTCTATCCAGATATTCCAACAGACGGCTTTGGGAATCCATCTCCAGACAGTTTGAAGCAGGGCTTTCTTGGAGATATTGAAAGGAGAGATTTGCATCCAATCGGTGAAGAGGGCATTGGTAGTGCCTGGCAAGAGAAAATCAGGAATAGCTAAAGCCTCTCTCCAAACTTCTCTCGCATATGGACATCCAACCATTAAATGATCAGTGGTTTCTTCTTCCTCTTTGCAGAGCGGACAACGGGAAGGACCTGCCATTCCTTTTTTCTTCAGATTTTCTCCGGAAAGAATGCTATTATGAGCTAAAATCCAGCAAAAAATATCAATTTTCGGAATGAATGCTTTGGTCCACAGAAAACGCCAGATTGCTGGATTGGGCGCCGCAGTGGGGGTTGCTTTGAGGAGTTTATAGCCTTCTGAAGCTGAATACCTTCCCGAAATGTTTCCCCATCCCCTTTTATCTCTTGAAGATTCTTTGAGGGGCGATTTGCCTTGAAGGAGGGCGATTAATAATTCTGCTTCAGCGTCTAATTCCGGAGGGAGGTTGCCAAAGTCCCAGCCACTCCAGTAATTGTCATTCCAATTTGAGATCTCCCATAATGAGGTGACTCCCTGGTCAATCATCCAATTTTTAATATTTTCCACTTCCCGGATATGTCCCAATGGAGGCCCTCCTAAGATGGAGTCCTCCCAGACTCTGATATTTTTCCCACTTCCAGGGATCCAGTAAAGGTTCCTTTTAAACAGATCAAGAGCTTTAAGACAGATTGCATGGATTGGAGAGCCTACTCTGCGCTGAGGTTGACTGTCCAAACATCTCTTTCTAGAACCTGGAAAATATTTTTTTCTTAGAACTCTTTTGCTCCAGCTATCTTTCCCGGAAATCAGCTGCCATAGAATTTTAGCACCAAGGGCAAGATTCTGGGTTGAGAGACTTCTTACCTGCAGTCCTCCCTCATTCCTTGGTTTTTGGATTTTTTCCCAGCTAATGAGGTGCAGCTTCTTTTCGTTTCCTTTCCCACCTTCCCAGATGAATTTTTTGAGCAGGCTTTCAATCTTCTGAATAACCACTCCCGGCGCGAGCAGGATGGATGATTGATAAATAGGCATACTGTTCAAAACAGACTTGAGAAGAACCATTTTCCCCGCCAGGTTTAGCCAATTAGCACTCTAGTTTTGGATTTTCCCTTTGATTTTATCCAGGATGGCATTCCATTTAACCGAATTGACTTTAGATTTGCAGATTGGTATGCCAAGATAATTGAAATCATCCCAATCTAAAGCCCCTTCCATTCCCAGTTTATTAGCAATCTCCCGAAGCACTCTTGCCCAACAGTTCCAACTATATATTTTGCTCTTTTGGAAATTAATTTTGCTTCCAGAAACCTTCTTATAAATCTCCAGTTCGTGTCTGAAATATTCAGCTGAGTGGATACTGGCGCCTCCCAACAGCAAGGTATCATCAGCAAATTGAGCATGGTTTATATCACGGACGTTATTCGCCATTCTCAGGCCAGGAAGGGTGTGTATCTCCTGACAGTAGTTGAGCTGAAGGCTAAGCACAGAGGCTTGAATAGCATAGAGCAGAGGGAATAGCGGGCATCCTTGCCTAAGACCTCGAGTCGCTTTGAAGAAGCTTGTTGAGCGTCCATTGACCAAAGGGGCTATCCATGGCCCACTCACACAACCTTTGACCCAGCTAATGAAATGATTGGAAAAGCCAAACTTTCTCATTACTGAAAACAGAAATTCATGTCTAACACGGTCAAAAGCATTAGCTAAATCAAGTTTAATGACCATACCTTTCTCTTTTCGGAGGCAGCTTGAATGAATTGCTTCTTGAACGAGGATGATGTTATCCAGGATTCTTCTGCCTTTGATGAAACCGCCCTGATTTTCGGGAATTATCCTGGGTAGTAATCTTTTAATCCTGGAAGCAATAATTTTGGTTATCAGTTTGTACCCAGTATTGCACAAGGAGATCGGCCTGAATCGATTGAAAGATGAGGCTCCTTTTTCCTTGGGTATAAGGGCAAGGAAAGAGGAGTTAGTGCTTCCACCTAACCGGTTGGTCTCTTGTGAGTATCTAACCATTTTAAGAAGATCCCATTTGATGATTGACCAGCAGCATGTGAAGAAGCGGGCAGTAAAGCCGTCCGGCCCAGGGGCACTATCCGGTTTCATAAGCTCAAGGGCATCTTTAATTTCTCTCATAGTTACAGGGGAAGTAAGGTGGGTATTTTCATCGGAAGTAATGAGGGAAGGGATGAGATCAAAAGGATGAGCAGAGGGGTCAATCTGATCCTCTTCAGGGGCCGTGAAGAGGTCATTGAAGGTAGAAACAACGGCTTTTTTAATATCCTTAAAGTCCTTTAGAACATCTCCTTGAAAGTTTATTTCGGTGACAGCTTTGAAGTTTTTCCGGGATTCAGCCTGCTTGTGAAAGTACTTGGTGTTTTTGTCCCCGCTTAGGAGCCATAGATTTCGAGACTTTTGTCTCCAGTATTCCTCCTCTAACCTACAGGAAGAGAAAAAAGCTTTCTGAAGGGATCCTTCTTTACTGAGAAGATTATCAGTGAGAGGGGAAATTTCAATGAGGGATTGGTGGGCTTCCAGATCAGATTGAGCTTTCGTCCTTCTAGTAATGGGGGAGGTGATAAGCTTGGCCCAATTTTTAAGAGTATGTTTCAGCCTTTTGATTTTTCCTTCCCAGATGAAGGAGGGCGATCCTTTTAATTGGACTCCCCAGGAGGTGGACACAATTTCCATAAAATCCTCTTGATGGATCCAGAGAGGGCTGAACCGGAAAGGGATAGGGCCCAGATCTTGGTCAAGGGACAGATCCAGCTGGATGGGATTGTGGTCAGAGGTACAGTGAGGAAGGATTTTGGAGGAGGCCAGTAGACCAAGGGTGAGGAAGGAAGAGTGGACGAGAAATCTGTCAAGCCGAGCAGCGATATGTCCTGGCCCAATCCTCTTATTGGACCATGTAAACTTACCTTTGGTCGGCTTTATATCAATAAGATCCCAGTCGAGAATAATATCCTCAACCCATTCCCTCGATGGATCTCTAACCGGAGAACCACCTTTTTTCTCATTGGGGGCCAGAGTGACATTCAAATCCCCTGCAATAATGATATTTTCTGACTGCTGTACTTTGAGAAAACTGTCAAGCGTTTCCCAGCAATCTTTTTTTTCTGAAATAGAGACAGGAACGTATAAATTAAAAAGGCTTACAGTGCTTCCAGAGAGCTTGTGGTGAAGCTTAGTGAAGACCCAGTGCATGGTTCATTTTTCATCTTCAAGCTCATAGATCGAGGAATCCCAGAAGGTGGCAGCGCCTCCAGAAGCTCCTCTGGAGTTGATGGCGATCCCAGGTCCTTTTTTCCAAAAAAATTTCCCAGCCTGGAGAAGATCAGATTCCTCCAGTTTTGTCTCTTGAATGAGTAGTATCTCAGGTTTATGGATTCTGACAATATCTTTCAGAGCTTCTTCTTTTAAGGTAGACCCTAATCCTCTACAGTTCCAGGAGATGTACCGCATTAAGAGTTTTGGGAGATGGGGTTGGCCCCTTTAGAGACCGCAGGCGTTCCATTCTTGGATCTGGTTTTCATCATGTTCTTCAGAGTTTTTTGGGAGCCTTCGAGGACATCTAGATAAGTGGCTTCATCTCTTTTTTTCTTTTTCGATTTCCTTCCTCTGGGATTTTTGAATGGGATTGTATGCATGCTGCTCGAAGAGGCTCCATCATCAGAATCTTCCCCTGGGTCCGTGTCTGAAGGTCCTTCGTTAACAAGTTTGGATTCTGTACCTGCTTCCGTAGGATCTGCATTGGGTATTTCCCCTGGTTCCAACAGATCTACAGCCTGGGAAGCAAAATCTTTACTGTTTAGGTGATCTTGGATCTCTATATTGCTCACCAGGCTTCGGACTTTCCCAGCTAGTTCGCAGGCTTTCTTGGAGTTTACAACAGACTGTCTGACAGTAGGATCTTCTTTGGTGGATTCCTGGGGTGTCTTGACTGAGATTGCCGGCTGAGTTTTCTGCATTTCCCCAGGTGTCTTTTTCCCTTGGGGTTTAGAGATCGATTTCCCTTTCTTGGCCTTTTGCCAGCCATCTCCCTCTTCTGGATTCTGAATATTGGGGCAATTCCTCTGAAAGTGGCCATGCTCGTGGCAGAGACGGCACTTGAAAGGAAGCTGTTCATAGTCCAGCTTTTGAAAGTGGTGCCACGATCCAACTTTGAGCTTTACTGCATCCGGTAGTCCTGCTTCTAAGTCGACTTCTACACATATTCTGGCGCATGTGTACTGTCCTTTGTTCTCAGCCTTGTCTATGTACCTTCCCAGAGTATTACCAATCATTTCCAGAGATTGTATGTTCCAGCAGTGAACAGGGAGGTTTGGGAGCCTCACCCAAACTGGAACTTCCTTCGGGATGTCTATTTCAGGGTCGAAGTCCGGAGTCCAGCGATTCAGGTAGAGGCCTTGGGTGCCCATAAAATACGGTCCGCTTCTGAATATGAGGTCACAATCCTCCTTAGCAATGAATTCGAAGATGAAGAATCCCCTGCCAACCGGATAGCAGGTGACACTATTCTTTATCTGAGGCCTCCAGTTCCTTTGTATCCAATCGTCGGTGGTTTTAGTGGATGGCCAGAGCCCCATGAACTGGCCGACCAGTCCACGCTCAGCCAGAGCCAATGCGATCTTGATGGGGTGTTCTGTAGGCAGATCGATTTCAGGTACCGCTTCAAGTTTCTTTATGAACTTCGGAACTGAGGGAGCCACAAGATTTTTCCCAGTAGGTAATAAAAGGTTCCTGAAAGCTTCAGCGGCCGAGATCGGGGAGGAGGGAGGGGGAAGCCCTCCCCCTGGCGTGGCCATGGGGGCGACGGCCTGAGAGCCCTAGGGCAACTGCGCGCAGCTCAGAGGCTTCTTTCCGTTGCAAGCCAGCTCGATATCGCTCCGTTTCTCAATAAAATTGCAATCTAGTTTTAAATTGTTCTACCTTCACCTCACTATTATTAATCCACTGAGAAACCTGTTTTAATTTATTGTTAATCATTATTATTATTTAATTATTTCGCAATTTTTCAAATAAAATCACTCATTTGTTAATCATTATTATTATTTAATTATTTCGAATTTTTCAAATAAAATCACTCAAATAATATATAAGGCATAAAACAATAATTTAATTTAAACATATTAAAATTTGGATTTTTTAAAATCAAATTTAATAATAATAACCAAACAAATATCCAAATCATATAAATATTTAAACTATTTCTATATAAAACTTTCAATAATATATATAAATAAATCAAAATCATCTAAAACTTACACCTAATGCCATCCACATAAATACAAACATAACACACCACTCCAAAACTTAAACCCTAACGCACTTCCCTAACATACCCCTATATCAACCACACCTTTCGAGAATGAATGAAAAATTTATATGAAAAAAGGAATATGACAAAAACCAATTATTTTTTGTGGCTGTCGTGTGGTCTAGTAGTGGTCGAGGGCTCTACCGACTTCACCGTTGTGTATATACATATATTTTAAAACACGTCTAATTATACCATCCAAGGTTCAATGAGGCGTCCTGTATTTCTTTTTCTTTCGCAGTTTGGCACTGAGATTCATCATTCCGAGGAGCAAGTGATAGTCTTCAGATTATATTATATGAAACGTTTCGACACGTCCTCAGAAACTCTGGGGCAAACTGTAGTCTAGCGATCTATACGGGCACGATACATGGTTATAAAATCCATTAAATCTGAAACACGCAGGCAGGCGTGAATTGATTGATCGATAGATCAAGGAAACGAGGGGAGGGGGCCATACAGGAATATGGATCGGAGGGGGGCTATTGTGGGGGATGCCCTCCGTCAGGCATTTATGCCCAAGGACGAATATGAAAGCCTCAGAGAAGAAGAGAAGGTATGGGGCCGTCTACAGAGACCGCTCGTCATGATGTTCGTCACGGTCATATGGTTGGGGATTGTTGTTTCAGCTGTGCTCGCGCTGATTGTTGTCTTTCCGGGAAAAGAAGAGCGCCCCTTCTGTCAGAAGCGCCGGATTCAGGCACTGCCCACGACTGCCTATCTCTTGACAGAGGAAGAGGCAGTCCAGTACTTTTGGTTTGGCCTCTATTTGCCAACTGCCATATTATTTGGGATTTCTATAATTTATCTCTTAGCAGGTCAGCCATCTCTCTTTGTTTTTTTCTTATAACTGTATTTAACTTTGGAAACATGCCCTCCATGTTTAGACCTTATTGCCTAGGCATGTCCTCTATGGGTTTCCAGCAAAGATTGCAAGACTTTCACCAGCTAATCTCAACCATGTCGATGGGCTTTTGAATTTGGTAATGTGTTCTCATAATTTGTTTGGCAATTTGATGTATGGTGCTTCCAATTGAAGTGGATATGGATGATCTCAGTGCTACAACTCGATTATGGGTTTTATTTCTCTTCCTCTGGCTACCGCTGCTTACATTGCATTAAAAAACGAGGAATTTGTGGCAACTCTGCTTCTAGGATGTATAGATGTACATGGATCATGAGTATTTTAATCCTCCTCTGTATTTAAGAGAGCCCAGGTTAACATGGATTATTATTGTTTATTTTCAAAAACACCAGATCTTAGATGACAAAATTACAAAAACAATCAAGTGCTATACAGGCTTTGCTTCCTCAACTCATAATATTTTCCCTGATCCGGTGACAGACAATATATAATGATTAGCAGGTGCACTTGCCAGTTAATGACTTTTTATTTTTACATGAATGCATCGTCACTTATAAACCGAAAATTAGATTCAGCAGTATTTTCAAATACTACAAGGTACAGTGAGCATGTTTTTCATTTACCTTGAGAAAATTGTCATGTAGGGTTCTCATGCAGGTTTGAGACTCGGGGATCAACAAAGGCATTGGCTGGCTCATGATGTATTTCAACCAAAATCAGGGGAGTCTGCCACTCCCCTGTACGGACCCCTACTCAACCTAGCTGCCCGAGTACCGACTGGATCAGTGTTTTAACTTTTACTATTATATAGAGATACTAACTTTGCAACCGGTGCATCATTTATTCTGCAAAACTTCTTGAAGCTTTCGTCTAGCTTTGCCTTGTCATTTTATTTTTGTAATTTTAAAGTTTTAAACCCCAGGGTTTGGTTTTGCTCTCAATGTTTTATTTTTGTAATTTTAAACCCTAGGCCATGGTTTTGCAATGAGAACAAAATGAACCGATTCTTTGATACAGCTTGCAATGTGGCTATGTTCAAAATGACACTACTACTGTAGGTAGCTGAAATAAAAAAGATCTTAGTTACAAAAATAGTGGGGAACCTGCGCACCCAAGGGTAGATCGCACTGGTGGAGGGATACTTCTCAGAATATGCTTATTGATTGTATTTATAAAATCTCTATTTAAAGCTGAAGTATCGAATAAAAGTGATATATCTCTATTTAAAGCTTAAGTATCGAATAAAAGTGATAGACCCTTTGCAAATATTGAAATATATACGACAAGGCCTAAGGTTAGAATATTTCATCTATGTTAAACTCATTTACATAGAGTCTAATGCCTAACAAAAGTGTTGCAGTTAGGTACACAACAAGGAAGAGTGGGGAGCCAACCATGCTAAGGTTGAGAAATGAGCTTAGGTGCCTTTAGAACATAACACAGAGGGTTTGTTGTTTTTCTATGGTAGTGTGTGGCATTTCCGTTAATATCTGTGAGGGTTTTGTTGCATTTTCGCTACATGTTGAAGGTGCATGAGCGATGGTGACCCATTTGCCGATAGAGGGCATCAAGAGTCAAGACCATTTCAGGAAACTCCTGTTTGATAGAATGTATCAGAATGGGTTACATTTAAGCAGGTGTGTCTCTTAGATGTCATTGACATACTTATGTTCTAAGTGGCAACATTGGTTATATAACCCTTAATTGTTGTAGCTAGTGCATTTTCACTTGGTCATTGTGATGCAATCTCTTTGTGATGAATTTGCAATGGCGCTATGTAGTGTGTAAAATCCTGTGCAGGAGATGGTTACCATGGAAGGTGTATTTTCCTTAGCACATCTCAGTGACATTTTTGTAGGGGTGTTCTATTGGCTTTGGTTTCGATGGTAGTGAGTTTTTTAGTATTTGGCGTTATCGCTAAACACGTTTGTGTAGTGAGTTCTGTTGTATTTGGCAATGTTAGCTTGATTACATTTCTGTAGATATTTTTTTCAGGTTCATGTTGCTCCCTTGCACGACAACCTTAAATCTTGTAAAGGGCAGAAATATTTATTAATGATATTGTTTGTAAATCTTTTTTGTTACTAAATGGAATTGGTTGTAATCTCGGTTTTAGCATTTTATCTAGGTGCGGGGCTTTTGTCTTATTCTAACTTTCATTTTGTAGCACTGGCCCATTTGCTACCTTGCTCTCTCTATGATTTTAAACTACTCTTCTCTTGAGAAGTTTGCATATTGCTTTCTTCTTGATCCCTCTCGGTGCTTTATAGATCTTGGGTTAAGATGGATCTATGTTGATGTATCCAACAATCTTAAAGGCTTGAGGGGTGGAGATACATGCTAAGGCATGTAATGTTATGGTGCTAGAGTCTAGACTTCTTCTTCTTGCACTGATGGTTGTTTAATTACTTCTTCAATCTCCTGTTGAGTTTCCTCCTCATCTTCCTCATTATTTTCAGGTATGAACAGTCTTGTTTCTCGCAATGAAACAGGACACATCCAAATGGGCCCTTGTGTCCATGTCTTATGTGTTCGACATGGACACGACTAGGACATGTGTTTTGGACGCGTCTTAAAACAGGACATGTCCAAAACACGCATCGGACAGGTGCCCTCGATGTGTCCCAATTCTAGGACACGTCTCTTGCTTAAAAGCAGCTCGTGGACCACTTAAAACCAAATTTCACTCTCATTTGTCACTTTTCAGCCAATGTTGAGCTCTCAAACAGGTTTTTTTACAGGTGAAGGGTAATAGCATGTTTGGAAAGGGATTCTAAGTGATTTGAAGGCGTATTTAGCTACCAGACTTGATAAATTTTCCAACAGCAGCAGTGTTATTCACTCATTCTCAAGAAATCATGGCTCAGTCAGAAAGAGCAGCTGGTAGAGGGCAAAGGAAAGTGAAGAATGTCCCTGTTGGTGTCTCCTCTTCTCCTCCAACTCCAAGTCTATCTGTCTTTCATTCTGCTAGTGCCGCATCTGCTGCTAGTGGAGCTGTTAGTGCTGCAAATAACCCTGATTTTGCAAGACAACAGGCCTAAGAGAAGAAATACTCCTTGTGGAAGTATGTGCTTTTGGGGCAAAGTTGGTTGGGGGAGGGAATGTGCTTTTGACTTGTAATTTTGCACCTACTATCGGGTTAAGGGCCATTCGTTGAGCGTTCCTTGTGGGCTTGGAGCATGTGAAGCAGTAACTCTTACCCAATGAAGGGGGATGGAAAAAGAGGATGCAGTTGGCTTGGGGAAGGTGGCGACATCAAGTAGGAAACACAAAAATGAAGATCCTCTTCCATTCTTGAGGAAACCATCTAGCACTAGTAGATATGGGAGGTGGCTTGAAGTTCAACCAACAAGAAAGAGGCCAACTCAAAGTGGTCCAATGGACAAGATTTTCCCACAAGAGAAGTGAGAGGAGATGGATCTTACCATTGGGTTCTTTTTCTATCTCAACTTCATTTCATTTAATGTTGCATGGTCACGATTGTTTATTGAGAATCGAGATGCATCGAGGTCTAATTGAACGAGCTCCAACTAGTTATGTTCCTCCTAGTTATGAGAAGCTTAGAACCACATTGTTGGTTAAGGTAAAGGAGGAGGTGGATAAAATCTTAGAGCCCATTAAATCATCATGGCCCTCATTTGGTGTCAATATTGTTTTTGATGGATGGACAGATGAAACATGACGTCCACTCATCAATTTCATGGTGTCTTCCCAAAATGGACTAGTGCTCTTGAAAGCGGCGGATGCTTTTGGGAAATACAAGGATGTGCAATATATGGATGAGTTGTTCATTAAAGTCATTGAAAATGTGGGTGTTGATTCTTGTGTACAAATCATCACCGATAATGCACATGTTTGCAAGGATGTTGGAATGATTGTGGAAACTAAATATCCACGTATTTTGGACTCCTTGCATTCTTCATTCTTTGAATTTATCACTTAAATCTGTTGCTTCAAATGTGACATGGATTGGCAATCTTATTGGTGATGCATGCCAAATCCGTAGTTTTGTACAAAACCACAACAGTGTCCACGCAATCTACAAAGAGTACACAAATCTATCATTGCTGAAGGTTGCGGATACTCGGTTTGGTTCCTCATTTATCATGATTAAGAGGTTGAGGGAGGTTAAAACCGTTCTTGGGTCCATGCTTATTTAGAGTTTTGGTCTTTTTGGAGAAAGACACATCAAATTTCTTCAAAAAAGGTCAAGGACATAGTGTTAGATGATGGTTGGTGGGAGAGGGTAGATCTTAACATTAAGATCATGGACCCAATCATTTCTTTGTTGTGGTTTGTAGGCACGGACCAACCAGTCTTAGGGGATGTTTATGAGGGGTTGGATTCCTTGATTGAGTCCGTGAAGACCATTATTTTACAAAATGAGTGCCCTGATTATGGGACATTAGCAAACAACTTATTCACCACCCTACATAATATTCTTATCACCAGATGGGATAATAATTGTACACCTGCATTGCTTGGCTCATTCACTGATCCCCAAGTTCTATAGTCATGTGTGGCTCAATGGTGGGCCCTCATGCAAATTCCCTTCACACATGGATGGAGAGATTTCACAGGAGAGGAAGGAAACATTTGGATGGATATATCAAGATAGAGAATCCCTTGATGAGGTGGAGGAGAACTTTGTACAATTTTCCACTGGTAGTGGGAGATCTGGAGGCTATGGCGTGCTTAGAGATAGGGCAGTTAAGAATCCCTATGCTTGGTGGGCGACTCATGGGGCAACATGCCCTATTCTACAACAATTAACCTTGAGGGTCATCTTTCAGGTTACCTCATCCTCTTGTTGCGAGAGGAATTGGAGCACATATGGGAACTTGTACAGTTTAAAAAAGAGCACGCTTGAGTAGTCTAGGGCAGAGACAATGGTGTATGTGCACACCAACCTTTGTCTTATTTACAAGTAGAGGGAGGAGTGGTTGAAGGGAAAGACAAAGATGTGGGATGCGTTTCTTGATGATATGGGTTTGGGCAACATTGTTGAGTTGGCATTAGCCAATATGGATCTTAATGATCCAGTGCTAGAGCCGACCACTTTTGATGATGGTGATTGTCTTGAAGTGTCATCCTCCACACCAATAGATGTAGATCTTGGATTGGGAATAAATGAGGAAGAGGAGGACGATGATGATGGAGGAGAGAGCAGTGATAGTGGTGTCGACTTTGTTGATTACGACATGGAGGAGGACTATTGAAAGATGATAGTCTTCATCTCGATCTACCCTATTTTGTATTTTCCAGTGGCATTGCCACATCTATGTAATGAGTAATACATTTTGATTTTGTTGACTTAATGACATATCTTCAATCGACAATTTATGGTTCTGACCAAAGTTACAATATCGGCGCGGCGCGGAAATCGGCAGGGTCCAGGAAACATCGTCTCGGGATATCTCGGCAGAACATCGGCAAAAATCGGCAAACTTAAAAAACACAAAAATATTCATTTTTTTTCAATTTTTTAAACATCTAAAGCAACAATAACATCAAATAAACACATTGCCACATGAATATGGAAAGAAAACTGATATATAAGATATATAAGATGTCTAGAGATACATCACACATCAAAATGGATCATGTCCTAGTCCTACTCCTAAATAGTGAATACTGAATGTCTGAATCATCAAAAATATAAGTTATAACTTATAACAAATGTATCTCATGATCATCATCATGACTCATGAGTCATCTACAGTGAAATAAAGTAAATAAACTATGGATTCCCTCTACCCCTTTTACGGGAAAAGGTAATCGCTGTGGAAACAGCCCTTGCCCTTCCTCTAGGACGAGGTGCCCTCGAGGCTTGTCGGCCTCGTACTGGTATCTGACGTCCTCTAGAAGAACTAGAAGACCCTGCAAAAGGATCATGATGTCCTCTAGAACCTGAAGGTGGCTGAATCTGGTGTCCTGAAGAAGAAGAAGGAGCTCGAGGAGGTAGTCCTACAGCTACTCCTCTGCTAGTAGCAGTGCTACTATCGGGTCTATCTCCCTCTAACCCTGCCTGTGGCTCTGGATCTAACTGTGGCACACTCCCAGACTCAGTGTGAAACTCCTCTGGAACTGGATCACCCTCATATGGAGCCTCTGCAACATCATCATGATCATGATCATCCGCTAGCCAATCATGGGCTACCTCCATAGCAGGCTCCTCACACTCCGACCTCCAAGCTGCAGTGGTGTCGATCTGATCTAATGAAATGGCCTTTGCATCAACTTTTCTCTGAAATTGCTTCACCCACAACCTGAGATTGTAGTGGACGTAGACCAAATCATTAAGGCGCGGAGTATCCAACCTGCAGGAGGATCATAGATTTAGACATTAAATTATAAAGTTAATAATTTCAATTTGTAATGCATAAATTAGAAGGCAAAGGGGCATAATGATAAATGATAAAATTATAAACTAGAATTCAATAATTTATATTTTCTAATGAATTTGAAAATTCTCTAACCTGTTGCGCTTTTTGGAGTGTATTTTTTCAAATACACTCCAGTTGCGCTCGCAACCGGAAGAGCTACAAGTCTGGCTGAGCACTCGAATGGCAAGCTTCTGTAGAATAGGTACGCAACCACCATAGTTTTCCCACCAGGTATCTACAACGAATTAAAGAAACATAAGAAAAAACAATTTAATTTAAAAAAAGAATTAGAAAAAGAAAACGAAAATTTGAAACAAGGTGAAGCTTACTTGGCATCAGGTTGGTCCTGTCATGTACTATCAAATGAAACCCAAGTAATCCTGCGGCTCTCTTATACACTTCCAACTCTTGGGAAAGCTCTGCACGATCATCTGCAGACGGCACCATCCTATGGACACACTCGTAGAATCCAGCCATAACCTCTCCATCAAAATTGAAGCCACAGGAGTAACCAAATGCAGGGTTGAGGTATAATCCTGCAGCATGAATGGGGCGATGGAGTGTGTTGTTCCATCGCGCATCAATCATCCCCCATATAATCTGTTGTCTCTCCTGCCCCCGATCTCCCTTGTCCTCGTAATAGGCACGAATGGCCTCTTTGGCCCTATCCATGGCCTCATACAGGTAGCCCATTGCAGGCTTATCTCCATCAACCAAGCGGAGAACCCTTACCAAAGGTTCAGTGACGGCACAAACCTCCCTCACGTCATCCCAAAAGGTCTGATGGAAATTCACTAGCCTGCATATGGCTTGCCCCTCTGGTCTAGTGCTAAATGATAAAGCACGCCACTCAGGTGAAAGGAACATCTGCTGCAAGTCCCACATAGAATCCAAGAGGGACTGGAGAGAAATAAAGCTAGTGGCAAAGCGTGTGATGGCAGGACGCACCAACTCTCTGTCACCTGTGAAAGTTCTCATCAAGCTAAGCACCGCTGCATGATTGTATATGAATTTTGTGATGCCCCGTGCTGAATCAATGGTATCCTTGATCCAATCAATCTTGGCTAAATCCTCTAACATCAAATCAAGGCAATGGGCCGCACAAGGAGTCCAGAATAGTGAAGGATACATGTCCATAAGCATCCTACCAGCAGACACATAGTTCGCAGCGTTGTCCGTTATGACTTGGACAACATGCTGCGGGCCAACCTCTTGGATGAAGTCATCCAACAAGCGACATAGTAAACCCGCATCTTTGACATGTGCAGATGCATCCACAGATTTCAAAAACATAGTGCCCCTTGGACAGTGAACCAAAAAGTTGAGAAGGGTCCTACCCTTCATATCAGTCCAACCGTCTGACATCACTGTGCATCCTGTTAACTCCCATGATTTTCGAAGATCCTCCAACCTGTGAGTGCATTCGGCCTTTTCATTCTGGAGGATGGGCCCTCTCAACTCCTCATAAGTGGGGGGCTTATACCCCGGCCCAACAACAGCAGCTGCCTCAAACATGTTCACATAAAATGGGTTATTGGCAAAGTTAAATGGAATATCACTCCATAGCAAGCATCGACCCACAAGTGTATCTGCGTCTTTTTTCTCCTTTAATTTCAGCATGGACTTTACAGAAGGTTGTCCACCAGCTGAGCATCTCGACACAAAGGCACCCATTGGTGATGCAGTCGAAGGTGAAGGCATTGTGGACTGTTGCGTGGAGAAGGTTTCCGGACTCGTCCCACTAGCCCCCACTCCGCATCCGGACCCGGATCTTGAGGCAATTTGATGTCTCACGGCCTCCTTGAATTGTTTCTTTTGCTTAGTTTCCTCAATTGCTTTTTTGGCCCTGTCAATGTGATCCTCGTTTGCTGCGGTACAAGGTATCACATCATGCCCCGATATTTGTGCAATGTGATATTTCAGCCTGCTTATCCCTCCCGCCATTCTTTTCCCACATAAATTGCAAGTGAGCGTTTGTCGATTTTCTGGATCAACGACTGTGCCAAATTCCCAAAATGCATCCAATTTCGACATCTTGTATATGGAAGAAATGAAGTTTCAACTTCAAGCAAACCTAGGGCAACAACAAAAAAAAAAAATTAGCATGCTGCAAATTGCAAATAACAAATAAGTTAACTGTTAAATAACAAAACAGTAAAAAATTAGCATGCTGTGAATTGTGAAATTCAAAGTTAATTTTAAAAATCGCACATATACATTTGTATTCTTGAATTATATGGCAAATTTCATTGCGAGGCCAATTTTATTGTTGTGAAATTCAAAGCTAATTTCACATTCTTCCTTGTCTGTCACCCTATTTTGGGTTTTCCTCTTGTAAATTAATATTAAAGAGACAGTCAATTGAAACTGGGTTTTTCAGTTTTCTGTCACACAGATCCTAGATATGTTCGCTTGCAGCGTGATGGGTTAGTTTCACGACGTGAAAAGACTAGTAGTCATGTGCATGGAGAGGCTGAGCTCCTTAGAAGGAGCAATAGTGATGAAGATGGTGAACCATTGACAACCCTACACAGGTGGAATGAAGTGGATTATGAGGATGAAGGTCAAGGATATCAATTTCAAAGAAGAGTTCTGGCCGACAGTCACTTATTAATTCTTTATTTTTCATCTGGTCCACTTGGAGTGCCGTGAGGGTTTAAATTCCTTACAATTAGGATTACATATAATTTTTACTGTTTAACCGACATCAATCCTTTCACGATTTTTAAAAAGGAAACTCTGGCAGACAGTCACTTATTAATTCTTTATTTGCCATCTGGTCCATTTGGAGTGCCGTGAGGTTTTAACCTCCTTACATTTAGGATTCCATAGGATTTTTAATGTTTAACCCCAATTCTTAAATGCTTAAGATCCAATGGGCACGATTTCAATTGGTAACCGGAACCCATTTGACGGCACCACTTATCAATATGTCGGCTGCTGATTATTTCGACTGGGTTTGCGTGCCAGGGCCAGCCGTGTGTGAGCGTGAGGTTGTGACTCGTGAGCAGCAGACGATGTGGAAGCCGCGGACTCGCGGATGGAGTGGGTTGGGCGAGGAATGTGGAAGCCGGGCGCGGAGAGAGGCACACGGTGGAGGCATTCGAAATTTTAAATGAAAAAAAACCGTAAAATTTGCAAATTTACTTACCTTCAGCTGCTCCCTAATCGCCGGCTCTCCTCTCGACTTCTGTAGCGACCAAATGAACCCTGACGGAATGGTTGCCGCGCTCATAAATTGTTAAAAAACGAACTTTATTTCACCCTGTCAAAATATCGCGAGTCGACGGCGATTTTCTCGATTTTCAGCAAAAAAATCGGCGATAACTCGTCTCGGAAATCGACGCGATTTTATAGCCCGATTTTTTCCTAAAATATCGCCTCTGCCCAAAAATCGCGATTTATCGGCAAATCGCGATTTCTCGGCCGATATATGTAACACTGGTTCTGACTCCTAACTTCTAATTTTATGAGTTTACGAATTTGTAATGTGTATTGAGTATATGTAAATGTTCTAGTTTCCAAAAAATTTGAATCTTTATGTCTATATTTTCATTTTTGTAATTTTTTCATGTATATACACACACACACACACACACTAGGTGAATTGACAATTGGGATGGGGCTGGTACTTGTGTGACATGGGGTCTAGGGGTCCAATCCCGTCTACTACCACTATACCCCTAGGTGTAACCACCGAGCTCACTGCAATGGAGCATGGGTTATCCAAGGTTTGAAATAGCGAGCTCTTGCAAGGCTTACACGGGCTTTGCTGGATGGTCTACACCCCGGTGGGCCTTTTTCATATATATATATATATCGTGCCCCTCATGTCTTGTTTCCAGGGTCTTCATGTCTTGTGTCCGACACTTGTATCCATGTGTCCTCCATGTTTTGTGTCATTGTTTCGTGTGACTTAGGTCTTTGGGCACTTACATCTTTTGGACTATATGTTGTTACACCCAATGCATAATCCTTTAGCTTGCCTCTCTTCCATTTCCTTGGGCAAGAGACTGGTTGGTTGCGGTGTGGTTGCCTTATTTGGTATGTGCTCTATCCTTGCCTCTTGACTGCTATGAACATAAAAGTAAATAATTAATAATAAACATAATTAATTATTCTTAAGAATGAAAGGGCATGACCTTTCATTCACAATGCCCAAAGCCTTATTTAATATGCGGGTTATCAACCATTGTAATCATCTTTTATCATATCATCAATACAAATATATTATTATTATGGCTTATCTGGTTTACCAAGTCTTTTGGTGAATTATTTGTGTGAAGGAACTATTGTTCACTTCATTTGGTATAATAGTTGAATCTGATCTAGACTTTGGGCCTATCTTTCAGACCTTGTTTGAATTGGCTGTTGGCCAAACCTATTATTCAGAGTTTCTCTGAAATCTCAGGTCTTTGAGCGACAACAAGCCTTTGGCCACAATTTTTTTGGAGTTTTGGTTCAGAATTCTATTGAAGAAGAGAGCTTCCGCTGCAAAGGAAATACGAACCAAATCGAGAAGTGCTTCAATCACCACCATTCCATACGTTGGCAAAATAAATTAGGGTGGATATATTCACAATTCTTTGCATCAAATCTATCAGTTTTGCAGTGAAATCACTGTCAAGAGAATCGCTATAGACTTGTTGGGTGATACGTCTAGCGAGTGCAACAGTAAATCAAGTTTGGTCATTTAAAATTTCAAAATATTCCATTGCAAAGTGAAATTTTCGTTACATATACTGAATTTCGTTTGAAATAGAAATTGTCAAAGGGAAGAGTGCTGCTATTCTGCAATTCGCTCTAGTGATTGCTGCGACCACTACACATCAAAACAGTGTGGTTAAAAAAGAAAAAAGCAAACGTAAATGAACAATGGTTAAGCCGAAGCCTCATGCATCTCATTTTGACACTGTGCTGTGTGTGAAGTAATACAGGGATTTGTTTTCTTACAAGTCATAAATTGTAGAGCCACCAATAGCAGTAATTCAACTCAATAGTATATGACCACGGCTTCGATACAGAGTTGATCGCTATCGGTTTAAGAAGTGGTGTGCTAACGTGGTTGCCGTGAGCATCCTCGTAAACCGTTTTAAATTATTGTGACATGTGGTTAAAGGTCAGTGAATTTCATTAAACCGAAGGAAAAGAGTCGTGGCTTATGAGAATATAAGGCTTTTAGAATAAACAATTCAAACGTTTTATGGGAATTAATTAAGAATATAAGTTTGAAGCTTCCATTTACATTACTACATAAGGTCTAAAAAGAGGTCTTGGCGGCTCAAAACAAGAGGTATTGAAGTTATATGGTAATAAATAAAGTTATATGCCAATATCTTAAAGCCATAAGCATTATTAAAAAAAAATAGAGATTGAAACAAAAGGGTGAACGAATATCATCTCCTTACATTCAAAGAGGTTTAAAGAGGCACTTTATTAAAGTGGAAAATATATTATATTAATAAAAGTAATAAAAGAAAAAGTGATTTTGCTTAGTATAAAAGGGTGGCATATTAAAATATATCTATATATATAAATAAAGTCCACTTAGGTGTTTAAAAAAAAAAAAAGTCAAAGAAGATTTTATTTTCCTCAAAAAAGTCAAAGTCAAAGGAATCAAAAGAATTTGAGACTATCTATTGTCGAAGTCAAGACTATCTATCGCCGAAGAATCAAAGAAAAATCATCGATCTCCGAAGAAGTGAAGACCATGGAAGCCGGTTTGCGGCTACAAATAGAAAAATTAGAAACAAAGTTAAAATGTTATCAAAAAGACAATGAAGAATTGCACGACATAAATAACAGTTCAGAAATAAGAATTGAATTACAAGCAAGGTACAATGAAATAAAAATCTCTGACCAGGAAAGGTGTATAGAAAAATTGTATGCACAAATTGATGAATTAAAAGCCGAAAATGAATTCAATCAGAGGTTAGGAAATCAAGATATAAAGAAGGAAATAAATAATTATGAAGCAGAAATAATACGCTTGAACAAGATCCTTAACGACAAGGTTGAAGAATTGAAGCAGATACGACATAATTTAGGAGATCAAGAATCAAAGGTCGACCAATGTTGACAACAGATAAAAGTTCTTCAACAACAAAATGACGACTCTAAAAAGGCACACAAACTGGAGATTGCAAAGAATAATTAAACACTATCCAACAATTCCGAAGAAATTTTCAGATTAAGAAATCATAACAAGACACTAGTCACAAAAATTAAGAAGTTGAAAAATAGTCGAAAGACAAAACAATCTACGAAAGACATTGAAGGAAAACTTCTGGACAAGCAGGAAGAAAATAGTTGTATCAGAAGTCATAATGAAGATCTTAAGGAACAACTTAAGAAGTCTGAAGATGACAAAAAATCGCAAGTTGAATTGATTAAGAAATTTCAAAATGATAACAGGCAGTTAGAAAACAAGTTGGAAAAGATACAGAACGAAACCTTAAAACCTCAAGAGACGAAAATAAAACTTCCAGCTCAGATCAATGCTCAAAAGACGACACTCGTAAAAGAAAATGACATTGTAAAAATTCCCTATCGACACCCCAACCATAAAAACCGATATTCTAAAAAGTGGGAAATGTCGAAAGATAATGGTACTAATGTGATCAAAGCTCCCGACGATAGATTAGTAGGGAATCCCAGCAGTCAACAACAAATCAATTTGGGATGGATTGACCCATCCACATATCGGAAGTTATGCTCTACACTTAGCAGTTCGTATCGACATGTTTCGTCAGCCACGACGTCACAAGGAGCGATACGACAACATTAAGGCTTTGAGGACAAAGCCTTTCTAAGAGAGTGGCAATGCTATGAACATAAAAGTAAATAATTAATAATAAACATAATTAATTATTCTTAAGAATGAAAGGGCATGTCCTTTCATTCACAATGCCCAAAGCCTTATTTAATAGGCGGGTTATCAACCATTGTAATCATCTTTTATCATATCATCAATACAAATATATTATTATTATGGCTTATCTGGTTAACCAAGTCTTTTGGTGAATTATTTGTGTGAAGGAACTATTGTTCGCTTCATTGACATGGAATCTGTGAAATACCTGTTTGCAGCTGTATACTGATCTTCAATATGGCGAACAATTTGCATGGCTCCTTGAAGAGTAATTGGTTGACCCATTCTAAGCTCATGTTGGATTCTGTCTTTCAGGTCCCCAATGTAGGTCTCCAAGAGGTTATCATCACTTATCCTAGTCACTCTCATGACAGTCAGCTACTGACCCTAACCGTCTCATTGAGAAAACCAATTAAAATAGTCTCCCTTCCAAGTATTATCAAACTGAGCTATTTTTCCCTCGTAAAGGAATACCATGTGTATGTGGATCCTTGAGGTTGCTTGCTTAAAATCACTGGTACTATTGGAATGCTATTCTGTCAAATTTAAATGTTGGTATTGTTATCTTTTGGTCTGATGAAGTATTATGCAAGGATAAATACTTTTGTATGTGGTTCAACCAGATAAAAGAATCATTGCAATCAAACTTCTTTATGTCTCTTTTTGGAATGTAATTCCGTTTTGTAGCCCATAAGTGATTTGTGGTCCCACTAGAGCTAGATGATCCCAATGAATTCGGGTTTGTTTTATGGTAGTTTGGTTGTTGCTGTGGAGTCATATTACATAAGGTGGCCACTTCCTGAGAAACCCCATCTAATCTTTGAATAATCAATCCATCATATTCTCCATGTTGACTTTGATTACCTTTTCAAGTTTTCAATGATCATAGAACTCTTAACATATTTACTCTTGATATGGACTGCGATTGTAAAGAGTTATCTCCATCTAGGACTTCTGGTCCTTTCAATGGTGTAGTATCTTTTCTGGTTGGCATTAGGTAGGTGTTTCCCAATTCATTCCCAGGGCAGGCTATCTGCGTCACTTTGTATATGAACCTTAAACCTTCAAAACTACTTCAAGGGAATTGAAATATCAAATATATAATAATATATTCTCCTTACTTTCCTCTTTCCTATGCCTTCTGTATAATCCAATTTGACCTTCCAATTAAAAGTTATGACAATTTTAAGTTGACTTGCTATTTTAAGCCCTTATATGGGGATTGCTCCGCAAGCCGACCTTGTACCTGTTATATATTTGAGATTTTTTTCTCTAACTTTGCTGAAAATGTTGCTGTATTGTAAACAGAACTGTGTAGACAAACAGACAATCAGTTGTGATACTACTAGTTGGTAGAACATCAGGCAGAAGACTAATCTATTTGTATTAAATGCTTATGAATGATACAAAGAATGTTGCTTTATTGTAACCATAACTGTATATGCATATAGACAATGAACTGAAGGTTGTAACCATTTATAGCTGCATGAGTATTTATTAATTATATTAGTTAATTACTATTTTTCTTTATTACCAAGTACAGGAAACCCAAGAGACTTCACTTCCAACAACAGGTGGTAACCAGGGTAAATGGTTGGTGGGCCTAAGTTCCAAGCACCTCTCTCTGGGGGATCAAGAGAGTTGAACCTGAGACCTCCCCAACATTGGGGCAGAGATCTCACATTAGGCTTTTGATGGCTTGAGCTAATCCTTGGGGCTATTAGTTAATTACTATTTATTAGTTACATACCAAGGTACAACTCACTGAATCGTTATTGGTTCATAATTTGCATATGAACATTGACCAGAGTCTTGGATGAAAATTTGCATATGAACTTGTTTGATTCCTATGATAAGAAATATCTCTGAAGGTTTGAATTATAGAATTGTTCGTGTAATCTGTACATGTGGCTGCAGCCCGTTCATATGTATCATTATGTACTTGTTATTATGGCTAAGATCGATTTAGTCACACATGATATTTATGCTTAATAACACCCTCTTGAAGGGATGCCTCTCCCTCTTGAAGGGGCACCTCACTAAAGTTGTGTAAATACACAACTGAAGCTCTCTAATGTATCATCTGATCTTCTGATCTTCTTGATCTGAAATATAAAGTGCTATAATCCTAAGGACACTTAATTTTGGCATTCTGGTTGGTGATGGGCATCTTTCTCTCTTAGGCACCCTTGTATTTTCTGTTTTCAGCACTTATGCTTGGCTTTTGTACTCTGTCTCAAGTGCACTAGACTGATCTCTCTAGAGCACTTGTGAGGAGGATATTTTAGAATCTGGGTGAGATTTGCTTCCATCAATTCTTCTGTTGATCCTTGTAAATCTCAACATTGAATGCCCTTGATTTATGCAGATGAACATATACCTAGTTGTTTCTATTAAACACATTGTTAACATAAACAAAACTTGTGAATTATTTAGGGCAACAGCTTCAGGAGATCCTCTAATTTATGTTTCTAGTAGTGTTTTTTACTTATGTTACCCGTGTTGTGCTTGAAACATTCTGTTCTGGTAATAGTCATGTTAGACGCTGGTCCTTACTCTATTGAAGCTGTTGTAAACATTTCACCCTATATTCCCTCTCCAGAATTTTGTTATATTCTTGGCAGTCTCTGAAATATGGGTTTCAGGCCTTTTTAATGCACAGACATTTCAGTGTCTTTGGTGTCAACATATTCATGTTTAATTTGATATTACTCTTTCACGACATTTCTGTGACCATATAAAGCTTCCTGGCAGCAGTTAATGCCAGTTTGTGAGTCATTGATTTTAAAGTTGGAAACAGTATAGAACTTATGGCAGAAATTGCTTGAGATCCTCTTTCTTGGTTTTCCGTGATACCCATTTAAGGTGTTTTTACTGGAAGTATATATTTGTAATTGATAACTAATGTTTTTTCTATCTTTAAGATCTGTACGGGCAGAAAAAGGCATGCACCTAATTCTTTCTTAATGATGCCACTTTGCAGGGATTGCAGTTGCATATTCTGCTCCACAACGACATGGATGCTTGAGTATTGTGGAGAATAATTGCTGTGCATCTAAGAGGGGTAAGTTACTGTATGTAAATACTAAATAGACATACATAGTACTTTCGTCCTTACATTGTTTGTTGCTAAATTAGCAAGGCTTTTCATATGTTAAGGCTTCAGTAGGGACAGCCCATAGAGTGCTTCCAACTTCCCAACTATTCTGGCTTTATGTTACGAAGAACCTTTATATAAAAATCTGCAAACTAGGGATAACCAGTATAAAGACAACAACCACTACTAACCATTTTTGACCTTGCAACAACACCCAAATCACTGTTGTCTGCTAGAAAATTCACAACTGTAGCAGACATATAAATTGAAACATGCCTTACCTGTTCTCTGTCTTAAATTAACAAGCATTTAACTCTGATGTTCTTAAATCAGCTTTCAAAATGGAAATGTATTCTGGAATCTGAAAATAGCAGTGAATATAAGATATATCATATGTACCTTGAACGTTGAATTATAGGCACACAACAGAGTAAAAATACTGAAAACATAGTGTATAAGTAGGTCATCTTCTCATAGCTTCCTTTAGAACAGGGAATCTTTTGAACTCCCTTAGAGAGAGAATATTAAATAGGACAGCTACATATGAGTTTTACATAACAACTAATAAACATGCCCTTACCTATAGTAGTGCTTGCATTTATATCTAGATGGGTAAATGTGAGTGTGCTTTGCTTTTGATTGTTTTGAGATTTTAAAGTAGATCTTGTGACTGGGAACCCTCACTAATAATGAGAGTGAGCTAGCTTGACTCAAATAAAAAAAATTGCAAATTATAAAGCAAAGTAGGTTTGTAAGGTAAGAAAAAACCACTATTAATCATTATAATGTTAAACATATATAAAATAAACTAATTTAAACCCATTATAAAGGAAGCATCCGAGCCTTAAGGATGCAAAATGTAACATTGTTAGGGTCTGAGTCCATCGGTTGTAGAGCCCATTCAAGAGACAGTCCTCGTAGTCTGTTGCTCATTATTCACTTCTGGCTATAGGTGCGATATGAGGTACAGTTCACACAGCATGGTTTGTGGGGTTAGGGTTATTTGATCATTAATATGTCTCACTATGTGGACTAGACTGATAGATAACACACCATGGGGTAGGTGAGGGATTAATAAATAGCTTGGCAGGATGGAGCAAGTAGAATTCCCATTATATAAGACAAGAAAATCAGTATAGGAATGCTTACCAAGGCTCTTTTTATACATTATTGCTTCTCTCATTGCTATTCTTGCTTGCCTTGTTCTACTTCTTTCTTGATTGGCTAATTATTAGTGCTCTTGCATACATTTCTTTTCTTGTTAGTTTGAATATATTTGAGAACTCTCTTATCTCCTTTTATTCATTTATCTCTTCTAGGCTTTATCCATACCATTTAGGTCGGGTAGAATGAAAGAAAGTTATCTATGTACTTTTAAATTCACTTAACTGCTGATGTTTTTCAGTCCAATTTCTGTGAGGAAACAAATGTTGTGACATAGATGTCTGTTAGTGTTCTTTAGTTTAAATTTTAAAATTATATTCCATTTGTGCATACTTTCTAGCCTTTTTTTGTCTCTTCAAGTAATGGTTCTTTCCTTCTAGCAAAGGAACTTGCATCAAACAACACATGTCCAAATATGGTAGGAATCTCAGATCCTTTGACTTCAATCTTAATTGCAGGTGGTGTCCGCTGTCTTGCTACACTCAATATTGCTTTTGCAATAAGTTTTGCATTTTGTGCACTGCTTCTGGGGCCAACTATCCTCACTCTTGAAAGTGACTGCTCTACTGTATTATTCCGGTGCTATGAAGTTTTCTGTTGGGGCCTTATAGTCTTATTTGGAGGCACTGCATTTTTGTTAAGGCGCAAGGCAGCTGTCATTCTTGATGCAGGTGAACATTATGGTAGCCTCACAGTTGGTCTTGAGATGCTTGAGGCTCCGCCACAATTACCACAAGCTGAGTTGGAGAGGCGCATTGATGCAGGATTCAAGTCTTGGATGGGATCCTCACTTTTGTCATCAGATGAAGAGGATGGGCCCCACACAATTGGCCTAGATGATGTTTGGGAAGAAGAGGATGTTTATAGCATGCCGACAATCATAAATGTTACAAGTTCTTGAAGTCTTAGGATTGCACAAGCTTTTTGGTTGGTAACACAATTTGGTTGATATGATCAACCCTGCCCATCAGAGATTCTATTTGACATCTGTGCGAGTGTTTGTACTAAATCCAGGTAGCAATTGCACTGGAATCATTGTAAATGTATATTTCGTTCTTTCTTTTGGCTGAAAAGGTTCATGACATGGATCATCTTAATTTATAAACATTGTCTGTCCTGGCATGGTTTTCTGTTCAGAAAGGAAAGTAATTCATATCCTCACAGTGCCAGTCCTTGCAATCTTATATTCTTTGAGAGGCAAAAGAAAATTGAAAGTGTGGGAAAAAATGAAGAAATTATATCAACCAAATATATATGTTAACCAAAAGTGTCCAGGGGCAATTAGTGGGACTGGTATAGACGTGCATACTTGAACAGTAACAGAGGACATGGTTAATCCGATGGACTGGTATGTATGAACATGCATATTTGAACAATCCAATGGGACCATATTTTAACCAAAAGTGACTAGAGGCAATCCATGGTATTTATGTGCATCACTAAATTGTAACAAAGTTTTGGCAATGCATGTGACTTATATAGCCCAAGGGTTAGCTAAATGAGTTGTTGCCAATGTTGTTTGGTATTTGGCTAGTTCCATGCCAACAGGTGCCTGGCTCAAATCTCCTTGGGATTAGGCGCACTTTTTTATGTTGATGGAATTACTGGGGATGCCTGGATGCCATCTACAAATGTGGGGAAGCATCCCTTGGATTTCTCTGTGAGTTTTTTTTTGAAAAATAATCTATGTGACTTATATGTAAATGCATATCCAAAATCTCTAAACTAAGTCAAAAAGGCAATATCTGCAGACTTATTCATGGTACTGTACATTCAGGCATATAATGCAAATAAACTTTCTGTTGTTTAGGCCTTGCACGTCGTGTGTCAGAGAGAGTAATGGTGTCTACTTGACTAATTAATTGTGCTTAAATAATTGAAGTCTGTAGACATATCCTTTTCATAGTCTTACACAGTTTTATCTTTTACATCAATGTGCGAGTCTGTCACCTTGCTGAGATCTCAGGTATCTAGGTAGCTGTCTGGAGCTGGACCGGAAGAAGAAAAGCAAGGTGCAGGAGAGAATGATGCCAGGCAAGCTAACAGGTGGTAGGTGTTGAAGGTTAGCTTTAGGTCTGTCTAGGCTCTACAGAGATGCTTGGACTACGTGCATCTCGTTGATCGTGAATGAGGATTCTGATATTATATCTGGTTGTTAATGATGAAAACCTTAGATCGTCTTGTGGTTGCAAAGAAGAAAGTTTTTAGAATCTGTTGCACAAGCTGTTTACAATAACAGATGCAGTGGAGCGTGCTCCCCATTCTTTGGGGACATTAACAAAAACAGAGGCTTTTATGTGAGCAACATTGTAGTTTATGATGAAAACCTTAGATCGTTTTGTGGTTGGAAAGAAGAAAGTTTTTAGAATCTGTTGCACAAGCTCTTTACAGTAACAGATGCAGTGGAGCGTGCTCCCCATTCTTTGGGGACATTAACAAAAACAGAGGCTTTTATGTGAGCAACATTCTAGTTTATGGGTCAAATATGGAGAGGAAATACTATAAAAGCTACTTCTGCAGGAATCTAAAGATACAATAAAATCTGCTGCTAGGGTGTTCAGATCAAGAAGAAATAGATGAAATACCTTCTTTAGTGTAAAATCTAAATGGGTTCTGTTACTGATCTAACTTGCACTTAAGCCTAAGGTCTGTGTAAGCTAAAAAGGGAACTCAAGAGGGTGACAGTATCCGAAGCCTACTTGACAGTATCCAAAGGCTAAGGTCTGTGCAAGCTAAAGGTAACTCAAGAGGATGCCACTGCCACTGTCACCACACAACCCTCTTTTCTCTTTAAACCGGCTCTCCTCTGGTACAAGGGGGTATCCATAAGGTTAGGATCAGTAAGGATCACTAAGACTAGTGCCAAAATCCACAAGGGCTAATGGGGTCATAGAGTAAATAGTAGGGCTGCAAATGGATTAAAGATGGATCTACTTAATGCTGTTACAAACATGCAGAAAGCAGAATATGAGGCAGATTTATAAATCACTTTATCCAAGGGACAGGACTGCCATGAGCTTGTATCTCCTATTGCAGCAGAATAGTGTGTTTCTCCAGCAACGTAAATCAGCAAACATGGTTAAGATGAACCGCCAACATTGGTAAATAATCCATAAATCGCATAGCCTTCAATTGATCAATAGTATTAATAACAGACAACCAAAGAAATGCAATTTCTAGTATTCCACCAACAACCAATTGAGGAGCCTTGTTTATATAGAATTCTAGGCTCAAATCTTCTCAATAAAATAATAATATCCATAAAAAACCCTAGATTTAATCTAGGAAGACATACACTAGCATTATCCACTAGCTGGATTGGACAAGTCGAGCAATAGATAAAATAAAGGTCGCCATGCCACATGTACAAATCTCGAAGCAATATGAGCTATAAAAGGTGGGACACACACTATGACACTAGGCATAAACTCTGTCAAGGGTTCCAACGTCCTCCTCAAACCTCTCCAAGAGAAGTCATTCCACTAGAATGCCTCAATCAATGTGCAATGACCACCTCAAGTGGCACATGTGACTTCTCAAGGCAAAACGTCCCATCCATATACCATGAAAAGTGCGCAATAAAGGCTTCATATGGTACGTGTGGATCCTCAATAGGGTGGACAAAGTAAAACCTCATCAAAGTAGCATGTGTGGCTCCTCCAAGGTAGACGCACCATTAATGAGGTTGAAAATTGTACCACCAAGTTTCCAATGAACACTCAAACCACTAAGAAAAGTGGAGGCTCATAAAAGTTTTCGACATATCAAAGATAACTAAGGCTAGGACGCCTCTCCAACAAACTCCTCAACGTGGTAACCACTCTTCAATAATTTTGCAAACAATATCCCAAGAGTAAGGAGTCAACAAGGTAAGAGGTGGCATCAATCCATGTGCTAGATCAATAATAGCTCAACCAACTCAAGAAGGGCATGGGTCCATCTTTCATCTGATAAAATACTAATATGTAAGAGGATGCCTCAACATGTATGCCAAAGAGGGTGACCGTTCCATCTAAAACACTAATCAACATAACAAACCATTCGAAGTGTGAACAGAACCAATATTAGCTAGGGCATTCATGCAATGAGCCCCCGATTAGGTAACATATGTCAAACTAGTCATTGAAATGGCTAGAATCGCCTCAACATGTGTGCACAAGAGGGGCGCTCCACTAGGAGTGATAATCCATGTAATGTTAGAGTGCCATGTGTGCCAAAGACCCCCAAGTAAGCTAGACTGCTCATATTATGAAGCTCAAACCAAGCCAAATCATGTCAAACAAGTCATAAGCCATTGAAATAATTGGAACCATGTGAAAGCTGAAAATGAAGGAATACATATGCCAAGTGCTCTCCACAAATGTAATGTCAACCATGCTAAGTTGTGATGCATATGTACAATAAGGCCCAATGAGATAGGGCACTCATCACCCAGGCATGATATATCACCAAACATCATCTAGCCCATGTCCCACCTATCATGTGATACTAGAACAACATTTGAAAATGAGACCATGTGAAGTGCTATCTCCTAATGACCAACCAATACACCAAGTAGGTCACCATAACATTGTGCACCCACAGTCGACTGTGGTTGGACATGCTATAAAGGAAGTGCTAAGGAGAGTGTGAACATCCATAATAATAGTGCCCTTGTATCTTTCAAACAATCCGTCAGTGTCATCTATTAGATTTTTGTCACTTCTGATGAAAATAAAATCACAAGGTGAAATCTCATGCAATATGAGGGGTTACATGTTCCTTGATGATTTCCCTTGTAAACATAAGGGAATTGTACAAATCATAAAACATAATTTTTTGTGCAATATACTATTTTATTATTTGAATTTGAATTTGCATTGGCAAATTCCAGGTCTCATTTATAACTTCATGCTTATTAGGCATTGACCGTTGTGAACATTGACTTGTGTTTTATCAATAACATATTTAGTTTTTCGTTATAGAAGGGGCAATGGATTCTCAGAATTATGCACTCATTGAAGAGAGTGCAAGGGAAAGTCGATGTGCACGTGTAGTTTGTTGAAGAGAATGAGCTATAAAATCATGCATACTATGAATATTTGTCTCCAAGATTTATAGCAAAGCTTCATTATTGCGTCGAGAGGCGTGATGCATGAGCATCGGGGCCTAGGCAGAGCAGTCCAAGATGATCGACATGAAGAAGGCCGACCAGAGGTAGTGTCGACGACCACTAGTGTGGAAGAGCAGATTGGCTGTTGAAGTCAATAAGTCGTGCAAGAGCAGTTGATTGTAGATCGACAGAAGTGCGGAAGGTCGAGAGTCGACATGTTAGAGGTCGATAGACGACGGAGTGGCAGTGAAGACGTCGAGGGTCGACATGTTGTCGAACTACAACTCCGACAGGTTTGGGTAGGAGCCAAGTGAGAAGGACTGGCGAAGCTTGAGGGTGCGAAGGGGAGCCGACAGGTATGTCGAAGGCTGACGAAAGACAGTATGGTCGAGGCAGTGATAAGACCAACTACTGTAGAAGTGTCAGAAGGATGCACAGAAAGTCAAGGAGAGTACTTGGCAGCCGTCCGAGGTTGCTAAGGAAGTTATTAGCAGTTATTGCAAGTGGTTGGGATTGTAACAGATGTCAACACAGGTGGAGATTGTGTAGCACGGCAGAGGTGCTGACAGTTGCAGGTCTGCAGGATCAGGGAGATCGGCGGATAGAGGAAACGTGTCTTGGGGGTCGTAGTGATTTCGGGAATAGCAGCAGCAGAGTAGAAGGCTTGTGCGCAGGCACATAGCAGTTAGTTAGTTCCGTTTTGGAGTTAGCATAGAGAAGAGCTCAAGAGAAGGTTTTGTAGATTGGATAGGAGAGTCACACATCTACAGAGCGCAGAGAAGATTGAGCCATAGCTCAAACTTCCACAATGAACTAGGAGAGGGTGAAGATCGACACACTGAGATAACACACATTTACTTATGTATTGTAATAGGTTGAGGCCGACAATAGTTAGTTGTTTACATTCCTTGCATTTCGCATTGTAACTGTTTTCAGTAGAAATAATATAAGCCAGCTTCTGGCATCATGTTTACATCTTGTTTATGTGAATGTGTGTGTTGTGTGTAATTGTTAAGCAAGAACCTTTGCGAAGGCGACTTGCGTCCAAGTGGTATCAGAGCGGAAGAATCCTGCGAGAAGGAAGGCGGTGATATCTACCTGACTAGGTCAAGTGGTATCAACAATGGAAGTGAATCCAGTGTGCAAGTGTGATTATAGCTCAGCTGCGGTTGGGTAGAGTTGTGCACGATTTGTGAAAGTCCGGTTGTGATTGGATAGAGTGGGAGTTTCAGCCGAGGTTGAAAATGGCTCACAGAGGCATTAATGTCCGAGGTGTTGGATGAAGAGCGCGTGGCGCAACAGTCACAGTTGATTGTGAGATGTTCGACGAGTGCGTCCGAACAATGCGAACTTTGACTAATGAAGTCACATCGATTAAAGAAAGCCAAAGGCGTGGCTGTATTCCTGATGCATTAGACCACATCGATGAGGAAGTCGAAGAGGTGGAAGCACGGGAAGCAGCAGGAGAAGAACCAGAAGACAAATTCATCGAGCTTCTGACGGATATGAGAGGTTGGACAAAGATAGATGTACGTACCTATTCGAGAAGTCTAGACCCAAAAGACTTGATCGATTGGTTCAGAGAAATGGAGAAATACTTTGACATAGAGCAAATCTAGGATCCTAAACGGGTTAAGACTGCATGTCTGAGGTTGAAGGGTCACGCCTCATTGTGGTGGGACAATGTGCAGGCTGACAGAGCCAAGGAAGGCAAGGAGAAAATCAAGTCTTGGAATAGGATGGTCGCTAAGTTGAAAGGGAAGTTCTTGCCAAATGACTGTGATTTCCTTGTTCTAGAAATTGCAGAACTTTCGACAAAAATAGATGACTGTGAAGGAATACACGGAAGAGTTCTACAGATTGTCGATAAGGTCGGGACAGACCGACGAAGGCGAAGAAGTTGTCGCAAGATATGTCAACGATTTGAAATATGCCATTCAAGACGAGTTGAGCATGTCAAGATTCAGAGCGATCGGTGAAACCTACCAGTTAGCTCTGAAGGCAGAAGAGAAATTATCGAGGAAATCCGCATCGACCAGAGGTAGGATGACTGGTCGGGGTGCGAAGACTGTTTCCGTGAAAGGCCAAAGTAGCGGTTACAGGAGAGAAATCATTGAAGACAATCGACGTACGTAAGGGACATCGACAAGAGAGAAGACGCAAGAAAACTGATGCGATGGTCAGAGACATGTGGTCGAGGTGCGTATGGTCGAAGTGGTCCATTTGACAGAAATGGAGTTGACAGATCAGCCATAGTTTGTTACAAGTGTCAAAGAGTCAGACACAAGGCATATGAATGCTCAGAGAACTTACATGTTGCACAGGAGTCGAAACCCAAACACCGAAGAGATGAGCAAGTCGATGAAAGGGCAGAGTTGGCATCCGACAACAACGAGGATGGCAAGATTGAAACCTAACGGTCAGGAGAACATTGGTTAAGGAAGACTGACACAACGAGAAAGGGCCGACACAGCGAAAGGCTATCTTTCTAACTAAAGTGCGGATAGGCGAATGGCGTTGCAAGACTATAGTTGATGGTGGAAACATTGAGAATCTTGTGTCGATAGAGGTCATTGACAAGATAGGGTTGAAGTGTCGGGAACATCCACACCCATACAAGATCTCATGGTTGTAGAAAGGACACCATGTGAAGGTGACCAGACATTGCCTGATTAACTTCAAGGTCGGGAAGCTTGAAGACAGTGTATTGTGCGACGTAATCCCAATGGACACATGTCATCTGTTGTTAGGGAGGCCATGGAAAATATGATCGAAAAATGATCTATGATGGTAGAGCCAACACAGTCACAGTATGGAAGAATGGTGTGCAAAGGACTCTGAGGCCGGAGCTGGAGGAGCAAGCCGACTGTAAGCAGGGCAAGAGCAATTTTTGGGAGAAGCGAGTGCTGATGTGTTTAGCGAAAGAATTCCTTGTGGAGGAGGAAAAGCAGTCGGGATGTTTTGCTATCATTCCGAAAGGGCCATGTGTCGAGAGGTCGACAATGGAGAAGATTCCGGTCGAAGTTAGAAAGATGCTTGACGAGTTTAAGAGCATAGTAGTCGATGAGACACCGACGGAATTGCCACCGATGAGAAGCATATCCCATCGGATTGAATTCATACTTGGGTCGAGTCTGCCAAACAAGGCACCGCATAGGATGAGTCCGACAGAAGGTCAGGAACTCAATCGACAGGTCCAGGAGTTGTTGGACAGGGGATTGATCAGAGAAAGTCCGAGTCTGTGTGCGGTACCAACAGTATTGACGTCGAAGAAGGGTGGAGAATGGAGGATGTGTACAGACTCTAGAGCCATCAACAAGATCACGATCAGTTTCCATTGCCGAGGATGGACAACTTGATGGATTGCTTGAGTGGAGCGAAGTACTTCTCAATCGATTGATCTGAAGAGCGGTTATCACCAGAGTCGGGTTAGAGAAGGAGATGAATCGAAAACATCATTCAAGACGAAAGAATGGCTGTATGAGTGGTTAGTCATGCCATTTGGGTTGACTAATGCACCCAGTACATTCATGCAATTGATGAATGAGGTACTGAAGACATTTTTGGGTAAGTTTGTCGTAGTGTATCTAGACGACATCCTGATATTTAGTTGAACCAAGACAAAACACTTGGAGCACATTCGACAGGTATTGCAGAAGTTGCAGGAAGAGAAGCTGATGGTTAGTGATGGACCCAGAAAAGGTGAAGGCAATATTGGATTGGCCGGAACCGACAAGTGCGAAAGGAGTAAGGAGTTTCCATGGACTTGCCAGTTTCTACAGGAAGTTCATTCAGGGATTCAGTTGGATTTGTGCACCTTTGACAGAGTGCATGCCAAAAGGGGAGTTCAAGTGGACGGAAGCTGCCCAACGAGCTTTCGACAAGTTGAAGGAAAAGGTCACTGAGAGCCCAGTGTTAGCGCTCCCAGATTTCGACAAAGTTTTCCAAGTCGATTGCGACATGAGTGGAATGGAAATTGGAGCAGTGTTGAGCTAAGAGGGCCAATCAATTGCATTCTTCAGTGAGAAGTTGGATGATGTGAAGCGGAAATATTTGAGCTATGACCAGGAATTTTATGCTGTTGTCCAAGTATTGAAGAAGTGTAGGCATTATTTGTTGCCCAAGGAATTTGTTTTATACACAGATCATCAAGCATTGAGGTATCTGAATACCCAGTCGAAGTTGAATCAGCGGCACATGAAATGGGTCGAGTTCCTGCAAGGGTACACTTTCATGTTGCGACATAAGTCGAGCAAGTCGAACAAGGTTGCCGACGCGCTGAGTCGAAGAGTTGCATTGCTGAACACGACGACAGTTCAGGCAACAGGAATAGAGTCGATGAAGGCAGAGTATGTGACCAACGGGGATTTTGCGGAAGCATGGGAGGCTTGTTGTGAACTGTGGAGTGTCGACAGAACTCCATACTTGGATTATTTCATCCAAGAGGGATGCCTATTCAAGGGACAACAATTGTGTATTCCTAAAGGCTCCATAAGAGAGAACCTAATCCGAGAATTGCATAGTAGCGGATTGGTAGGTCATTTTGGCATCAACAAGACCAAGGCATTGGTCGAAGAGAAGTATTATTGGCCAGGAATGACGACAGATGTCGGGAAGTGGGTACGACAGTGTCGTGTTTTCTAGTTGGCAAAAGGAAGAAGTCAGAATACGGGGTTGTATACACCATTACATGTACCGAATACTCCATGGGAGCACCTGAGCATGGATTTTGTGCTAGGATTGCCGAAGACGCAACAGGGAAGCGACTCAATCTTTGTTGTAGTCGACATATTTTCGAAGATGGCACACTTTATTTCGTGTCAGAAGACAAGTGACGCCCCAAGCATTGCTGTACGATTCTTCAAGGAGGTAGTCAAATTGCATGGGTTGCCAAAGAGTATCACATTGGACAGAGATACCAAGTTTATGGGGCATTTCTAGATAACCCTATGGAAGAAACTGGACACGAGGTTGCAGTTTAGTTCGACATATCATCCGCAGACAGACGGACAGATTGAGGTAGTAAATAGAAGTTTGGGAAACCTTATAAGGTGTTTGACGGCCGACAGACCCAAGCAGTGGGAGAACGTGTTGGCGCAAGCGGAGTTCGCATATAACAATTCCGTGAATTGGTCTATAGGGTTGAGTCCATTCCAGATTGTTCAGGGAAGAAGCCCACATGGAGTGGTGGATTTGGTCGAGTTACCGACAGAAACCAGGAAAAGCGCGGATGCAGAATCATTCGCAGAGCACATGAAAGAAGTGCATGAAGATGTGTGAAAGCGCATAGAAAAGAGTAATGCGGCATACAAGTTGAGAGCCGATAGGAAGAAGAGGCTACAGTCGTTCAATGAAGGAGACTTAGTCTATGCACATTTGCAGAAGGAGAGATTCCGACAGGAACATATAACAAGCTGAAGCTGAAGAAGATTGGACCATGTAAAATTCTGAAGAAGATTTCGGACAACGCTTATGTGTTGGAGCTGCCGAGTGTCTTGAGTATTTCACCAACGTTCAATGTCTCATATCTGTACAAGTTCGAAGAAGGTTCAAGCAACAGAAGCGTGGAGGTGTCGAACATTGACTGGACAGTGCAGATTCCAGATCGACACAAAGAGGAAATCGTAGAAGTAATAGAGGAACGCGAAGTTGGGCGTACGCGCAGTTCGCAAAGGAAGGAATACTTAGAGCGATGGAAAGATGATGAGTTGCAGGAGGTGACATGGATTTTCGAAGAAGAGTTCAGGAGACTGATGGGGCAGTCGAGTTCTTTTTCACCTGGGGAGTCATATGTAGGAGCATCGAGGCCTAGGCAGAGCAGTCGAAGATGATCGACATGAAGAAGGCTGACCAGAGGGAGTGCCGACGACCACTAGTGCAGAAGGGCAGATTGACTGTCGAAGTCAATAAGTCATACAAGAGTAGTTGATTGTAGATCGACAAAAGTGCAGAAGGTCGAGAGTCGACATGTCAGAGGTCGACAGACAACGGAGTGGCAACGGAAACGTCGAGGGTTGACATGTTGTTGAACTACGACTCCGACAGGTTTGGGTAGGAGCGAAGCGAGAAGGATTGGCGAAGCTTGAGAGTGCGAAGGGAAGCCGACAGGTATGTCGAAGGTTGACGAAAGACAGTATGGTCGAGGCAGTGATAAGACCGATTATTGTAGCAATGTCAGAAGGATGCGCATAAAGTGAATGAGAGTATTTGGTAGCCGTTCAGGGTTGCTAAGGAAATTATTAGCAGTTATTGTAGGTGGTTGGGATTGTGACAGATGTTAACACAGGTGGAGATTGTGCAGCACGACAGAGGCACTAACAGTTGCAGGTCTGCAGGATCAGGGAGATCGGCGGACAGAGGAAGCGTGTCTTGGGGGTCGGAGTGATATCGGGAATAGCAGCAACAGAGTAGAAGGCTTGTACGCAAGCACATAGCAGTTAGTTAGTTCCGTTTTGGAGTTAGCACAGAGCAAAGCTCAAGAGAAGGTTTTGTAGATTGGATAGGAGAGTCACACATCTACAGAGCGCAGACAAGATTGAGCCATAGCTCAGAGTTTCGTAGTGAACCAGAAGAGGGTGAAGATCGACACACTGAGATGACACACAGTTACTTCTGTATTGTAATAGGCTGAGGCCGACGATTGTTAGTTGTTTACATTGCTTGCATTTCGCATTGTAACCATTTTCGGTAGAAGTAATATAAGCCAACTTCTGGCATTATGTTTACATCTTGTTTATGTGAACACGTGTGTTGTGCGTAATCGTTAAGCAAGAACCTTTGCGAAGGCGACTTGCGTCAAGGTGCTTTCTACAGCTCAAAGTGGATGATATGTGTCACGTCCGTCACATGCCGGCTCTAAATTTAAATTGACTAGATTGTAAAATACATTTATATAAATATACATTGAAATTAAATTTATATTTCCATTCACGTATCCTCAAATTTTACATAAATATTTTCATAAATAGTTACAAGTCAACCGAATCTTTGTGCATTAGTTAGTTTTTCCTTGATTTGATCTACAAGAGAGATACATATATTCACAACATAATCAATGCATACATATTAAAAATAACTATTTTACTTCATAATCAATGAATGGATGCATTTTTTTGTCTATTTGTAGTGTTTATGTGATATCGTTTACATTCCAAATTGGAATAGTTGGCACGTTGATGAATATATTGGATTATGTATTGTTAAATTAATAATAGAACGATAAGTTAGATATTAGTTTTGTGATAATTGCAAATTAATCAATAATTGAGTAAATTGCAAGCATTTACTTCACAATCAATTAATTGATGCAATGTTTATGTATTTGTAGGATTTAAGTGTTATAATTTACAAAATGAAATAGTTGTCACTATAATTTACAACATTATATAGTTGGCACTTGGACGATTAAATTTGGCTAAACAAATATTTTACTTCATGATTAATTAATTAATAAATTTTTTGCTTATTTGTAGTTATGTGTTAGCATTACAACATTTATAACATGATTCCAAATTGGAATAGTTGGTGCCTAGACAATTATAATGGATTATGTACTTTTGAGTTAAAAATAGAACAATGAGTTAGATATTAGTTTTGGGTAAATAAATATTTTACTTTATAATTAATTAATTAATGCAATTTTGGCGTATTTCAAAGATATCCAAGTTGGAATAGTTGTTTCTTGAATGATTATAACCTAACATATATTAGACTATGTACTTTTATGTTAATAATAGAACAACGAGTTAGATTTTATATTTGTAATAATTGCATTTTTTTTTATAAGAAATTTTATTACTGATAACGAGTTACATTGCGAAAAAAAACTAGTGGTCAAGTTGATAAGAAAGATTTACCAACCGAACCCAATTGCCCCCAACCCCACAGAGTGCTACAAAGCTGGTGGCCTGGCTGATGCGAAGGACACTACCAGCCAACCAAAATGCCCACCCTTACATATTACAGAGCTTCCGACGAGACCAGATAACAGAGAAAGATGACTTCTTATCAGAGAACCAAAAAGACCACTCTTGAAACTAGCTACCAGCTGACCACCAAAGGACCCATTGACATAAGACCATGTACATACAACAAAATGCGGCATAACAGGGCCGCCAGAACAGAGAAAAGTTGCATAAACTCGACTATTATCCCTATAGACAAGGAAAACTTTAAGAAACGAGAACACAGAGTAAAGCATCATTGAGACAGACTTTAACTTCCAGGAGCCGCCTTGGGGCCAGAGTCATGAATTGGACATTGTGCACGAGCAAAACCTGGAGGAGCAGCAATGACCCGACTCAGAGAAAGGCAATCAGAACCAGCAGTGGATGACCCAGGAGCAGGAGGAGGCGAAATGCCAAGTTTAGCAGCAATGCGATCGATCTTCTGGTGGATGAGTGAGCATTCCTGGTTGTGAATCTTCCATGCACAGACCGACTCCAAATCGGCAGCCGCTTTATTTTCGTGTTCCATAAGAACATACACTAAAAGACCCTTGGTGACCCAGAAAGTGGCCAGCATCAGTTCGTAGGCTGAGAGCCGACCAACGGTATTGCCAGGGTCCGTCACCCATTCCCTAACTTCATTTTTCAGATCATCATTCGCCATGGCCTTGACACGAGCCCACAAATCACATTCCACTTTTTCCAACTCATCTTTAATAATCACAGTGATGTGGTCACAAAAGAAGCATGCAACCTTCAAGGCCTTACGCTGCTCTCTCCTAACAGGTGCCTTCCCCTTTTTTGGGTCACAACGGACCTTCTTCTCACACTGCTTCCGTGGAGCCATCCCAACACAAATAGATACAGAAGAAGAAATCTTGTCAGTAGATGAAGAAGCCAATAGTGCCGTCTTACATTTATAGCAATATCCTACCAGACACCCAAATAATCCTCAGGAAAGGCGGTCCTTTGGGCATTAAATCTCATGATTTCACCTTGTCCTTGTTCTGATGCGAGCTTCAGTATTGTTGATGTCATCCGCATGATCCAGGGTAGTTCGAGTACTCTGGTTATTATGAATCGAGGTAGTCCGTACTGGAACATAAATGGGGGTATTTAAAATGCAATGAATACCATTGTCCGGACCATGGTGATTAAATTCATTCGAGCTGTTCATTATGGAAGAAACATGTGGTCGATGCTCAGTATTAAAGGCCTGCATCATGTCCTGCAGAGCACGAGGAATCGCGCGTGTGTCATTCGCCGCCAGCAAGGTGTAGCGGTGGGCCCAATCTAAATCTCCAAAGGCTGCAAGAGTCCCTTCGCGTAGATGGAGGGTGTTGTCGACGTCGATATCAGCCAACAGATCAACCACTTTATTCCCATCTCTGCAAACGTGGCAGAAAGACCATGCATGGGGGTCATTGAGTAAAGTGGCAAGTTTTTCAATTCTGACAGCAAGGCGCTAGCTGTCAGTGACTTTAGCCGGATTTTTTTTCGTTCTGTAGATTGCGGGCGAGCCGGATACTAATACGGGAGTCCCCCTCAATAATAATAGGTTCCAATTTATCTTGATAGCTAGGTGGAGGCCGACTAAGAGGCCCTCGACTTCAACAACATTATTCGTTTCCTCCCTTATGTTTCCCATATAAACCTGCAGTATTTCACCGTCCCAATTGCGTATGACACCCCCAAAACCAGCTGGGCTTGGGTTCCCCTACGACGCCCCATCAAAATTTAATTTATAAGACCCAGATGTGGGGGGTGTCCAACAATCCAGACTTTTCGTGGCAGCGTGTCTATTGACCTTCTGGACACAACTTTGTGTGGCTTTGCTAATGCCCCATGCGGCAAGGATGTGGCTCTCCATATCAGTACACTCCCAATCCTTATCATGCCATAGGGTGACACAGGTAGTTTCAAGGATAGAGTTAGCGATCTTAGTCCAAACCTTATGCCGAGGGAAGCTCTTATCCTGAAAAATTTGCCGGTTTCTTTCTTTCCAAACTTCCCACATCAGAAAACCAGGGAAGGAGGTCCATATGGAATTAACAATGGGGTTGGAAAAGGTTAAAGGGTCCCAACTTTTAATGGTGAGAGAGGGTCGCCTCTGCACCGATTTGAGCATCTGAAAATCTCTGCTCCTCTGTCCCAGAGGGAGGAAATGAACGGGCAAACATCCAGAAGATGGTCCATAGTCTCCTCACTATGAAGGCATAGGATACACTGATTCAGGCCAACGAAACCACGTTTCTTGAGGTTCTCTCTAGTAAGAATTCTCCAGTAAGCAGCAAGCCAGATGAACGTGGAAACTTTTGGCCAAGGATTGGTCTTCCATATCTTTGTCTAGGTCTCATCTCTAGGAATCCTCGGGGTGATAGTCCAGAGATTGTAAGCTTCTTTAGTACTGAAATTTCCATTAGTGGAATAACCCCACCAGAGCTTGTCCGAGACTTCTTGAGACTTGATGCATCCGCCCAGAATGAGGTCCCGAATCCTCAACCACTCGTCCTCAGAGATTCGCTGGGTCCACCAATTGTGGTCTTGCCATTCCTTATAATCTCTGGTGCGTAGGTCTTGTTTCCAGTACTGGTTGACTTTAGTTAATCCTTTTGCTCTACAATTAGCATGACAAACTGCCATATCAGCCTGGTTGACCAGTTTCAGGAGCTGCTGCCATGAGTCCTCCCAAAAATTTGCTGACTCTCCATTCCATATTTCCCAAAAGCTGTGATCTTGAACAATGCTCCTGTTTTGATGAGCATTTTGCCAAATAGAGGAACCTGGAGGTTCCTCATTGAAGCAAATTAGATCCCTCTGTAAGACATAAGGGGCATATTTCACATGCCAAAGCCGAGCCCAAGGTTTTGCTGTAGAGGAGACCTAATTCCACCATATCTTCGCAGCCAAGACATTACTGTTTTTTTCTGGATCTCGAAGGCCAAGACCCCCCATGTTCTTTGGTTGGAAAATCTTATCCTAGTTGACTAAGGCCCATTTGGTCTGATCAGCCTTCCCTCCCCATAGGAAATTTCTTTGTAAAGCACAAAGTTCTTTGAGAACAGATTTTGGCGCAACCATTACCGAAAAAAGATAGATCGACATTGCTTGAATAACTGATTTGATTAGGGTGACTCTGCTTGCCAGATTAAGAGGGGTCCAGTTCGAGAGCTTACGTTTGATGCGATCCAGAAGGTCTTCCCATGGAACTTTCTTAATAACACTTGCGGTTAGTGGAGCACCGAGGTATTTGGATAGAAGGGAGCTCCCTTGGAAACCATGGATGCGAGTAATATTCCTTTGAGTGATTTTTGAGGTGTTAAAAAAGAAGATTTGAGACTTTTCACGGTTAACCTCCAAGCCGGACGCATTAGCAAAGTTAGAGAGAATGGATTTTAGCGTGCTTGCTTCCTGGATCGAAGAGTGTCCCATTAACATTGTGTCGTCAACAAATTGTTGGTGAGTTTGAACCTTTGCTCTCGAATGGAGAAGTAAACCTCTGATAAATCCCTGTTGAGTTTTAGCTTTGATCGTTCTCTCCAACCCTTCAACCATGAGAATAAAAAGGAAAGGGGAGAGGGGGTCACCTTGCCTGATACCTCTGGAAGGGCTAAAAGTAGTAGTAGGAACCCCATTAAGCAGAATGGAGAAGAAAGGAGACGATATGAGGTTCATAGTCCATTCAATCCATTCTGAGGAAAAACCAAAAGCCTTCAGCATTTCACTCATGAAATGCCAGCTTAATTTATCATAAGCTTTCACAATATCTAATTTTAATAGCATACCAGGCTTTTTGGTAATTTTTAAGGAGTGTAAAACTTCGTGCACCAAAATGACACCATCAAGAATTTGTCGGCCTTCCACAAGCCCAGACTGTTCCGGGGATATCAAAATGGGGAGAATTGGCTTTAGTCTGTTTTCCATGACCTTAGTAATGATTTTGTAGATAACATTACACAGAGCAATGGGTCGAAACTTACCGGGAGAATCAGCTCCGTCGACTTTGGGGATGAGGGCAAGGAAAGTCGCGTTGAAAGCTTTGAGGACCCTACGGGTTTTTGTCGAATCTTCCACAATCTTCTAAACTTCATTCTTTACCAGGTCCCAAAAGTAGTGAAAAAAATTGGTAGTGAACCCATCCGGGCCGAGAGCTTTCCCCCCCGCCATTTGATTCACAACCTCATCCACTTCCAACAATGAGATTGGTTTTGTTAAGAGTGTGTTTTGATCAGCCGTGATCAAGGAGGGAATATGCTGGGTGATTTGAGCAATGCTAGTGGCTCTATTGATCTTGTATTCTTTCATGATGGTGCCAAAGTAGTCCAGCAACTCTTCTTCCATGGCAGCTCTATCTTTGATGTAGGATCCAACGGTAGTCTTAAGGTGATGAATTCGATTTCTTTGCCTGTTCTGGATAACATAACTGTGAAAGAATTTGGTTTTGCGTTCACCTTCCTTGAGCCATTGTTGTCTAGACTTTTGTTGCCAATTGATTTCCTTCTGTTGTTCCCGAGCGCTAAGATTAAGGGTGGTGGATGCTTCCAGATCCCTTAGCTCGTCATCATACCCTATGGTCATCCCCTTCCTTTGGATTTCATCCATTTGTTCAATCAGGGCCTTTTTATTTTCACAAATGTTTCCAAATTCCTCCTTGTTCCATGTATGGAGCTTGGCTTTGAGATTTTTTAATTTCTGTTGGAATCAATACATGTGCGTACCCTCCGTTGGTGGGGAGTTGAGCCACCAGTGGGTGACCAGATTTTTAAAGTCCACGTGCTCCAACCAAAACTGTTCAAAGTGAAAAGGTCTTTTGGAGGGTGGATCCACACCCGTCCCATTGCAAGCTAACAAGCCAATGATTAGAACCTGCAGACGGAAGAACTGAAGAGCGCAGGTCCCCATTGTTGTTGACAATCCCTTCTGAGACCAGGAATCTATCAAGCCTAGAGGCGACATGGTGCTCTCCGCTTCGTTTGTTGTTCCAAGTGAACCAACCATTGGCAGTTTCAATGTTTGAGATTATGAGTGGCAATAAGGTCTCTAAAAGATTCATTAGCAGCTCCTAAGCTTCGTCTTCCTCCTTTCTTCTCCTCTAGTGTCATGATCAGGTTGAAATCCCCCCCAGTGATCCAGGGTTTTCCATCTATCCAATCTACAATCCAAGCCAAGGAGTCCATAAAACCCTGCTTCTAGGGGTGGATGCTAGGGCCATAGACATTGGAAATAATTCCTTTGATTTGGGTTTGGGAGATATGGAAATCCACCAAGAGGATTCCCTTCGAAGCCCAAAAGTTTGAGAGAACTACCAATTCTAGATTCCACAGAATTGCCAAGCCTTCTGCCAAACCCTGGGCATCGATGTTTATTATTTCACAGCCTTTCAAAATTGTTTCCCCAATTTTCTTTAGGGTTTCAGTCCCACATTTGGTTTCCTGAAGGCACAGAATCCAAGGGTTTTCCTTTCGTACCTTATTTCGTAGGGTCTTGATCTTGCATGGGTAATTCACCCCACGGATATTCCAGGATACAACTTTCATTGGGAAACCTGATTGACTTCAGAAAAGGCCTCCCGAATTGTCGGGTATTGATTTGACTCTATCAATTTGCTGCCAATCTCTACTATCCTTTGTTTGTTGGTCTTCCTTCCTCTCTTTTCCCCATCTTCCGGTTGTTTCCTTTTAGTGCTTTTGAGTGGTTCCTTAGCAATCCCAAGCTGTGGAGAAGCCCCAGTTTTGAGGATGGCCTCTTTGAGCAGTTCGAGCTGTCTACGCGAGACATAACCCTTACCCTTTTTATTGCAGTCATGCTCTATTTAATCTAGGTCTAAATCCCCTAGGTCCATGTCCTCCGTTTCGTCCATTTGGTCCTCCTCCATGTTAGCAGATTGATCAACGGGGTCGATCTAGATCTTAGATATTTCAGAAGGGATAGTTCCAACAGGGAGAGTGTCCTTCTCCTGAGATTTTTTAGGGGGTTCAGGAATTTCTTCAATATTGGCAAGGGTTTGAAATTTGTTGGAGGTAGCGAGCGAACGTCGAGCAAGATGATTTGGGTTAGAGTTACGGCTTGGATTCCTCTTGTTCTTGACTTGTGTGAAACCCTCAGGGTCCCGTCCTCCCTCCTGAGCGACTTTAGGGCCCAAGGCTTCCACATTCTACGGGAAATTTCGACTAAAATGACCATGGGCATGGCAGCGCCGGTAATGAAAAGGGACATTTTCATAATCAAGTGGCTGGATCCAGTCGACATCGTCCTAGGTGAGGGTAATGGTTTCCGGTATTTCTCGGGTTAAGTTCATGTAGACACCGATCCGGGCATAAGACGTATAGCGTTGCTTCTTGGTAAGTTCAACAACTTTCACGAATTTGCCAAGAGTATTGCCGATATCCTTCAGAATTTCCAGATTCCAGTATTCATAGGGGAGAGAATAGAGCCGAATCCAAACATGGGCAATGCTCATATATTTTGTGTCTGGATTGAATCTTTCCTTCCAAGGGATAAGGTACAGTCCAGAAGAGAAAAAGAAGTAAGGTCCACCTTCTAGAACCCTGTCCCTATCTTCTTGGTTAAAAAAGATAATTGTGAAGAAACCCTTTGAACCCAATTGCAAGTCATAATGGCCTTTAGGGTTCCAGGTGGTTTTGATCCATTTCAGTAGATCTTTCTCTTTGGGCCAAACACCAATAAACTTACCTATTAGGGATTTTTCCTTCCACAGTTCCACACATTCACGAAGCTTCTCTGAGTTGATCTGGAGGCCTGGGATCTCAGCAGATCTTGGGATACAACCGACCGACGTTTACTTCAGTCCCAATGAATCCTTGGATCCAGATCCCTCACCTAATTCCTCTTGGTTCATCTTTGATTTATCCTTTTGGGCCTCGTCCGCTCTAGGAGGCCGAGAAGGGGGGGACGGAGGGGGCCCCTCCCCCCCATGCGAGACCATGATGATAGCCTGCAACCTGTGCGTACTGCTGCAAGAAGGGCAGGGAGCACTGCGACTGAGAAACCCTAGCAGCGTGCGCAGAAAGAAACCAATTCTCACGATTTCTCCAAAATATGACTACCTTGTAATAATTGCATATTAATAAATCAACATAGATCCATTTTAACTCTATCAAGCACTGAGAGGGATCAAATCCCTTGAGGTGCAAAACCCCTTTTATAGTCTTAAACTTCCTCAAAGGATTTATCTGATTAACATAGATTCTTTAAGGAATAATAACTTACAAATTTCAAGTTTCTTATTGTGGTATCATATTTCCAACTAAAAGCGGTATCTCTCCAAGAATGTGAATGTTGAATAACTGATAATTAACTAAAGCACTGAACGTTGATCATAGAGGTACCTCTCCAATAATGTAAACTCTGAAACATTGAATTGATTGAACACTAAAATATAGGTACCTCTACAATAAAATATATGATTGTGATTATCCTCATAATAAAATACAAAAGCACACTAAAGAAATACATTAAAAACACACTTCTAACTATAAATTACATTAGACAAATGTGAACTTAGCTCTAGTTTCAGTCACATGTTAAACTGTGGATAAATGTTATTAATATCGAGGAGATGTTTGAAGTATTGAATCACTCATCTGTAACACATGATTGTGATTGTCTGCATGGTAAAATACAAAAGCACAGTAAAGAAAAACATTAAAAATACACTTCGAACTACAAATTACATCAGACGAATTTGAACAAGCTCTAGTGTGTAAATATCCTAGCTCATATGAAATTTTCCACTAATGTGAATGTTAAGAATGAACTTTAATAGTGAATGCTATTTTTGTAGAAAGATACACCAAATTCATTGCTTTGTGGACCATCCACATCTAATGGAGATTTTTGTTCAGCATACAAGTTTTGAAGGTTTTTATCAATGCACATACAGGGCTCATTGCTCACTGATTTTGGTTACATGTCTACCATTAAGTGGCTCTCTACGCATTGTGAATAAGTTCTCCATTCTCAATCTCCATTGCTGACAGTGACCTTTTTGTGAATGTTAAGAACAAACTTGCACAGTGAATGTTGCTTGTATAAATTTCCACCACTCACTGTGTTCTGAATATTCTACATCTAATGGAGATGTTCATTCCCAACACAAATTTTGCTTGTTCATACACAAACCCTAGACCACACTGCCCTTTTGTTGAATTTCTACTTCCATGTGGTTCCCCAGGCAGTGTGGATAGGTTCTGTATTCTCAACGTAAGTTGTGAGAAGTACCTTCGTGATTGTTAAGAACGAACGTGAATGATGAACGCTTGTAAAGATTTACACCATGCAGTACCTTGTGAAGTCCACTTCTTGGCCATCACTTCTTACAGGGAGTATTGCATGCATGGGTTATGAGGCATACATGGCATATCCTTCCATAGAGGATGACCATTGTGTTTCCCCAAACGTATAGAAAAATATTCCTTATTTTCAGCATAGAATCTTCATTCATGTTGCATGGAAATGGATAAATATGTAGCAACTCTTCATAAGTTTGGAAGCAAATTAAAGGTAAAAATATAAATTTATATGGGTAATTTACAAGCATGTTTGATAAAGGACGATTCTATTTTGTTATCCCTATGGGGCATGTGTATGACAAGCAAAATTTAGATATTTTTCAGCCACATTGTCTCGTAGACAGGGAATATATTTTGCAGCATAAAGGGTATGATTTCAATTGTAAAATTCAAAATTTTTATATACATCATTTCTTTTGGATCGTGGTGAAGTTATGTAAAAAGATCTACAATAGATCATTTTCTTGGGGCTGTAAGTTGAAGGGGACTGAAGGGTTTGATTGTAGACATTTCTAACTATTTTTGTTTTAAACCTTTTTTCAATGTGTATGAAAATTTAGCTGGGATTTTTGTTTCCAAGGCTGAAATTTATATGGAGCAATTTTCAGTTTATAAATTGTTGCAAAATTTTCCAGCCATATAAAGAGGGCAACAAGAAGATAATTTTTTTTTTTCCAGCTTTAAATTTGTCTCATAATTGATCTAGATATTTGTTGGAAGACGATCAAGAAATGTACTATAGATTTTTAAGATCATATATAGCCAAACCTTCTAATATATGCTCAACAAAGATGACTAATAACGAGATATTATGAATATAAAATGAATCAATAATTGTACTAGCAATTATATTTGGAATCCATATGTTAAGGTTCTGTAATTTTTCAATGGGACAAAGATATTTATATCATTTCGTTCCTTCCAAATCACCTAGAATATGGTCGAATCATGACAGGTAATTTTCATAGAGTTTTATATGGATCAATCATGCTTATTTGTTGGAAGACAACTAAGAAGTGTTTTGTAGACTTTTTGTGGAGCCACCTCAAGCTTGGTTGTATGAATATGTATTTGAAGTTGTGTATGGATGCTAAGAAAGTCATTTACTGGATTATTTGGATAAACATTTTGAGAAGCATATGGTGCATCAAGGAGACCTTTTGTGGAGTAAGGATATGCTGTCATTTTCATATGGAAAGTGTTATATAAACCCTATTCAAGAATGCATGAGTAGGCTAATGGATGTACATGCCAACCTTGGCATGATATGAATACTCTTATCTATATTCATGAGGCCATTTCTATTTGTTTTCCGTTCTATTATATGTATTCTATATTCTAGCCCATGATCATTTGATAGTGATATGGCCTTGTTTTGATTTATTGCCAGACACAAAGGAAGAACTCATGATCTAGATAAGGAGCTAGAATGGTTGCATTGTATCTATGATTTCACCTAGATCTTATACTTTTTTTGGAGTTGGTGTAGAATAAGCTCAACATGTTTGAGAATTAGTTAGTTAAGTATATTTTTGAACATTATCATGGACTTGTGATGTGGTGTTATGGCGTGAGAGTCTCGACCTATCTTGCCACATGTTTTCTCTTCTCTCATGACATGTTCTAGTAGTTACAACTAAATATTTTGGGGTTCTCATGCACTCTCAGGAAGAGTTCAAGTCCCCATGTTAGAGTGATCCGTAAACAAGGGATATATTTCCCACTCTTTACCAACATGAATACAATGTAGAAATAAATATCTAGCCCGAGTTCCTAGTCTTGTATAAAACTCTTTATTTCTTCCTCTTATGCTGAGGCTTCTCTTCTTAGATTGTCTTCACGGATCTCATTATTTTATAACTTGCACATAAGACATTCAATTCCTTTGCTTCAAAACTTCAAACTTCAAATCCCACTCCTACTCTTGAGGTATGAGTAGAAGGTTTCATTTGTAGTGCTCTTTTTCTAGGCCCAGTCCCGCAAGTGTTGCCAAGATTAGGTGATGAGTGGTAATTTGAGATGCTCTTTGAAGTTGTGTAAATATTTCTTTTGAGGCTTTTCCTTCATACTTACTCATACAAGAAGATATCTCTTCTTCGACACTCAAGCATCAATCTAATGAGCATGAATGGAATCCAATTGATGCTGACTGAAATGCAATATGTGTGTGTGGGTGTGTGTGTTCTACTATAGCTTCTGATCAAGTGTTAGCTCCACACTTCATTCTATTGCCATTTTGCAATATATTAGTGTACACCTCCCTTCATGACTTATACACTACTTAATTAATGAATATGTTGGGGCTCATTCTCACGTCTATGCAAACCACATGATACTTTGCAACTTTTATTACAAATAAAAAATGCATATAATATGAAATGTGACAAGTGAATAAGACAGTTCACTCAAAACAAATTCCAACTAACTTGAATATGTTCCTTTCTTGGAGCTATTGGTTGACACTTAAGTTTCTTTACCTAGATATTAGCAAAAACATGGAATCGCTCCACAAACCAACACTTACTACCAATAGGTGATGCACATGGCCTCTTTGGGTTTGTGTATGACCTAGCAACCTGTAAAACACTTCACCAATTATTAAATCAGTCTAGCAAGTGGATTTATAGCCTCTGGAAATTTCTAGTTCACCCATCAAGAGATTAAACATCCAACATCCAATGTTTTAATACACCATTCAAAGGAAAAATCACTTAGGAAATCAATTTGACCCAATGAAGGAGGTGTTGGGTTTACATGGTCTCTAGGAGATATGAGAGATAAATTGATTCATCCTCTTGAAAATACTAAATTAGAAACCTCCTATCCTATAGAAACAACTCTAAAATTAAGTCCCTTGATCTCTAAGATCATTTGGGAATAAAAGGGATGCAATTTACTAGCTCTTACAACTCTATGGCTCAACAAAACAAAGGAGAAAAATACAACATTACTCTCTTACAAATTTCTGGTTACCCATTCTCTTCACTCATTGAGAACCGATAAGATCAATTGGGAATAAAAGGGATTCAATTTACTAGCTGTTACAACTCTATGGATCAACAAAACAAAGGAGAAAAATGCAACATTACTCTATTCTACTCACAAATTTATGGTTCACCCATTCTCTTCACTCACTGGGAAGCAATAATGTCACTTTGAGCTCTTAATTAACATAGTACATAAAACCAATGCATAAATAAATCACAAATTCAACAAAGATGCACAAAACATGTTATTTACCCTAGAAACCCAAATGGGATAATCAACATTTGAATGTTATCTTAGTCTATTTTGACAATCTTTGGTTACAATGCTGCTTATGGCTTTGTGGCATCCTTTGTATATTCTCCTCTTTGTGAAAAAAACACCCTTTGTGATTGAATGTGCAAGAGGAAATAGGGAACGCTACGGTAATGGAAAGGCCAACATGCTTGACCTTTCATTTCCCATTCTTCATCCTTTATCTCCTATTTCATTTGTTTTTACAATTAAATCTTTATTTTTTATCTCTTGTCTTATTTACTTTACATCGCCTTGTGTTTTATGAATTACTAACCTTCATTAAATGCCAAATTACATTTAAGTACCGAGGCTTGCAAGCATTGCTTTGTGTTCGGATCCATTTTAGATCATCAATCTAGATGTTACCCCTCATATTGTATGAGGATTTCATGTGTGATTTTTTTCAAACATTATAGGGATTTCCAGGATGAAAATTTCATGAGGATGCTACTTCCATTAGGTTGCTTGAGTGCTTTGGATTGGAGGAGATTCATTTATCCTTGGTGGTGGATTGTCATCACTTGGTTCTCTCTTCATGGTTGCATGTATTTGGTTGATGGATCAATATATTAGCGGATAATTAACAATCATAGTGGCTTGAAATTATTCTAGTGCATAGGCATGTTGTGGCTTTTGTTGGTGGTTTTCCTAGGAGATGAGTTCCCGAACACACAATGGTGCATTCTATGTATGGATCACACTTTAATTATATTAATATTACATGAAGGTAGGGCACTTGGCATACTTAATCTTGCAAGCATTCCGAGTGTTAATTTGTTATGGGTTTATGTGGGTGGAGGACCCTAATCCCTTGGGGGATGTTTAACACATGTTACACCTTGCTATAACATACATCATAGCTACTTGTAGAGTGCCTAACACATTGACCATTTTTCACATTGTTTCGATTTTTATATCGGTTTCCATATTCTTTACACTAGAAAATTATATGTAGTGGGTCATTGATGATTCATGCTTAGATGATGTGTACTTTCTTCTTATGTGGCATCATCATCTTTTGTTTGGAAGCTTGCATCTAAAATGTGGTATTTGAGGGTTTTGGTTTAGCATTGCATACATTTGATTAACCCATTGTGCATTCATGGATAGGGAACCCACCAACTTAGGGTTTTCTCTAATTATTTATGGTTAATTATTGATCCTAGATATGGTGGATGCGTTACTTTGTTTATTAGGGATGGTTCCTAAAGTTTTACCTAGGCTATTACTTGATTATCATTGTGGGTGAACCTTGGGATGTATCTCCTGTGGTTTCTTTTGACTATACACACGTGAGAGAGGCATGCCATTGATGGAGATGAGTTCCCTAGCACATGATGGTGTATTTCATGTATGTATCACAATGTAATTGGATTAATGTCACATGAAGGTGGCGTGCTTAGCATATTTGACATTGAAGCATTCCAAGTGGTCTATGCACATTTGTAGAAGGAAATATTTTCAACAGGAACATACAACAAGCTGAAGCTGAAGAAGATTGGACCATGTAAGATTCCGAAGAGGATTTCGGACAACGCTTATGTGTTGGAGCTGCCGAATGACTTGAGCATTTCACCAAGGTTCAATATCTCAGATCTATACAAGTTTGAAGAAGGTTCAAGCAGCAGAAGCGTGGAAGTGTCAAACATCGACTGGACAATGCAGATTCCAAATCGACACAAGAAGGAAATCAAAGAAGTAATAGAGGAATGCGAAGTCGGGATGGAAAGATGATGAGTTGCAGGAGGCGACATGGATTTCCGAAGAAGAGTTCAGGAGACTGATAGAGCAGTCGAATTATTTTTCACCTGGGGAGTAAGATGCGAGAGCATTGGGGCCTAAGCAGAGCTGTCGAAGATGATCGACATAAAGAAGGCCGACCATAGGGAGTGCCGACGACCACTGGTGCGGAAGAGCATATTGGCTGTCGAAGTCATTAAGTCGAGCAGAAGCTGTCAAGGTATGTCGAAAGGATAAGCAGGTCGAGAGTCGACATGTTCATGGCCGACAAACGATAGAGTTGTAGTGGAGATGTTGAGGATGGACATGTTGTCGAATCATGACTCTGACAGGTTTGGGTATGAGCCAAGCGAGGAGGAAGGGGCGGACTAGCGAAGCCTAAAAATGCGAAGAGAAGTTGACAAGTATGTCGAAGGTTGACGAAAGATAGTATGGTCGAGGCAGTGATAAGACCGACTACTGTAGCAGTGTCAGAACGACGCACAGAAAGTCAAGGAGAGTACTTCGTAGCCATTCAGGGTTGCTAAGGAAGTTATTAGTAGTTATTGCAAGTAGTTGGGATCGTGACAGATGTCAACACAGGTGGAGGTTGTGCAACATGATAGAGGCGTTGAAAGTTGCAGGTCTATAGGATCTGAGGAGATTGACAGACAGAGGAAGCATGTCTCGGGGGTCAGAGTGATCTCGGGAACAACAACAGCAGGGTAGAAGGCTTGTGCGGAGGCACATAATAGGTAGTTTAGTTAGTTTTGTTTTGGGGGTTAGCACAAAGGAGAGCTCAAGAGAGGTTTTGCAGATTGGATAGGGGAGTCACACATCTATAGAGCATAGAGAAGATTGAGCCATAACTTAGAGTTCCATAGCAAAATAGGAGAGGGTGAAGATCAACACACTGAGATAACACACAATTACTTCTGATGTCATTATTACAATTTGACCTAATTATATAGAGATTTACCAGTTTGGAGAGACTAAGTGTTGGAAAATTGGTCCAAGTAGCCTTAAGAAAATGCCCGCCGTACCTCATAGGAGAATGATAAAAGTATCTGAAAGCATTGGGATATAGCTTGTTGAAGATTCTATCTTACCATGGTCTCAGTTATCAAAAAGGGTGTTTGATGAGAAAGTTAAAGGCCTTCCAAAATAGGGTTTCAGGCTGTTTTGCACCAGTGGTAGTAAAACTGCCTAAGTGGCCTTAGGAAGTTGTACGCCATAATTAATAGGTTAAGGTAAATTCTCGGACCATCTTGTCATACTGTATCTTGTTGATCTGTCTACCGGACCATGGTCTCAACTTGTCTTGAGAGTGTCTAAGGAGGAAATTATGGATCTGCAAAACAATGTTTTAGGCAGGTTGCTCCAGTCTAGTAAAATGCACAAATTGCATAAGTATAAAATTACTGGTAAAATTGCCTAAGTGACCTTTGTAAAATGCCCGCCATTTTCTATAATTTATGGTGTAAATTTTTTTGAGGGTATGGATCTCTTGAGCGTTGATTGGTGCATCTAACCATATCATTATTTTTACCAAAAAGTATTTGAAGATGAAGTTATCAATCTGCCAAAAGTGCCCTCTGGCTTGATTTGCACTACTCTAGTAAAATGCCCACCGAGGAGAGAGAAAGAAGTTTCAGAGGATGAAAGTGGTTTGGATGGAATCATCATGTTGTGCCCTATGCTTTGGATGTGTCATTTTTTCAAGCTGGTGAAAATAAAAATAATCCATTGTTGACTTAGGGTTTGACAATTTTGTCTAAGTGTTGAATTGGTAGTTTAAAAAGCTAGTTTCAAATGCCCACCAGATGATGTGTGTGTATCAATAAATTCAAAAAGTGACATGGATCTGTTTCTTGTTGAAATGGTTATCTATTCATGGTATCAGATTCCTCTCTGGAGGTTACACATGCGAAATACAAGCCTGCCAAATTGAGAAAAATATTGTAAATCTGTCTAAATGAAGGTTGAGAGCCATTTAAAATGCATGCCAGAAGTTGTGGTTGTGTAGATAAATCCATCCAAAGGTGTGGATCTGTTCTTTGTCAATCTGTCCATCTAGCCATGGTGTTAAGTTCTTCGTTGGTGCCCACACATGCGAAAAATTGACCTGCCAAACGGAAGAAAAACCATATGTGAGTATGCCATCGCTAAGCTTAAATAATATTTGTTAAAACAGGTTTTTCAAATGTTCACACAAGACAAATATTTAAATAAGAAGATTGATCATCCAGTTAATAGAGCAAGGATTAAATAAAGGTAAAGAAAAAAAAAAACACGCAAGGCTTATTATTTAATTAATAAACATAAAATTAATCCTTGTGAAGAGGCACGAGTATGAAAAGACAGGAGCTCATATTGAAGAGATACAATTGTTAAAAGATGAGATAGATAATGTATAAACATGCATTTGAGTTGGAAGGAAAATGTCTCGGGAGTCCAGGTTGAAGGAGCAGCGAGAATAGGCCGAGGCCAATGGAGTGACAGAATCAAAGAAATAAAGAAGATCTGGAGATATGAAAAATTCAAATAGGGTGGAAAGGTGGTGCTAGGGTAGGTTGCAACCTGCTACGGGTGTTGTAGCATCTTGTCAGTTGTAGCTGAAAAAATAGGGTGTTGGTGCATCCTTCAGTTGTAGCTGAAAATTTAGGTGTTTGTGCATCCTTCAGTTGTAGCTGAAAATTTAGGTGTTGGTGCATCCTTCAGTTGTAGCTGAAAATTTAGGTGTTGGTGCATCTAGCAAGTTGGTGCTTGCAAACTATTTGTAAATATAATTTTGCAGTAATAGAAAGTATTGATGGTTTTCCCAATTGGGCTTCCACGATAATATGCGTGTTCTTGTAATGTACCCTCCTACGGACCCAATTCAAGGAAGGGAACATGATGCCAAATTCTGGGCTTTCACATAATCTCAGCCCACTCATTAGAATCATATGAATGAAACAATTGTGTGCAGATGTAAACAAATCAAACATGCACAACGGAATTAAACTATCCATACACATTACTCATGCATATAATATATCAACAGTCATCAAATTAATGCATTGTAGAAGTAGAACACATAGACATAGAAACACTTATCTTTATGGTGAAATGGTCCCAAGCAACTAGCTATGTTGTTGCAACGTTCCACCCAACCATAGGCCAGTTGTGTTCATCAATTCTCTCAACACAACTGCCACCCCCCGAGCTGGGCATGATTCTTACAAGGAAAAGGGAGCATTCAAGCTCATTCACAGCCAATTAATCATTTCATCTTAGCCAAGCCAGTCCACAGCTGAGTTTATCAGGATAAATCCGAACCCTGGATGCTTGCACTCAATCTCAAGCCAAAACAATGGATTGGGACATGGAAATTTGACCACAGGGAGGAAAACGATTTCTCCTGTAGATATATAGGCATTTAGCAGCCAAAACGGTCTCAATGGAACCCCAATTCCATTCCCCTTCTTCCCCACTACTATGTAACACAAAAACGCCCTTCTCCTAGCTGAAAAACAAAGGAAAACCAGAAACAACGTGGCTGGAAAACGTCCAGGTAGCTCCCAACTCGTAAGAGAGACAAACTGGTTGATGGATAATGGCTTGGGGAGCAATTCATGGCTCTTTTCTTTCCCAAGAAGCAAAACACAATTTTCCATGTAGGGTGGCTTGCCCATACTCGAATTTGGACAGCCATGCCTCCCATTCCTCCAAGGTTCCTTTATTCAATGGAGAAGATTATGCTTTCTGGAGCATTAGGATGAGAATCTATATACTATCACTTGGTTTGGATGCTTGGATGTCTATAGAAACATGGTATACATATCCCAATGACCCTCCTATAGATCTTGAAGGAATTAACAAGTTTGGAAGCAATGCCAAAGATGTTAATGAAATCTTAGCAGGATTAGCCAGAACAGTCTTTGCCAAAGTGATGAATTGTAAGACAGCAAAGGAAATCTAGGACAAATTGAAAACCATCTATGAAGGAGATACCAAGGTAAACATGGCAAAACTCCAGACTTTTAAAACCTAATTTGAAAGTCTAAAAATGAATGAAGAAGAAAACATTTCAGAATACTTTGAGAGAATTGATGAAATTGTGAATGCAATTCAAGGGCTAGGAGAAAAATTGGAAGAAAAAGAAATAGTTGAAAAAATACTAAGATCACTTCCAATGATTTACAATCTGAAGATTTCCACCCTGGAAGATAGAGAAAATCTTGACAAACTCACCATGGATGAGCTATATGGAATTATTATAGCTTATGAAATGAGGATTGGGAAAGACAATTCTCAAAAGAAGGAAGCAACTTTTAAAACATAAAAAATAGATAATAAATCTAAAACAAAATCTCAAGAAGAAGATTCGGATGATGAAGAAGCACTTCAAGTTAAAAATCTTAAGAGAGGTAAGGGTAAGTTCAAATGGAAATTGCCTTTGAAATGTTTTAGCTGTGGGGGAATTGGTCACTTTGCTACCAAATGTCCTTATCCCAAACACGAAGAATAAAGTGAGTGCCCTGATAACTTCAAGAAAAACAAAAAGAAGACCTTTTATTCCATGGATGACAGTGAGTCTAGTGAAGATGAAGAAGCAAAAGTTCTATTCATTGGAGTAGAACATAAAGCAGATGAAGAAGGCGCAGCAGATTTCAAAACATAACTTAAAAGTCCTCTTGAAGAATTAGAAGGATTTGTTATTAACTTAAAAATTCAGCTTCAGAAAACCTGTGAAGAAAAGGACAATATAGAACATCAGCTCAGGAAACAAGAAGACAAATTAGAAAAACTCAAAGCTGAATTAAGCATGTTTAGAAAGAAGACCTATGAAGAGTCCTTTTAATCAAAATTTAAGGGCATCTCCAAAGTTCTAGATGACATCCTAAGCTATCAAAGATCATTCAACAATAAAAATGGACTAGGTTATGACAAAGGAAAGAAGTCAGAACAATCATCCTTCATGAACAAAGAAGGAAATAAAAAGAATTATGCCGATGTACTTATGAAACCAGTTGTAAAGGATCATAGTAAAAATTTTTCTCACCTTCAAAACAGGAAATATAATGTGCCAAGTAAACATCAACAACTCTTTTTGGGAAATTGTTATGCTTGTAACAACTTTGGACATATAGCTAGAAATTGTAAATTAAATGCTCCTATTGGGAAAGGTCTTACATCACATTCTCTATTGTATACGAAGAATGGCACTAGAAGTAATCCAAAAGGAAGAAGCTACAACTCTTTTGCTCCCCTTCAGAGTTATAGTATAGAATGATACAAATGTGGTAACCTAGGACATATAGATAGAAATTGTAAACTGGTCATACCTATGAAGAATGATACCACAAAAACCCAAGACAATGGAGAAAAAAAGGTTTGGAAGAAAAATGAAAATTTGAAATGTTCAATAGCTCTATGTGCAACAGAAAAATAAAATAAAATATGGCATGTAGATAGTGGATGTTCAAAACATATGGCAAGAGACCCACACAAATTTATAAGTCTAAAAAAAATCATAAAGGAAAAGTCACTTTTGGAGATAACCTATCCTCTAAAATAATTGGGAAAGGTACAATGGCTCTTAGAGACAAGATGAAAGCTGAAAATGTTCTACTGGTAAAAAAAGTGAAACCAAATATTTTAAGTGTAAGCCAAACATGTGATCAAGGACACATATGTATATTTGATTCCAAGAAGTGTGAAATCAGAAATAAGGACTCAGGAAAAATGGTTGGGACTGCTGTGAGAACTCCAAGCAATGTGTATATCCTAGAAAATGAAGATCAATGTCACATGAGTCAAATAGATGAAAGCTTGCTATGGCATAGAAGGATGGGATATTTGAACTTTGACAATCTTGTAAAAGTTAGTAAGAAGGGGGCTGTAAGAAATTTACCAAGGATCATAAAACCACCAATCCATGTCTGTAGACACTGTATTCATGGGAAGAAAACAAAACAAGCTTCAGGTTCAAAGAGCATACAACTTCTCAACCATTAGAAAATATTCATACTGATCTTTGTGGGCCTACAAGGACTAAAATCCTTCAAGGTGAGTCTTACTTCATGTTATTTATTGATGATTATACTAGGATGACTTGGGTGGCATTTCTTAAAGAAAAGTCAGAAGCATTCATGAAGTTCAAATCCTTCAAAGCACTTATTGAAAATGAAGCAAGTCTCAAGATTAAATGTCTAAGATCAGATAATGGTGGTGAGTTCACCTCAAATGAATTCAATGAGTTTTGTGAAAATCATGGAATCAAAAGGCAGTTTTTAGCTACTAGAACTCCTCAACAAAATGGAGTGGCCGAGAGGAAAACATGACTGTTCAAGAAGAAGCTAGAACTATGCTAAATGAAGCAAAACTTCCTGATGGCTATTGGAGAGAAGCAGTATATACAACTGTCTATGTACAAAACAGAGGATAAATTAGAGTAAATGGTGACAAAAATACTCATGGGCTATGGTTTGGAAGACCAACTACAGTTAAATACTTTAGAGTTTTTGGAAGTAAGTGTTACATAAAAAGAGATGATGATAATCTAGGGAAGTTTGATTCTAGAACAGATGAAGGAATATTTCTTGGATATTCTTCCACCAAAAGAGCATACAGATGTTATAATCTAAGGTTGTAGAAGATCATAGAAAGTGAAAATGTAACTATAGATGACACTAAACCAAGAAGAATACAAATCCAAGAAAATGTGGATATTGAAGAAACTGATGATGAAGAAAAAGAAGAAAGTTCACAAGAAGAAGGTATTCTTGAAGAGGAAGAAGAAGAAAAAGAAGAGAATGAAGACTGCCCCAGATTAGACACAAAAACACCATCCAATGAGTTCAAAAGAATCATCCTGAAAGTCAAATTATTGGTGACAAAAATTCAGGAGTTCAAACAAGGAGAAGATTGTTTTATGGTGAAGAACAAGCACTGCTTTCGATAGTAGAACCTAAAAACTTTAATGAAGCTTGCAAAAGTGAGGATTGGATCAATGCTATGAATGAAGAATTTGATCAAATAGAAAAGAGACAAACTTGGGAACTTGTCCCAAGACCTAAGGACATGAATTTCATAGGGACCAAATGGATTTTTAAAATCAAGTTCAATGAGGATGGTCATGTGATAAGGAGCACAGGCAGATTAGTATGCAAAGGATATGATCAAGTGGAAGGTGTTGATTTTGAAGAAACTTTTGCACCTATGGAAAGACTTGAAGCCATTATAATGTTCTTATCTTTTGCATGCTACAAGGACTTCAAAGTGTATCAAATGGATGTAAAATCTGCATTTCTTAATGGAGAACTTGAAGAAGAAGTATATGTAGAGAAGCCCGAAGGTTTTCTCTTATCAGAAAATAAATATTATGTTTACAAACTTAAGAAGGCACTATATGGTCTTAAACAAGCCCCAAGAGCATGGTTTTCAAGACTTGAAAAATATTTAAAACAACAAGGATATAAAAGAGGGGCTACTGACAGTAATTTGTACATAAAATTTGAAAACAAAAATATGATCATCGTTGTAGTCTACATAGATGATATCATATTTGGAAGTGATCTACAAATTTTGACTGTAAAATTTGCTTCAAAAATGAAGAAGGAATTTGAAATGTCAATGTTGGGGGAACTAACATTCTTTCTAGGTTTACAAGTATCTCAATCATAAAAAGGGATCTTCATCTCTCAAAATAAGTATATCAAAGAGATGTTGAAAAAATTCAAAATGGAAGAATCCAATCCTTTTAGCACTCATATGGTTACTGGTTGTAAATTAAGAAAAAATGATGAATCCTTAGAAGTAGATCATACCATGTACAGGTCAATGATTGGTAGCTTATTATATGTAACAACTACAAGACCAGATGTAATGTAGGCTATAGGTTTGGTTTCCAGATTTCAGTTAGCCCCAAAAGAAACACATTTGGCTGTAGTAAAAAGAATTCTCAGATATCTAAAAGTAACTATGGATTATGGACTATGGTATCCAAAGAATAATAACTTCTCTCTAAAATCATTCACAGATGCAGATTGGGCAGGAAGTATTGATGACAGAAAAAAACACTAGTGGAGCAACATTTTACTTAGGAAATTGCTTGGTATCATGGCTAAGCAAAAACTAGTCTTCCATTTCACTATCTACAACAGAAGCTGAGTATATTGCTGCTGCATCTTTTTGTACACAAGTCAACTAGATGAAACAAACATTGGAAGATTTACTTGTAAAATATGAAGATCCCATAGTTATATATTATGACAATACAAGTGCCACTAACATATCCATAAATCCTATCATGCACTCCAAAAAAAAACACATTCCAATCAAATATCACTTTTTAAGAGAGAAAGTGTCACAAAAAACTGTCAAACTGGAGTATGTTGACACAAAGGAACAAATAGCTGATATTTTAACTAAACCCTTACCTAGAGAGTCATTTGCATATCTCAGGCAAAAACTGGGAGTTAGCTCTCTTCATCAAAATAAAATGAAGATTGTAACCCTGTTAAAAAAGGGGACATAGTTGACAGTGGGAGAAATAGTGACAAGGGGAGAACTAAGAATATTTGTCATTAATGTCAAAAAGGGGGAGAGAGAAAAAAAAAGAAAAAAAAAGAGAGAATTTTTTTAGTTGTTGTCATCAATGACAAAGGGGGAGAATGTTGAGTATAATTGTCATTGATGACAAAAGTATTCATTAATGACAAAGGATATGATGATATGGAATATATGATGATGTGGCATATGAATATGAAAATCCACTTGGTGGTGTTCTAGCACCTTCATGATGTCATGATTACAATTCGACGTAATTATATAGAGATTTATCAGTTTGGAGAAATTCTGGAAATTGACTAAGTGTTGGAAAATTGGTCCAAGTAGCCTTAAGAAAATGCCTGTCGTACCTCATAGGAGAATGATAAAAAGTATACAAAAGCATGAGGCTATAGCTTGTTGAAGAGGCTATCTTACCATGGTCTCAATTCTCAAAAAGGGTGTTTGATGACAAATTTAAAGGCCTGCCAAAACAAGGTTTCAGGATGTTTTGCACTAGTGGTAGTAAAACTGCCTAAGTGGCCTTAGGAAAATGCACTCCATAATTCATAGGTTAAGGTAAATGGCCACCTCATATTGTCAATATGTATCTTGTTGATCTGTCTACCTGACCATGGTCTCAACTTGTCTTGAGAGTGTCTGAGGAGGAAATTATGGATCTTCCAAAACAGTGTTTCAGGCATGTTGCTCCAGTCCAGTAAAATGCACAAATTGCCTAAGTATAAAATTACTGGTAAAACTACCTAAGTGACCTTTTTAAAATACCCTCCATTTTCTATAGTTGATGGTTTAAATTGTTATGAGGGTATGGGTCTCTAGAGCTGTCATTTCCCAAAAATTTGCATTAGTTCACAACGGCCTAAGCCCCTTGGCCATAGTCATGATAGTTTGTCAAATTGATGCTAAGGGTCAAATAATTGCCAAGCATGATGTCCAAGTTGGTAATAATGCAAAATTAGATCCAAATGGACAAGGTGGTTCAAGAGAAAATTCCAAATTCAAAGTTTGTAATATTCCCATCCAAATGAACTATCATGGAGGAAAATTACTAGTTCCCTAGGTTGGGGGTGGAAGCATTAAAAGTTGGAGGAAAGGAGATACAAGACCCAAAATGAACTTAGACTTACAAATTCACATTAAATGGGTCAATTAAATAATAATTCAAAGAAAATAAGGTGGCATTGGATCATGAGGGCACACAAGAGGTTGTGGGACCCACATGTGGCAAGATTGCTCACTACACTTGGCATGATTCTCTCACCAATTCGAGTTCAAGATGAAGGGTAAAATACTTGGGGGATTTTAAGAGGTATTATTCATGGCATGATTCATGTAAGGCCGAATTGGAGTGGAAGAATAACTCCCATGGAAGAGGAAGATACATCTTAGAAGAATTGTGACACTTGGAGCTAGATTCCCTAACTCCTATGACAACAATGAGGAAGATTCTATGGCACCTATGACAAAGTTCAGACCTGATTGCTGACATATGAAATATATGACACGTCAGAGCTAAAACTAGCCTCCAAGAGGACGCACAAGGGATTTATGTAATCCAAGAAGCTTTCCCATTCGAATTGAGGGAAGATGGAGACTAGGAATTGTTGGACAAGTAGCACACATTGGAATCTCTTCCCAACTTGAGTTGGCATGAGGATTTTGGAAGGAATTCGACCCATGGAGGAATTGAGAAGTTTATAAAAGAAAAGAACAAAGAAGGAAAGGAGCTTTTCATTATTTTTTATTTGCATCTTTTCAATTTGGAGAGCTTCTAGCTTGTCCATGCTAGTGGAGTGTTTACTGTACTTTCCTTAGTACCAATTTCGAGGGTGAAATATTCCCATCCTAATTGGAAATTGGAGAGGCCATTCAGAACTTTAATTTGGATCTAAAATGGAGTTATTTTTTTCAGGTTGAAGCTATAGGGAAGCTCATGATTATTTCTTCTTCAACTTGTTCCCATCTCTATCTCACATTCCTCTGCATATTTTGGATCTTGGAGGAAGGGTGCCTTTGGTGAGATGATGATATCTTTTTGAGAGTCCAATATACACCATTTATTTGTATTTTGATATATATACTATGTATTTACTTCTCAGAAGACTCTCAAGTCGAAATACCAAGTGAAACTATCTAAAATTACCAAACAATGCATAAATGGTGCCATTTTCCCTATATCTTGTTATGAGAGCTTGAAGTTGCTATATTTTGATTTGTATCAGTTAATATCTGTGATTTTTATGATTTATGGAGAGTCATTAATCACCTGAAGAAGTTTCATATACATTACATAAGCCTTTGGAACACAAATCTCGAATTTCATAGCAAGTGGTGAAGTTTCCTATCATTTCCCCCTATGTGAAGACATGTCCACAAACCTATGATTTATGGGAGTTTAAGCAGCCTTTAGAAACCGATTAATGATGAATTTGGGTGCCCATTCAAGTCCTTTAACTAATACATGTCTCTATTCTAAAATTTTGGAGGTTCGTACTGCATTTGGGAATCCATTAGTGACCTCTACCCTTGGGGGTTTGAACCTCGAATTTACTAGTAAATTTCCCTATTTTATCCTGAAGTTAAATGAATGTTGCAGAAGTATTTTGAGAGTTTCCAAGGATACATAATATTAATTTTTATATATCAATACCTTTCCAACACTCTCAGTCCCAATTCGAAATCCTTAGGAGTCTTTTGGAGCCATCTACCCTTGGGGGTTTCAACATCGATTTTCCTAGTAATTTTGCTTTTCATTCTCTAATTGTAAATGCAAGTTAATGGAGTATTTGGAAAGTTTACAAGAATATAATATATGCTTTAATGTGTCCAAATAAATCTCAATCCACCCCATAAACCATTCGAAAATATTTGGGATCATTTGGGACATTTTGGGGCTTTACTAGTCCAAGTTTTGAAAATTGACTAAATTGGGAAAAATTTCAAATTGGGGAGATTACAAGAGCATTGATTGGTGCATCTAACCATATAATTATTTTTCCCAAAAAGTCTCAGAAGATGAAGTTATCAATCTGCCAAAAGTTCCCTTTGGCTTGATTTGCACTACTCCAGTAAAATGCCCGCCGAGGAGATAGAAAGAAATTTTAGAGGATGAAAGTGGTTTGGATGGAATCATCATGTTGTGCCCTATGATTTGGATGACTCATTTTTCCGATTTGGTGAAAATAAAAATCATCCAATGTTGACTTAGGGTTTGAAAGTTTTATCTAAGTGTTGAATTGGTAGTTTAAAAAGCTAGTTTCAAATGCCCGCCAGATGATGTGTGTATCAATAAATTCAAAAAGTGGCATGGATTTGTTCCTTGTTGAAATGATTATCTAGTCATGGTCTCATATTTCTCTCTGGAGGTTACACATGCGGAATACAAGCCTTCCAAATTGAGAAAAAGATTGTCTTTCTGTCTAAATGAAGGTTGAGAGGCATTTGGAATGCACGCTAGAAGTTGTGGTTGTTGGAATATTCACACCATCATTTTTGTATTTTGCATGCCTGCATGCAAATTTGCATGCTACATGCATTTGCATGCCATTGCATGCAAATTTGCATGCTACATGCATTTGCATGCCACTGCATGCATCCAGTCATCATGTTGGTAGTCCTCCCAGCACCTAGAGTTCACTTTCAGCTCCCTAGAGCCTGTCTTTAGCCCCCATTTGGCCTCCTACCTACCTGATGCACCCTCCTTGACTGTTCTGCATGGAAAGTGCACCTTTTCTCACCTACCACACTCAGTTAGTGTGCCTTTGCTCACCTACCTTCAGTTGTTACTCAATTAGAGCGCCCTTCTTCACCTACCAGGTGTTATCACTCAGTTATTGCATGGATTGAGTAGTTATTCCACGGTTTTCTCATGCCAACTGCTTGTATCTTCTAGTTAGATAGTTCTGGAGTTCCACTTGACTATTTGACAGCCTCATGCGCCCCCCTTGGAGTCTCCATTCCCTGATTTATGCCTAGATGGTTATGTTAGACTCAGTTAGACACACTTGACTGACTATTACCATTTATGACTGATACTACTGACTGGATGATGTCTCCATTGTTATCCAAGCTGTGATTTGAGCTATATTCGAATGCCCTACTTGGCTAATTCGAATCCTATATGATGCTACATCATAGTTTATTGTATCACATTCTTTACATTCATTATTCATTGTATGATACTGATATTGTCTATTATTCCGTGTTTATGAGTGATTATTGAGTGCATGCTTCTCTTCTTCTTTGCAACATTCTTGAGAGTTTGATTGTGAGTTTGTTACAGTTGCTAGATCCCTTGCAGATTATCACATGGTATCAGAGCAGTCAATAGCTATTCGAATTGCAGCCATTGCAGCAGTTGCAACATTTCTTTGAGTAGCTATTTTTCACTTGAGCACCAGAAGCCTTTGAGTTTCCACAGCAAATCCTGGTGCTATTACTTGAATTCATTGGAGAAATCCAGTGAGGTCTAGCCATGTGTGAAGGACCTAGTCTATGTGCTCAGTGTTCAAAAGGTAGTGTTCAATCGAAGTGTACAATTCTCCATCAGCAAAAACTCTTCTTGTTTTGTAGGTTTCGAAGTTTCTTGCAGTTGCAGCAGTAGATTCGAATTGAACAACATATTCTATGTATATGGAAGGAGTTCCTTATCTCTCTCCATCCAACTATGATGAGTGGAAACCAAAGATGACATCACATTTGAAGAGACATGGTCTTTTTGATGTGTGTATTGGTATTAAGAGAGATTTTCTTCCGATGGAGAGAAAGAAGATTGGCTTGATGGTTGTGACGGAGCCTCATGAAGCATATGTATTACTATGTTTTCCAATATGGAATACCTCATTTATCTTGATGAACATCCAAGTGATCTATGGAAAGATTGGACAGATTATTTGGAAATCAGGAGGAAGAGGTTGATGCTAGCCATTTGGAAAACAAGCCCAGTGATACTTCCTCCAGTGCTCTCTATATTCATGATTCGACCTCTCTCATCCTCCATGATGAAGTTGTTCAAGATGAAGTCGAAGTACAACACATGGTTTCAGTTGATCCATCTTCTGATCTGAAGTATGAGCAAAAGATATCAGTTACTACTCTAGAAGTTGAAGAGACCTTCACAATCTCTACTTCCCATGAGCTTGCTGATGTGCAAGATGATGACCTACTGAGCATCTTGGAATATTTGGGAGGCAGTGCATTCACCCTCCTTGATCAAAATATTCCTATGGACTCCTATTTGGTCATTGGCACATGTTTTCAGAGATTCACCGAAGATGGAAGACTGTATCATTCGCTTGAGTTCAAGTCTCATACATATCCTTGTGATTTTGGTTTAGATCTCACCACTATTGGTTCAAAGAAGATCATAAGAAGCCATCCTCAAAATCTTGGATCTGATTTGAAGTTCAAGCCATCACCATTATGTCATAGTTATTTTGATAATGATCTCACCCCTGCTGGTTCAAAGGAGATATCAAAGAACTACATACACTTTCATGGAGTTGATGCACCTGTTGATGTGCAAGATGATAACCTACTGAGTATTTTGAAGGTAAAATCAGATTTGGAAGGTAATGCATTCGCTCTCCCTCATAAAATGCTTTCTTTGGACAACTATTTGTTCATTGGAACATGTTTTCAGAGTTTCACCGAAGATGGAAGACTCTATCATTCACTTGGGTTCATGACTCATGCACCTTTTTGTGATTTTGGTTTTGATTTCACCCCTGTTGGTTCAAAGGAGATCATAAGAAACCATCTTCCAAGTCTTGGATCTGATTTGCTTGCATCCATTATTAGAGAACGCAAGCACATGTTTTTGGAGCATGATTCATTTCTTCCCAAGAGGAAGATAACTCTTTTTGAGAGAATGCTAGATCCAGATCCACAAGAACCTGAAGATCTAGCACCTATTGGTTCATGGGCCACCACCACTGTTGCATCCACCAGTGATCTTGTTGAAGATTCACCATCATCATGTCATAGTTTCCTTGGTTATGATCTCACCTATGTTGGTTCAAAGGATATATCAAGGAACTATCTACACATTCATGGTTTTGATTCTACCTCAGTTGGTTCGAATCACATGCTTCGTGATGATCTTCATATTATGTTTTTGCAGCATGATCCACTTCTTCCCAAAAGGAAGATACCTCCTCCTTTGATTGATGATCAAGAGAGAGAATCATCGTCACATGAGATTTCAGATTCAGAGTTTGGATGTGATGATGAGCCATTTGTAATTGCTTCTTCACATGAGATTTCAGATTCAGAGTTTGGATGTGATGATGAGCCAGGTGTAGATGCATCTTCACATGATATTTCAGATTTAGAATCTGAATATGGAGATGATGATGATGGAATTCTAGATCCATATCCATAAGAACCTGAAGGTCTAGCAACTAATGATGAAGATGAGCGAATGGGAGATCCAGATCCACAAGAACCTGAAGATCTCTCGCCTGATATTCCTCCTCTTCCTCAATGGGAAGCCACTACACTCTGATCTGCCGATGATTTGGTTGGTGATCCACATGATCATAGAAGAACTAGATCAGATTTTCAGAATGGAAGATTTTATCCTTCTCACATTGCTGATCCTTTTTATATCGATCGAGTCTTCTTCAAAAAGGAAGGACACTTACCTCCTTCAGGGGTGAGTGATGATATGCTACATTAGCATCCTTCAATCTATTTTGATGGAGGGATTTATTCCCACTGGGTTTTCCCTCTTTCATCACTTAGTTTATTTAGATTGATTGTATGGGGTGACCTTTGGTCTTAGTTACCAGGGCCCTATTTTTTAGATTTCAGTTATTATCTCATAGTATAGCTTGCGGGGGGGTGTTGGAATATTCACACCATCATTTTTCTATTTTGCATGCCTGCATGCAAATCTGCATGCTGCATGCATCCAGTCATCATGTTGGTAGTCCTCCCAACACCTAGAGCTCACTTTCATCTCCCTAGAGCCTGCCTTTAGCCCCCATTTGGCCTCCTACCTACCTGATGCACCCTCCTTGACTATTCTGCATGGCAAGTGCGTCTTTTCTCACCTACCACACTAAGTTAGTGCGCCTTTGCTCACCTACCTTCAGTTATCACTCATTTAGAGTGCCCTTCTTCACCTACCAGGAGTTATCACTCAGTTAGTGCATGGATTGAGTAGTTCTTCCACTGATTGCTCATGCTGACTGCTTGTAGCTTCTAGTTAGCTAGTTCTGGAGTTCCACTTGACTATTTGACAACCTCATGCGCCCCCCTTGGAGTCTCCATTCCCTGATTTATTCCTAGATGGTTCTGTTAGACTCAGTTAGACACACTTGACTGACTATTACCATTTATGACTGATGCTACTGAATGGATGATGTCTCCATTGTTATCCAAGCTAGACTTTGAGCTAGATTCAAATGCCCTAATTGGCTAACTCGAATCCTATATGATACTACATCATAGTTTATTGTATCACATTCTTTACATTCATTATTCATTGTATGATATTGATATTGTCTATTATTCCGTGTTTATGAGTGATTATTGAATGCATGCTTCTCTTCTTCTTTGCAACATTCTCGAGAGTTTGATTGTGAGTTTGTTACAGTTGCTATATCCCCTGCAGATAATCACAGTGGTTGTGCAGATAAATCCATCCAAAGGTGTGGATCTATTCTTTGGAAATATTTCCATCTAGCCATGGTGTTAGGTTCTTCATTGGTTCCCACACGTGCGAAAAATTGACTTGCTAAATTGAAGAAAAACCATATGTAAGTATGCCATCGCTAAGGTTAAATAATATTTGTTAAAATAGGTTTTTCAGATGTTCACACAAGACAGAGATTTAAATAATAATATTGCTCAGCCAGTTAATAGAAGAAGGATTAAATAATGGTAAATAAAAAAAACACGCAGGGTTTACTGCTTAATTAATAAACAAAAAATTAATCCTTGTGAAGAGTCACGAGTATGAAAAGACACGAGCTCAGATTGAAGTGATGAAATTGTTAAAAGATGAGATAGATAATATATAAACATGCATTTGAGTTGGAAGGAAAAGGTCTCGGGAGTCCAGGTTGAAGGAGAAATGAGAACATGCTGAGACCAATGGAGTGACATAATCGAACAAATAAAGAAGATATGGAAATATGAAAAAGTCAAATAGGGTGGACAGGTGGTGTTAGGGATGGTTGAAGCCTGCTAAGGGTGTTATAGCGCATCTAGCTTCCAATATGGAGAACCTCCAAGTAGGAAGATTGGTGCTGGCTCATTTAGGGAAAATACCATTAATTGGTCCTATTAATGCAAATATCCAACACCCAAGGTGAAAAAATAGAATTTAATCCGGCTCACATGGCACAAATAAAGTATGTTACTAAAATGCGCGCCCGCCTAAGTTATGGTGTTGGTCCCTAGGTAATTCCTCTCATTCCAGGTGCATGTGGGGTTGGTTCCTCAGTAGCATAATCTGATGAAGCAATGGAGAAACACTACTTATCACTCAATGGTAGGAAACTATCAATTGGCATTGGTTGAAGGGAGTGGAGGAAGCACAAGCACGAATCGAACCGAATCACCCAACGTTATACTGGTAGCAATTAAGCGTAACTGAGAGAAATAATACCGACCAATTGATGGACCTGAAATGGCCTTATGGCCAATAGGATTGCTAGGCTATGGCAATGACAGAAAAATGTTATTCTATGAAGAACCAAAACCCTAGGTTGGTGGAAATCATAATGTAAGGTCTGGATTTATACGCTTATTCAATTTAAATGCTAATGAAGCGGTAAAATGATTTGGAAAACCTAAAATAAAATGGAAAAAATGATGTTTGCAAATAAAAGGTAAACTATTAGAAAACGACCTACCTGGCAATGTGCAAGTGGCCTGAATAGGCTCTCCAACGAAGTTACACGCACTTTACTGTCTTCCAGTGAGTGCTCCAAAACACCGTTACAAACAATATCGAAAGCAAGAATTTGAAACCTTATATATACCAAATATAACCCTAGCATTAAATACGTTAAACAGAGTCAAATCACACCTTTTTGGATCACTTTTCAACTTACGTCGAAAATGTTTCCGACCAATTTTAAATTTACGCTGAAAAGCATTTGGGTATGTTTCAGAGCAACACTCCGTGGACACCGATCCTTTTTCAGGCGACCGTTTCCTTTGGCATCGATGTGTTTCAGAACACTTTATAAATTGTTAGGGATATCGTTTCGGAGCGACTTCAATTCTATGTCGAAACTATTCGGGAAAGAAAACCCTTTTTACGTCGATTCTGTTTCGGATGATTTTCAATTTTGGCATTGAAATGTTTTAGAGTGAAAACCAAGTTTACATCGATCAAATGATATGTTTTTTATCGGCACAACCTCCCGTTATACATCGGACGTTTCGACGTGTATTTAATTTTGTTTCGAATATGTCGATGCAAAATAGGATTTATGCTCCAATACAACGAACTTCTCAAACAATCAAAGATTAGGCGAACTTTCATGGTTGCATCAGCGTAAAATCTAACTTATTCTGATCATTCTGGGACACACTTCCTTTTGACTGTGTCGGTGCAAAACAGGCTTCATCTCTGACCATTTTGGATGTTAAATAATAAACTTCACCGATCATTTCAGCGTGAAATTGAAATGTCCTCCGATAAGGCCTATTTCCTTTGTTCTCCGATCGTTTCGGCGGAACATTCTATTTTTCTCCGAAACACAATTCTTCTCCAAAAATCTGAGCTTTTCGGCGTTAAATTTCAAACCTCTCCGACTGTTTTGGCACAACATTGGATTGTGATATGACCATTTCGGTGGAAAATTGAAAACTCTCCCGATCTAGAAAATGATTTTTTCTTTTGATTTCAAAAAAATTCTAAGTGTAAAAAAAAAGTAAGCCGATAAAATAAAACAACACTCTAAGTAAATTCGAAAGGAAGGAGGGGCCCTACAAATTTACAAAAAAAATTGGGATCAGGTTGCAGCTGCAACAGCAGGTTCTTCAATCTTTAGAAGAGAACTTCATTTTTTAGTAGAAGTATGAACACAACCTACTTCAACACTTTCACATTATTTATTGTAATTAGGCACCCACTCCATTTCAGTTAGGTGTTACTCATTCTATAATCTTCTCTTCACCACAAGTCAATATGTCATTGTATCGACAACTAATTGGTATTCTCCTGCATTTGACTCATACAAGACCTGACAACTCCTTTGCAGTTGGGCTTGTAACTTTCTCTCAGGATCCTCATGAGAGTCACTAGAAGGAATCTAATCGCACTCTCAGGTACATTCAATGCACTACCAAGTTTGGAATTCAGTACACCTTGGGTGCTTCTCAACTTGAGGGTTTCAATAATTCTTATTGGGCTAGTTAAGTTGGTGATCAGAAGTCAACTTATGGCTTTGTTTATCGCCTTGGGTCTGCTCCTATTGCATGGTCTTGTAAGAAGAAATCAACAATTTCCTTATCTTCTATAGAAATTGAGTATTGTGCTATAGATCTTGCTAGTCAAGAAGTCCTTTGCCTTCAACAACTATTGACAAAGTTTGGCATTCTGCAAGATCATCCCACTACTCTTTGGTGTGATAATCATAGTGACAAACACATCTCTCGCAACCTAGTTGAACATCAAAGGGAAAAAGCACACTGAGATTCACATGCACTTTATTCAGTAGCTCTTCCAGGATGGTGTTCTTATCTTGGAGTACATGCCTACTGAAGAGAAGGTTGCTAACATATTCACTATAACTTTGGCATCCCCTCATTTTCTTCAATTAAAGTTGATTCTTGCAGTGAAAGAAGTTGTCCTTGGGAGGTCATCTTGCGTCCTCCTACCTTTCACTTTTTGTTTATGATGTATTCTCTTTTTTGGGGAGAAGTTTTTTCCTATGGGTTTTTCTCCTTTTCTCTGGTAATGAGAGTTTGTACATGTGTACCTCATCACGCCTTGTTGTTGGGACCCATTTTTGTTTCTTTTGTTTCCTCCCTATGATTATCTTATGGGGGGATGCTAGTGTTTTTTTTCCAATGCATACAAGCTTTGTGAGTTGTAAGATCATGTAGGCAACCTTGTCGAAGCTATTTTTGGAAATTTTATAGGTCTCTCCATTGCTATAAATGGGAGACAATTTTATGTATTTTTCCTCTCTCATATCAATAGATTTTTCTTCTCTTGTATAGGAGGTTTTGGTTTGCAGCTCTTCGGAATACATGTGGTTGTTTTATTACAACCTAAGATACCCTTCATAAGCACCATATCCAATGTAATAGGTTTTGATCATATTTCTAGATCTACTAATCCAAAAGAGAAAATAGATATACTGCTCACTGATGTATCTCTCTCAGAGAACTTATAGAGAGAAATAGATATTCAACCAATGGGGATAATCCGGATTAATGTGAGAACGAAATGGAAGAGCATATATATATTCACATACAAAGATATATGGCAAGAAACAAAACGATAGGGTAAACTTAGATTCTATTAAATGAATGAAATAGAACAAACTGTAAAATAAAAGTAGCTAGAGTGGTGGTAGTTATATCTCCGAGAAGAGATGTGGTGGCTATGCTCATTCATGACAATATAAATATAATAAGAGGCCCAAAGAGCCTATTTATCATAATCATTAGGGTAAGAACCATAAACATCCAAAAACCTAACCCTAGAAGATGAACCGTCATAAAGTTTGCGGCCCCAAGGTGGTTAGTTGAACAATCAACTTCTCGGGGTCATAACTTTTGTATAGATCTCCATTTGGGGCACTCGATATCCCATTGGAAAGGTCTATACGAGCTATAAAAAATTCAATTGGGGGAAATTGAATTTCAATGACATCCATTTTCCCCCTGGAATCTCCAAAAACGTCGTTTAGGGCCTAAAAACGACCCCGAAAGTTCAAGACCCGAAAAATTGTAGAAGAAAACTGCCAGAATGAAAAACTATTTTGGGCTAGTAGAATAGGTGGGTGGCCACCTATATCCATCTAGATCACTCCTCCCCCCTTAGGAACCAATGTTATCCATTTCGTTGAGTGCCCCCATCAGGTGGGAAAACTTCTGTTGAACTTGACTCTTGGTGAGCCACTTTCCTTGGTGAAGTAGTTTCCGTGCTTGGACGACCCGATATAACTGGATATTATGTTGGAGGCTTCCCTTAACCTGTGTTTGCATGTTCTGATCAATTGTTTCCTGTTCCATGCAGTTAGCATTAAGCTCTGTAGGTTTCAATTTTTCTACCACCTTCGAGGTGTCCAACAATGGTGGAAAATATGGGTGAAGGAGCTCCACATTGAATACTGGGTGCATGACAAGGAATGGAGGAATGCTTAGCTCAAAGGCATTGTCACCAACTTCCTTGGTGATGGTGTATGACCCATCTAGAAGTGGATGAAGCTTGCGATGGGATCTTGTGAGCCTCTCTTTCTGCAAATGCAACCAAACCTTATCACCCACCTATAACTTGTGTGGGACCCGATGCTGGTCATGTCACTGCTTGTACTTAGTGTTGTCCTTTTCCAAAATCTCATGGACCTGTTGGCAGATGTGATGGATTTGTTCAACAAATATGGTGGCCTTATCAGCCTCATTTTGAGCATGGGAATATTCGTTACGTGTGGATGCAATGGGAAGAGCTACATCAATTGGTGCGAGTGGTTGGAACCCCATACACACTTGAAAAGGGATGTGGTTGGTAGAGCTATGAAGGGATATGTTATAGCTATGTTGAACATAAGGAAGGCTTTCATCCCATGTGCAGGGATGTTTAGAATTGTACATTCTCAGAATATGCACAATCACCCTGTTGAATACCTCTATTTGTCCATCAGTCTGGGGGTGGAAGGCAATTGATTTGGTGAGCCTAATATCCATCAATGACGATAGGTTGGACTGGAAATTTATTAGGGACCTGCTATCCTGATATGAAATGACAGTCCGTGGCATCCCAAAATGAACCCAAACACACTCGAAGAATATCTTAGCAGTGGCTTTAGTAGAGACGTTCTTCTTGCAAGCTATAGAATGGCCATATTAGAGAAACGATCCACGACCAAAAAAACACAATCATTTCCATGCTTGGTTGAAGGTAGTCTAGACATGTAATCCATAGATATGGATTCCCATGGACCATTAGAAGTGGGAAGAGGGGTGTACAACCCCTGCTTTTTTATGGCAGGTTTCACAATGGCATAGGCAGTGTAGGATCTTATGTATCGGCTGACGTCTTGTCGAAGCTTAGGACAATAAAAATACTTATGCAATATGGCCACTATATTTTTGGTGCCGAAGTGCCCTGCCACCCGACTATAATGAGATTCCCAAATAATATTTGCATGCTCGCTTGAAGGAACACAGAGATGTCCGAGGTGGAATAGAAAGCCTTCCTGAAGATGAAAGTCTACTATGAATGTGCTTACACATATGGCTTGATAGATGGGAGAAAATGTAGGATCAATGCTATATAGTTGAGGCCACCCTGAGGTCTCATGCCCACAAGAGTGGAGAACTGTGGTAAGTGCGGCTACTGGAGGTCGACTGAGGCAATCGACGACTCGGTTGGTGCTTCCCTTCTTATATTTAATATTCAAGTGGAATTGCTATAATTAAGTGGACCACTTTTGGTGGCAGTCATTCTGTAACTTCCTTTGGTTTTGCATGAACTACAGGGGCTTGTGATGAGTGTGGATGACTATCTCTTTTCCAAGAATGTAATACTTCCATTAGTGGTAGACTTAGACAATAGAATACATTTCCTTTTCGTAGGTGGGGTACTTGTGGACTATATCTAAAAGTGTCTCACTATGATATGCCACTAGTTGGCCATGTTGAGTGAGGACTACACCAACAACATAGTTTGAAGCATCTGTTTCAATCTCAAAGGGTTGTTGCAGATCTAGTAAGGCAAGGACAGGTTCCTTACATAAGCATTGCTTTAGGTACTCAAATGCTTATTGTTGTGGCTTGGACCATCTAAACTTGGCCTTAGATATCCTTTGGTCACATGGCTAAGGGATTAATCAATATTAGGGAATCCCAACACAAATCTGGGATAGAAGTTGGCAAGGCCTAGGAAGCTACGAAGCTCTGTGAGAGTTGTCGAGGTTGGTAAATAATGGATGGCTTGGATCTTGGATGGATCCATATTGTTAGTTTTTCAACTTTTAATCAATATTTATCTAGGATATTATTGAGAGAATAACAAGCACAACATAAACACAAGAGACACAAAGATTTTCCTCGAGGAAACCATAAAGGAGAAAACCCTGCAACTTCCTTAGATATAGAATGATCACCAATACAATGTCACAAAGTAAAACCCAAAAATAGAGAGGGTCTTCAACAGCTTCTCTCTTCTCCACTTGTGCAAACTTCTCCTCTCTCTCACTAATGCGAAATGAGTGAGTGAGTGAATGATCCAAACGAGAGAGGCACCCTCTCTATTTATACTTTAACTTTCAATTGACCTTTACCCCAACTAGGTTGGCCCCTAGTTGTACCTAACTGGGCCGACTTCTCTAGGAGAGTCTAATAACCCACTGATAACTTAACTCTAGGGTCTAATGCCCTGACTTACAATGGGGGGTTAACCTCAATAAATTTACACGACCCAAATACAATAATGACTTATCCGACTGGAGGAATAAGCATCTTCGTTGGAGGTACAATAATAAAATAAAAATACAACATAAAATATACAAGTGAATATCTTCTGAAGTTACAATTACATTAACACTCCCTCTTAACTAGGAAGGTATTCTCTTGACATAGTCATCAACACAAGTTTTCGTTGCTGGATCAACAATGTTGGAACATAATCATCAACACTGGATCGTTGTTGTCACTGTTGCTGCAATCCTTGTCATCTCAATCGTCGATTGGTTCTATCTCTTAGTTCTTCTCTTCATAGGAAGTTCTACAGAGCCAACCATTTTTCATGCTGGATGTAGGCCTAGCCTCCATGTAGGTCTTCATCATCTCTGTGAGCAATCCATCAAGTAGGTACAACCCATGACTTATTACATTGCCTCTGCAAAAACCTATGTACATCCCATGACTGATTATATTGCCTCTACATAAACCTGTGTACATCGCAGGACTTATTATATTGCCTCTAAAAAAACCTACGTCTCCTACTATCGCTTCATCACGTCCATATCATCTCGTTGTCAATGGAGCATAGCCCAGATGCACATCACACAACACTTACATCAACCGACATGGGAGGACATACCTACCAATTCGGGAAAGGCTCAACACTTACATCAACACAAATGTGAGGACCAACCTACCACCATGTCGAAAAGGCTCTACACTTACATCAATGCACATGGGAGGACCAGCTTGCCACCATGTCGGAAAGGCACTACACTTACATCAATGCACATGGGAGGACCAACCTGCCACCATGTCAGAAAAGCACAACAATTACATCAACGCACATGGGAGGACCATCCTACCACCATGTCAGAAAGGCTCCGCACTTACATCAACGCACATGGGCGGACCAACCTGCTCCCATGTCGAAAAGGCTCATGTGTATCTATGTCTTTCGGACTCATCACTTCACCTTGGAAGGAACCTTGATATGGAGTACACCAAGATTCTCTCTGAATTACTTGAACTTCACTCTGGCTAATGGCTTGGTCAACACATTGGCTATCTGCTCGTCTGTCGCAACATAATGGAGCTTCACTGATCCTCTCTGCACCATATCCCTTATATAGTGGTACTTGATCTCAATGTGCTTCGACTTGTCGTGGAACACCGGGTTCTCAGACAAATTCACACAAATCTGGTTGTCACAAAATATACAAGTCGCATCCAGCTGGAGATCCAAAAAATTAGATAGTAGATTCCTAAGCCATACTTCCACACAAATAGCCAAACAAGCTGCGACATACTCTGCTTCAATTGTACTTAGTGCATGCAGAACTTCTTCCTACTAAAGAAAGAGATCACACCTGATCCCATATTGAATCAACACCCCGAAGTGCTCTTCCTATCAGTGGCACTGCCTGCCCATTCTGAATCAACATAACCCTCCAGGTTAATCTTCTGATTTGCATCATACTTGAGCCCATAATCAACTGTATGCTTTAGGTACCTGAGAATATGCTTTGTAGAAATCACATGAACATGTCTCGGATCTGTCAAGAACTGGCTCAATGTGTTCACATCAAAGAAAATATTTGGTCTCATATTCGTCAGGTACATCAAAGATCCAATCATCTGACGATACATTGTGGCATCAACCGACTCTGATGAAGCATGACTCAATAGCTTCATGTTCGATGCCATAGGTGTGGCCATAGCTTTATAGTCCATCATCCTGAACCTCTTCAGGATATCTACTGCATACTTCCATTTTCCAAGGAAGATTCCATTCGCACTTTGCCACACCTACATACTTAGAAAATACTGCATCATACCCAATTACTTCATCTCGAACTCGGAAGCAAGCTTCCTCTTCGTGTCCACAATAAGCCCATCCTCACTTGTCACAAACAGGTCATCTACATAAAGTAGAAGTCTCACTGGGTTCCCTTCCTCAACCTTGTAGTAAAGGTTGAATCCACTTTACTATTGGTAAAGCCCACACTATTCAGGAAGCTTTCTATCCTTCTGTACCACATCTTGGGTGCCTGTTTCAATCCATACAAGGCCTTCTTCAATTTGCACACATGAGTCTCCATGTCATGTGTATCAAATCCAAGTGGCTGCTCCACATACACTTCCTCTTCCACTACATTCAAGAAAGCTGTCTTGACATCCATCTGGTGTACCTTCCTTTTCATCACTACAGCCAGAGCAAGTACTGATCTGATAGAAGTGTATCTGGCTATAGGTGCAAATTTCTCCTCATAATCTATCCCTTCCTTCTGTGAGAAGGCACATGCTACAAACCTTGCCTTGTGTTTCTCTATGCTGCCATCTGAAGCATGCTTGATCTTGTAGATCCACTTGGAAGTCACAACAGACTTCCCTACTAGTCTCGGGAGCACATCCCATACATCGTTCTTCATGATCGAATGGTACTCCTTAATCATGGCATCCTTCCATTCCTTCCTTTTTGCCGCTTCTTCATAGTTGGTAGGTTCCTTGTCAATGATGTCACACAACAGGGCTACATAACTGGAGTATGGCCTTGGTCTCTTGCTTTCTCTGTGCATTCCTTTTGGAGCACCATATCTCCCTGCATCTTGAATTGCTTCTTGTACCCATGCTAGTTTCCTCTTGTGAGAATTCTTCTCACATGGTGGATCTACAAGTTCCTGTGGGTCTTCCATCTCACATTCTTCATATTCTTATGGGGTTGCTTCATTCATGGTTGTATCTCAGATCCTGGGTGCTTCTGGTTCTTCAATGTCTTCAACAGGTAGCTTTCTGGATTTGTTGTAAGATGAGTCTTCGTCAAATGTCACGTCCCTGCTGATATCAATCTTCTTGAACCCTAGAAAGTATATTCTGTAATCCTTCGAGCTTTCACTATATCCCACGATTATGCCCTTCTTTCCTGAAGGATCTAGCTTCGGCCTCTTCTCCTTCGGAATATGTGTGTATATCGGGCAGCTAAATATCCTGAGATGGCTGACTTATGGTTTCTTTCCAGAGGAAGCTTCTTCTGGTGTCTTGTTGTCAATTAATCTATGTGGAGTATGATTCTGTACATACACCGTTGTCCTTTCATCTTCTTCCCATAGATACATTGGAAGATCCTGGTCATGAAGCATCGCTTTTGCTGCTTCCATGATTGTTTTATTCTTCATTTCTACAACTCCATTTTGCTATAGATTGTATGGAGTAGTCAACTCCCTCTTAATCCCTGAATCTCTACATAATTTCTTGAAATCTTCTGATGTGAACTCTCCGCCATTATCTGATCAAAAGGTATTGATTTTCTTCTCTATGTGGTTCTCAATCAAGGCTTTGAATTCCTTGAACTTGTTGAATGCTTCATCTTTGTTCTTCAAGAAATATATCCATGTCTTCCTAGAAAAATCATCAATGAAAGAAACATAATATACATACCCACTCAATGAACTAGATGACATCGGGCCGCATACATCGGAGTGGATGATTTCCAAGATTCCTTTTGCCTTGCTCTCGCTACTTGGAAATGTCTTCTTTATGTTCTTTCCCTTTGCACATCCTTTGCAAATGCCTTCATGCTTTTCCTGAATTTCTGGAAGACCTTCAACTGCTTTGCTTGCAAGTGGTAGTGCTCTATAGTGCACATGTGCAAGCCTCCTATGCCATAGTTCACTTGGTTCCATTGTGTCATGTACCAAAGCTTGTTCATGTTGGCCCTTCAATTTGTACAAACCTCCATATTTCTCTCCAATCACAACTACATCGCATATAGTCTTTCCCTTTGGACACATTAGGAATTGGCCATCAACAAATGCAACCCTCATACCTTTTGCATCTAATGCAGATATGGAGAGAAGGTTCTTCTTGAGTCCTGGAACATATAGGACATCCTTCATCTTCAAATAATTCCAAGAGTCTAGCTTGTAAGAGGCTTCACCACTTCCTTTTATGGGGTACTGGTAGTCATCCCCAAGTTTCACCTTGTGGGGTGACTCATGTTCAGATAGGTTCACAAAGTATTCTTTAAATCCTGTCATATGATTGGAATCCCCACTATCTACAAGCCAATCATTGCTTCCATGTGTAACAGTACCTGTGAGAGCTTAAATCAAATTATACTCTTCATCACTTGAAGAATATTCACTTTCTTCTCTGGCTCTATTCCTTGGAGGTTCATCATCTTCTGCAGTGTGTGCATGGGCCTTTTCTTGTTGGAGCCACTTCTGTTTCTGGGACAATCTCTAGAATAATGTCCCTTCTCATCACATGTAAAGCATCTAATGTTGGATAGATCTTTCTTGAAATTCTTAGGTTGATTCCTTTGAGTATGATGGTGGCTCTCCCTCTTGCTGTGGTAGTGTTTCTTCTTGTTTATATTCCTTTTGGAGTGTGCTATGAGAGCTTGATCATCATTTTCTCCCATCTTCTCTTCTCGAACTATAAGTCAAGCTTCTTCTTGTGAGCATTCCTCCCATAGGCTACTGAATGTGATTAATTTATTTCTAGCACAAATCCCTTGAATGAAGGAATCCCATGATCTAGGGAGACCATTCAAGGTGGTCATCACAATTTCCCCATTCTCTATGTTTTCTCCCATAGCTTCAAGTTACTCCTTGATTTGAGAGACCCTTGTAAAGTAGGACTGCATGGTCTCTGCATTTTTTATCTTGACATTCTTCAACTGGTTCCACAATGTCATCTTCTGATTTATGTTCTTTCCTTCAAATATCTTGGTCAAGGAGTCAAACATATATTTGGGTGTCTTTAGGGATGACACATGTGGGATGACATGATCCTTAATAGAATCAACAATGATCCTCTTGGCCTTAACCAAGTTATTCTTGTGTAAGGCTTTAGCCTCATCTCCATTTGGAACTGGAACCTCTTCATTCACATAGGTTCCGAATTCATTCTCTTATAGGGCAAGCCCAATCCTATACTTCCATGCTCGAAAGTTATCATCCCCTTCAAGCTTATCCTCAATCTTGGTATGGTGATACATCTTTTTCTGGGTTTCTGGTTTTTCTAGTCTAGAGTCAAATTAGGGTTTGACTTTTCGGGAGTTTTACCCAACCAAAAACTTCGATCTTGGTCTCTAAATTTCTATTTTGCTGAGGAGCACTTCCCTATGCTGATTGCACTCCAAAATTCCACTTCTGTGAAAAGCCCTAATTTCCTGCAGCAGTGACAGGCCAAAAATTGAAAATGCTCAGAATCAACTTCTGCTTCGACAGAAAGATGCGCCTTCCTTAGGAGAGTTATCCTAGCCTCATTTTGCTCTTGATCTGTGGAGAGAAATGCAAAAATTGAGAATCCCTAGCTTCTGCAGCTGCACAAGGTCTTCTTCTCAGGCTAGCTCTAAAACCATGTTAGTTTTTCAACTTTTAATCAATATTTATCTAGGATCTTACTGAGATAATAACAAGCACAACATAAACACAAGAGACACAAAGATTTTCCTCGGGGAAACTATAAAGGAGAAAACCCCGCAACTTCCTTAGAGATAGAATTATCACCAATACAATGCTACAAAAGTAAAACCCAAAAATAGAGATGGTCTTCAGCAGCTTCTCTCTTCTCCACTTGTGCAAACTTCTCATCTCTCTCACTAATGCGAAATCAGTGAGCGAGTGAATGATCCAAATGAGAGAGGCACCTTCTCTATTTATACTTTAACTTTCACTTGACCTTTAACCCAACTAGGTCGGCCTCTAGTTGTACTTGACTGGGCCGACTTCTCTAGGAGAGTCTAATAACCCATTGATAACTTAACTCTAGGGTCTAATGCCCCGACTTACAATGGAGGGTTTTAACCTCAATGACTTTACATGACCCAAATGCAATAATGACTTCTCCGACTGGAGGAATAAACATCTCCGCTGGAGGTACAATAATAAAATACAAATACAACATAAAATATACAAGTGAATATCTTCCGAATTTACAATTACATTAACACACATGAAAACCATGTTCGTCCACGATGTATCCCAGATATTGAACCCTCTTCATGCCAAATGAGCACTTCTCTAAATTATCATATAAATTGTGCTGGTGCAAGGTATTGAGGACTTAGTGGATATGTTGCAGATGCTTTGCCCATGTTCTGTTGTAGATGAGAATATCATCCAGATATACAACCACAAAAGAGTTAGTGAATGGTTGTAGGATATCGTCCATCATCCTCATGAAATTTGCTGGAGCATTAGTCAAGCCGAAAGGAATGACCAACCACTCAAAAAGGCTTTCTCGATATTTGAAGGAAGTCTTCCAAACATTGGTCTTCTCAATTGGCACTTGATGATAGCGAGACTTCAAATAAATCTTCCTGAAATATTTGGAACCCTTGAGCTGGTCAAGAAGGTCGTTGATACGGGGAATGGGATACCGATTGCAGACTATGATCTTGTTTAGAGCTCAGTAATCAATACAGAGTCTCCATTTCCTGTCTTTCTTCTGTACCAACACAATTGGGCTCTCATAAGGAGAGGAATGTGCCCCTTTTGGACCAATTCTTGAATCTGGCATCTTATTTATTCATTTTCCATGAGGGAACGCCTGTATGCTGTCCCGTTAGGTAAAGGTGCACTAGGTATCAAATCAATGGAATGCTTGACCGAGAAATTTATTGGCACCCCAATGGGTGTGGTGAAGATATTTTTGTATGCTTCCACAATACTTTCCACCTGTTTCTGCTATGCAGAGGGGTTATGCATGGAGGTGGTGGATGTTGTTGCAATATTTCATTCACCTTCAGAACGAACCATGAAGGGACGAATTTACCTTTCTGGGATATTACCTTCCTGCACTGCTTAGCTGTGATGAGGGACACTGCAGTGGTGGGAAGTGTCTCTGGTATCCTGTAGAGCTTCTTTCCCAAAGTAATGTTGATGTATTTGTAACTTCATAATATATTCACTTGTATATTGTACGTATTACACTTGTACTTTATTTGTATCCCCAACGGAGATGTATTATTCCTCTGATTGGAAGTGTCGTCATTTGTATTTGCAAGTGTCGCAAGCATTATTGTAAGTGTCACAACTTATAGTTGATGGGTTATTAGACCACCTTAGAGGGGTCATCCCAGTGCGGGTTAAAGGGTTATTAGGCCATCCTAGTGGGGTCGGCCCAGTGACATGTGTATGGGTTATTACGCTTCCTTAGGAAGTCGGCCCAGTTAGGATTAAAGTCAAGTCATTGTATAGATAGAGAGTGTGTGTCTCTCATTCTATTCATTCACTCACTATTCCAACTTGCATAGTTGAGAGAGAGGAGTGACCAGAAGTGGAGGAGGAGTAGCTGCTGGAGACATCTATGTTTTTGGGTTTGATCTTTGTGATCTTTGTATTGGTGCTCATTCTATCTCTGAGGAAGTTGCGGGGTTTTTCACCTTCTTGGTTTTCCCTGGTGAAATGCTTTGTGTCTCTTGTCTCTTGTGTTTGATATGCCATACATGTTGTTCTCTCAGTTAAGATCCTAGATCATATTGAATTAAATGCTGAAAATATAACATGGTATCAGAGCTAGCCTGAAGGAAGGCATTGTATGGCATTTATGACACTTGTTGCACTTGCGACAAATTGGAAGCTAGGGCTTGGTATAGTAAAAACCAATCATCGTGGCACTTTCGCTATAAATCAGTTTTGGAGAAGGTTCAGGATTTGAAACTTTTACAGGTCAAAGATGAAATGTTCATGTACCTTGTGTCTAAATCTAAGCCTCAGATTCGTTGTAATTTTTGAGATATGATCCATACAAGTTAGGGTTTCTGCCTCTTCCAGATTGAAGCCTTAAACAGGTGACCTAGGAACAGAGGTCATATCTCGGGCTAGGAATCTCCAAATGGAATTCCATAAAAAGTGTCAGTTAGGGAACATACTGTAGTTTCACAGGTCCTCTTTTGAGAGGCCAAAGTTGAAACAGTGACACGTGGCACTCCGTACAAGTTCGCTATGTTGTTTCTTCCCATAAATAGGTCACATTGCGACACTTGGTGTATCTCTCTCTCTCAGAGAATCCATTAAAGCTCATATATGTGGGGTTGGAAAGATGACAGGTCAGTATACCACAGGTTCAAGTTTCAGACCCTGAGGATCCGAAATTTCAGAGATACATTAGAAACAATATGGCATATATTTCTATCCAAACAAAATTGGATTCTGAGCACTTTCATTTTTGGATCGTCACTGCTGTGGGAAATTAGGGTTTCTAAAAAAGTTGGAATTTTTGGAATCTGAGACCACGGATGGATTCTCCTCATCAAAATCAAAATTTATAGACCAAGATCAAAGTTTTTGGTTGAGTAGAACCCTGAGCTCTATCAAACCCTAGTTCAGGATTTTGACCAGAAAACTAGAAAACCAGAAAACCAGAATTTGACAGAAGCTATAGATCCAAAAATTTCAAAGTAATTTTTGAGGGGTCAAATTTGGAGATTTCAAAATTGAAGTATACCAGCTTGATCAACTCAGTAAGGCGCATCTTTTCATCCAATCAGAAGTTTGAAATTCAGAGTTTAAATTTTTAGGGTTTCTCTAACAAACCCTAATCCAACTCCAGATCCAGCTTCAACAAATCAAAGTGGATTGGGTTAATTCTAGAAGAGAATGAATTGGACACCTACATAAGTGAAGAAGTTCGAGTTCAAGAGGGAGATGAGGCTAAGGCCTTACATAAGAAGACTACAAGAAATCCCAACAGGTATGACTTGAGGAGATTCAGGTATGCTTTGAAATCTGTTCATGATTAAGTTTATGTTATGTTTGTCTTCATGTTATTGAGGTTAATACAATCTTGATTAATTTTAGACTTGTCTTATCACCTTAGTAAAAGTATGAATGCATGTGAATGATAGAAGACATTCATTGATTAGGGTTATGACACTTATGATTGTACTAATGCACTGTGGTGTTGTATGAGGATGATGTTGTCCACTAACTTGAAAGGTACATCAAGAAAGACACATCATGTTCTAGATCAAGAACATATGACCATGGTGACATAAAGACAAAGAATCATCCATAGCCATTGATCACATAGAAGCTCTACTTACGAGGTATGTATAATTTGGTTCTATAATGCTTAACTTATGAGATATGCAGGTTACTAGCACAAGTCATTGAAGAGAACAAGAAGACATTATGTGGGTATGTTAGACATAACTAGAAAGCATGATAATCTAGTTATGTTTTTCCTATATCAAGTTAGAATCCTACCTTGTGTTAGGATCTTATATAAGTATACTTGGTATGATTGATAATTCATGAAGTTATAAGTTTGAGTAATCATGGGTTTATGCATATTATGCTTCTTAGTTTGATTAATGATATGACAAACTAGAAGAGTCCTATAGTCAAATAAAATATGCATGAGTAAAAGAAGTCCTCCTTGAAACCTTGAATATTAACGCTTGTGTATAAAATGATCATGACCATACATGTTTAAGATTATTTAGAATCATAATGTTTTGATAGTATTGAGATTATACTAATGAATGTATGATTATGTATGAGATATTGAGGATGACACAATGATGACACTAGTGATCCAGATGGATATCGGTGGCTACCCACCTATTCCATTGGCTCAAAACAGTTTCCCATTTTGCCAATTTTCTAGTAATTTTTCTACAATTTTTCGAGTCCCAAACTTCCAGGGCCGTTTTGAGGCCCTAGACGACGTTTTTTGGGAAATCTTGGTCCAACAAAGCCTATCTATTTTATGTTCCCCAGTGTAGTCCTCGGATAGATCTTTCCAACACGATACCGAGCACCCCAAACAGAGATCGTATGCAAAAGTTATGACCTCGAGAAGTTGTCTGTTCAACTAACCACCTTGGGGCCGCAAACTTTATGACGGTTCATCTTCTAGGGTTAGGTTTTTGGATGTTTGGGATTCTTTCCCTCATGATTATGATAAATAGGCCCTTTTGACCTCTCTTTGTACTACTCTTGGCATGAAGTAGCATCCAACTGGAGATATTGCAGAGGGGGATGATCTCTTGCTATGCATCTCAGGCACTTGAATTGATATGTGTCCTAGTCAGTATAAATATTATCTCTGCAATATTAACGACACAACCTATTATTTTACTATGTGTTACACCCAAAATCTACTCATCATAACATTCAGTGTATACACCCCTGAAGATATCTTGACTAAGTGATCAACCAGGGAGGATTTGTACCCAATTGTGCTAGGTTTTGAAGGGTCGTTGCAGACTGCACATGAGCAACATGCGACGTCGCACCTTGCCCCATTACAGGGTGCGACGAAGTCAGTTAGATGGAAAAAATAACTTCTTCGAGGTCCTTCTCGAAGCTTGATGACTTGGGACCCTATCCCTGACCTCTTGGAGGAGCTGGCACTCGGTTCCTAATATTTTGGAGAGATCCCTTAAGCCTTTCCTACCATCTCTCAACCTACCATATCCACTTAGTCCTATATGAATGAAGCTCACTCCCATCCCAAAGGGAGGAAGTCTGTGGTATCTACATGCTGGTGAAATCACCCTTGGAACATCTCCACTCACCCATTGGAGAACTCATACTTCCTTGGAAGGATATGGCAATTGGCTTCATCGGAGAAGGGATACAGTGTTAAGCCTTGGTTGTAGTTCTATATCTCTATTATGTACTTCCCTCTTTTTACAGTAATACAAATGCTTTCCACCAATATTGTTCATGTGTGTAATGATATTGAGTAGTTTACCTGCTTAAATGTTTACTTAGATCTCTTATTGTATATATGTCTTTTATTTGTTTCTCTTATTTCTTGTCTTGACAGGTCTTGTAGCTTGGATCTGACGACTGTGAGACGTGGAGCAGCATTCAGGAGAAAAGATTGCGAAGTGAAAGGTAAGACATCTAATACTCGATCCTTAAGTAGATCTAGGAAATGCATTAGTAGTCTTTTCTATTTGTTCTAGACTCACTTTGAGCTAGGGAGATCCTGCTCGCATCCGCTCGAGTGGATTGTCCGATAACAAATCTGGCGACCATACTGGGGAATGAACATAGTTTTAGTTTTCAATTTGAATTCCGTTGTCAGTTGATTTCTTTTTCCATCCATCTAAATTTCCTCCTAAATCTCTTTCACCATCAGATATTCACTTTGAAGAGTTTGATTACCTTCCTTTGAGTTTGTACTCCTAATTTTCAGACCATTCCATTACTCATTGTCTGGAGAATTGGTTCACTTTTGAACTTAGATCTCTCCTGTCGCACCTAGTCAGTGTACTCAGAGCGACACTTTGTCTTTTTTGATCTTTGTTCTTTGTCTGTTGGCTTCTCGTCAAACTCTTCCATTGGTATACTGCGACATCATCGCACTTCTCGCATTGGTAAACTGCGACGTCGCACTGTGCACAAGCACAGAGTGCGCCAATCTGCCAAAAGTACCTTACAGGCACCCCTTCTCCATTTCTGATTTGAGTTTTGGTTTGTGTGCAGACTCCTCTGCACTGTACCTTCCAGGTAGAGACCCTTTTTGTCCAACAATTTTTTTTGGCTTGTGGGTATTGGTTTTTGGGTCTTTTGAGATTTGGATTCATGTTTGGCCCTTTGAGTCAAAACTAGTGTTTTGCTTGCATTTTTAAGCGAAATGGGTTCTATTTTTGAAAAAAAATTCCCCCTCATGGCGGGGGGGGGGGGGGGGGGCATGAATCATGCATCCTTTAGTCGTTCTGACCCATCTCAAGGTTTTGAGATCATTTTTGGTTTGGCATGACTAGCTTGTTTTAAAGATTTGAAAAGTGTGGGACACCCATGTCTTTTTGAGCCTCTTTCTCTTGGGTTGTGCATCTTATTTCCTTTACATCCTACCTAATGATTGTTTGGAAAGATTGATTCTTTGTCTCCACTCTAGTTCAAAGAAAAGCTTGATTTTGCCACTCTTTTGCTATATTCATGAATTTGGAAAACATAAGTATTCTTCTTGCTTTAATTTGATCATTTGAAATTCTTGGTCTCACACTCGTAAGAAGAAGAAAGATTCATTTCAGATTTGTGTGCATTTGAGTTAGATAAGATTGTTAAGTGCTTATCTTTGTCTTGCATTTGATTGGAAACATTTGTGGAATATTTCTTTCTGTAGATTAGATGTGTCTTTTTTAAGTGTAAAAAGATAGGAAATGAGTTAGAATTATTGCATTTGGTATATTTTGAGCCGTTCTTGAGTACCATTGAGATGTTTGGGTGCTTGTCATTTTTCTTTCGGAATTCCTGAATGATTAGAGTGCTATTAGACATTCTCTCACTTTCTGTGTATAGACATGAAAAACGTTTAGTTATCAAGTTCCATTTTAATACATGCATTTGAAAATTGAAAGTGCTTCATCATTTTGTCTTATTCATTGTTAAGATTAGCTGCATCTTTCATTTTCTTTGCGCTCTTTAGCTAATTATTGCAAAAAGTCAGAGTTATTGCACTCTAGGAAGGAATTCTTCTTTTCGCTACTAAAGTACTTTTGGTTTGAAAGAAAGAAAAATCTCTCCTTACCTTAAGTAGTTTTCATTGAAAAGGAAAGAAAAATGTGCATTATCATGTAGTTGAGGATTGCATTATGTTTACATTTATGTACTCACCTCATGCATCCACCTAACCGTACAAGATAAAATTAGTGCTAGCTTAGGTTAAAATCATTTAGTAACTGTGTGTAAGTTAGAGACGTGTTCCAGCGTCATTAAACGTGGCAGCTGTTGTTATTTTTTAGCACTATATCCCGGGGGTATTGTAGTCTTCCACGTACTTATCGGTATATCGAGCTCCTTCATGTACCCACCAAGTACCATAATCCATACTTGGCGTATATCAAAGGGTGTATCACGTACTCGATAGTATATCGGAAGGTTTCTTGCCGAACGGTTGTGCATTAGACAGCACCACTACGGATTTGAGCTCCCACGTACCTTGCATATATCGGGAGACACCCTTAGGATTCCTGAAACCAACTGAGTTAACCATTTGGCCATCTTGGAAAAGCAATACACCGAGAATAGCACTCAGGGAGATTAGCACGCACGTACTGTTCAGGTAATCGGGTATGCAAGCAAGGGTATGGTCCCAATCCTCCTTGTCGCTTCATATTGTTGGACCCTGTAGTATATAGCGGTTTGTGATGCCTTGATAATCCTGTGAGGTTCCAGACTTTGAATCCACTCCTACTCTGATGCAGGAGCATTGGGACCTAGGAAGATCGGTCGAAGTTGATCGACCGAAGGGAGCCGACCAACCGGAGAGCCAATGACCACTGGTGCGGGGAGCAAGTTGAATTATCGAAGTCAACAAGTCGAGCAGAAGAAGTTGGGGTGTGGCCGACTGAAAGATCAGCGAATGACCCAAGAGGTCAAGAATCGAGAGAAGACAGTCGACAAATGATGAGCGATGTAAGAGGTCAAGTAGTTGACAGGTGGTCGAACTACGACACGACAAGGTTTGGAGAAGCTAGGTGTAATGGGAAGGAGTGAACCGACAGGACAGTCGAGATGTGACTGACTACTGTAGCAGGGTCGAAAGGACAGAAAAGTCAAGGGACTGTACCAGTAGCCGTTCGGGGTTGCTGAGGAAGTTATTACAGTTATTGCGAGTTGGTGAAGGACGTGATAGAGGACGTTATGGACAGAGGCTGTACAGCACATCTGGAAGCTGACAGTGCAGATTCGCAGGATTTGGACAGGATCAGCGAATGGAGGGAACGTGTGTCTCGGGATTGTAATAATATTGGAAATAGCACTCGCAAGGTAGAAGAGGAGGAGAAGGCCTTCAGTCTAGAGGGGGTTAAGCAAAAGCAGAGTAGAGCACAGAGCCGAGAAATTTGTGAAGAGTCACACTGGCTGAGTGCAGAGTGTTGAGATCAAACCATAGCTCAGAGTTCTGTGGAGAACCGGGAGAGGGCGAGGTCGACACACAGGGAGAACACACCACAGTTACTTCTAAGTTGTAACGGCTGAGGTCGATTATAGTTAGTTATTTGCTTACAGTTATTTTACATTGTAACTGAATTCAGAGAAGTAATATAAGCCAATCTAGGCATCTTGTTCTACACCTTGTTTGTGTGAGCATTGTGGTTTGTGTCGTGTGTATTGTTAAGCAAGAAAGTATCCCGTAGGGTGACTTGCGTCAGTTGGTATTAGAGCCCAGAAGAGAGTCCGGTTGGAGAAGAAGACTATACCAACCTGACTTGTGTCAGTTGGTATCAGAGCCCAGAGGTGAGTCCGGTTGGAGAAGAGAAGACTATACCAACCTGACTTGCGTCAGTTGGTATCAAATCTGGAACTGTGAGAATTTTCAGTGGAGGTTGGAAATGGATCATAGAGGCGTTAATGTCTGAGGATGAAGAGCGCGTGGCGCATCAGCTGTCATAGTGGATCATGAGATGTTCAACGAATGTGTTCGAACGATGCAGACTTTGACAAATGAAGTCGCAGCGATCAAAGAAAACCAGAGGCGTGGTTGCATTCCTGAAGCGCTAGACCACAGCGATGAGGAAGTCGAAGAAGTGGAAGCTCGAGAAGCTGCAGCAAAAGAACCAGAGGAGAAACTCATCAAGCTTCTGACAAAAATGAGAGGTCGAGCGAAGATAGATGTGCGTACGTACTCGGGAAGCCTGGACCCAGAAGACTTGATCGACTGGTTCAGAGAGATGGAGAAATATTTCGACGTAGAGCAGATTGAGGATCCTAAGCGGGTTAAGACTGCATGTATGAGGTTGAAGGGTCATGCCTCGTTGTGGTGGGACAATGTACAGGCTGATAGACTCAAGAAAGGCAAGGAGAAAATCAAATCTTGGGACAGGATGGTTGCCAAGTTGAAGGGGAAGTTCTTTCCAAATGACTATGTAGTTTCCTTGTTCCGAAAGCAACAAAACCTTCGACAAAAAGAGATGACCGTGAAGGAGTACACGAAGGAGTTCTACCGATTGTCAATTCGGTTAGGACAGACTGATGAAGGAGAAGAAGCTGTCGCCAGATATGTAAATGGATTGAAATATGCTTTTCAGGATGAGCTCAGCATGTCGAGACTCAGGATAGTCAGAGAAGCCTATCAGTTAGCTCTGAAAGCGGAAGAGAAACTGCCGAGAAAATCCGCAGCGACCAGAGGCAGGATGACTGGTCGGGGTGGAAAGACTATCTCCGCGAAAGGTCAAAGTAGTGGCTACAAGAAAGAAGGTGTCGAAGATAGTTGATGCACAGAAGGGACATCGATGAAGGAAAGAGCGCAAGAGAACCGACGCGATGGTCGTGAGAACCGTGGTTAAGGCACGTATGGTCGAAGTGGTCCATCCGACAAGAAAGTAGCTAACAGACTAGCTATAATCTATTACAAATGTTGAGGATCGGGCCATAAGGCATATGAGTGCCCAGAAAACCTACATGCTGCAGAGGAGTCGAAACCCATGTTGATTTATATGTAACTTCAAAATGTATTTCACCCATGTATTTCATATATGTATTTTATATTCCTATAGAGATGTTATTATTCCTCTATACGGAAGTGTCGTCATTTATATTGTATGTGTCGTAACTTATACTTGATGGGTTATTAGACCACCTTGTTGGGGTTGGCCCTATATAAGTCATGTGGTTCGAAGGGTTGTTAGACCACCCTAGTGGGGGTCGGCCATGTGGGTCAAAGGGTTATTAGACCACCCTATTGGGTGTCGTCCCAGTTAGCATTGTGTTATGTGGTTAAGTTAAGGCCGACCTAGTAAAGGTTATTAGGCAAGTCAAGTCTAGTATAAATAGATATCGAGAGATCTCCATTTGATCATTCTATTCTCTCACTCACACTTGGGAGAGTGGTGCACTTGTGGAGGAGGAGGCTTTACTGCTAGGAGAAGACTATCTCTTGTATTCTGGTTGTATCATTGCTCTATCTATCTCTGAGGAAGTTATTGGGGTTTTTCACCTTTATGGTTTTCCCCAAGTAAACTCTGTGTCTCTTGTGTGCTTGCATTATTGTGTCCATGATTGATATGCTGTAGATTTGCTGTACATGTTGTTCTCTCAGTTAAGATCCTAGATCAGATTGAAGTAAATTCTGAAAATTTAACATGGTATTAGAGCTAGCTTGAAAGAAGGCATGATATGGCATGGATGACACTTGTTGCACTTACGATGCTAGGGCTTGATATAGCAAAAACCAGTCATCGTAGAACTTTCTCTATAAATCCATTTTGGTGAACTTTTCGGATCTGAAAATTTTACAGGTTGAAGATCAGATCCCCATGTACCTTGTGTCCAAAGGAAAACCTCTAATTCGTTGTACTTTGTGATTTATGATCTGTACAATATAGGGTTTCTGGCTCTTCCAGATCTGAGTCAAAATCAGGTGACCATGGGAAAAAGGTCATAACTTGGGCTAGGAAGATCCAAATGAAAATTTGCAAAAAGCGATAGGTAGTACACAAACTTTACTATCGCTGAAATTTTTTTCAGAGGTCGAAGTTGAACCAGTGACACGTGGAACATCGTACAACTTCGCTCTCCTGTATTATCCCATAAACAGGTCACGTTGCAACACTTGGCATAACTCGCTCTCAGAGAATCCAATGGAGGTCAGACCTATCGGGATGGAAAGATAAAAGGTTGGGCTATCTCAAGAAACGTTTTCAGACCCCGTGGATCGAAAAGTTTAGAGTTACACCAGAAACAATCAGGTACATATTTATGTCAAAACATAATTATTTTTGAGCACCTTCATACATGGCTTCCAGAATTTAGGGCTTTGGAGAAAGTTGAAATTTTTGTAATCGGAGACCACGGCTGGATGCTACTCATAAAAATCGAAATTTAGAGACCAATATCAGATTTTTTGGTTGGGAAGAAGGCCGGGCTTGATCAAACCCCAGTTTGGGACTTTGATCGGAAAGATGGAAAATTAGGGCTTCTGCAAAAATTAGAATTTTGGAAATCTGTGACCACGGCTGGAAGGTCCTTAGAAAAATTGAAGCTTAGAGCTTTGAATCAAATCTTTTGGTTGGGTGAAGCTCCGGGAAAATCAAACCCTAATTCAAAGTCCTCCCTAGTGAATCCGGAAATCTAAAAGGCAATTTCGAGGGATGAAACTTTGCAATTTTCAAATTCTGAATATACCAACTTGATCATCTCATCAAGGTGCATATTTCTATCGTTTCGGAAGTTTGAAATTCAAAGTTTGAATTTTTGGGGTTTCTTTGACAAACCCTAATCCAACTCCAGATCCAGTTCTTGCAAATCAAGTGGATTGGGTTAATCCTAGAAGAAGATGGATTGGTCACCTACATAAGTGAAGAAGTTCCTGTCTTAGAGGGAGATGAGGCTAAGGCCTTCCATAAGAAGATTACAAGCAATCTTGACAGGTATGGCTTACAGGTATGTTTCATGGTTAAGTTTATCATATGTTTATCTTCATATCATTACAGTACAATCTTGATTAATTACTAGACTTGTCGTATCACCTTAATAGAATATATTCATTGATTAAGGTTTTGACACTTATGAATGTACTAATGCATTGTGATGTTGTATGAGGTTTATGTTGTTCGCTAACATAAAAGGTACACCAAGAAAGACAAATCATGTTCTACTTCAATAACATATTATCATGGTGACATGAAGACAAAGATTCATCCATTGTCATGGATCACATAGAAGATCTACTTTCGAGGTATGTATAACTTGGTCCTACAATGGTTAACTTATGAGACATGCAGGTTACTAGCACAAGTCACTGAAGAGAACCAGAAGACATTATGCGGGTATGTTAGAAATAACTAGCTAGCATGCTAATCTAGGCATGTTTTTCCTATATCAAGCTAGAATCCTACCTTGTGTTAGGATCTTATACTGTTGTGTTGTTGATAATGATTATTCATGAAGTCAAGGTTTGAATAGTCATGGCTGTATGCATATTATGTTTCTTACCATAATTGATGATATGACTAACCAGAAGAATCATGAAGGTATAGGTTTGAGTAATCACGGGTTTATGCATTGATGATTTAACTAATCAGAAGAGTCCTATGATCAAATAAGAATATGCATGAGTAAAAGAAGACCTCCTTGAAACCTTGAATACTAATATTTATTATTTGTGAATGATCATGACTATACATGCTTAAGATTATTGTGTTTTGATAGTATTAAGATTATACTAATAAATGTGTGATTATGTATGAGACCTCAAGGATAACACAATGATGATACTAATAAGCATGCATAGTGATTAAGGATGGATGTAAGTTCAAGGACAGGTAATCCAGGAAGCAAAGATCAAGAGGGAGCACACTCCAGTTGTTCCTGCAAGAAAGCAAAGGAGCACACTTCAGTAGTTTATGCAAGGATGCAAATATTCAGAGGGAGTTGACCACTTCTCACAATCCACATCAGAATGGAGTTGCAAATATTCAGAGGGAGTCCACCCAGCAACCAAACAAAGATAAGTATTTGAATTGTCATTTTTTACATAATGTTATTCAATGATGTATATGCTTATGTTCCTAGAATTAGGATGTGTATTATGCATATTAGAATAGTTGCATTGATGAACAGTATACTACTAATATACATGGGTAAGTGGCCTATGGCACTGTACAACATTCCATTTCTACTTATCTAGAATGAAACGTCTTTGCTGACATGTTAGGAGTTGTGCACACTCTTAACAATGTTCTGGTAGAGATTGGAAGGCATCTAGAAAGTTACGGAATATGGATAAATGTTGTATTGAAGCATTGGCTAAGATAATTGCATGACTGTATGACATATTTCTTTATGTAAGAATTTGTTCTGAAAACTATGAGATGTTTTCTAATCATGCAATTTAACTTGTTGTGTAGGAAAGATCGTATAACATCACCTACAAAAGAAGGACTACAACATTTGTTCAGCAACAAAGTTATCTATTGAAAATATTGAAGTTCCCAGGATCTGGGAAGAATGCGATGATAGAGGAGTACTAGTCGATCACGAAGATGTTTGGGATGTAGTTCGAAGACCCGAAGGGGAGTCTGTAGTGACTTCCAAGAGAAGCTACAATATCAAGCATGCTGCAGGTGGTAGCATAGAGACTTTTGCTCCTGTAGCCAGATACACTTCCATTAGATCAGTACTTGGTCCGGCTGTAGTGATGATAGGGAAGATACACCATATGGATTTCAAGACAGCTTTCTTGAATGGTGTAGTTGAAGAAGAAGTGTATGTGGAGCAGCCACTTGGTTCTAAGACACATGACAGGGAGTCATATATGTGCAGAACTTGGTATGGTAGGATAGACAGCTTTCTATCCAATTTGGGCTCTACCAAGAGTAAATCGGATTCCAACCTTCACTACAAGGTTGAGGAAGGCAATCCAGTGATACTACTATGTGGATGACCTGTTTGTAACAGGTGAGGATAGATTGATTGCCGACACGCAGAGGAAGCTTGCTGCCGAATTCGATATGAAGAACTTGGAGATGATGCACTATTTGTTTTTGGCATGGAGGTGTGACAGAGTGCAGATGGAATCTCCCTTGGACAAGGGAAGTATGCAGTAGAAATCCTGAAGAGGTTCAGGATGATGGACTACAAGGATATGGCCACACCTATGGCATCGAACCTGAAGCTTCTGTGTGATGCTTCATCTGATCCGGTTGATGTCACGATGTATCGTCAGATGATTGGGTCCTCTATGTACCTGACGAACACGAGACCAGATATTTGATTTGCGGTGAACACATTGAGCTAGTTCCTGACGGATCCAAGAGATGTTCACCTGGTTGCTGTAAAGCATATTTTGAGGTACCTAAAGGGTACGGTTGATTATGGGCTCAAGTATGATGCAAATCAAAAGTTTAACTTGCAGGGTTATGTTGATTCAGATTGGGCAGGTAGTGCTGCAGATAGGAAGAGCACTTCTGGGTGCTGCTTTAGTATGGGATCAGGTTGGATCTCTTGGTTTAACAGGAAGCAGTCCTGCATAGCATTGAGTACAGCCGAAGCAGAGTATGTTGCGATGGATCAGCAGGTTGCAGATGTATTGACCAAGCCATTGGCTAGAGTGCAGTTTGAGTACTTCAGAGAGAGGCTTGGTGCACTTCAGATTGAGGTTCCTTCCAAAGGGAAGTGATGAGTCCGGAAGATGCAGATGCACATGAGCTTTTCTGACATGGTTGATGTGTTCTCCCTTGGTCGTGATGTAATTGCTGAGCCATTTTTCACATGGTGGTAGATGTGTTCTCCCATGGTAAAAAAGTAAGGGCTGGAGCCTTCCCCGAATGGTGGTAGATGTGTTCTCCCATGTCGGTGGTGTAAGTGCTGGATGATGTGCATCTGGGCTATGCTTCGTGGAAGATGAGATGATCTGAAGAGGATGATGCTATGATGATCATGGATGATGAGCATCATGATGATGCTCCAATTACTACTCTGTATATGTATATGCATCATGTTGGATGCTTGTTATGATTAGTTGGATCATTGCATCATATTGGATGCTTGTTATGACCAATTGGATCATTTATGTATATATGCATCATGTTGGATGCTAGATATGATTAGTTGGATCATTTGTATGTATTTTGTATATGCATCATGTTGGATGCTTGGACCATGTATCTGTATATGTATCAGGTGGATACATTGTATGATCAGGTAGATCATGTATGTTGATATGTATCAGGTATGATCAGGTGGATCATGTATTTGTATTTGTATCAGGTGGATACATTGTATGATCAGGTGGATCATGTATGATGATATGTATCAGGTAGATACTTGTTATGCATCAGGTAGATGCATTATATGATCAGGATGATCATGGATGATGAGCTTCAGGATGTTGCTCCAGATGACATGCAGCAGGATGTTGCAGTGATGATGATCATGTGTACATCAGGATGATGTATGGTGAGTATTAGGTTGATAATTTGTGGCCGTGGAACATGTTGTGTAGATAAGCATATAACAACGCCCTGGGAGGTTTGCAGATTCTCTTGCTAGGTTTTGCCGCTGGCATATAATAGCTCCTTGGGAGATTTGGAAAAGGCTCTTTCAAGGTTTTGCTTTGGGAGGACATATAATAGTGCCCTGGGAGATCTGCAGATAGTCTTGCAAGTTTTTTCCGCTAGAATATAATAGCTCCCTAGGATATCTGGCAGATGCTCTTTCGAGGTTTTGTCCTATGGCATATAATAGCGCCTTGGGAGATCCAATAGGTTGAGCTGTGTGCTCGTAATAAGTCCTGGGATGCTCTTGCAAGGTTTTTCCATGACCACATGTAATATCACCCTGGGAGATCCTATAGGGTGGGATGTGTTCCCATAATAAGTCCTGGGATGCTCTTGCAAGGTTTTGTGGTGACCACATATAATAGCGCCCTGGGAGATCCGATAGGTTGAGCTGTGTGCTCGTAATCATTCCTGGGATTCTCTTTCGAGGTTTTTTGGTAGGGTCACATGTAATAGCTCTTTGGGAGATCTGATAGGTTGGGCTGTGTGCCCGTAATAAGTCCTGGGATGCTCTTGCAAGGTTTTTTGATGCATGTAATAAGTCTTGAGATTTCCACAATATGGCTAGTGATGATGAAGACCTGCAGGTGGTGGGCCTACATCCAGTATGAAAAAGGACTCGCTCTGTAGAACTTCCTATGATGAGTAGATTTAGAGATTGATTGAGATAGCAGCAGTAGTGACGATGACGATGATTCAAGGATGATGATTCGCTGATGATGATCCAAAGAAGAAAACTTATGCTAGCAGACCTGTGTCGAGAAATACCTTCCTAGTTAAGAGGGAGTGTTGATGTATATGTAACTTCGAAATGTATTTCACCCATGTATTTCATATATGTATTTTATAATTCCTATAGAGATGTTATTATTCCTCTATACGGAAGTGTCGTAACTTATACTTGATGGGTTATTAGACCACCTTGTTGGGGTCGGCCCTATATAAGTCATGTGGGTCGAAGGGTTGTTAGACCACACTAGTGGGGGTCGGCCATGTGGGTCAAAGGGTTATTAGACCACCCTATTGGGTGTCGGCCCAGTCAGCATTGTGTTATGTGGTTAAGTTAAGGCCGACCTAGTAAAGGTTATTAGGAAAGTCAAGTCTAGTATAAATAGAGATCGGGAGTTCTCTATTTGATCATTCTATTCTCTCACTCGCACTTGGGAGAGTGGTGCACTTGTGGAGGAGGAGGCTCTGCTGCTAGGAGAAGACTATCTCTTGTATTCTGGTTGTATCATTGCTCTATCTATCTCTGAGGAAGTTATTGAGGTTTTTCACCTTTATGGTTTTCCCCAAGTAAACTCTGTGTCTCTTGTGTGCTTGCATTATTGTGTCCATGATTGATATGCTGTAGATTTGCTGTACATGTTGTTCTCTCAGTTAAGATCCTAGATCAGACTGAAGTAAATTCTAAAAGTTTAACAACCCAGATGTCGAAAGGATGAGTAAGTCGATGAGAGGGAAGAATCAACATCAGATAGCAGTGGAGGTGAGAAAAAGAAGAACCAGAATCTGACGGTTTAGAGAGCCTTGATCCATGATGATCAACATGATCTAGTGGAACCAGCACAATGGAAAGCGATCTTTCGAATGAAGGTGGGGATCGGAGAATGGCGTTGCAAGACCATAGTTGATGGTGGGAGTACAGAGAATCTTGTGTCGATAGAAGTCATTGACAAGATCGGGTTGAAGTGTCGTGAACAACCACACCCTTACAAGATCTCATGGTTGCAGAAAGGACATCATGTCAAGGTGACCAGACAGTGCCTGATCAACTTCAGAGTTGAAGGATTGGAGGATAGCATGCTGTGTGATGTAGTTCCCATGGATGCATGCCATTTGTTGTTGGGAAGGCCATGGAAATATGATCGTAAGATGATCTACGATGGTCGAGCTAACATAGTCACAGTGTGGAAGAATGGCGTGAAAAGAATTCTTAAGCCAAGGCGAGGAGAGCCAACCGATAGTAAGGACGACGAGAGAAATCTTTGGGAAAAGCGAGTGTTGATGAGCACTGCCAAAGAATTCCTCACAGAGGAGGAAAATCAGTCGGGATGTTATGCAATCATTCCAAAAGGACCATATGTCGAAGGGACGACCAACATGGGGAACATTCCGGTCGAATTTGAGGAGTTGCTCGAAGAATTACAGGACATAATGGCTGATGAGAAACCAACGGGATTGCCGCCGACAAGGAGCATATCCCATCAGATTGACTTGATTCCAGGGTCGAGTCTGCCAAACAAAGCACCATATAGGATGAGTCTAGCAGAGGGATAGGAGCTCAACCGACAGGTCCAAGAGTTGTTGGACAGGGGATTGATTTGAGAAAGCTTGAGCTCGTGTGCAGTACCAGCGGTATTGACACCAAAGAAAGGCAGGGAATGGAGGATGTGTACCGACTCCAGAGCCATCAATAGGATCACGATCAAGTATCGATTTCCATTACCAAGGATGGATGACTTGATGGATTGCTTGAGTGGAGTGACATACTTCACGAAATTAGATATGAAGAGTGGATATCACCAGATCAGGGTCAGAGAAGGAGATGAATGGAAGACAACATTCAAGACAAGAGAAGGGTTATATGAGTGGTTAGTCATGCCATTCGGATTGACCAATGCACCCAATAAATTCATGAGATTAATGAATGAAGTGATGAAACCATTCTTGGGAAAGTTTGTCGTAGTCTATTTAGACGACATTCTGATTTTCAGTTGGACCAAGTCAGAACATTTGGCGCATGTTCGAAAAGTATTGCAAAAGTTGCAGGAAGAGAAGCTGATGATTAACCTGTAAAAGTGTTTCTTCATGAAGAAGGAATTGGTGTACTTGGGATTTGTAATTTCAGGAAAGGGGTTGGAGATGGACCCAGAGAAGGTGAAGGCAATAGTAGATTGGCCCGAACCAACGAGTATGACTGCAGTGAGAAGTTTCCATGGAATTGCTAGTTTCTACCAGAAGTTCATTCGGGGATTCAGTAGGATTTGTGCACCATTGACAGAAGGCATGAGAAAGGGTGAGTTCAAGTAGATGGATAAGGCCCAGGAAGCTTTCAAAAAATTGAAGGAAAAAGTCATTGAGAGCCTAGTGTTGGCGCTCCTAGACTTTGACAAAGTTTTCCAGGTCGATTGTGATGCGAGTGGAACCGCAATTGGAGCAGTGTTGAGCCAGGAAGGTCAACCAATTGCATTCTTCAGTGAAAAGCTGAATGGAGTGAAGCGGAAGTATTCGGTATATGACCAAGAGTTTTATGCTATCATACAAGCATTGAAGAAATGGAGATATTATTTGTTGCCATAGGAATTTGTGTTATACACAGATCACCAAGCACTAAGGTATCTGAATACTCAGTCGAAGTTGGACCAACGACACATGAAGTGGGTGGAATTGCTCCAGAGATATACGTTCGTGTTGTGACATAGGTCGAGCAAGTCGAACAAGGTTGTCGATGCATTGAGCAGGAGAGTTGCACTATTGAGCACGATGACTGTTCAGGAAACAGGGATAGAGTCGATAAAGATGGAGTATGAAGCTAACGAAGATTTTGCGAAGGCATGGAAGGCTTGTCGAGAGCCTTGGAGCATCGACAGAACTCCATATTTGAGTTATCTCATTCAAGAAGGATACCTGTTCAGGGGAAGTCAGTTGTGTATTCCCAGAGGATTAGTGAGAGAGAACCTAATCTGAGAATTCATAATGGCAGGTTAGCAGGGCACTTTGGGATCGACAAGACCAAAGCATTGATCGACGAAAAGTATTTCTGGCCAAGGATGTCGATAGATGTCAGAAAATGGGTTCGACAATGTCAAGTTTGCCAGTTGGAAAAGGGAAAAAGTCAGAACACAGGGTTGTATACACCATTACCAGTACCAGAGAACCCATGGGAGCATCTTAGCATGGATTTTGTGTTAGGATTGCCAAGGACACAGCAGGGGAATGACTCAATATTTGTTGTAGCCAACAGATTTTTGAAGATGGCACATTTCATACCATGTAAGAAAACAAGCGATGCCACAGGAATCGCTGTGTTATTCTTTAAGGAAGTAGTCAAGTTGCATGGGTTTCCAAAGAGTATCACGTCGGATAGGGATACGAAATTCATGGGGAATTTATGGAGGACCCTATGGAAGAAACGCGACACAAAGTTAGAGTTTAGTTTGGCATATCATCCGCAGACGGACGGACAAACCGAGGTTATAAACAGAAGTTTGGGAAACCTTCTGAGATGTTTAGCGGCCAACAGACCCAAGTAGTGGGAAAATGTGTTGGCACAGGCAGAGTTTGCATATAAAAATTCTGTGAATCAATCGACAGGATTGAGCCCATTCCAGATTGTTCAAGGGAGGAGTCCACATGTGGTGGAAGATTTGGTCGAATTGCCAACAGAAACCAGGAAGAGCGCGGATGCAGAATCATTCGCAGAACATATGCATGAAGTTCATGAAAATGTGCTAAAGTGCATCGAGAATAGTAATGTGGCCTACAAGTTGAGATCCGACCGGAGGAAGAGACTATTGTCATTCCAAGAAGGGGACTTAGTCTATGCATATTTGCGAAATGAGCGATTTCCGACAGGAACATACAACAAGCTGAAGTTGAAGAAGATAGGACCATGCAGGATTCTGAAGAAGATTTCAGACAATGCCTATGTGTTGGAATTGCCGGAAGACTTGAACATTTCAGCAACGTTCAATATCTCAGACTTGTATAAATTTGAAGAAGGGTCGAGCAGCAGTAGGGGGGAAGGAACCAGTATCGACTAGACAGAATAGATTCCAGAATGGCATAAAGAAGGGATCGCAGAAGTTATCGATGAACGCGAAGTAGGGCGTACCTGTAGATCGCGCATGAAAGAATACTTGGTGCGATGGAAAAATGATGAGTTGCAGGAAGCCACATGGATTTCTGAAGAGGAGTTCAGGAGACTTACGTAGCAGTCGAATTATTTTTCACCTGGGGAGACTGATGCAGGAGCATCAGGACCTAGGCAGATCGGTCGAAGTTGATCGACCAAAGGGAGCTGACCAGCGGGAGTGCCAATGACCATTGGTGCGGGGAGCAAGTTGAATTGTTGAAGTCAACAAGTCGAGTAGAAGCAGTCGGGGTGTGGCCAACTGAAAGATCAGCGAATGTCGCGAGAGGTTGAGAATCGACAGAAGACAGTCAAAAGATGATGAGCGATGTAAGAGGTCGGGTAGTCGACAGGTGGTCGAACTATGACATGACAAGGTTTGGAGAAGCCAGATGTAATGGGAAGGAGTGAACCGACAGGACAGTCGAGATGTGACTGACTACTGTAGCAGGGTCAGAAGGACAGAAAAGTCAAGGGACTGTACCAGTAGCCGTTCGGGGTTGCTGAGGAATTTATTACAGTTATTGTGAGTTGGTGAAAGACGTGACAGAGGACATCATGGACAAAGGCTGTACAGCACATCTGGAAGCTGATAGTGCAGATTCACAGGATTTGGAAAGGATCGACGAATGGAGGGAATGTGTGTCTCGGGATTGTAATAATCTTGGAAACAGCACCCGCAGGGTAGAAGAGGAGGAGAAGGCCTTCAGTCTAGAGGGGGTTAAGCAAAAGCAGAGTAGAGCGCAGAGCGAATAAAGTTGTGAAGAGTCACACTGGCCGAGTTCAGAGTGTTGAGATCAAACCATAGCTCAGAGTTCTGTGGAGAACCAGGAGAGGGCAAGGTCGACACATAGGGAGAACACACCACAGTTATTTCTAAGTTGTAACGGATGAGGCCGATTGTAGTTAGTAATTTGCTTACAGTTATTTTACATTGTAACCAAATTTAGAGAAGTAATATAAGCCAATCTAGGCATCTTGTTCTACACCTTGTTTGTGTGAGCATTACTGTTTGTGTCGTGTGTATTGTTAAGCAAGAAAGTATCCCATAGGGTGACTTGCGTCATATTCACATAGTCTGCTTGGTGCTTTTAGACTTGATTAGTGCTTGACTTGTGTGGTACTTTAGAGACTCTTAGGAGGTTTAGATATGGAAGATTCTCCCAGGACTACCAACTAAGAGGCCCCTTTCTAGGGTATGCCATTTGTTATTACCCCTTGTGGAACTGTTGGTCCTCCCTTCATGGCTACGTTGAGTCTTCCTGGATTGACGATAGGATTACCGGTATGGTTATTCTCCAATACAGGTACACCAAGTGCACCAATCGTGTCGGACCTAGGTCCTTCACCACATGAGCATCAATATCATGATGACTCTTCTCCTTCTCCGTTGAAAGTTGAATCGGCTTCCATCTCTTCCTCTTCTCCTATTGAAAACTTTGATGTTAATAAGAAGGTTGGTGTGAAGAAGAAGAAAGGGAAGATTAAGAAGAAGAAAGATAAGAAAGAGACCAAGCGTCAACCATTTGCCTCTGATGGCACTCATTCTATGAGAACACCTCGTAAGCCCAAGTTCCCTTGCAAAATTTGCAAGGGTGATCACCTTCTCAAGAATTGTACTGGTCTTTCCCATGTGTCAGAAGTGTGGTCTAAAAACCACAAACCACTTGTATCGTCAACCTCTGACCATCATGTTGATGACACTCCCTCAACCAGTGACCCGTTGGTGAAGGGTCGGAAGAGTAAAGTCCTGTACCCCTGTTTGATATGCAAGGGTATGCACTGTACTTTCCTTTGTCCAAGCATGGATGAAGCTTCACAGTGGTTGGAAGATATCACTAGTTCTCAATAGGTGCTTCCAACAAGCGATAGTAAGTTGTCCCTTGACCCCCTGCTGGTTGACCAAGTGATCAATTCAGTTTCATCTGTAGTTGATCCCACTCTTCCTTTTGAGAGTGAAGTGATCGAGTCGTTGTCAGCTCCACTCGATCCCGCTCTTTCATTGGAGAAAGTCTAGACTGAAGAAGTCACCATGACACAATCTTCGTCTCATTCTTATCTTCCAAGTGAGAGTGAATTTGAAATCGCTGATGTTTTCCTAGTCAGTTCTGAATGTTCTGGGCCAGGGGAAACCCTGTCCATTCCTACAGGACCCCCCTCAAGTACTGAGGTCATTTCCTTTGATTGGAATGGTCTAACAAAATCTCGTCTTCCTTTTCAAATATCTGTAGGAGTTTCCGATAAAGAGATTTTTCGTACGATAGTTGATGAAGGAGCTTCTGTTAGTATTTTATCCTCAACTGCTTGGAAAGCTATAGGTTCCCCTTAGCTTGTGCCAGTAACTGACCAGATTTTGGATTTTAATAGAAGGGCTACCAGACCTTTAGGGATTCTTCCGTAGTTACCTGTCACTTTGAGAGGTAAAACTGTTTATGTTGATGTCATGGTTGTCCAAGGTCCTTTAGATTTCAATCTACTCCTTGGATGTGATTATGTCTATGCTATGAAAGTCATTGTGTCCACACTCTTTTGAGTGATGTATTTTCCCTACGATGGGAGGATTGTTACCGTTGATCAACTTTCCTTCGTGACACCCAATCATCGCATGAATGCTAGTCATCAGACTTCCCTGAATTTTCCGCATGTTTTAATGGTTTCTTCCCCCTAAGGATGGGGGGTATGAGCACAGTTTATGTTATGTTTCAAGCTCGTTAAAAAATGAAACCAACCACCCTAGCATAGTTTCCCTTTGGTTTCAAGATTGCATAAAAATGAAACCAATCCATTAGAGCATAGTTTTATTCTATTTCAAGCTCGTTAAAAAATGAGATAGACCCCTCTAAGCACAGTTTACCTTTGGTTTCAAGCTTGCATAAAAATAAAACCATCCACTTGAGCATGGTTTTATTCCCTTTCAAGCTCGTTAAAAACTAAGATGGCCCCCCTCAAGCATAGTTATTGTCTATTTCAAGCTTGTGTAAAAATGAAATAGATCTCCCTCCCATCGATTCGAGTCTCTCGCTAGAGTTAGAACTTGAACCTTCATTTCATCTGATTCTCGTTTTCCCCCTTGGTGAACATTTTCATATTAGTATCCAGGTCAGTAGTTGGGTTAACAAGCAACATTTTTAGACAAAATGAAGCTTGGGGGGCATGCCACATGTCGTACCGTCAGCAATCATGTTGAGGGAACACCGCCATGTTAAGCCGCTAGCAATCATGCTGGTGGCATTTACCAACCTCTGGGAATCATGTTGGGAAGGAACCCGTCAATGGGCCTTAACCTTGAGCAGAGTTTACTTTTGGATTCAAGCTCATTAAAAAATGAAACCAGTAGTTTGAGCACAGATTAGTCTTTGATTCCAAGCTCGTTAAAAAATGGAATAGACCCCTTGAGCATAGTTCCATTTCTATGTTAAGCTCGTTAAAAAATGAAATAGGTTCCCGTGAGCAGAGTTCTAATCTTGTGTCAAGCTCGTTAAAAAATGAAACATATCCTTTCCCTTTGAGTCGAGTCTCCTCGTAGACTTAGTACCTGAACCTTCTTTTCACCCGCCTATGCCTTAGGTGGATGAAATGAATCTTGGGGGCATGTCTTCAACCTCTGGAAGTTACGTTGAAATCAACTCGATCACTTCTCCACACCACGTTGAAGCTAAGACACTTACTTCTAGCAATCATGCTGGGGGCATGTACCAACCTTTGGATTTCATGACGGGAAGAAGTTCACCATTGGGAACATTTTCGAGCATACTTTCCTTTTTAGGTTTCAAGCTCATTAAACCATGAAAATTATCCCGAGCATAGTTCATTTTTCTGTTACAAGCTCATTAAAAAATGAAATAGACATCATGAGCATTCTTCCAACCTATCTTCGTGCTCGTTAAAAATAGTAAGATAGTATTTGAGCTTACTTTTTTCACTTTTTTCGTGCTCTGGTTAAAACATGAAAAGTGGTTCGAGCTTAGTTTTTACATTTTCGTGCTCTGGTTCAAACATGAAAAAGATTTCGAGTGCTTTTGATACCATTATCGTGGTTGTTAAAAATTTGAGTAAAAAGGTGTGTCTAATGAGTATAGGTTTATCACTTTAACCGACCTCGCTAGACTTTTTACGGAAAAGGAACTGTGCCGAGTTTACTTTTCCTTTGTCATACTCGGTCATCAACCATGACAAAGTTGTTCATGGAGTCCTTTTTAAGCTCTTTTCAGACTCCCTAAATAGGAAAAGATTTCCAAGCGATCTTGATGCTTTCACGCTTGTAAAAGCATTTGAATGATCGTCTTTCTGGTGATAGTTTACCACTTTTTCAGACCAGGAAGCACTATTTATGAAAAAGGTATACTCTAGCCAATCGTGCCTGGAAGAGTCCTCTCCAGCGTTGTTTTACCCTTTTCCGGGCGATGAGGATAACTTTACGAAAGGGACCGTTGGAGTCTTCTTTAGTTCTTTTCAGACTCTCTAAACATGAAATGACAACTGAGTTTACCTTCTTTGGACTCGTTAAATTCTTAGATTGAAGGGCCTATCATGGGATGAAACCCTCCTATCCCAGGTTCAGAAAACATTTGTGATTGGAATCATCTATGAGATGAGCTATACCGAGCATCTGGTTACCCTCATCAAGCTCGTAAAAAACAAATGAGGCACTCATCATTCATGATGGGGAAAAAGGAAAGCGTTTGTGTTACATACCTTGTTAGTGGCAGTATGTAATCATTCTTGAACATGGCTCTCATCTGCATTTCCATACAGCACTTGGATCATCCGTTTGTCCTTGAGTTCCACTTATTTCCTGAGTCTCGTTACTCCTTTGAGTCATTCAAAGAAAAGCTTCCATCATCAGTCGCTTTAATAATTTGTGTCGCACTCGTCGTGTCAATACTGCCAAGTCATGCCATGCCCATGTTCAAGAATATGTCTATCATTTATCATCTGTAGACAGTACACCTGCCATCATGTCGGTCTACTCTGAGTCAGTCTTGCATGTTACTGTACCATCCGATCTACTCTATACATTTTTGTCATGTTTCGTGTCGATTGATGGGGGATTCATCATGGCCCTCCTTTGACGGATTCATCCTTGTCGACTTCAACTAATCATTTGTGGATTGAATCTAGAAACCAATCAAGTACCTTGGACCTGCATGCCTCAATGGCAAGTTACCTCGCTTTCAACATGAGTTTACATCATTGACTCTTGATTGAAAGATTTCATCTTGCGTTCAACTTCAACTCATTTATTCATGCTTGATGACATGTACTGTGATACCTTGGGAATCATTGACATCAATGGTGATTTCCCTTGCACTTGTTAATGGTTTACATCAATGGCCGGTAATCAAGTGGTTTCTACCATGTTCGACATCAAGACATTTGTAATCACATGGATAGATTCGTATCATTGTGGGTTCAGCTTGAAGACCCTGGGGAGTCATGTTTTACCCAGGTTGCGATGGAGTTTGTATTGAGTTGTATCACACAGATCCACATTTGTATTGGTCGTGGTTGTGTTATCATCTCATCATGGATCTACGCTTGTGTCTAGTAGCCATGATTGTGTTCAGTCGGTCATTACTACCATGGATCTGCACTGTATTGGTCGGCAGCCATGTTGTACTTTATATGAGATTGTTAGTTCAGAGTCAGTTGTACTGCAGCAGTGTCCTTCGTCCGACAAGTCTATTGCCATTACTTCTATCAAAGCACTTCACCTGTCTATCTTCAACAACTTCATGCTTTCGGGGGCATTCTATTACACCCAAAATCTACTCATCATAAGATTTAGTGTATACACCCCTGAAGATATCTTGACTAAGTGATCAACCAGGGAGGATTTGTATAATTGTGCTAGGTTTTGAAGGGTCATCGCAGGCTGCACATGAGCAACATGTGATGTCGCACCTTGCCCCATTACAGGGTGCGATGAAGTCAGTTAGATGGAAAAAATAGTTTCTTCGAGGTCCTTCTCAAAGCTTGCTGACTTGGGACCCTATCCCTGACCTCTTGGAGGAGCTGGCACTCAGTTCCTAATATTATGGAGAGATCCCTTAAGCCTCTCCTACCATCTCTTAACCTACCGTATCCACTTATTCCTATATGAATGAAGCTCACTCCCATCCCAAAGGGAGGAAGTCTATGGTATCTACATGCTGGTGAAATCACCCTTGGAGCATCTCCACTCACCCATTGGAGAACTCATACTTCCTTGGAAGGATATGGCAATTGGTTTCGTCAAAGAAGGGCTACAACATTAAGCCTTGGTTGTAGTTCTATATCTATATTATGTACTTCCCTCTTTTTACAATAATACAAATGCTTTCCACCAATATTGTTCATGTCTGTAATGATATTGAGTAGTTTACCTGCTTAACTGTTTACTTATATCTCTTATTGTATAGATGTCTTTTACTTGTTTCTCTAGTTTCTTGTCTTGACAGGTCTTGCAGCTTGGATCTGACGACCATGAGACGTGGAGCAGCATTCAGGAGAAAATATTGTGAAGTGAAAGGTAAGACATCTAATACTCAATCCTTAAGTAGATCTAGGAAATGCATTAGTAGTCTGTTCTATTTGTTCTAGACTCACTTTGAGCTAGGGATATCCTGCTCGCCTCCGCTCGAGTGGATTGTCCGATAACACTATGTTAAGGATTCCAACTATTGTTTTAATCAAATTGATGTCAATTTTAATTTTTTTGGGGTGTCATTATTGCAACAACCAGGGAGAGGGCACAAAGAGAGAGTTTGGGAGACTTGGCAGTTTTTGAAAGGTTGAATGGAGACCCACAGAAGACATCTTCCATAATTGTTGTAAAAAAGGTAGTATTACTTACTTCACTTGACACATTGAGAAAAACATGGTATTTTCATGATTTTGAATGTGTGAAGACCAGAGCCTTTTAAGTAATGGGATTCAAATTACCCGTCATCATCACAACCTATAGCTTCAGTATGCTATCGTAGAAAATTACTAAATAAAAACCTTATAAAATTATATATCAGATAAATTTCTTTGTATAGGTTCGGTATGTTATCACAGAAAATTACTAAAGAAGAACCTTGTGAAATTATATATCAAATAAATTTCTTTATATTGCTTACAACCATAGTCTATAAAGTTCACCAAGCAAATCAACAAATGTGAAGCAGCCAAGCACCAAGTTTTGACATGGATTGAGAAGATAAATAATAAAATTCGATAGTAATTACCTACGTTTCATTTGACGAGGACATCCGAAACAAAATTTTTATCCAATCAAATAGAGACTAAATTATTTCTAACCTTCATTTCTAAGTTTACAGTGAGCAACTCTAATTGTCATGATTTCACGACCTGACAAAACAACTGCAAAAAATTATGCATGTGTAGTATGGATGACACGACTACATGAAGACCTAACAAGAAGATTTGCAATCAACAAATAACAAATGAAGTCAAGTTATTAACAACAAATGAATCTCTGTTTATAATTACAAACAACTCTCTCTAGTACCTCTGAAGCCACCCAATTTCTTGTAATGTTGACAAAATTACAACTACCAATATGTAGATGTTAACAAGTACATGCAAGAGCAATAGGTTCAGCTATAAGAAACAAATCACTTGAAATTACATGGAGCAACATAAGTGAAAAATTCCATCTCAGGATTTCCATGTAGAGGAGCAGTTTTTATGTTGCATCTTGCATGGGACTTCGTGCAGCCTCCTTCCTCATCTCTTCTTCTTTTCCCAACCACCTAAAGTACATGTGTACTTGCTACACAACAAAACACATAAATTCACATAAACTTCAGCACTAGTTAGAGCAATTCTGAACCATATTGGTATAATGATGGCATCACAGAGGCATGCACCAAGCATTCCACTATATTAATCCAAGTAAACTTATGATATTGATAGCCAACCATGAATCTAATTGAATGCAATCATCTTGAAATATATAAGCATAATTATCATCATTCCATCTTGCAAGCCGCTTAAATTAACCAAACCAATAGTTGTAACAAATGGCTTGGTATTTAATTTTTTTTTTGTACATAGTATCAATGATCAAAGCAAAAGAGGTGTTTCATAGACAAATTGGATGCACCCATATACTTATAAATGAATCTTGTAGGCTAGGCATCTCAAGAACCTTCCAAAGTGTAACTGAATCTTCAAATAATGTGAACATAGTTATATCCATGAAGTAAGTAAATAGGCTAGCAATCAATTCATAGGCCAAATCATCAAATACTTAACCAAATCCAAGAAACCAGACGATAGCCCCACAAAAATCAAGCAACATGAGTGTGATTAATGGGTTTATTCGTTATCCAACCATGCCAAGGTTCAATCCCAGTGCCACGTCTCCCCCTACAAGTAAGGGCATCCTCTCTCCTCTCACATATATCTATATATCAGTCATACAAAAGAGATCCAAAACCTGAGAACATAAAATATCAAACTGTTGATTTGGTGCCTACAAGTCTGGATTCATATAACAATTCCATGGTTTCCAATTACTGAACTCTTCTACTGGTTGAAGCATTTCTCATTCAAATTGCATGGATATGATACACAACCTATGCAAATATTTCTCCATAGCAATTTCAAATAGATCTAGACCAGAAATTTTGTATCCCTATTTCGTTGATTCTAAGCTTGTTGGATAGTTGTGTGTTGAGAAGGAATGTTGGCAGCTTATGAATCATTTTCATGAAGCTTTTCCAGTAAGCAGATCTAAATTTTAAACCACCAGCTATCTCAAGTATTACCTTGAAAGCGAGTGTAGATTTATCTAAACTGTTATCTTAACCTGCAAATATATCCTTTGGCTACTAATGAAATTATATGCTAACTTTAGATCCTACCAATGCTAGGCGTTCTACTTATGAAATAATTCAAATGAGGTTAGGATCTTCCATCAAGTAGGTGGAGACAATACCATCCAAGAGGAATGCTTCAACATATCCCATAGAAAGGCCCGAAATATCAGTCATATAACTCATAAACACTACCCCAGAGTCACCATGCTTCAACATTACGAATGACCCATATTAAGAACATATATCTATGCATATTAAAGTCCTAAAACTGGGTGACATATGATATCACAATCATCATGCATATGACATATCTGGAACGAGAAGCCCCACTAGTGTGACTTGCAGACTTAGTTGAATACAGGCTACCCAAAACCGCATCTTTGATTCAAAGCGATGCGTAGCCCATCGTTCAACTTGTATCAATATACACTGCCATCAATATTTCTGTGGCTAAACTTTGGTAAAGAAAAACCATCTTGATAGGGGTTTTGCTATCAACCCGCCTGCCACAAACAATAATATTGTGAGATTTCCTACCATTATGCTTCTGTTTAGTATTGGCGATCTCGACCTATGATGAGCTCTTTTGTTTCTTCATCTTTCTCTATGCAATGGGTGTGAAAATAATTCTTTCTAAATCCCACAAGGAGTGGCAATTCCTCCTCTGCAATTTTTTCTTATTCTTATTCTCAATCTCATCACAACAATACCATAATGAGACACGTCCTCTTTGTTGATTACAGATGATCCTCTTCTAAGTTATGATGGTTCAATGTATGCTCTAGTAACTGAAAATGGTAATGAGGTAGATTTGAAGATGCTATTAATATACTAAGATGGAAATAGATGTGGGGATCCACTTAATTCATGCATAATGATGTCAACATGCTACTAAACTATAATCATCCCCATTGTCTGAAATTCATCTAACTTGATGTAATGATGTAATAATGCTGACATAAATATCTATTAAATGCCCAACACTATTGACACCAATATGGAAAGATCTGTTCAATTCCCAAAAGAATGTGTCATCAAAGACACACCTTCCATACCGAGTTACTAGAAAGAATAGGCCCAAAATACATATGCATTTTGGGGGTTAACACCCCTCTCAGTTGGAAAAGGGTAATTTTTGGAGACAAATGGTTGATTAGGAGGTAGATGAAAACATCTAAGGCACCTTAATATTGATTGGGATTTCCTTCTTGTGATAAAGGTGATGTTGCTTGCTCGAAGTCCTTACACCTCATTTCAATGTGGCACTTGTGATAACTAAGCAAGGCCATGCATGCAATTGACCATTAGGTATGTATTTTGATGTAGTTGATTAACTTGATGTTTATGTGGCATGATTTTATTATTTGACCTTACTCACTGCTACACAACTCATTTTAAACAGTATCTCTCATTCAATTTTTACATCTCGATCTCATCAATGCACCTTTCTTCTATCATAACTCTCGACGTGGCTCATGCAATCTTTCTAATCTTCCTTTTCAGTATGCAATATGTCCTTCTAATCTAACAATCATTACCCGAACTATCTGCACCCTATCTTCCACCACGATTAAGATTATTTCCATAAATGCAACACTACACTGTCAAGTCAAACCATGGTAAATTTCAAGCTGTAGTCTAAAAGTTGGCCAATTTCGTCAGGAAAAAAATAGATTGTTTTTGCACAATTTGTAGGGAATATGAGAAATTTTTTGAATTTTTTAAAAAATCTCACATAATAATGTTAAATTTGCATAATTTGGGTGCTCTAAGATTTTTGAGAAAGCAAAATCCAACTATACATTTAGAAAAAGCAATTTGAACAACACAAATTTTAGATTTAAAAATCTAATCAAAAACTTGCCAAACAAAAGAAATGTCAAAATTTTAAACTTCTTCTTTCAATTCATAAAATCCCCGCAACCGGGGTGGCAGGTGCGGGTGGGATTCTTTTCGATCCCGGCGGAAAAAAAATCGCAGACTTTGCTTGGGGATTAGGCAGGAAAACTAATAATGAGGCAGAATGGTTAGCTCTCATCCTCTCATTAGAAATGGCCTCCAACTACAGCATAGCCAATCTCAAAATCTATGGAGACTCCAGGCACGTCATCCAAATCATGCGAAGAGGATATGCCTCGCCAGGCTCAAAAGCAGATAGATACATGCAAAGAATTAAGACCAATACATTATTTTCAAAGGCCTCCTTCTTTCATATCCTTCGAGAGAACAACAGGGTGGCGGATCAAGCGGCAAATCAAGGAATCATGCTCGCAGTCAGGCAAACTAAGGATCATAAGGGAGTCTTGGGATTTCATTTTATCCCCTAACTAACCAATGTCTTGGCCCCTTGATTTTTTGTTGTGGATTTTGGTTAGGGTCTTGGCCTTAAGGGACCATCCACTCCCTTTGCTAAACTATGGCCTTCCCCTCTTTTTAAACTTATGTTTGAACTCATCCTCCGCGTACCCTCCCACACGCTCCTCCATCTGCCTCCCCGTCCGACCCACCACCTGTCTCCTCGTTCTCTCCCCCGGTGTCAGCTCCCACAGGGCTTCCTTAACTCCCCCATCCGCCCTCCCTATTCCTCCCTCCGCGATGGCTCTTCCTCCCCATCTCCCCGATTCTCTGAGCCGTCTATCTCTCGGGGAGCTTGTTTCTTCTGCTCCTTGTCTCTCGCAGGTGGATAATTGGGATACAATGCCGTCAATTAGGGCAGCCATCGCTGCTTTAAGCAGAACCTTGATTGATATTAAGTTTGCAGTCCGGAGAACTTATGAAGCGGTTTGTTCCAGCGTGAACCAGAATGCTGAAATGGCGTCGGTCATAACGCACGTTTGCACTCAGTTATCCTGCCAGGATTCCAAAATTGATGATCTGGAACGAAATATTCTAGAATTAATGGGAAAAGTTGACAGAATGCAGGAAGACATGGCCGTTTTCTTCAGAGCGACGCAGGGAAGCTGGGTACACGAAAATCCAACGGTGAATCAGGAAATAAACCAGGTGATGGTGGACGCTTCGTCTGTCAAGCTAAGGAAGAAAGGCTAGTCCAGCCCAGGTTTCAAATTTTTTTTGCTTTTGGTTAATGTATTTTTGTATACTCCTCTGTAGTCAGTTTGTAAAGGTTTATGCCAGCTCTATGCTGGACAATTTCAGGAAGACCAAGCTCAGAGATTACAATGTAATGCAGATAGTTATAGTAGTGTTAGTTGGTCCTGACATCTCAGCACTGTTAAAAACTCTGTTTGCAAGTCTGTAATGAATAGCTGTGCACAACTTTATAAATATAATCCTTTCTCTGTTACTGTTAAAAAAAAAAAATCCCCGCAACTTAAAGACATGAACTAATAATGCACAATTATACTTTTTTGAACTTGGCATGTCTAGAAGCATGTGGTTCACATGATTCATTGAGTGGCAAACCAAGAAATTATTTTTCTCCAGAACTTTTGAACACTGACATAAATTTCCAATCACACATTTAAAAACAATATTGCGGGTAGTGGTGTGAAGTGTTAAACTGAAAATGGATTAATTTGTTGCTTCTCTTCTCTTTGTTATTGAATTGCTTTCCTTTGTGTTATACTTGTCATTTTATTTTTCTCCAAAGAACACCTTCCCTCCCCGTAGGGACATTGAATAAGGGATGCAACGGAGACAAGACAACCAGTACAGGGCTCAACATTTGAGCTATCCCACTGGGCTACAAAGGTTGACAAATTATTGCTCTATGATATATGGATTATCCATTGGATTTTGTGATTTTAACTGTAGAAAGAAGTGGGTGACACCTTCACCCATCCTTAGAGAAAGAGCACTTATCATTAGTGAAAGAGTAACAAAATGGCATGCTAAAATCATGTCATAATGCTTTTTATTCTCCTTTGTTTTTTATTTTACATTGTTTGTGAGGTTTGGTCTAGGTTAGCATCTAAGTCTTATTATACCAGTATATTTATGCCACGATATACATGAAGAACCACTTCCAATGAGGGTGTCCATAGAGGTAATGACCCTCCTACTAACACAATAGAACCATTGCCAACGAGGGTGTCCATAGAGGTAATAGCCCTCCTACTAACATAATAGAGTGATTGCAAGATGAATATGGACATGCTGTGTGGATGCTGCCTGTAATAATAAACAAGGATTGGATATCAAATTTCACAACCTCTAAAAAAAACTAAATTTTCTTATAAGAAAGTGACCTCATCTTGGAAATGCCATGTAACCACAATCTGGAATTGCCCTGTAAAATTCCCTGTAACTGCAATCTGTCTTCCAAAAATGCCATTTAACTGCAATCCGTCTTCCAGAAATGCCATTTAACTGCAATCTAAAATCGCATGTCAAATGTCATGTAACTGAGAGACACTCATGGGAGATGGATCATTCATGAACGACTTTGAATATGCAGTTAATCCTAAAAGAATGATATTTCGTAATATTGAACTATGTGGGTTTCACAATATTGAATTGTGAAAGCCCCACATGCTTAAATAATTGCCCTATCAAATGGCATATGTGCTGCAATATGTTTTCCAGTTCGCACTTTAGATTCCGTTTTATTTGAGGATGGCAAAGAATTGAGTGAACTAAAATCCTAAGAAGCATTTTTTGTTATTCATGTACTGTGCACGTACATTGTGTACAACGCTTGTCCTAACAAAAATATGACATTGTTGAAATGTGTAGATCATTTCCATGAATATATTCCTTGGAACTTATGTTCACCTGCCTTTGCAAAGTTGGAGTATATGGAAGTTATTACAGGGGATTTTAGTATTACCAAATGCTAGCCAAAAGAAAGTGTAACATACTTGGAAGAACAACTACATTCTTTCGATTGAATAGGATTGTCGGGCAGAAATTAGAATGCAATTTGGTTTACTGTAATTGAGAAATCTATATATAGAATACGAAACTTAAACATATTCCAAGCTTATATATATATATATATATAAAGTTTTGGTCTCAACACCGCGTGTTTTTGTATAGAGTCTATTAAACTCTTTTATAGAATATTCAGTGTATATATTTCAAATTCTTTTCCAGGAAGCATATGTTTGTGCCATGCTGGATGAATAAATTTTCGCAGTCAAGTTTTCCTGTCGATGAAGATCATTGGGAAACGGGCATTCCGTCCTTTGGCTCCATAATTTCTATTGAATATGAAATTTTACTTCATACATTCCCCTATTTGTTCTCTTTTTTTTGTGTAACATTAATATTATAGTTTTCTAGGATAGAAAGTTGTGTAACATCATTCCTGAGTTTTGTGTAAAATCATTCCCGAGTTTGTGTAAAAGCGGGTAATAACAGTTAAACCTATCAATAGGAAACTACTAGTATCAAATTTAAACTTTTCTGTCAATTTTTTCTTTCAAATGGCATGGAAGTAAATGCAACATTCAATTTGGGAAGGACCAATGGACTTCAAACAATGTGAGAGTCTGCAAGGCTAATTTGTTTTGATGTGAAAGTAAATCTCTGGGTAAAGTAAAAATTATATTTACAAAACAAAAAAGTAGTAATAAAATTAAAACTATTAAGCTGCGATATTAAATAATTAGCTTAATGTGTTTGAGGCACAAAAAAATCAATGGAAACCAAGTCAAATTTAAAACCTTATTGCCACCCTTTTCCTCCTTAAGTTGTCCTTTGAAAAGGCCTGTTAATGGTCTTGCTCCAACACCAACAACAACGTCTGCCTCTAGTTCTCTGCCATCCTCCAACCTTACTATCTTAACCTACAGAAAGAATCCTTTTATTCCTACAAGAAACTGATATTGTAGCTATTTTTCCTATAGGAGGACTCTAAATGACGAGTTATATTGCCAATGAAAATTAATGGTCAGTAAAATCCACGATGTTGCTGCCAATACTTACTAGACATGCAGAAATATTAATAACAATTTTCATTTCCAACTACTGGCTAGTCCTTTAAAGCTAGGGGATTAACACTTTAATATCGTTGCTTTTGCACATACATATAAATACAACAACTATAAATGAATAAGAAGACTTTAATAAATAATAGGAACCATTTACGTTTCCATGCTCATCTGTGCCAAATCTTGTGGCCATTGTTCCCTTAATAATATCCATAGTCTTTACTTTATAGTAGCCCTCATAGAAAGAAGCTATATCTGCAGTGAAAAGACGAAAAGACGTGACACTGCAAAAGAGAATACCAAAGTATGATAATTGGAATCTTAAAAAGGTATAACTATGGGAAATGATTCTGCATAGTTAAAAAAAAACTTACTGCACCATGGTTTTGGGTACACCATTTTAACTTTATATTTGTTGGTTTTCAAGACTGTAGCCAGTTCAAGGCCAATATATCTTCCACCAATAATCACAACTACGCCTTCTGGTTTTAATTGTATTGCTGATACTAAGGCATCAACTTCAACAATCTCTCTCAAATAAAAGATGCCATTGGAATCAAATCGTTGAACATTCAACACCGAAGTTAGATAACTTGATAACCTATTGAAAAAATGGTAGCAAAATGAGTCCAATATATAGCAATTTTTTGTAAGTAATAACAATTTGAAGGACCAACGAAAGAAAACATTATATTTTTAAAGGGAAAAAGCACACCACGCAGAAACTAAGATTTAGCTATGCAGTGGATGAGTATCTTCTTTTTCTTCTGATTTTGTGGATCATACAATAGAGAACTTCAATTTTGCTTTGCGGAACACTTCTCTAAGAATTAACTTCGCAGTTTTAACTGCGCGATATCAACTTTTACTTCGCAGAGATTAACTCCGCGGTTTCACATTTTTACTTCGCGGCAAGTAACTACGTGGTTTCGACTTTTTACTACGTGGTGAACTTCAGAGTGATGCGAAGTTAACTTCGCTGCAATACTTTACTTCGTGGACTTCACAAACACTTCGTGGAATGCTTAACCAAACTTTATCATGAAATACATTTCTCTAATGCATAACAACTAAAAACATCTAACGCGAAGTTACTCCTTGTTAAATTTAGAACTTTCACTGTAGTGAACTATTTGGAAATCTTGATTTCTTACGTGTAAATGTAAACAACATTCACACAAGTAAAACTGGAGATGATGTGCGACTTGCAATAAACAACATTCTTGAGAATGAAACATAAAACATAGACTTATATATTACCATAGTATATTGCGCAGTTCCTCAATACATGGAAATGAGTTTTTCACTTGATCTTTTACATTCACAGAGCTTGGGCTCTTGATACAATCTTCCACACTTTCTTTGCGTAAATTTGTCTCCTACACATCTCTCTTAGAGTTTTAACAATGAGTTTCTACTTATAGAGTTTCAATCAACCGACTAAAGAACGCTTCACATGGAAGCTACAGGATTGCATTAAACACTGAAATAAATTTTAACCTAAGTTTTCTTGACTTGCGAACTATTAACGCGGTTACATAACTACAAACAAGACGTGTGCTAGATTTGTTATGAACTTGCTGACAGACAGACATCGTGGACTGCACGCTGACACAAATGATGGCTGATAGGGTGACTGATAGAGCTAGCGTAGTTCTGATACGCGATCAGCTCATTAATACATATTTTCCAACACTCCCCCTTAATTATGAGCGGATGGGGATCATAAAACAAAAAGAAAATATTACAAAATATTTCAAAGCTAAAACATGCTCTGTTCATGACAGAGTTCATTGTGCTGAACTTGTCACTACCAAACAACTTCGCAGATACTGAAATGGGTCTTTTGCCAATGGTTTGGTAAAGATGTCTGCTACCTAATATTCAGACCTGTAAAATTCTAGACAGATTTCTTTGTTGTTTATCAATTCTCTGATGAAGTGATACCTTGTGTCGATGTGTTTGGTTATCTTGTGGTAGACATGATTCTTTGATAGTGCAATAGCTGAATTGTTGTCGCAGTATATGACTGTAGGTTCTTGCTGATGCTGCTACAGATCACTTAACATCCTTCGCATCCAAATTGCTTGACATGCCGTGCTTGTAGCTGCGACATACTCTACTTCTGTTGAAGAAAGAGTTACTATGGGCTGTTTCTTTGATGCCCATGATACAACACCTGTTCCAATATGAAATGTATTTCTAGATGTGCTTTTTCTGTCATCCACGCTGCCTCCATTATCGCTATCAGTGTATCCAATGAGTTTGAAATTTTCTGAGGTGGAATACAAAATACTAAAGTCTTTTGTTCCAATTATATACCTCAGAATTCTTTTACTTGCTTGCCAATGCGATTCTTCTGGTGACTCCATGAATCTTGAGATTAGGCTGACTCCATACATGATGTTTGGCCTTGTTGTAGTAAGATACATAAGGCTGCCAACGAGCCTTTTAAACAGTGTGGGATCTACAGTGGATCCATCATCATCCTTGCTCAATTTCAAACCTGTTATTACTGGTGTTGGAGCTGTCTTGCAATTTAACATCTTAAATCTATTCAAGACATCACTTGCATATTTTGACTGAGATATAAATATCCCATTTTCAGACTGTTGGACTTCAATGCCCAGAAAATACTTCATAAGCCCCAAATTAGTCATTTCGAATTCACTTTCTATGACTGTTCTAAATTCTTCTATGCCAAAATCACCAATAAATATTAAATCATCTACATACAGGCAAACAATTAGTTTATTACCTTGTTGATTGATTTTTGTGTACAGCATTGGCTCACATTCACTTATGTGAAATCCATTCTGAATGAGGTAGGAGTCAATGCGACTGTACCAAGCTCACGAAGCTTGCTTCAAGCCATAAAGTGCCTTTTTCAGTCTGTATACTTTGTGTCCTTGTCCTGGAACTTCATAGCCTTGTGGCTGCTCTACATATACTTCTTCCTCCAAATAACCATTTAGGAACTCGGACTTAACATCCATTTGATAGACATGCCATTTCTTTTGTGCTGCGATGGCCAAAACTGTTCTGATAGTGTCCATGCGAGCTACAGGTGCAAAAGTTTCATTGAAGTCTATGCCAAGATGCTGTGTGAACCCTCTTTCTACCAATATCACCTTGTGCTTCTGCACATTTCCTTTAGCATCTTGCTTGGTCTTATAAATCCATTTCACACTTATCACATCCTTGTCCTTAGGAACATCAACTAGTTCCCATGTTTGATTCTTCTCTATGCATTCTATTTCTTTATTTATGGCTTGTGCCCAGACTTCATCTTCAACTACTTTTTCATATGTTAGTGGATCATTAATTTGAGAAAATAATGCAAAACATGAGAATGAATTAGGTGTACCAGTCTCATATATCTCATGCAGACTTCTTGTTCTTGGCGGAGTTGTCGATGTCGAACTACGCGAATTGCTTGATGGAGTTTGCTACGCACTTGGTGTGCTTGTCGGAGTTGCTGCGACTTGTGTCAGAGTTGCTTGTGCTAAACCATGCTACGCATTCCTGGGAGTAGGCGGTGCTGCGAAGTTCTGATTTGCATGCGGTGTCTCAACCACATCTTCTGCGATGTCATCATGTTCAACATGTGACACGATTTTCACATTCCTCTCTACTGTTCCATCCCATGCTTCATTCTCCACAAACTGAACATCACGACTGATAATAACTTTTCTTGTGACAGGATCATACAACTTGTATGCTTTTGTGTCTTCCGAATACCCAATGAAAATGCATTTCTGTGCTTTATTGTCTAATTTCCTTCTCAATTCATCTGGAACATGTGCGTATGCTACACAACCAAAAACTTTTAAATGAGAAACACTATGTTTCATAACTGTCCATGCTTCCTGCGGAACTATATTCTTCACGCTCTTTGTTGGACATTGATTCATGATGTAAACCGCAGTTGCGACTGCTTCAGCCCAGTATTCATTTTACAGATGCACGACTGCCAACATACTGTGCACCATATCCACAATGGTCATGTTCTTCCTTTCGGCGATGCCATTCTGCTGCGGTGTATACCACGCAGTGAATTGCTTCTGTATGCCATGATTTTTGCAAAAATTCAAGAAATCATTTGAAACATACTCACCACCTCTGTCTGTTCTCAATATCTTGATGTTGTAACCACTCTGCTTTTCCACAAGTGCCTTGAATTGCTGAAAACAATCAAATGCATCATATTTATGCTTTAGAAAAGAAAACCATATTTTTCTTGTGAAATCGTCAATAAATGTGAGAAGATAAGTGCATCCTACCATGGACGGTGTTTGCATCGGTCCACAGATATTTGAGTGCACAATTTCAAGTGGTGCGTGAGCTTTGTATGACTTTCCAATTGGAAAAGTCTGTCTGTGTTGTTTTCCAAAAATACAGCCTTCACAAATTCTCTCTGTCTTTTCAATCAGTGGCAATCCTTTCACCATGTTCTTCATGTGCAGTAGCTTCATCCCACCAAAATTCAGATGTCCAAATCTAAAATGCCACAACCAGGATTCATCCTTCATTTCTGTTTGAAACACAACTTGCATTGCGCTGCCTTTTTCTTCCTCGTCGCTGCGAACTTTTTCTCCTTTGCTTTCTGTCTTGAATGCAGCCTCAGAATTTTGATTCTGACTTTCATGAACATCATGAGTAGTTTTATCTTTGATGATAGGTGTTATCCTCAAAGGAAACAATCGATTTCTTGTCATCTGCACTTCGGCTATTAACTGATTGTTTGGTTATTTGTCTTTAATCACACAATGCTTTCCTATCATGTGAACTCTATATCCTTTTTCCATCAACTGTCCAATACTCATCAGATTATGCTTCAAACCTTGAACATAAGAAACATCAGGCATAATTTTCTGCTCCCCTTGTTTTGTTAGAATATCTACAGTACCTTTACCCAAAACGGTGACTTGAATATTGTTTCCAAGTGTTACATCAGTTTGAACTAATTTATCTAGACCAGAAAACATATTTAAATTACCAGTCATATGATTGCTACAGCCTGAGTTTAAATACCATATGTCATTTGGACTTTCTTGGACATCATTACATTCCAGCGAAGATGCGCATGCTAAGAACAGTGTGTTGTTTAAAGTGCTATTGTTGCTTGACTGTGCTTCACCTTGCTTTCCTTGGTCATATTGCTTCTTCCTGCATTCATATGTGAAGTGTCCATACTTCTTATAGTAATGACATTGAATTTTTGATTTATCATACCTTTGTCCACTTGGCTGATTGGGGCTCTGATTCCGACCTCTTCCCGCAGTATGTGTCGGGCTGCAGCTGCGACCTCCTTTGAAAGAGCTTCTTCCTCTGCCTCTAGAGTTTGATCTTCCTCTGCCTCTACCACGACTTATGGATAACTATGCTACGAATGCACCTTTTAGCGATGTATCTGAACCACTGATTCTATGTTCATGATTGAGTAATGAGGCTTGCAACTTATCAATAGTAAATGTGGACAGATCTTTGTTTTCCTCCAGGGTTACAACCAAATATTCAAGTTTCTTTGGAAGAACTCTAAGAACTTTTTCAACAACCCTTTGGTCACCTAGAGTTTCTCCACGAGACTTTATTTGATTAACTGGACCAATTACACGAGTATAGAATAAGTCTACCGACTCTGTATTTTTCATTGACAGAGATTCAAAATCTCTTCTAAGAATTTGAAGTTTGGCAGTCTTTATCTTGTTCAAACCTTGATAAGCTGTTTCCAGCGTGTCCCATGCTTCCTCGGCTGACTGCGCTGCTGCTGCTCTTGGGAGTATTGATTCATGTGTCGCTTGATGTATGTGGAACAACGCCTTTCCGTCTTTCTTCCTTTGTTCCTTCAGAACATCCTTCTCAGCTTGTGTGAGATTGTTGTATGCTGCTAGATTTGCTGGTTCTGCATAGCCGCGCTGGACTATTTCCCATACATCTTGACCTCTAAACAAAGTTTTCATGGTTAGAGACCAATATTCATAATTTTTACTAGAAAATATTGGAGTTTGCATATTACCAGAAGTGGAAGCCATTCTTGATCGCTCTTCCCTTATATAAATAGAATTCTTCTTTACCGTAAACCAGGCTCTAATACTAGATAAAGGGAAAAAGCACACAGCGCAGAAAATAAGATTTAGCTGCGCAGTGGATGAGTATCTTCTTTTTCTTCTCTTCGGACTTCGCGGATCATACAATAGAGAACTTCAATTTTGCTTCGCGGAACACTTACTTCTCTAAGAATTAACTTCGCATATCAACTTTTACTTTGTCGCAATACTTCACTTCACGGACTTCACAAACACTTCGGGGAATGCTTAACCAAACTTTATCATGAAATATATTTCTCTAATGCATAACAACTAAAGATATCTAACGCTAAGTTACTCCTTGTTAAATTTAGAACTTTCACTGCAGTGAACTATTTGGAAATCTTGATGTCTTGCGCGTAAATGTAAACAACATTCACATAAGTAAAACTGGAAATGATGTGCGATTTGCAATAAACAACATTCTTGAGAATGAAACATAAAACATAAACTTATCTATTACCACATTATACTGGGCAGTTCCTCAATACATGGAAATGAGTTTTTCACTTGATCTTTCACATTCAGAGAGCGTGGGCTCTTGATACAATCTTCCACACTTTCTCTGCCTAAATTTCTCTCCTACACATCTCTCTCAGAGTTTATTAATGCTGATTTGTTATGAACTTGTTGACAGACTGACATGGCGGACTGCGAGTTGACACAAAAGACGGCTGACAAGGTGACTGCGAGTTGACACAAAAGACGGCTGACAAGGTGACTGACAGAGCCAGCGTAGTTCTTATACGCGATCAGCTCATTAATACATATTTTCCAACAATTTTTAATCAATATACAATTTTTTGTTAAATAATTACCCAACGTTTGGTTTCTTCAACACCATGAAAAAATAACATTCTGATTCCGTAGCGCTAATTTTATTTACTAGTTAGAACGATTGGGTGTGCCCAATTCTTGATTATGTGGCAAATCCAAATCTTGCTAACGATTATCACGGGGATTCGTATGAAAAAAAGCATGTGCAGGGCAATAGGTTGCAAAACACAGAGACTAAATAGGAACGAAGACAACTTATAATATTTCAAATCATGATCAATGTGCCTTAATTTCCACATCCACCTATTAGAACCAAATCCAGCTCGAACTTTACCAAATGACTTTCCCACTGCAAAAATAATAAGCGTTACTTCAAAACACCTTGGGGAATCGATCTTACATGACATCTGAAGCTAAATTACCCTCCGAACTAAACTACAAGAGACATTAAATAGATCAAAGTCCCAAAGGTTGGTACCCATTCTCTGCATTGAAGAGATAATATAGCAAAAAGTAACAAAAGGATCACAAAAAGGGTTGGAAAACCATGTAAAAGCCAAGAACTTCACCTACCAGTATCGCGAGCTTGAATTTAGTGGTTTGTTCCCTTGTGAATTTATACTGAAATTTTGGAATGCTTCTCAATTTGGTTCGATGTTGCTCGAAATTGAATCTTTCGAAGCGAGAATAAGGTTGAATTGAAGAGAGAAGACTGCTGGATTGAATCAAATCAAAGTGACAATTGGGACGAAAATCTCGGAAGGTATTTCAATGGTTACCACTGTGATTTTCGCTTGCATTCAATGCGAACGTGGATTTTGTATCGAGCACCGAGGCTTATACCGCAATCCAGCTATGCTATCATAAACAAAAAAATGTCTACGTTCCGAACCCCGTTATCCATCGCCCTCCTCTCTGAACTCCATATCCTCGTGCATATCTGCAAGATTGCGCTCATGACCAGCGGCGACGCCGATGGAGGAGGGTTTCGACGCATTGAAAAAACTTCCCGAACACGCCAGGAAGAAAGGAAGAAGCAAGGTATGCATGCACTAATTACATGTAATAATCTCATTCATATGTACTTAAGGTAAATAACATCATAATATATATATGATTTGAATTTTGCACTTATTGTAAACGGTTTACCGTGTAAGAATGCGATGATGGTTACAGCGGACGACTTCCTGTTCAGGGGCCTCGATAAAGCAGGAGATACGAACAACCAGTTGTGAGTGAACATGACGCCAGTGTTTGCAATGCAGCTAGCGTCATCCGCGCGCCACCGAACTCTTGGTTGCAATGCACATGACGCCAGTGTTTGCAATGCAGATACGAACAACCAGTTGTGAGTGAACATGACGCCAGTGTTTGCAATGCAGCTAGCAGGCCTCAACACCTTGGGAATCTCCATGGCTCGGATCGATTTCGCTCCTTGGGGCGGTCTTAATCCCCCTCACACTCATCCGCGCGCCACCGAACTCTTGGTGGTGATTGAGGGTACTCTCTACGTGGGCTTCATCACCACTGGGGACCAATTGATCTCCAAAACGCTTGAGAAAGGAGACGTGTTTGTGTTCCCCAAAGGTCTTGTGCATTTCCAACAGAACGTCGGGTCTTACAGCGCAGTGGCCATTTCTGGACTGAGCAGCCAGAATCCAGGAGTTCAGCAGATCGTAAAGTCATTGTTTGGAGCCACAGATCCCGCGGTTGATCCATCCGTTTTGGCCAAAGCTTTCCAGATCGATCCGTACCTCGTCCAACAACTCCAAAAGAACTTCTCAGCTCCCGGCTGATCATGTTATCCATTTGTCACCAGTGATTTATCTCAATAAATAAATAAATAAAACGACGCTTATATGTATCGTCGTCCATATCCATCCCAATAAAAAGACAACCATTTCATCCGTTAATGATGTTTCTGTTTGTTTGGGATTATGAAAATTTTCAATGTTGCTTCTTAATTTAACACGCATTAATATGGTATCTTGATGGAACCTTGTCTGTGCTAAAACATAAAACATAACAGTGGCCACCACAATTTCATACATACTGAATTCTAATTAAAACATACGCAAGTTACACAAAATATTCAATCTAAAACTTCTTTTCCCATTTTCTAAATTCTTATTCTCAGAGCAATCTCCTCGATGGCAAAGTCATAAACTCCATTACTTTTTATTTATTTTTTCATTAATAATACTTAAATCTGAAGACACAACAAAAACATCTTATAGATTCATTTAAGAACTCAACATGTCACATGCAAGGAATTGAACAAACATAATCAAATCTAAATCCATCAAATCCCTAATCCAAAGTCCAAACCCAAATCTTGAATCAAATAAATGCCAAGGTAATGAATTGTATTTTTCCATAGATAAGGAAGGTTAAATGAAGAAAACTACAATATGAACATAAAAAAAAACTAATCTCAACCCAAGCCTCCATTATGGATGACACTCTCCTCGAGGTTCCATCATGGTCCGCATTTTGCACCAAACCAACAAACTTCATTGACAATTATTCACGATGATCTAGATATCATATCTAAATCATAGTAGCATAATTCGGCCATATTGGTAGTTCATGTACGAAAATTTGGAACAATTCAATTTGTCGAATATTCCGTGTAGGTGTAATACGGATATGGGTTTTTACTAATGAACAATTAAATTTTTAAAAACTATTTAAAAAAAAACAAATTTTAATTATTTGAACATTATAAAACAAAAATACAATTCAATTTAATACTATCTTAATAGAATAATTATTAATAACTACTTGCCGTCTCACACTAAAAGTATTCTAGGTTCTTGATAAATTTTATTTTTTTGTTTTTAAATAAATGATTGATTTTATTATATAAATATCTATGTACATTTATTGTGTATTTGTGAATATTTGATTAAAAGTATTATATGTAAGCATTCTACTTTCTTTTTCATTACGTATTTTTTCCTTATCGAATCGTATTGGTATCCATATTCGTACTCGAATTATGCTACTATAATCCAAATCACAATCCATATCATATCCAAATTACAATGAATACATATTTTGTCTAATTCACATTAAAAACTAGCTGAACTAATAGGATACAACAAATAAGTTTTTGCTTAGTCTATTTATATCATAACATAAACATAAACGAATTAATATAATGGTAATTTATCAATTTGAGAACGGTTGGTGTGCACATGAAGAGTGTAGTGGATTCAAATTTCAATTGAGAAGTGTTTTATTATGACCTTTGCTTGATAAGTGCACAATGACCATTAAACGATAAGGATCGTAAACTTGATTGATTTCTTTATGTTATAAGTGACTATTGCAATTTTCATTTAGCACATACAAAATTTTCCTTTAAACTTGGATTACAAAGTTCAAGTATGGTGTATATATTATGAATTTGGAAAAAGCAATGTCTATGGTCTTTTTACATACCAATAAATTCTAGATGCATTAGTGTGTAAGGTGCACTAGGTAGCTCTTCCTCAAGGAAATAGCCCATTTGTTTCTGCAAAAGAGTACAATGTACATCCAAATTTAACCTAATGATAAATTGGTATTTTGAACTATCTTTACTTCATCATTAACTTTAAATAGAATTTCTCTTCGCATGAAAAGATTCCCAGTCTTGAGAACCCCCTATTTATGCAACACATGTTTCGATTATCTAATTGGGGCAATGATATCTATATATCATCTTTGCTAAAAGATTTTCTTCGAAAGTAAAAGATGACGAAAAGGAAATTTATCCTTGCTAGAAACGAATTTACTTGTCAATTTGGTTAAGTTACTATGGCATTTTCCTTTTATCTGGGTAGGATCATTAATTTAAGATAAATATCTAAAGAAGATAAAATCCATATATATGATTTTATTCATTTATCTTAAAAAAGCAACTGTATTATTTATCGCACTATAAATATCCACTTAAAAATATATATACATTGCTTACTTCAATGTATATAAATAAACTATCTTTGTTCACATTAAATTGTCATCTTATATTTGCTCTAAAAGCAACTAATTGATGGGTAACTTTGCTTGATTTCAGAATTGATTTAGGCATATTAATAGCATTGCCTATAACATTGGCGTTGAAATATCATAATTACTTCCACCACTTATTCATTGATAATGTAACTATAGAAATTTAGGAATGGTTAGTACTTGCGCATTTATTAATTAGTGGAGAATACATTGTCAAGAACTAGTTTTATGTATTGCCAATATATTTTTCAACTTAACATTGCAAAGGGCATGAGATGTTCTATAGTTCAGATTAATGTTTTTCCTCTACTTTGGGTCTTAACATGGTATCATAGTAGGCTTAAGATTCTTTGAAAAAAGAGATCGGTTTGAGAATCCTTTGTGCATGAGAGTAGTATTCCCTTAGTCTAGAATAGAGATTTGAAGAAGAGAATGTGTACCAAAGGCTGTTAAGTATTGATTGTTGGTTCTTAGAGGTAGAAGGGGAAACCAAATATTTATGGTGATAGTTATAGAGGTCATATGAGCATGACCAAAAGTAGGAGAGTTGTGATTTTTTTCTTTTGGTTGTACGGTCATGGGTCGACGCCGAAGAAGGGTGCGGCCGTCCAATTCTTCCATTTTTCACTCTAATCATGGGTAGTACCTGTGTTCATTCAATTAATTTGAAAGAGACTAATCTTGCAGGTAGACATCCTTGAACCCTCTGTACCTTCTAAAACCCATAGTAATGCCTGAATGCTTGTAATTATGTAATGCGTGTGGTTTATGCAAAGAGGCACACAATTTTTTTCAATATCATAACAGAGTTGTGAGTCCTGGAGAGAGAGGTTAACATCAATATCACTTGCGAGTAAAAATAAACAAAAAAAAGTGAGAGGAAGAAATTCCATAGAGGAAGTAGTTTCCAAAATAAACTTGAAGTTTTTTTAACAATCAATGGCTGATACGAGAAACCCTCTACCTCTAGTTTTGAGAGGGAAAAACTATGAAATATGGTCCTTTAAGATGAAAACTGATTGTTAGGAAGTGGTTGTATCTAGTTTTATTGATCCTAATTCTACTGATTTAGCGTCCATGGCACATCGACAGGTAGTTGCAAAGAATAAAAGGAGAGGTTCCTAAGCATTGTATTTTATATAACAAGGGATTGAGGATGCACTCTTTCCAAATATTGATGTATCCAATAACACCAAACAAAGGTGGGATATCCTCAAAACTACTTATCAAGGCACATATAAGGTGAAAAATTCCAAGCTTGAGAGTTTAAGTATAATTTTTGGAATCCTCTAATAAAATACTCAAAAATTTTGGATCATTTTATGATGCAAGTCATGAACATAGTCAATCACCTTCATACACATGGAGAAGATATTAAAGATCAGAAGGTGGTTAAGCAGGTACTTAGAAGCCTTCTTGTTAATTTTGATATGGTTGTTACTTCCATAGAAGAAGCCAAAAATGTATCCTAGTTATCTGTAGATGAACTCATGGGGTCTCTATTATCAGATGAGACTAGATTCAATCGAAGTAATGAATATTTGGAGAATGAATTTTAGACTTATACTTCTATTAGAAGAGATAGAGGTCAAGCAAATAGAAGTAGAGGAAGGCGAGGCATATATTTTTCTCAAACGAGAGAAATATCAACACCAAAATAGTCAAAACAGTCATAGGAATACTCTTAGAACCAAAAGGGGAGAACCATAAAATTCAAATACAAGGAAAATATTTAGTTCTTTTACTGCAAGAATTTTGGTCACTACGAAAGTGAATGCAGAAAGAAGAAAGCATGTCTAAGCAAGGGTGTAGAAATGGTCATCAACACTGATGAATGGACATCTAACTCAATGTTCCTTTAATGTCACATCACGAAAGAAACCAACATAAATGATGTTTGGTTTTTGGATAGTGGCTGCAACAATCACATGTAAGGTAAAAAATATTTATTTTCAATTTTGGATAGCTCTTTCACATTTGAAATCAAATTAGGAGATGATTATCAAGTAAAATCCCTAAGAAAAGGTGTCATTTTTGTGTGGACCAAGAAAGATGAAAAGTAGGATATGTGTGATGTGTATTATGTACTTGGTCTTAAAATTAATTTGATGAGTGTAGGCTAGATGAGTCAACATGGTAATGAGGTCATATTTAAAGGCCCCACATGTACAATATTTGACAAGCCACCTAGTAATATATCCATAGCACAAGTACAAATGATGAAAAATTGAATGTTTCCCTTAATGTTGATAAGCCTTAAATTTTCATAGCCATATGCACAAAATGTCTCAAGCTTAAATGAGACTTGGTTTTGGAATCTTGGGTATGGTCATTTACCCTTCAGTAGTGATCTAGGACGATCTCCAAGATCGATCAAACTTAAATTATTCAAATTTCGAACAAAAGCTTGCAGCTGCATAGAGCTTGGCCAGATATTTCCAGTGATGTTCGTTTCACTCAAAATGGCCTCCGGATGGGAAAGTTATTGAGTTATGAACTTTCAGAAAAATAGGTAAAAGTGGAAAAAGGGGAGCCACATGGAACCACTGTAAGGGTTACACGTGAACTGTACAGCACTGACGTGGCACACTCACAAAGCACCACATAGCAGGGTGTAGGATAGTTGGACCTGTGTATGAGAGCCACGTGGCAACTTCGTTGCATGTACAGTCAGCAGGGTGGTGACATGGCAAGCACATGACATACAAGTGGAATTCAGGTGCATTTATTGGAGGTCACCATGTGGCGATATGATTGGACACATTGCAGAACAATTTACAAAAAAAATAGAGTCGGAGAAGATCGAGTGCCCGACCTCTCTTCCGCCAGAGTCTCCACACCGTCCGCCTAGCCGTGCACTCCGCTTGATGGTTCTTAACCATATGGATTTTGCAACTTCTATTTGAAGTTGAAATGTTGTCTATTTTTAAAAAGGGGCGGGGCCAAGGGCTTAGACCGAGGGCTGAGCCCTCGGCCCCATATGTTATGGTTTAACATTGCAACATGGTAACAAACCACCATCGAACTGGCGGCCAAACAAACAACTAACACCACATATATATGCCAACCAAAATCGCAACCATATGGATTTTGCAACTTCTATTTGAAGTTGAAATGCTGTCTATTTTTAAAAAGGGGCGGGGCTGAGGGCTTAGACCCCCTCGGCCCCATATGTTATGGTTTAACATTGCAACAAGGTAACAAACCACCATTGAACTGGCGGCTAAACAAACAACAAACACCACATATATATGCCAACCAAAATCGCAATAGGAGGAGAGTTCTGTGGGTTTGAACCTGTGACCGTACAAACATTTTCAACCAACACACCAAGCGCGCCACTTGTTAAGGGAAGTGAGCATATTTTGTTTTAAAGTTTGTTTGGAACCGATTTATTCCCCAAGAATGGGCACACCCTATGCCCAAATGTCACATTCTTTACACTATTTTTATATAGTTTTAAATTTTCCATATATTTTGGGATTGCATATTATTTTATCCATTTATTTTGGGATCAAATCCCATGGAATGTGGTGATGGTTTATGTAACCTTGGCTATATAAACCAATGTGGTGATGGTTTATGTAACCTTGGCTATATAAACCAATGTGGTGATGGTTTATGTAACCTTGGCTATATAAACCAATGTAATTTGATAATGGAGGGGGGAAGATTTTGAGGAGAGAATTGTAAGATGCCATTATGCCTTTATAAAGGATTCATAAGCTTTGCTTATTTTTGTAAAGAGTATTTTTAGCCAATCTTGGGAAGGTTGAGAGTGAGAGTATTTATGATTGAAATCCTAAGTATTTTTTTTGAAGCATCTTGAAGGATGAAGGCATTTTGTACTTGTTCCAATTCTTTTGAAGACTAATAAGATCGGTCCTCACTGGAGCTGGACCGGGAGACGTAGTCCATTAGGGACGGACTCCGTTATCATACAGTATCCACATTCTTATCGTTTTCATTATTTGTTCATTTATATTTGTTTTCAGTTATTTTTAAGCTTTTGATAAGCCTGTTATTACAACCATTTTTAAAAGTTAATTGGTTTAAGAATTCACATGCAAATTCAAGTGTTAGTAGATCTTGTCATTTTCAGGTCAAGTAGTCTTATCCTTTTATAAAATAAATCCATGGTAAGGTTTTCATTAGAGTAATTTTTAGGTCTAAGATGGGTTTTCTAGGGAAAATAATAAAATAAAAATTACAAAGAAAAAAACTATTTTTTTTTTGGATTTTCAACTTTCTCCAATGAGTACCTATGTTGCATACTTTTGATGGACCCCACCCCATGAAAAGTGAGAAATACAAAAGTGCTCCCAGTCGAAACTTGAGTAAAACCACAGGGAGATAAGTTGAATATATGAATTAAAAAGTAGCTTTTTTATGACAAGTATACTAACTCAACGATTATCGATAACTCATTTTCTTGAAATCCTATTGGTCCTTGAATTCAAACTCATCATTGGCTCTTTTTCTTATGAGGCCCACTTTAGACCCCAAATTGACTATAATGACCCATTATAAATGTACATAACAACTTTGTGAGATCTATATTTTAGTCAAAGATATAAAGGATAGATTTCCAACTGCGTCCTACAAAGCAAATGAGCACCTTACGTTGGTGCATACAAACCTTTTGGGCCTATGCAAAACTAATCAAAAGGAGGATTTTTTTTTATTTTTTAACATTTATTGATGATTTTAACAGGAAGGTCTAGGTGTATTTTGTCAAGCAAATCAAATACTTTTGAAAAATTCAGAGAATTCAAATCCATGGAAGGGAAACATAGTGGAAAGTGTATTAAATTACTTAGGTCTTATGAGGGAGGTGAATATGACTCCAAATATTTCACTAATTTCTTAAGGTGGAAAGGGATTGAAAGGAAATTCACCACAAGGTATAATCCACAACAGAATGCAGAAAGTACCAATTTATTTGTGGAAGAAATAAAATAGTTCTTGGAATTAATGATAATATATAAAATAAATAAAAGAATTGTTCTTGGAATTGATGATTATATGTAAAAAAAGAAGTTAAAATTAAAACTATTTTGCAATTATGTAAATAATGAGTAACTAAAAAAGATCGTTATTTTTTGTTATGAAACCTTTCATTTATTATTTATTGGAAGGAAGACTATTGTATTAGGTGTTAGGAAAAATAATATCATAAGATAAGCCATTGATAAGAGGGAAAGTCCTCGTCGGGGCTATACTTGGGTGGTAAACTCAGAGGTGGTGACCCAACTTAGTTGTATTCTTATTTGATAAGGCATTGCACTAGAATATCTTTCGTAGTGATCTTTTCAAGGCCCAAGATGAGCCGTGTAAAATATAATCTCTTAGTACCTGTGATTTTGTTTAAAAGTTTACAGAAATTAAATTCTCTTCAATTTAATGTTGAATTATAGAATATGTTTTCAATGATGTAATGATGATAAAATAATAAGAAAATAACTTAAGAAAATTTAATATAAAGGGAAACGGTTCCTCACCTTTGGTATCAAATCCATATCCACGTCTACGCTAACGACCTCTAAAATATTTAAGAAAATAGGAAAAGATTCTTTAAGAAATAGTAAAGATAACAACATATTGAAATAGTAATAAAATATATTTCAAGAAACTATTAACTTTGAAATTTTTAAGAAAATAGTAAAGATAGTAAAAACTTGAAATATAAATTGAATATGTTTGAAGAAACTAGCATCGGAACGTCTTTTTAGGATTTGAGTTGTTTCTTTAATGAGCCTCTCTTGTATATCTAAAATAAATTTGTAAAAATAAAATCTAATTTTTTTTTCGTGAAGAAAATATATTGCCAGAGAAGGTGTCACTTTCCAAAAAAACAAGATTATATGAAATATTAAGTTTATATGAAAACATGTGAAACAGGCATGTGCATGTACTATAATTGTTCTTGTGTTTTTTTAAGTGGAGGTTTTGTTATGATAATTCCTTTTGGGAATTGCTTCCATTTCTAGCCATAGTATAGGCATTTTCAATGCCCATAAAATTCAAGGTTTAGATATAAACCATATCCATGCATTTTTTTTAATTCGTAGTTTAACTTGTGAAGCTGTTTGTATAGAAGTCACAAGGGAGAAATATATCCTACTAACACAATATTTGGTTTGTTGCATGGTGATTATGCTCATACATATTATTTGGTCATGGTTGTTATGTCATATTTATGGAATTTCTAGTTGTGATGACGCAAAATGAGTTATGGGTTAAACATTTTTTTGGATTGCATATGCATAGAGAGACAAGTAATGAAATGATTTTAGGGTCACAACAACAAAAATAATATTACATTTATAGAACAACCTAGTGGGTGGCATTTCCAAACATAATTAATCAAAGAGAGCTTGTATGCATTAGGATTAATATAATGTGTAGATATTATTTTGTTGTTTTTAAATTTTATGAAGAATAGAAGCAAATCACATTGTATATATGGATAAACTAAATGGAAACATGTTAAACTTATTAGAGGAATTATGTAAACTTGAAAATATGGAATGTCACTTACTAAAATAGAGAGATGAGATATGATACTTACTATTTTTCTATGTGTTAAAGTATGAAGTATGACATATATAATTATTTTATAACAGGATAGGGTTTACTATTTTTCTATGTGCTAGAGTATGAGGTATGAAATATATAATTATTTTATAATAGGATATAATTTTTTTGTTTTTATTTGAATTATTTGTGTTAATATGCCTTTAATATTAAAAGTGAAAGTGAGTGAAAGTAAATTTGCAATTTTGAATAACAAGTGTTGGCACGGGGCTAAGGCGCATAAGTTTTGGTACAACCAGTGACAAAGGGGACATCGACAAAGTAAAATGACCAATCGCAGAGTGCAACAAAGCGGATAAAGCGGAAGTAAAGTGGACAAAGTGGAGAAAGCGGAGTAGAGTTAGTGGTTAAGATATGGCCACTTTGTGAAGTGGACCAATTTTGTAACGACCATCGAGCCTATCAATAGAAGTAGCATTGTAAGCCTTCGGATAACAATATCATAGATTATATTCAGATCTTCGCATCTGACCTTGTATTCTGATCTGCGGATTCACATCTTTGTAATGGCTTTGATCTGCACTGTTGAGATGGGTTTTGCGGATTTGTGTTCCTGATTTGTAAGACAAATTGATGTATAATGAGAAGGAATGTTTGTCCATGATGTTGTCTCTTATGTGTTGTATTGCAGCATGATATATTTTGTCACAATATGGATAGATCTGATATGTGTCACTGATATGTTGAATATGTTTTGATTATATGTTACTGTGTCGATCTAGTTAGTATGTTTCAAAATATGGTGATAATGTTATGATGCGAATGCTAATTATGTCAATGTTATGATTAAATGTGAATGATGCATGTCCTATTATACTTGCGAAAGCTTGGTTTCTGCAGCCCCCTTAGGTATCTCGGGTGAGACCTCACTCGCTTTGCGAGCGTTGCTGGAAAGACTACACCCCTTTCTGGTTCGATATGTAGGGGAGTTTGTGTCGAGCTTTGTTGACATTGTGCGAAGTGAACCCCCGTCGACAGATCTGTTTCAACAAATGGTTCAATTGCCAGGACCCTAGTGCAAGAAGGAGAGGACATGCTATGGAATCCGACAAAGTCAGAGATCGAGGAGTGGTTCAATAAAAAGACACGAGAGTTTGCTGAGGAAGAAAATCAGAGATTTGAATGGTCGACAGAACAATGGTTACATAAGCAAATCTATAGTGATATCCATGAGTTAGTTTTATGTGAATTTCCGATACTTCTGTATGAATGGTTGGCTAACCTAAATTTTCAAAATAATAACTTCCAAGGGGGCGAGCCAGAGCACTAGACCCCGGAACTGATCCAACAATTGAGCCATGTTAACAACAAAGCTTCAAGGGTTGTCGATGTCTGGGTGGATAGAATTTTGGAAGGGTACATTAATGAATTTGTTGTCGATACAGTTAGATCATACAATGATGTAGAAATGGAGTTCTTTAAGGGACCCAGGAGAAGGTACCTATTTTCGTTACAATTGTGGATTAAGATGCTCATTTGTGAAAAAGGAATATTGAAGATGAACTCCGACGAGTAAAGCTCTTGTGCACGGAGGTTGTGGGTACTGCGCAAATGCGGGTCTGATAGAATGATGTGGGGCAGATGGAAATGAGCTATGACGAAATTGTAAGGGAAGCTGTAGAATATTGTGGCCGCCTAAGAAGTGGGGTGAGGTTCCGTCCGGAGAAGAAGAGGAGGATTGGGATAGAGAGAGAGATTCCTAGTGTGACCGGAACAGAGGAATATGAAGCATGCCCATAAGGGACTAAGTGACCCTACACCGATGGAGAAGATGACTAGGATACCCTTGAACCTGAGGAAGGACAGACCCAAGGCTACGATGTACCTACAACCCCGTGCACTGCGCCAAATCTTGGAGGAAGAAACACAAGCTCTTCGCAGGGTTTTCCTACGTGTCATAATAGCAGTAATAGTAGCGGATCTATAAACACCGATAGGAAACCAAGGATGGCAGGAAACGATGTGAAGTTGCCTCTCTTTTAGGGTAATGGGATAGAGGATCTCGAGCAATATTGGTTCTTGTGCAAAGCAATGTGCACAGTAAAACAAGTGCATAATGACGATATCAAGAAGGGACAACTAGAGACAACCTCTAGAGGTCATGCATTGGATTGGTACACGAAGTTTATACAAGTACCTACAAGACTTCCACAGAAGACTCTAGCAGAAATTAGAATTGGGATGATCGACGACTTTAAGAAGCCTAAATTAGAATCGCAATTCATTACATAAATAAAGGAGATAAAGCAATTCCCTAATGAGTCAGTATGGGATTTTGATCATAGGTTCAAAACTATGATGGATAAATTTAGTTTTGGGATGAGCGATGTGTAGCACAAGGAATGGTTTATTGCACCATTGGTACCACACATTCGAATGTCGTTGATTCAGCAAAAGATCGTATCTCAGGCAGAAGCTCTGGAACTTGCGATGAAGCTCAAAGCTTTTCCAATTGGTTAGACATGGATTGGAATGAGAAAGATCCAGTCGCAACTAGCAAAACTGACTATTCAGCTATAGGATATGAAAAAAGGGAAGGAAGTTCGCGAAGAGGTATGGTCTAGTCGATTTAAGTTCGAAGGGGATCATAACGACCAGTTTCCTGAATTCCACAAATATCTATAGTCTGGTGTGCCCAATTCACTCAGTCAAGGAGGGATGCCCTGGTGTCGAGTTTTCCAGACCAGAGGACATTTCTAAGAGGAATGCGTATATTTACAAAAGGCCATGTCGAAGCCAACTAACCTATATTGTAATTTTTGTCGATCCATCATCCATGATGAGAAAGATTGTCAAGCATATTACTTGCTCCAAGAGAGGACTGTTGATACATACTTCATGAAAGGAGATGAACAACATCAAGCAGAGAGGCACCCGGCGCAGCTGCAGTATAATCCACCACAGTGAAATCAACCATAGTTCAATCAACAGTAAGGAGGATTGAGAGGAGTATATCATGGTGGTCGCGGAAGAGGTTTCGATCACGAAGGAACCTTTGGTCGAGTTCGAGGACCGATCACATGCTATAATTGTGGACATATCGAACATTATTAGAGGGATTGCTTGAATCTGACCCCTCAATGTACCTATTGCAGCACAGTCGATCATATGTCTAAGATTGTCCCCAGCTAATCGCAAAGTGGAAGACTAAGAACACGATGAAACCGCAACCAAACACGAACCTGAACCAGAACCAAAATCCAGCTCAAAAATTACATAAGATCTCAGATGAGGTCAGAAGTAAACCAATGAATGTCACGGTAGTAACCAGAGGAGGAGTTGCAACATGAGAATATAGCCGACTGCCAAATTTCCAGCCCACGATCTAGAAACAGGTACGATTTGATGTTGAAGCAGAGAAGACGAATTTTTAGGAAGCACGATATGCACTAATGAAGAATAATGTTCAATCGATACCCATAGTCCACAAGGAACCTGTCTATGGGATGCTGCCAATTTTTTATTCGACAATGTCACAAGTCAGCAGGAATGGTCAGTACCGTGAAATTTTTTCTAGAAATTTGTTTGACATTAGCAAAGGATCATGAAGCATTAGCAGAGATAGCTCATTTATTGTATCGATAGGAAGAGGGGCAACATGATCGTGCCATCAACCGTCTGTATAAGAAGAAAACAGGAAGGGAAATGAGGATGAATGCCCAGATTTGTGCATATGATATGGATTCTATCATTTTAGATCTAGGATCCGACGTGAATATCCTAACCAAGCAAACATGGGAAGCGATGGGAAATCCACAGTTGGTATGGTCCCCTATACAGCTTCGGTTATCATATCAAATCAAGGTTACACCAATTGGTCGGTTGCCTCATTTACTAGTCGAGGTAGAAGGATTGAAGACATATGTAGATTTTTACGTTATAGATATAATTGATAACACTAGCCCATATCATGTGTTGTTGGGGATAAACTGGGCAATGGAACATCAGGAAGTTATTAACTTCAATAAAAGAACAATATCTTTCGATAACTACAACAAAAGGGTCATTTCTCCACTTGATCCACTTGAAGGACAGATATATGTTGAACCGATGAGAGATGAGCTCATCGGAGGATGGGACAACACCTATAATGTATCATAAGATTACATCAATCCCACCGTTGATGGAGAATTGGGGTGGCGAAGCGTCAGTTCGATGTCATCAGACTCCGATGAGGCTTTAGAGAATTGGAAAAATCGGTTGCATGATATATCGATCATGATGTGTGCATGGATCACTCAATCGCTGAGATGGGTCATGACATAAGTATGCGATCTGCCGACATATGAAGGACTTCCTAACCTGGAAACCTTCATCAATGAGTTTGAAGACAAAGTATCAGAACCACAACATCTGCTAGCATTATAAGAAGCATTGAATGCCACTCCGGCGAGGTGATGGGCCGTACACAAGTCGTCGATAACAAACTGGAAACAATGTTAATGATTAATGGAAGTGAGATTCGGGGAAATGATTGCTGCCAAGGGAAGGAGTAGGATGGAAGAAGTGATCTAAGGGATCATCTGGGAAGATTTCAGACTACATGGGGGGTGAGGCCAAAGAAAGAATGGGTTCATGCATTCATCCACACGTTATATGAAGTGTCGCAGAGCTGGTATATCTTGGTCGAGATAAGACGAGGAAAAACTGCGTGGGAAGATCTAATCAATAGTTTCAGTATCACATTCATTTTTGCTGATGAGAATCCTCTAATCGACAACACGTTGTAGGTAATCTGCGAAAATATATTTGAGACGGTTCCGACCGGAAGACCAATGGGACCACAATGGAACGCGACAACAAAGATGATGATGGAATGTTACAATGTATTGGGAGTACCTGATGATGACGAAGATCCTAGAGTTCTCTATGTCCCAGAGTCAAAAGGAAGTTGCGACGTTGAAGCAACATATATGCCATTCGATAGATTTAAGCAACCATTGGGAATTAAGAAAGTAAATATTGGGTAAGTTGAGAATCCAAAGTTTGCGAGTATTGGAGATTACTGGGATGACACAACAATCAAGAAGGTCACTGACCTATTGCATGAATTTCAAGATTTTTTACAGACAAAGTTTTCTGAGAGGAAGGGCATTTTCGAGGACTTGGGAGAGATGAAGATCCCCCTTAAACCCGATGCTAAGCCAGTAAAAAAATGACCATACATATTGAATCCCAGATAAAAAGAGCAAGTGAAGGCTGAGATAGAACAAGTGTTGGACATAGGAATCATTAAGCCGGTCGAAGAGTCAGAATGGAGCATCCTGACGGTCATCCAGGATAACAATACCGATGAAGTCCCTATTTGTGTCGACTCACAGAAGTTGAATTATGCATGCCTTCATGATCCATTCCCCACAACCTTTACCGAAGAGGTACTTGAAGGTGTTAGAGGACATGAAGTATATTCATTCACAAATAGATTTACTACAACAAATCCTGTAATTAGTGTCCCATTTAGCATTCCTTTTTAGTGTATTTCTTTTTCATTGAGTGGTCAAAGTAGACGCTAAATGGGACACATCATGTACAAAGCGTAAAGCGTCTAAAATAATGTCTTTTTTTGCTTCCTAGATAGCATCCTTTCTAATGTCCAAAATAGCGCCCATTTTTTTGCTTCCAGAACAGCATCCAATTTTGCTTCCTAAACAACGTCAAGGTTTGCTTCCTAAATAAAATTCTATTTTTCTTCCTAAATGACATCCCCATTAGCGCCATATTTGCATCCTTAGAAGCACCATGTTATCATTTATGTTTGCATCTACGTTTGCGCCATATTTGAATCCAAATTATCATCAAATATTGCATCCATATGTGCTACCACTTTAGCATCCCATTTTGCACCACGTTTTACTTCCAACTATGCACCAATTTTCACTTCCAATTTTGCACCAATTTTTTCCTACTTTTTTGCATCGTGTTTTGCTACCAAAACGATGCCAAATATTTCTTCTATTGTTGCACCATATTTTGATTCCTAGGTAGCACCCCGTCTTGCATCCAAAGTAACATCTTATTTTCTACCATATTAACGTCATGTTTGGATTCCTCATTAGCGCCAAGTGTTGCATCCTTTTTAACGCCTAGTTTTGCATCTCTATTGATGTCCACATTAGCACCATGTTTTTCTACCACTTTAGCGTCCATTTTTATTCCCACACTAGCGCCACATTTTGCTTCCAATTTAGCTCCTTGGATTTCTTCTTATTTTTCTTCCTCATGAATGCTCACTACAAGAAAAAGACCATTTTAGCCTCACATTAGCACCACTATTGTAAAGGATTTGGGAAAACCTCAATTTTCAAATAGTTGTGAAATAGTGATAATGTGGGGGTACACAAGTGGTGCTAAGATTTATGATGAAAAAATGGTGTTTGTAAAAAAAATTGATTTTGGTGTTAAATGAATATGTGACATTCCATGGCGTATAGTGCAAACCACCAAAATCAATCCTAGGTGGATTGAGATTTTGTGGTGCAAAACACCAAAACCAATCCAACATGGATGAAGACTTTCTGGTGCAAAATACCAAAATTATTATTATTATTTAATATACACAAACTTGTATATGGTGCAAAGCACCATAAAATAATTAGTGAAAAAATATAAATCACACACACACACACACACACACACACACACACACATAAGTTGGTTATTATTATTATTATTATGGTTCAAATCATCATAAAGTAACAAATAAGAAACAAAAGAACAACCATTGCATATTTAGTAAGGTTGTGCTTTTATAGGGGGTTTATTATTAATGTTATATATGGTTTAATGTGAATGCTAATTGTCATCCATAAAATATATACACATAAAACAATTATATCAACATTTTTTCATGATTAGGAATTTTATTTCACTTATGATAAGAAAAAATACATTCATTTTTTTCCACTTCATAGTAAAACCCAAATATAATTATTAAAATATATCAATTCTTTAATAAATATATCCCTCATGTTAACATAATAATATTAATACCAAAAAATAATTTTACATAAAATTAATCATTTTAATCTAGAACTTTAATTTATAATCAAAATTTAATAATTTCCATAGAATAGAAAAATCATAATATTATTTTAACCTATTTACAATTAATAATCACAAATAAATAATTCTCAAAATTATAATTTCTAATATTTACTAGATGAATTTATTCATCATACTAATTACATAATAAATACATTTATAATTTAAGGTTACTCATACATATCTTTGAAAATTTGTTTTCTTTAAAAAATGATAACAGATTAAAAAAAATTAATAATTAATTTTCCATAGTTTATTATATTGTGAAATGAAAAACTAGCTTTTATTCTATATTTCTTTTTATAAATCTTAATATTATTTGTTTGTCGAAATCATAATTGAAAAACATACGTACACATATATATGACAAGTGATTTTACATAGTTATCATAAATATGCCCAGTTTTAATCATAATTTGTGGCCACCTATATTTTGGTAACTAATTAAAAACAATCTATTTTGAAATAATAAATCTTAACACAAATATTTGTAACTAAATTTGAAATCCCTACTACTTCTTAATAAAAAAAATATATTTAAATGTCATTAACTAATTATTAAAAAATATATCAATATATTATTAATTACACAGTTTCACTTGAAGGTGTAAGAGGACATGAAGTATATTCATTCAGGGTATCACCATATCAAGATCGAGAAACAAGATCAACACAAAACTACCTTTGTAACCAAGTGGGGTTGCTTTCAGTACATAGTGATGCCATTTGGTCTCAAGAATGTCCTTGCGATTTTCTCAATATTGGTTGTCACTGCTTTCAAAGATTTTATCCACAATTTCTTAGCGATGTATATGAATGACTGGAATGTATATGGATTGGTTAAAGATCATGTAGAGAACCTCAGGATAATGCTTGAAAGATGCCAACAGCATCAGATCTCTTTGAATTTAAAGAGGTGTATCTTTTGTGTGCCATTTGGTATCTTGCTGGGACATATTGTCTACAAGGAAGGTATGTTGGTCGACCCATCCAAGATTGTGATCATTCTTGCAGTGTTATGGGCCTATAGAACAATGTGTAAAAGATTGATAGACCATACCCCCTTCAAGCTGGTATATGGACAAGAAGCAGTGATGCCTATGGAGTACATTGTCCCCATTCTGCGAATAACAGCAGTGGTAGACATGAGTGACGATGAGGCTATTAAAGAGATATTGGCATAGTTATTACAGTTAGAAGAATATCACTTTATTAGAAGATTTCAATAACAAATGGAAAAAGATCGACAAAAGGAATGGCATGATGGCCATGTAAAGGAGAAGCACTTTCAGCACGGAGACATAGTACTCCTATATGACAAGAAGTTCACAAAACACCCAGATAAGCTCCAAATGCATTGGCTTGGTCAATACATCATAAATTTCATCACTGACGGAGGCACAATTCAGTTGTAAAAGTTGCATGGAACACTTTTGACAAGCTTAGTGAATGGGAGCTAGCTAAAGCCCTATTGGGATAGCCCGACGCACCTCCACTAAGGAAGAAAAATAAAAATAAAAATGAAAAGAACGAGGACAAGAAAAAGAAAAAGAGCTATGAAGCAGGTATACTGCGCAGTTTGAGAGACTCTCGATGAAACAACAGCAAGGTTTGAAGTTTATGAAACGATGACGAGGTTTGGGACCTGTCGACGTCCAAACCAGCAAAGTGCGAACGTGTCATATCGGGCAATACATATTTAGAGTTAGAAATGGTCATATCATATATTCATCAACTTATAAAAGAGATATCATTACATACTTTGTCCATTTTAAATTTTCATTAAACATATTAAACTTTGGATATGCTTGTGCCACTAATACTTGGACACCATATATAAAACTTTGACAATCTCCTATACACTTGCATAAATTTATATAATATTAAAATATCTTTAAAAAAAATGGAAACATAGGAAGACACATATTTAGACTTAGTCGTTTTACAGCGTGCTATCTAAACAATTTCACATTTGCGCTTTCATAGTGACTTCATTAAAACTTATTATTTGAGGAATATGCATGCATATTCCTCAATGAACACTTTAAAAATTAACGACGCGATTGCTGTGGCGTACGAATTGAACCATGGAAACTGTCTCCTACACCAGGTAAATTAAGAGACTTAAATTTAAAACAGATTGTTTTGTTTGAACGTTGAATATTTAATATCCATGCATTGCGTTTAGAAAAGCCAGGTTACGTTTGCTTCCAATAAACAGACTTTGTCAATAAAATATATTTCTCCTTTCTTCATTGACACGCAAACAGAAATCATATATGTAGCAATGGTTGGTGGTGAATGCTTGGCCTTTTCTCCATTATAGCAATGGTTGGTGGTGAATCCTTGGCCTTTTCTCCATTATACGATTGAACCAGATCACGACTGTGTCGAAGTGGAAGAAGTCCTGCTATAATATCTCAATTTAAGAAATTAAAAGAAGGTTTCAGGCATTACCTATTGTTATAAATTGGGAAGAATGCTCTTTATTCTTCATCAAACGCCATGATCATCTTACAATCAGAGGAAACATCAAATCTAACACGCAACTATTTTTTATTTAAAAGCAGACGACTGTGTCCAACTGGAAGACGGAGTCAGTTCAGAAATGAGAACAAGGTTTGAGGCATTAGGCATTTGGTGTTGTTATAAAAAGGGAAGAATGCTCTTCATTCTTCATCAAACTCCATTTATTATCTAACAATCAAAGGGAGCATTAAGTCGAAGAACAGTAATCAGTCCAGTTGCAGTCATGAAATCCTTCCCGGCATTGGCGGTCGCAGCACTCGTGATCTTCTCGTACGCGAATAATATTGATATTGTGCGTGCAGGAGATCCAGATCCTTTACAAGACTTTTGCGTTGCTGATAACACGAGTCAAGGTATGCATGCACTAATTACATGTAATAATCTCATTCATATGTACGTAAGGTGAATAACATCATAATATATATATGATTTGAATTTTGCAGTTATTGTAAACGGTTTACCGTGTAAGAATGCGCTGATAGTTACAGCGGACGACTTCCTGTTCAAGGGCCTCGATAAAGCAGGAGATACGAACAACCAGTTGGGAGTGAACGTGACACCAGTGTTTGCAATGCAGCTACCAGGCCTCAACACCTTGGGAATCTCCATGGCTCGGATCGATTTCGCTCCTTGGGGCGGTCTTAATCCCCCTCACACTCATCCGCGCGCCACCGAACTCTTGGTGGTGATTGAGGGTACTCTCTACGTGGGCTTCATCACCACTGGGGACCAATTGATCTCCAAAACGCTTGAGAAAGGAGACGTGTTTGTGTTCCCGAAAGGTCTTGTGCATTTCCAACAGAACGTCGGGTCTTACAGCGCAGTGGCCATTTCTGGACTGAGCAGCCAGAATCCAGGAGTTCAGCAGATCGCAAAGTCACTGTTTGGAGCCACAGATCCCGCGGTTGATCCATCCGTTTTGGCAAAAGCTTTCCAGATCGATACGTACCTCGTCCAACAACTCCAAAAGAACTTCTCGGCTGCCGGCTGATCATGTTATCTATTTGTCACCAGTGGTTTTATCTAAATAAATAAATAAATAAAACGACGCTTATATCGTCGTGCATATCCATCCCAATAAAAAGACAACCATTTCATCCGTTAATGATGTTTCTGTTTGTTTGGGATTATGAAAATTTTCAATGTTCCTTGATGGAACCTTGTCTGTGCTAAAACATAACAGTGGCCACCACAATTTCATACATACTGAATTCTAATTAAAACATACACAATATACAAGCAAATATTAAAAACTCACAAATTCAAAGAGCAGAATATATATTACTTTTTGGGAAATTAAATTACGTTCATAAAATTACACAAAATATTCAATCCAAAACTTCTTTTCCCATTTTCTAAATTCTCTAAATTCTTATTGTCAGAGCAATCTCCTCGATGGCACAGTCATAAACTCCAATACTTATTTATTCTCGCTTTAATAATATCTAAAAATAAGGGAATTTATAATTCTTAATACAATGTTTCGTAATTATTCTTTCGTTAATAATACCTAAATATGATGCAATCAGTAATTTCATAATACAATACACAATAAGAACATCTTATAGACCCATTTAAGGGTTCAACATGTCACATGTAAGGAATTGAATTGGGTGGGGACACTACTACATAGAGGGGGTATTAAGACAATATTTCTGTAAATTGTCTCAAGTTAAGACAAAAAAAAAAATTTGGGTAGATCGTCTTAAATATTGTCTTTAAGCAAGTGCCTTAAACTATTGTCTTAAATTATTGTCCTAAATTTAAGACAATAGTTTAAGACACTAATTTAAGACACTCGCTTAAAGACAATATTTAAGATGATACACAAGTATTTTTTTGTCTCACAATTTATAGAAATATTGTCTCATATATTGTCTTAATACACCCTCTATATATAATGGAAATATTTATGATAGGGCACACTGGAATCGAACCACCAATCTTCTGCATTATATAATGCTCTACCATTGAGCTAGCACCGTGCAACTTTGTATACAAGAAGAATATTTTTAAGCAATGAGCACAAGGAACATGAAATACTCACTATATTTCACTCATTCATTTGTAGTTCTCATGGAGATTGTAGTTATAATATCATTCATCTCAAAATCAATAGATAATTCCATATGTTCTATATAAGAATTGAGAGAAAGGAGGTAGCCTTGGTCAATGCCATTGAAAGTAGTCAATCAGAGCTCGAGGTTCGGATTGTTCAATCAATCAACTCAGATTGATTACAGTAATGTCAACCTGTTAGGATTAAATTGGTTCATTAGTCAAGATAAGTACCACATCCAAAATATTAACATAAAAATGACAAAAGCTGATATTTTTATATATGCAAGCCTATCATGCACCACTCTATTTTCAATCAAGAAAAAATGGCACGTGCATTTGTACAAAACCTGAAACCTCAATGTACTAGTGCCTTCCTGGCTTAATTGGTAAAGATACATGTATTCTATATGAGTGTCAACATGAGACAGTTGAGGAAACAAGCACACAAAAGCAAGAGTCGACAAACTCCATTTTTACTTTTCTTGTGAAGTATAGTTGAGGAGACAAGCACACAAAAGCAAGAGTCAACAAACTCCATTTTTATTCTCACAATCAAGAAACACACAAATGCTAGATGTACTTCACAAGAAAAGTTCTATCATATTTATCATAACAACAACTAGCCTTTACAAACAATCTGACCATGTACAAGGGGTAGTATTCAATGTAAAACGCCCGAATAACATCTATTAGATTTCCATTACATTAATTCCGTTTGTTCAATGATGGGAGTAGCTTGTACAAGCAAAAGACCCTCAACACAAAAAACCGAACAAAGGAAAATACAGTTACTAGCTAACAAGATTTCCTTTCTTTCATCCCGCAAAAGAAATTAAGACAAAAATGTTGAAATATCAATGGATGGACAAAACATGGTTTAAGCTCATTTAGAAGCACAGAAGAGCACAAAGAACATAATTGATTAGCATATAAATTTGTAATAATGATAGCAATTATCAAAATTTGGTGAGTCAAAGTTGAAGCTAGCTCAGCCTTAGTTTGCTTGCATTAACATCATCTTCAACTCCACCCTGCCGTTCACCATATTCATGTCCATCAGCTTCTCATGTTTGATTGAATCAGTATATTGTTCCCCTTAGTCACATGACATGCTGGTATTATAGACCTAATGCAGAAAACAGGGCCTAGACTTAGGGATGGCACAACAAAGTTTGAAGCTAGAGTCTATGGTGTATCTTCTAGACTAATCCTTTTAAATGCAAGAAGAGCTGAGCATTTTGGAACCGCAATCCTGATTCTCACAAGTGAACCCCTTGACATTAGAGGAATGATGCATATGGAATTAGACGAATTGGATCTGCTTCTATATGTCAAGGATTGCTGCTATTGAAGGGCAATGAATTTTGGAATCCAGTAGCTGAAGTTCTGAGGATCCCACATTGAATAAGACGATCTAGATGAATTAATCCTAGACCGAAGTGCATTTTTTGTCCAATAAATCAATTGTTAGCCTTGATTTGCAGCATTTTGATCTTTGCTTGAAGTGTTAGAGCCATGAAGCCATTCGTCTTAGTCTTATTGGTGTTCCTCCAAATGAATTAAGATCTCCTGTCTTTCATTTCTAGTGATTTGCAACTTCACTGGAGGAGGCTTCCAGATGTCCATGATCACAGTATTACTATTCATGGAATAGTTGGGAAAATAGCATATTCGTGTCTTCTTGTTTACCACAGTATAGGACTACTTGCAGAGTCATATAGGACTACTTGCGAAGTCATGATGGCTATGTCGAAGTAATACCAACATAGACCATTCTTAATTCCAGTTCTACTAAGCGTTGAGAGGGATAAAATCTCTTAAGGTGCAAACCCTTCCTCTTAAACTGTTTTAGAGTACAAAAGGAAGACTTAAATATATATTTTTCATTGAGCATAAGGATAGAACCAACATATACAATTTTTATTTAATTCGTTTTTATTACTATTTAAGAGTGACATGTGTCACCTCCACATTGAATTTAGGCACGGAATCACACATCCACCTAATACTGGGCTGTAGAATGCGCTTCTTAGCGCAAAGAGGGCTCGAAGATTGTTGTTGTTGGGTTTTCTACAAAATAATCAAACGTATGAACGGAAAGAATTTGGTAGCAAGTGGTGGGGAAGGAGGCTGAGGGGACTGAAACCTTGGCACTAATTATCAGTGCACATATTGCTGGAATTATGCTGAAACAACAACACTTTTATCCCTCTGAGCAGGAAGCTTCCTCTATTGTTGGGAAAATCTTCCTGTCTCATCCTTACAGAGATTTTCCAAAACTCTAGCATTGGTAATCTGTTCTTTCTCTTCACTGCTCTCCTTGTCACAACAGGAAGAGCACAACCTATTCAACTATGATACTGCATGCCCACCATATACCCAAACACAAAACCAACATAAAATATAAATTCATTACCCAATACACAAAAACAACCCTATAAAAAATTAAAATTCATGCCCACTAATATTACCCAATACAAACAACCAATACAATATCAAAATTCAAAACAATGGAGAAACAACACAAAACGGTGGATTAAAAAGAAGACATAAACTCTACCAGCACCAAAGGCATAAATTAGGATTTGATCATGGTAGGTATCTACATAGATTGCATGAGAACCGACCAGACAACCATTGCAGTATTTTTCTCCGCTTGCTTCTTCGTCTTGGCAATCTCCCAATAGAATCTCATTCCAACAAATTTCCACACTGCATTTAAAAATAGGCAAATGCCCAGACCCTGAACAGGTTTAGTAGTATGGAAACTAATGATCCTTTTTGGGAATCTATCTGAGCATATATGAAGTAGAACCCCACAACACAAAACATCAAAAGACTAGAGGAAAATTAGTGAAAATATTTCTCCAAACCCTGACAACCTTTAAGACCAAGTGAGTATCCAAATTAACCCTCCAAAACACCAAATTTCAAAAGCCTAGTTTTCGTATATAGGCATTTGACTAATTCACAGAAAAAATCATGACTAAAGCTCGACTCCTCAAATCCTTCATCTAGTCCTAATAGTACAGAACATGAAACAAAACGAGAATACTAAGATACCAAGCAAGAATCCTCCACCATTAGCATTATAAACACGTTTTTTTCTTCTTGTTCAATAATTTAGCAGTGAAAGGGTGGCCTAAAGACAAATTTAAATGCAACCATGCTGATGCAATGAATCTACTCACTAGCGCACTATACCAGTTAGAGATCTATATCACGTAAGTCTCATCTGCAAAAGCCAAGTGGGTATCTAAATTAATCCTTAGAGCACACAATTTTCAAAGCCCAGATGAAAATTAGCTACAATATTTCTCCAAACTATAATTACCTTTAAGACCAAGTGGCATCCAAATTAACATTCCAATATCAAGGGAAAAGCACACCGCGTAGTAAATAAGATTTAGCTATGCAGAACACTTGCTTCACTAAGAATTTACTTCGCAGATTAACTGCGGAGATTTCAACTTTTTACTGCGCAGTTGAACTTCGTGGTGATGCGTAGTTAACTTCGCACTTCTTTACTTCGCGGACTTCACAAATACTTTGCGGATCACTTAAACAAACTTGATCATGAAATATAATTTCTAAGGCATAATAACTAAAACATCTTACGTGAAGTTACTCCTTGTAAAAATAGAACTGTCACTGCGGGAACTAATTGTAAATCTTGATTTCTTTTACTGCGAATAAATGTAAACAATATTCAAGGAGAAGATGCGCGACTTGCAATATTCAACATTCTTGAGAATGAAACATAAAACTAAAGACTTATATATATTACCACAGTAAACTGCGCAACTCCTCAATACATGGAATTGAGTTTTCACTTTGATCTTTTACATTCACAGAGCTTGGGATCTTTATACAATCTTCATGGATATTCACTTGTACTCTTCTCCTCTTCACATCTCTCTCATAGTTTCAACTATGGGCTTCTACTTGTAGAGTTTCCTAACAACTGACTTAAGATCGTTTCACTTGGAAGCTACAGGATTGCATTAAACACTGTAATTAATTCTTACCTAAGAGTTCTTGACATGCAAACTACTAACGCGGTTACATAAATATAACTTGACGTGCGCCATATTGGCTATGAACTTACTGACAGACTGGCATTGCAGATTCTACGCACTGACACAAAAATACTGATAGGGTGATTGACAGAGTTGGTGCAGTTAGATACACGATCAACTCATAATTACATATTTTCCAACACTCCCCCTTAATTATGAGCAGATGGGGATCATAAAAAAAAATTAAAATTTTACAAAATGCTTTGTGTATGATGAAGTTCACTACGCAGAAATTGGAATGGGTCCTTTGCCAATGGTTTTGTAAATATGTATGCTACCTAATCTTCAGACCTACAAAATTCTAAACATATTTATTTGTTGTTTATCAATTCTATGATAAAATGATACCTTGTGTTGATGTGCCTGGTTCTCTTGTGGAACACATGATTCTTTGATATTGCGATAACTGAATTGTTGTCGCAGTAAATGACTGTGGGTTCTTGCTGGTTCTGCGACAAATCACTTAACATCCTCTACATCCAAACTGCTTGATATGCAGCGCTTGTAGCTGCAACATACTCTGCTTCTGCTGAAGAAAGAGTTACTATGGGCCGTTTCTTTGAAGCCCATGATACAACACCTGTTCCTACATGAAATGTATTCCCAGATGTGCTTTTTCTGTCATCTATGCTGCCTCCATTGTTGCTGTCAGTGTATCCAACGAGTTTGAAATTTTCTGAGGTCGAATACAGAATACCAAAGTCTCTTGTTCCACTTACATACCTCAGAATTCTTTTACCTTCTTGCCAATGTGTGTTGGAGAAAACTCACTATGGCTTGGGGTAGACCACAACAGACAGATGATTACCAGAAATCAACTCGATTTTCAGAACTATGCTATTATAAATGACAATGCTAAGATAATGAAGAATATAACCAACCTTGATCCAAACGTTTGATGTAGATCCCCATTGGAGCTTTTCAATCCGTGCACTTGAATCTACAAATTAGTCTTGATAGCCAATATACAACAAGTACATATAATATATAAACGACATTAATATCATCAATAGAAATGGTCCATGATATAACAAGTAAATGCAACCCAATGTAAGATAAACAACATTTACAACATTAATGGACAAGAATATGAGTATTTCTATTAATAAATAAGAAGAAGTACAATGTGATACAATCTCTTGCCAGCAACCAATCTGAACCAAGATCTGTATCAATCCACTTGTGCCTCCACCACTTCAATCCTCCATGAATTGCAAACTCAAACTAGATAGGAGTTTGGAAGGTGAACATAAAAGGTTCACAACTACAAGGATCAATGAGTGTAGACTCAAGATAGGGCAAAAATCCACTAGAGTTCTCTTGCTCTTCTTTCTCCTCCCGTCCATAAGCCATATGTGCTCAATATATAGTCCTCTCAAAGGTAAGTGAAAGGACACATCGAGGCGTTTCTTGGGAAGATGGAGAGCCAAAGGTTACTCAATGACCGCTTTTTGGGAGTAAAAAGTAATAAACTAGTGATTTTTACCATTTTACATGATATCCGCGGGCTATAGTGATGCAACTCGTGGGTACACTCGCTATACTGATGCAGCTAGCGTATAAGAGAAAAATAGTGTCTGAAGGATATAAAATGGTTCCGAGTCAGTGAAATGGATCCTCTAGGCCAAAAAGTGATGATTCTCACAAGGTGGAAGATTACGTTGTAACAAATGCCCCCTAATGTGTGAGGTCAGAGACTAATACTACGATGGCCGAAATACATTATAAATCTTAGAAGTGGAGTGACGGAGACACAAGTGGAAAGAGTAGCTCACTCATCATAATACAATAGTATCCCTAAATACATGTCAGTAGTACAACAATCTGATACAATGGCCATGAATAGGAAGTACATAGTGAATACATGTCATAAGTGATCATAGCCATGATCCCTCTACAATAAGATATGGTCTCTTGCTGAAAAGGAAACAACTGGTGCAAACTGGAGGTACAAATTGTTGATATCTGATAGGTGATATCTCAAATGTAAAGTCAAAGTCATAAGTAGCATACTGAATGCCACTATCGCCTGGGGTCTTCTACACAAGTCTTCGATGGTGCAAGTCCCATCAAGTGAATAAAGGAGTTGAGGTTGAACCTGATGTGACATCGTCTGATTACCGGTTAATGATGTATACCATTAATAGACGCGAGATAACCCACCAATAATGAAAATGGGCATCAAGGCACAGAGCACAATCATTGGAGTGTGAATAGATGAGTTGAAGTCGAACACTAGGATGAATCCATCGATCAGGGGACATTGATGTATTCCCAAAACTTTCGATGGCGAGAGAAACTGCCACTAATGAATGCAAGCCTCAAGGTACTCAACTGAACTCTAAACCTCAAGTTCCGGAATAAATGGGTTGAAGTCGACCGAACAAGACTCAATGGAAGGAGGGCATTAAGGAATCCCCCATCAACCAACACGAGGTACCAGATATGTTGAAAGATTTGGAAGAACTCAGATGAAACAGACTGACTCAATAAGGATGGCCGACATGCAATAGTCAAGAGATTTGAGGAGTGGTTGAGTCTAGGCTCAGGACTTCCTTTGAACAAGAGCATGAGCAGATGGATAGACTCAAGTAGCATAGACTTGACATAAACTATGCAATGCAGGAGGCATTACAGAGGGCTCCATAATGACTGGAAGCTTAACCAATCAGTGGAGAAAACTAAGAAACAAGTATAGCTCCTAAGGTCCAACTATAGTCCCGACTCATAATGTACGGAGTGGAATGAATGCTCTGTTCAAAGGTGACACAACAGATGCCAACAAGAAGTAGTAACCATAATCCCGTCCGAATTTTTGGAATATTTGATTTTTTTGGTCTTTTTCATATTTGGGGAAAGCTTGAAAAGAATAAAATTGCTTATAGTACAACAAGTGAGGGAACGAGTGTCAAATAATGAGCAGACTAGTCCCAAGCAGTGGAACATACCTATGATCAATGCAAGGAAGTGCATGCAGGATGTGGACACTTGGGGGGGTGTTTCCTTAGGGTCAAAAGGTCATCAAATTGTGAAGGGTAAATATAAGCTCTGCAGGGGTCGACAGGGAAAAGTGCTCAGTCACTAGGCTAACAACTGAGTAAGCGGGAGCCGACACAAGGCTCAAGAGGCAAGCAGGATGATGCAATGCAATCACAACATGATATAACTGAGGGGGAGTCCTTAAGGGAGATGGCCAACATAAGACAAAGTAGAGTATGAGTCTTGATCGCAATGTCATGGCATAACTACAAAGGACTCCCAATCCTAAGGACAAATAATGACATGGGCACCAGAATGCACAAAAGGGTTCTAACTAGGGTACCCATGTTCGGAAAAGCCCTATCGCCACATAATGACACTTCTATAGCAGTGTGAAGGTTTCGTGTCGGTTAAGAAGTGGGGTCGCACCTAGGGTTTATGAAAGTGGTCAAAAGGTCAAATGCATAATGCATGTGGAAATGGCATCTAACCTATATGTCAGGTGTGAAACGTACCTTCTGTAGGTGTGAAATGGTCCAGAATAGCTTTCACCAAAGAAATTTGATTAAAAATTATACTCCATGACATTATATTAGTCCATAAGGACATCCAACGGTAAAAACTATAGACAAGTGGGTCCTGAAAATTATAAAGAGTAATAAAAATTTACAATAGTATACAAAAGTATCATCCTGAACCAGAGGTTCAAGCATAATAACGCTTGAGGTAGAGCCCATTTCTAGGCTCCTTCAAGACAATCCCCTCATAGTCTTCTAATTCATAGGCTCCTTTTTCCAGGACATGCCTCATGATGTAAAGACCGTGCCACATGGGGTTGAACTTGCCTTCCCCCAGGGGTTCTTTAGCTTGGTCATATAAGAGGACCAAGTCACCTTCAGCATACTGCCGGGGACGGACAAACCTATCATACTGAACCTTAACACGATGTTTGTTGGTATCTATGGCCACAACGGCATCTCGACGTTGCTCCTCAAGTTGCTCAAGGTGGATTAAATGTTGCTCAAGACCCGTCGTATCAGGGAGGAGCTCTATGGCCAGTTTAAGCGAAGAGATCTCGCATTCAATTGGTAAAAGTGACTGCACACCGTGAACCAGCTGAAACGGTGAGTACCTGGTGGCAGTCTTGACTATGGTTTGATATGCCCACAAAGCAGGATATAACATGATGTTCCAGTTGTTCTTGCTTTGTTGGATGGTACATTGGAGAATGGTCTTCAAAGACTTATTGACTGCTTCTACTTGACCATTCGCTTGGGGATAATAAGAAGATGAGTGTTCTTGATGAAACCCAATCTTGAGAGACAAATCCTCGATCATCTTGTTCTAAAAGTGACTGCCATGGTCAGTGACAATCTCTTTTGGAATACCGAAAAGAGTTATAATTTGATTGAATACGAAGTGGGTTGCTGTAGCACCATCGACTTTAACGGTAGGCATGACCTTAGCCCATTTGGAAAAATATTCCACGGCCACTATGATATGGTGATGCCCCCCAGCCGAAGCTGGTTTGCAAGCCATGAAATCCACCCCCCATTTGGTGAAGGGACCGACGGTGACGACCGGATGAAGGGGCGCTAGATGCGAGCATATGTTCCGAGAAAACACCTGGCAAGGGTGACATCTCTTCATAGCATTAACACAATCCTTAAAGATGGAAGGCAAAAAATAACCATCTTGCATAATACGTTGGGCTGTAGCAAGCCCGGATAAGTGACCGCCACATGCCCCAGCATGGCAATCATTAAGCACCCGCTCCGCTTCTTCGTAAGTTAAGCAACGACAGAGGATAGAATCCTTTCCTCGGTGATACAAAGTGTCACCGACGATAGTATAATATTTAGCGTGATGTTTTACACGTTGTCGCTCATCTCGTGAATAGTGCAGAGGAAACTTCAAAGTTTGGAGATATACAATGAAATCCCTATACCAAGGGTCCTCGGACGAGATAAGAAATAAGTGCTCATCCACAAAGGAATCTTCATGAATGACATCCTCATAAAGTATCAGAAGGTCCGACATAAGCTCAGCAAACACCAATGATTTCACCGATTTTGCCGAAGCAAAATCGAGATCGAACTCCTGAAGGATAACAATCCATTTATTATACTTCCCCCCGATAAGGCGTCGTGATAGCACGAACTGAAATGGATTGATAGGCGCGACAACTGTGTTTTTTCTAAGCAGAATGTAATGTCATAGCCATTGGATTGAATGAACAGTCGCAAGTGCCAGCTTTTCCACATGAGTATATCTTAGCTCAGTGTCTACTAGATTTTGACTAAGGTAATAGATGACATGCTCGACAAGTGCATCATCAACCTGAACCAAGAGCATGCCAATCATCTCTTGAGACTCGGCCATGTAAAGAATAACATCTCATGCAAATTCTGGTGGACTAAGCATAGGGGCCGATACCAAAGCTTTCTTAAGGGCGTCGAAAGACTACTGGGCTCGCTCATCCCAGATAAAGGGTGTGTCCTTCTTCAATAAGCGTGCGAAACCTTTGGTAAGATTAACATAATTGACTACGAAACGGCGTAGAAAAGTGCCTCTCCCTTGGAGACCCATCCTTACAGCAAAGATGAATTTGTTAGGATTCAATCAAATTTTGTATCGTATACATCGTTCGAGAATCATGTAGAGGTGCTTGGGGTTGTCCATCCTCTTGCGAGAATGGCCGGCAAGGTCATCCAAGAAAACCTCCATAATCGTTTTAAGATCGTGAAAGGCGTAGGTCATGGCACGCTGAAATGTAGCTCCAGCGTTTTTAAGGCCGAAGGGCATTTTCTGATATGTAAACGTTCCCCAAGGACAAATGAAAGCTGTCTTATGTTGGTCCTCGAGTTTGATTTGAATCTAGTTATATCTAGAAAATCCGTCCATGAAGGAAAAAATCTCACTTCCGGCGCAAACATCCAAGATTTGATCTATGAATGGTGTGGGGAAGTTGTCTTTCGGACATGCACAGTTCAAATCTCTAAAATATGTGCATACACGGATCGTTCCCTGCTTCTTATCCATAGGAACGGGGTTTGACACCCATTCGGTAAGGGGAACGGGGTAGATGAAACCAGCTTTGAGCAGTTTCTCCACCTCTTCCTTGATAGCGGCTGCTATCCTAGGGTTCACAGCACGTAAGCGTTGTCGAACTGGTTTAGCGTTGGGATACGTTCTAATCTCATGTTCAACAATGCGGGGGTCTATTCCTGGCATCTACTCATATGACCAGGCGAAAGCTTCTCGAAGTTCTGTAAACAATTCAGTGTAAATAGCAATCTCCTCAGGAGTGAAATCATCACTGATGTAGACATTCTCAACCTTTCCAGGAGTACTAGAGATATTGATCGACGTAGTTGGGGAAATGTTAGCCATATTCCCTTCCGCAAAAACATCATGCGACTCCAAAAGAGCCACAGGGTGACCAACCATCTCTGCTAGAGTCATCCTAAAATCTTCTCCTTTGGTGAGCTGGAGTTTGGGAAGGAAATAAGAGTGATGGTGCATATCTTCCCAAGGTCTCTTACTACCACACATGGCATCCATAATAGCTTCATCAGAAGGAAAAGTATCATCGAGGCAATCATGGGAACAAGATGAGTTGGCTGCCCAAATCGGCAGCGTAACAGGATCTTCCTCAACTATCTGAGAAGAAGAGAGATTTGGCTCTGCAGTGGCTTGTTGAATATGCTGATAAGCAAGCTCAGCTACAGACAATGGCATAGACATCCCGTTATGCGTAATGTTTCTAGACGTGGAGCTCGTGGACGGAAAATTCCACGGATCATCAAAATAGGAAGTCCAGAATGACATATTATGCGAAGGAGGAGACGCATTATCGGTAATGGTTCCAATAAAATTCATAGGTGTGGCAAAATCATAAGTTCCCATCAATGAAGGGTACATGCCAACACCCATGTTCCCAGTTGCTGGCTGAGAATGAGTAACTTGCAGGACTGTGGATCCCATGGATGCTGTGGAAGAGGAGTTAACACAATCCATCTAATCGATGGTCACAATCTTGCCTTCGTGAGGAAAGCATATAACTCTGAATACAGTGGATGCAACAGCTTTCATGGCATACATCTAATTTCGACCCAGTAAAAGGTTGTAGTCGATGGGAGCATCAACCACCTTGACTTCAATAGGCACAGACTTACCTCCCAAGGAGACAACAAGGGAAGGGATAATTCCATGCAGCTTAAATGACCAACCGTCGAATGTAGTGAGCGTGGTTCTAGACGCGAGTAGGGGAGGAGAGCCAAGAGATTTCCAACAAGTTAACGACATTATTGATGCAGAGGCACCTTCATCAACCATAGTACATTTGACAAAACTCTGAAGGCACACCACCTGGATTTGAAAAGACACGTGGTAGGGTAAGCGAGGTTGGACATCAGTAGTGTCGAACTTGATAATAGTGGGACTTTCCCCATCCTGAACTCCTAACGCACTCAAAAGGGCATGCTTATGAGAAGGATAGGCTTGCAAAACTTCAAGAGCCTACATGGCACACAGAGTTTGGCCCAAATCTTCTGTGATGGAGTAGTTATGGGAGGCTCGAGCATTAGGATTATGCGTAGAGCGCTTAAGAACACCTTTCGGTATTTGCGACATATTAGAAGGCTTCTCGATATGCAAGGAATTGTCAGGAGGAGGGGGAGGTTCACTCCCCAAATTGGGTTGTGGTGCATCATAATCGCGCTAACGAGTGGCAACACTAACCTCTGACTGAACCATGTTCACACATCCATAACCACCAGTATTGGAAGAAGATGTTGTTGTCTCAGTAGGTCCATAACCAGTGGTGGGAGCATGCGAAGCCATGTTTTGGTGATGAGGTAGGGGATCCTTCAACATAGCTAGGTTTTGTGCCAAGTGCTTTGATACTTCCTCAATTCGAGGACATAAGTGAGTAAGATGGTCTTCCCCACAGAACTTGCAAGGAAACTTCACCTTACGCCTAGGTTTACGGTCCTCACCAGCATTTCCACCTTCCCAAGGAGGGTTGGAATTATTCTTACGGGGGTATTGTGATTGCTATTGTTATTCCCATTGTTTCCACCCTTACAATTATTTCTCCCCTTTTTCTTACCACCAGGTTGTTGGTTACCTGATTGGTTCGTCGTTTGCACACTGTGTACATCAGACGACGGGGTGGAAGTGGACAAGGTGTGAACCTGTCCGGGAGTAGACTGGTTTAGCGACAAATTTTGAATTTGATTAGCTACCAAATCTATGGGGCGAATGCTTGCAGATCCTATGATGCCATCTACATGTGGTCCAGGAACCGATGTGGGCTCATGTCGTGCTCTCGGTGCATCAGGAATAATGTCATACAAAATGCCAGATTAGGAGTATAATAAGTCTAACTACTGGACTTTCAAGATGGTTTGTTCCTCAGTCACAATGTCGGATATCGAAACATCCTTAGCAATGTATGGGAGTAGAGACTTGAGGAACCATTCCAACAAGAACTCTGGAGGAATGTTGGCTTTCACTAAACTCTTCCGCTGACGCCACTCTTGAACGTGGTCAGAAATATGTGTGGCCTTGTTCTGACGGAAGGTAGATAAAAGTTCAGTGCGAGTATCATAGCTAACTGGCACCTGGAAATGATCTAAGAAAACCAAAGTGATCTCGTCAAAACCCCTATAAGTGTTTCCAGGCAACTCGACGTACCACTTCATGGCTGCCCTCGTGAGGGTGCGTTGAAATAGTTGCAATCTAACGGAATTGTGATTCAATGAGTTGGAGGAGCATCAAATGTGAAATGTCGTGACATGATCTCCCGGGTCCTCACCACCTTTCCCCTCAAACTTAGGAATGTCCGAAGGGAGCTTTATAGGGACCGAGGGCCAAGTAGGGTCGTGACACACTAGATCATTCGTGAGCTTCGAAAGATCTAGAAGATTCAAGCATGCAAGGAACGGGAGTTGAGGCTAGAAAGCTTGATTATAAACCCCCACAAAAGGTTGGTTAAACGGAACCGAATTATAAGATGGACCAAAAGCTTGACCATGAGGATTAAACTGCTGATAATAAGGACCTGAGGGACCATAAGCTTGCCCATGGCCATAGGATTGATAACCTCCTCCTGCCTGACCCATTTGAGAGTAAGCAGGTATGTGCGTGTTTTGGGAACCATATTAGGGTGGTGGGTTGTACTGGTGGCCAGCACCGATTGTGTTGTAGTAAGGGTTGCCAGCATGAGTATGGGGAATATACGTACTATTTGTAGCGGGAACCGTGTTGTAATGACCATAATGGTATGGTATGTTCCCACCCCCAACATTAGGATTGTCTTGAGTAGTTGTGTGGTGACTAGAAGCATGAGATGTATTCCCAGCCCCAACATTGGTGTTACTAGTAGCAGGGATGGTGGCGTTATGTCCATGTGGATAGGATATATTCCCACCCTCTACATTGGCATTACTAGTGGTGGCAGTTAACGCAAAAGTATGTAGCCTTCACAAATTCTCTTTGGCTTTTCAATCAGTGGCAATCCTTTTACCATATCCTTCATGTGCAGTAGCTTCATCCCACCAAAATTCAGATGTCCAAATCTTAAGTGTCATAACCAGGATTCATCCTTTATTTCTGTCTGAAACGCAACTTGCATTGTGCTGTCTTTTTCTTCCTTGTCACAGTGAATGTATGCTCCTTTGCTTTCTGTTGTGAACGCAGATCTAGAATTTTTATTTTGACTTTCATGAACAACTTGAGTTGTTTTTCCTTTTATTATTGGTGTTATCCTCAAAGGAAACAAGCAATTGCTTGTCATCTGCACTTCGACAATTAACAGATTGCTTGGATATATGTCTTTAATCACACAATGCTTTTGTATCATGTGAACTCTGTAACCTTTTTCCATCAGTTGTCCAATGCTTATCAAATTATGTTTCAAAACTTGAACATAATAAAAATCATGCATAAATTTCTGCTCCCCCTGTTTGGTTAGAATATCAATAGAACCCTTACCCAAAATAGTGACTTGAATATTATTTCCAAGTGTGACATCAGTTTGAACTGATTTATCTAGACTAGAAAATAGATTTAAATTACCAGTCATGTGATTGCTATATCCTGAGTCTAAATACCATATGTCATTTGGACTTTCTTGGACAACATTGCATTCAAGTGGCGATGCACATGCTAAGAACAGTGAGTTGTTCGTGGTGCTGGTGTTGCTTGATTGTGTTTGGCATTGTTTTCCTTGGTCATACTGCTTCTTCCTGCATTCATATGCGAAGTGTCCATACTTCTTACAGTAATGACATTGAATTTTTTATTTATCATACCTTTTTCCACTTCGCTGACTGGGCATTTGATTTTGACCTCTTCCCGCGACATGTGTAGGACTGTTGCTGCGACCTCCTCTGAAAGAACTTCTTCCTCTACCTATAGAGTTTGATCTTTCTCTACCTCTTCCATGACTTATGGATGACTATGCTGCGAATGCACCTTCCAGTGATGTATCTGAACCGCTGATTCTATGTTCATGATTGAGTAATGAGGCTTGCAACTCATCAATGGTAAATGTCGATAGATATTTGTTTTCCTCCAAGCTCACAACTAAAGATTCAAATTTATTTGGAAGAACTCTAAGAACTTTTTCAACAACTCTTTGGTCACCTAGATTTTATCCATGAGACTTTATTTGATTAACCAGACCAATAACACGAGTATAAAATGATTCTACTGGCTCTGTATATTTCATTGACAGAGATTCAAAATCTCTTCTAAGAATTTGAAGTTTTGCAGTCTTTACCTTGTTCAAGCCTTGATTGGAAGTTTCCAGTGTGTCCCATGCTTCCTTAGCTGACTGCGCTGCTGCTACTCTTAGGAGTATAGATTCATGTGTCGTTTGATGTATGTGGAACGCCTTTCCATCTTTCTTCCTCTGTTCCTTTAAGACATCCTTCTCAGCTTGTGTGAGATTGTTGTATGTTGCCGGATCTGTTGGTTCTGCATAACCATGCTGGACTATTTCCCATACATCTTGACCTCTAAACAAAGCTTTCATAGTTAGAGACCAATATTCATAATTTTTTCCTGAAAATATTGGAGTTTGCAAAGTACCAGAAATGGAAGCCATTCTTAATCGCTTCTCCCTTATAAATATAATTCCTACTTTCCTTAAACCAGGATCTGATACTAGATCAAGGGAAAAGCACACCGCGCAGTGAATAAGATTTAATTGCACAGTAGATGAATATCTTATTTTTCTTCTCTTCGAAATTTGCCGATCATACAATAGGGAACCCCAAATTTTACTTCGCGGAACACTTGCTTCACTAAGAATTAACTTCACAGATTAACTGCGTGGCGGTTAACTGCACAAGTTTCAACTTTTTACTACGTAGTTGAACTTCGTGGTGATGTGCAGTTAACTCCGCACTTCTTTACTTCACGGACTTCACAAATACTTCGCGGATCACTTAAACAAACTTTATCATGAAATATAATTTCTAAGGCATAACAACTAAAACATCTTATGCGAAGTTACTCCTTGTAAAAATAGAACTTTCGCTGCGATGAACTAATTGTAAATCTTGATTTCTTTTACTGCGGGTAAATGTAAACAATATTCAAGGAGAAGATGTGCGACTTGCAATATTCAACATTCTTGACAATGAAACATAAAACTAGAGAATTATATATATTACCACAGTAAACTGCGCAACTCCTCTATACATGGAATTGAGTTTTCACTTTGATCTTTTACATTCACAGAGCTTGGGATCTTGATACAATATTCATGGATCTTCACTTCTACTCTTCTCCTCTTCACATATCTCTCCGAGTTTAAACTATGGGCTTCTACTTATAGATTTTCCTAACAACCGACTTAAGATCGCTTCACTTGGAAGCTACAGGATTGCATTAAACACTGTAATTAATTCTTATCTAAGAATTCTTGACATGCGAACTAATAACAAGGTTACATAAATATAACTTGACATGCGCCGGATTGGCTGTGAACTTATTGACAGACTGACATTGCAGAATCTGCGCACTAACACAAAAATACTGACAGGGTGACTGACAGAACCGGTGTAGTTAGATATGCGATCAGCTCATTAATTACATATTTTCCAACACAAAAGCCCAAAATTTCAAAAATCCAGATGAAAATATTTGACCGATTCAGAGTAAAAAATCACGATTAAAGCCTAAATCCTCATATTCTCGCCAAAAATCACAGTGCTTCTCGCCAAAAATCATAGTGCAAATTAATCAATTCAATCTCCTTCTCTTCTTCCTCTGTCAATTTTAACTTGCCTCTGTCACACAGTTTCACATGCTGCAAAAATGCAGTGGTCAAAGTGTCCTAGTTTAATAAATTAAATGCCATTATAAAGAATTATAGCCCCTCTTCAAATGATCACAACTGTTCATGGCATCATGCCCATTCAATGTTGAGATTCATGAATGGTTTTGATTCTTAAATCTGAATTTTCTATGTTTCTTTATGAAGTATACAAATATATTTATATTTTTAAATTTTTTTATATCTTCCATTTCCTCGCCATATCTAGATGCGAACTTTTCAAAAATCTAGTAGATCGACATCCAAATCCAAATCCTAGTAATTTAGGACACAACTGACAAACAACAAAAGACAATAAAGAGACAATGAGAAGTGAATTTATAGAAGTGCTCTCACCCTTTCTCAAATAATTAGTGGTGGTTATTGGAATATACTCAAAAGTATCATGCATCAAGTTGCATTTTGAATCCTACGACAATGCAATAGTAAGGAGCTGTCCATCCACAATGCTTTAGTGGTTAAGATTGATTCAAACACCAGCAAGAAATGAGCCCAATATCATGAGTATTATGAGTTGGTTCAAACTTGAGTTGTTCAACCCTCGGGTTAAAGCATATTTACTGCACTTATGCAAAGTCTGGGTTCATAGCTTGCCATGGATAAAAAATAAGCATTTAACCTTAACAAAAAAGGAAGTCATCGGGAATGCAGAGTAGTACACGCTTTTTAGAATCTAATCACATCAAAATAGTAATAATTTTTATGGAGAGAGTTTTAATAACTAACTTGAGGGTTCCTTATAATTGAATAATTTACCAAAAAAAATGAAACAAGGTGAAATAATGTAAAAATATCATTCCATAAATGAGAAATGCAAGGATTTGAATGCAAGAAAGAATGAAACACATTAACAGAACTTGCAACATCCCTTCTTACCTTTAACCCAGATGGGAGGAGCACCGGTTTCATTTGCAACAAGGGAAGACATTGTAGTATCTTCGCAGTTCCTATTACATATAAATACGGCTAGTTAAGAAACAATGTGATCAATTTGGAAATTTATCTGTAGTATAAACATGATAAGTGGAAATAATGGAGTTCACATTTGACATAACATAACACTCATAAAGAGCATGTTTAAGTAATTAATGCTGGATATGGAACATATGTTTCCTTGATTGCATAATCCCGGGTAACTGCTAGCTTCTGATTAGTGTACATTTCTAGATTTTTTTATGTAAAAATGCAATCTTGGAAAGAACCATGCTATATGTTCCCATCCACCAGACAGAACACCAACCCCCATAAGTATAGCATCTTATTTCATGGTTCTATAGACATAAAAAGTGTATGAAGTGTATGATGAACAAAAAGTGAAGAGAATCTACAAACACGCAATAAAACTATATGCTTCGAAGAAACATAAATATAATATTACTACTAGAAATCATATAGAATTAACTATTTATAATTTTATAGAGACTAATGGTTTATCATTTGAATGGTTCAAAGAATAGTACAAACTTGTGAAAACTTGAAAGTAATTGACCAAGAAAAAACCCTTCCATATTGAAAATATTGGGAGTCCAGTACATTAAAATTGGATTTCCCAATATCATAAAACTAACACAATAATAAATATATGGAATTTTTCACGGACTGTAGCAGTTCAAATAATATTGCACACTTCACAATTGTGTAAACTTGAAAGTAACTACCAAAAAGGAGTTTTTCTTGATTGACAAATCTTAATCGTCTAGTACATTCAAGCACAATTTGCTTTTCTCTTCCAAGATCTCAGAGATTAATGACTTCCACTGGCCTTCAATTTCTCAAAGCCACAGGTCAATATGAGTTCAAAGATATTAGTGATTAAGAACTTCCAATATTGAGGAATCTATTCCATGCATTAAAAATTAAAATTACGGGATCTACAGAGGTACTCTTACATTTCTAAAGGAGATAACACTAAAGGAATCCATCAATCATATGTCTTAATCTACCTACATCGAAAGAATTTGTTTACTATAAAATCATGCTGTAAGAGACCCATAAATGGCATAACTCTTGTAGAGTTATAAAACTTGTAAAAAGAATATTCCTCCCCTATGTTGAGTTATAACTTGTCGCAAACAAAGAATGAAAGAAAAATAAATAAAATAACATAATGATAAACATGCCATTAAAAGTAAGATGATATTTAGTTTGTTTTTTACAAAGGATGATGTTTACACATTAAAACAAAAGGAGAACCAATAGAAATACTCACAAATATAATTTAAAAGAAGGCAAATTCCAACTATTGAGGGCCAACTCAAATTCAGATGCACAAAATAATAATACTCATCAACAACAATCAGTGCAAAAATGGTAGTACATACCTTTGAATCAACCCAATGCATGCGAGGTACAATAGAATTAGCTAAGCATTATAGTTTAACATCCTCTCTTAATGATTACAATACTATTAAAAATCATTAGTAAAAACTGTTCTTCATATGCTTCATAGAGTGATCCTCTTAAAATAGGACACGTGCCTCTTCTTCAGTGAGATCATAATAACTATCAGTAGATGCTATATTTGTGGATTCTTTGATATTCCCTTTGAGAGGATCATTGAAATGGATTTTGCAATAGATTAGTTGCATGGCCTATTATTCTACATTAGAAAAAGTGAATCTCACTATTATCTAGCATTCTCTTTTCCATCCTTTTCTTTGAGTATAGTGCGACTTCTATCTTAAACCTTCTTCCCTGAATATGAAAATGATTCTCTTTAGCACTTATCTACGGAATAGTGACTACTCTCTATTGTCAAACAATGTCTCTAGTATAGTAGCCCACACTACACATGATAGTGCCCATTTCCACTCATTGACAGGTGGCTACCCTCAGACAACACCACCCCCTTCACACAATGTCAATGGTGGCTCATCCACTCATTAGCATGTGGTTCCACTTCACACAGCAACACTTCCTTCACACAGTATTGACAATGGCTCATCCACTTATCAATAAGTGGATGCACCTACATGACGATGCCCTCTTCCACTTAGACAACAAATATGATATGTCTACTTCAATTCACATCCTCTCTTTATGTGATAGACATGCTATGATGCCATGTTTTCATCCTACAATTAGTTACATCCTTGCACGCAACAAACTTCTCTTCTCTTTTTAGCTCATGCATAATATTTTGCTTTATCTCAAATAGGGAGTGAATTATTTTTCCTTAAAATTTGGTGACATCAAAATTTTATTATTCAAACCTGGCTAGGAAAGGAATTTCTCGACTTTCTTGACAATTGGTGGCTATAACAATTTGATATTGTGGCTCAATTTTACAGGGCGGTGTGATCCTTTGAGACAAGTGGTGATTGTGATGGCACCTCTTCTATACAGGCATGCAGAGTATAATGGTTTATGCATACCTTCTATGTAGTCCTTTGGCAATGGTTTACTTATCTAGCTACAACTAGATTTGTCCTTGATAATGACAAATATTCCTCTTCGTTGGCAACAATCGCACTCTTGGGAGGATGTGCTTCTTCTTACAAATTCCTATTTTGATTCTTGGTGGTGATAAAGGCATGCATTCTTCTTCAAGATTTGCACTTGAATTGACAATTTGGGTTTAACAAACTCATGTAAAAGATATATCATTTATTAAAATGAAGTCAATTGATACAATGGGATTTATCCCTTTTATGTCATTGAGGAGGTAGTTCAATCCCCTTTTATGTCATTAAGGAGGTAGTTCTTATACTATTACTCTTTTTTAACAAATAAATTTATTAGCTAAACCTTTTACTTTAATTATTTAAATATTTATAATGGATCCATGCCACAATCATAATCATATGGAAGCAACTTGGAGAATACTTCCATATATCAAAGACATGGTTGGTCATGGCCTTCATCACAAAGAGAGTTTGGAGTTAGTTGGATTATGATGATTGGAAATCAACTTGATGATAATCTTTGATTCTTCATATTGGAATTATAACAAGGAGTTCAAAGCAACAACAAACACATTCTCTTTCTACATACTAGTAAGTTTTCTAAGCCAAGAAAGCTTTTGGAACAATGCAATTGTTTTGTAACCTGGATAAATAGGTTTGTTGAGGGGTTAATGAAACCAGATACAATAGTGCTCTACCCTGGGAAGTGGGAGATGTCTTATAGAATCTCATTTACTTGTGTATTCTCTTTCTACATACTAGTAAGTTTTCTAAGCCAAGAAAGTTTTTGGAACAATGTAATTGTTTTGTTACCTGGATAAATAGGTTTGTTGAGAGGTTAATAGAACCAAAAAAAATAGGTGCTCTACCCTGGGAAGTGGGAGATGTCTTACAAAATCTCATTTACTTGTGAAAGTTTATATGGATTTTAAGAAGTCAAATAAATACAACAATTTTAATCAACTGTGGCTTCTCTGTTTGGTAAAAGTTGGTAGTTAATATCAAGTTAGTATAGTCCCATCATGGAATAAATCTATCTAAATTTCGTGCTTGTGTTGATGCACACTCAACATCTCTTGAGAGCAGTTTAGGAATGTTAGAGACCTAGTTGAAACCAATTGCAAATCTGAGAAGGATCTTAGCCTCATCGTTTGTTTATACACACTCAACAGCTGTTGAGAACACGTGGAAACCAAGTGCAAATATGAGTACTTAGCCTAGTAACTTATTTTTTTAAAAAACAAAATCAACTCTTTTACCGACACGAATATTCAAAAGGAACACAGATGGATGGATCTACTATTTCTAGTGTTTGGGAGTGAATAGACGATGGCGGTGTGTCCAGATTTTGGAATGTTTCTTGCACTCTTTCATACACTTTGGTCAATGTTGGTTTCTCCTCAATGCTTTCTCTTGCAGTCCTCATAAATTTTTTGCGTGTTATTTGGAAACATATTAATACAGCCAGTCGTTAACCAAGTATTCATAAAGCAATTTCCAGACCAGAGTTTTAGTCCTCGAGAGTCTAAAGCATTTGTTGCATTAATGTACCTATCGCCTAAATGTGGCCAGACTTTTGGTATGCATCGAAGGTTGAGGTAGGAAACCGTTTGATGGAGGAAATCCAATGAGCCCACATATCACAACCTGTGTTCGCTTAAAACTGTCAGATGTGCAAAGCATGCAAATCCATATAACAGGAACTTAAAGCTGTCATATATTCAAATCATGCAAACTGATATATAATCTTGAAGAATTCTTGAGGGAATTGAGGTGTATACCATGAAATATTTTTGCTGAGCCAACTACGATGCTAAGCTGTGATCAAACCAATACACGCAGGTGATCATGATAGCAGGGATTGATCCTACAAAGATATATGCGAGTGGAACCTTTCCCATATATTGCACATAAACAATATTTGAAATGATCAGGATAGCAGGGGTTAATGCTGCAAAATATATGAAACTGGAACCTTTCACAAAAACAACAATTAAGGGGTCTTGCGGTTTTGGCCAGATGGAATTATAAGCATGTATTCATCATAATCATGGGTGATTGGGATTAAAAAAACCTATATATGCACGCATGAAGATCCGTTGGCATGGGCTAAGTAGCCAACGAATTTTAGAGATGTCGTAGAACATAAAAACTCTAGCAAACAAGGGTTTTTTCTGCATATAGATTTTAAGAGCCCTTGTACACAATGCAGGGGCTTATTGGCTTGACCGTTGAAATCCATTGTCTGATTTGTTAATATATTATCCCTAGGGTTTGATTAACTATGATTAAGATTTAGTAAATTGGGGCATAATCGAATGCAAAATGATGGAAATTACCTGCCGCGTCTAGCATTTGGAAGGATCAAACACAGAAACCCTCCACAAGCTTCACGAAAACACAACTCCTCTAGCCGCTTGAACAAGATATATAATCCGCCAGCCTTTCCAGGAGTCCGTATACCACAGACCACGCAAATCCGCGCAGGAAAACTCCATTGCTGCCGCCAATACCACCCCATCGCCGCAAGCCGCTGCCATAGTTTCCACATCGCTGCAGGAGCTGCTAGATAAAAGGGTTGATACCATAGCAACTGCAAGAGAAGAGGGTTGTTCCACCCCGCAGCTGCCAGAGAAGAGGGATTGTTTCGTCCCGCCACTGGAAAAATCACCACGGGAACACATATGTGTAGGGAATTATGAAAGCAAGAAAAAGAGGAAAAGGGCTAGCCACTTTCCCTAGCAGGCTGTAAGTGTTTCATGATTAAACCCATATTTTGTTCATACACAACGAATGGAGGCCTCCCCAACATATGTGACCACCTTCACCTCCAAAGTCATTTTGAGACCCTATCTTCTTCCTCCTCCACACCCATTTCCCAACTTATAACTAGTAAGTGCTCCTAATGCATCCCAATTCGAGTGATGGGATTCAACTTCTTTAGGGCCATGGGACTCTATTTTTTCATGGAATGTGAATGAAATAAAATATTACCAGCGACTTGGATTTTGTCTTAAAGAAATGTCTTAAAACACCCCATGTGTAGTAGTGGGAGGAATATAATGGTCATTCCTCCCAACCACCCAAGCTACATCCAATGGAAAACTCAAGATTCATGTTATTTGTATTAAAAAACATTTGTATCATGATATAGATATCACATTTAGATCACACTCGTAGTCTAACCCCATTGTAAAACAAACACAATCAAATATAGATCCATCAAATCCATAATCCAAAGTCCAAACCCAAAGTCCAAACAATCAAATGAATTGTATTTTCCCATATATGGGGGAGGTTAAATGAAGAAAAATATGGATGACACTCTCCTAGAGGTTCCATCATGGTCCTCATTTTGCACAAAACCAAAAAACTCCATTGAAAATTATTCACCATGATCTAGATATCATATCCAAATCACAATCTGAATACATGTTTTGTCTAGTTCAAGATCAAGAATATATACCAATGAACAGGTTTTTTTTTGGATTATAATAATGAACCCCTATTTCATAAATCATGAGCATCACAATGTTGGCAAGGTTTGTCATATGGATCATGATCATGGACCCATCTTTCATAAATCATGAGCATCACAATATTGGAAAGGTTTTCCAACATGAACAAGGATGCTTCCATCAACCACACTTTTAAAACACAGCTCCTCAATGACCACCTTGGCTTCACTGGGATAAGGAGTTTTTATTTTTCCCTGACAATGAACCTCATTGTCCAGCAAGTTCATTACCATATTCATGAAAGGTCATGACGCTACTTATCCTAAACATCTTTGAGCACAACCTCCCATAAATCACCCAATCATGACATAATTCCCTGATTTTCTACTCGATAAAAGAAATAGGGTTCAACCTTTCCAATATCACTAAGGAAGATGCACCACTTCCGTCATGACATCTGGGTCTGTGATGGAAAAGACCGAGTGGAAAGTGGTTCCATCCACAAATTTGATTTATTGAGACCCGAATTCATGGATTTGGATAAGGGAATCAATTATATCCACTAGTTTCAATGCATATCTAGTTGATTTGATTGAAGATATACAAAGGTAAAATTTGAAAGGAACCACTAAAACAAGTTACAAGATACATATTTATTATAATGTTAACTTCTTCTCGATGTTGATTAATATGTTGACTAACATGCTTTCTTTGTTGCTAGAACTAAATGATCTCGTTTATTGATAAATGACATCCATTGATTCGATAAAAGCATCAGTGGGAAAGTATTCAAATTTCAGGTGAAATATTTAACTTATTTCCAATGTCTTTAGCAAACTAACCTTGTAAAAATTATTGAAGTACTCAATACATGTTTTATAGAGAGTATTTGTAATAATTTTGATTTTCATATCATTCGGGTCCTAAGAAGAGTAATGAAGAATATTATTCAAGCTTTTAAAAATTCTAAGAGACTTGAAATTGACTGTAATTCTATTAAACATCAACCCAAAAAGTATATGATTGTTAGAGTAGCAAACTATATTACTCTAGTCAATTAGAAAAAAATTAGCTATACCCTATTCCGAGGGACTCTCAACGAGGTTGTCTAAAAAAATAAGGAGTAATGTCCATACCTTAGAGGTAATGCATTCTAAAAAATAAAAATCCAAAGGCATGTCCATAAGCATTAGTCTATATAACTCTCGCATATTCTGGAAACTGTAAGGGTTGCAATACCGCAAAGCTTCTAATTATTACGAGCAACATGAAATTGCTCATATATTTTATGTTTTAAAGTGTCATTCACTCCAATATGCTAAATTCATACAACTACAAATAGCATAACAAATTAAGATATAGCTACTTGCTGAACATGCCCAAAGGATGACATTTTTCAAGCTTGAACATCCATTTCAATCAATGTGTTGTGGAAAAAAAACGGTCTTAACACATGACTAACCATATATTTTTCCAATGCTTATAAATTTCTCCCCATTGGTGGAATATCTATTTCGCTCCACAAGTTCTCAGAGAGAGATACATCAGTGAGCAGTATATATGTTTGCTCTTTTGGATTATCAAATCTAGAAATATGATCAAAACCTAGTACATTGGCTATGGTGCTTATGAAGGGTAGCTTAGGTTGTGAGAAAACAACCACATGTATTTTGAAGAGTTGCAAACCAAAACCTCCTATACAAGAGAAGAACAATATATTGATATGAGAGATGAAAAATACATAAAATTGCCTCCCATTTATAGCATTGGAGAGACCCAACAAATTTCCAAAAATAGCTTTGAGGAGGTTTCCTACATGAGCTTACAACTCACAAGGTTGTATGCATTGGAAAAACAAACACTAACAACCCCCCATAAGAGAATCATAGGGAGGAAACAAAAGAAACAAAAATGGGTCCCAACAACAAGGCCCGATGAGGTACACATGTACAAACTCTCATAACCAGAGAAAAGGAGAAAAAACCACAGGAAAAAGATTCTCCCCCAAAAAGAGAATACATCATAAACAAAAAGTAAAAGGTAGGAGGATGCAAGATGACCTCCAAAGGACAACTTCTTTCACTGCAAGCATCAATTGTAATTGAAGAAAACGAGGGTATGCCAAAGTTTTAGTGAATATGTTAGCAACTTGCTCTCCAGTAGGCATGTACTCCAAGCTAAGAACACCATCCTGGATGAGCTACTGAATAAAGTGCATGTGAATCTCAATGTGCTTTTCCCTTTGATGTTCAACCAGGTTGTGAGAGATGTGTTTGTGACTCTGATTATCACAACAAAGAGTAGTGGGATGATCTTGCATAATGCCAAAATTTGTCAATAGTTGTTGAAGACAAAGGACTTCTTGAATAGCAAGAACTATAGCACGATACTCTGTAATGTCCCCATTCAAATAAGTGCATAGTAAGACAATCCCATCAATCCTACTAGTTTCCTAGGTTGGATGGGCACATGTGGGATGGTAATAAGGAAGCTAATAAATAATATTTAGACATTAGAAGGGTTCAAGCATTTCATAAATATGATGAATAAATAAATTCAAGAGAAATTCTAGGTGGTAAGTGGTTTTGGAGACATATGGAGGTGGTGGGACCCACACTAGCTTGATTTTTCAATGACACATGGCAGCTCTCTCTTGCCAATTCGAATTCATGGGAAGGTGAACACTCTTGGGTGAGTTGGTAAGTCATAACACATGGAATTGAGCATCTTAGGTCGAAATGGGATGGAATAGTAACCTCCATGGGAGAGGAAGAGTCAAATTGGAGACTAGTGGACACTTGGGCTAGATTCCCTAGTTTTATGACAACAATAATGAAGCATCTATGACATTTATGACAAAATTCAGACCTGACTTCTTACACCTGACCATTATGACATGTTAGCCCCAAAAATAGGCTCAAGGAAGGCGCTCATGGAGTTGGAGGAATCCAAAGAGACTCAAATTCGAATTTGGGAGAAGATGGAAGGTTGGAACTAGGAGACAAGTGGCAAATGAGGAATATTTTCTAAATGGAAAATTATTGAATCTATTGAGAGGATTTCGACCCCTTGAAGGCTAATGTTGGTTATAAAATGTAGACATCAAGTATGAGAATGGCTTTTGATGATTTGAGAAAAATTGCATGTGTGAAGAGAGAAGTAGTGGATGACTAGTTCCTTGCCTTAGCCAATTTCGAGGGTGAAAGATTCCCATCCAAGTTGGTGTTTGGAGAGGCCACTCAGGTCTTTCATGGTGCTTTAATGGAGTTTTATTTGCAGGTAGCAGCTACAGGAAGTTCATGGTTTGGTTTAGTGCAGCACTTTCTCTCCACCGTTTCCAGTTTTGAAGGCATATTCATGCTCCTTGAGGGAGGGCATTTTTGGTGAGCACTTGTGCTTCTTGAGAGAGCTTCTCATTATATATTTCTGATTGTAATAGATTTATATCCTATGTTATTGATATTCAGAAAGTCTCAGGTCGAAATACCCACTGGTTGTATGCAAAACTATTGATTAATGAGCAAACAATGTCCATTTCCCCAATGCATTGATGTATGACACTATAATGTTGATTATTTCGAATGGATGGATGATTCTCTGATATATTTGTGATCAATATACTGCCATGGATGTCTTCTACAAGTTTCATGTACTGTACTTGAGCATTTGAAGCATTTTTACTCAGTTTAGTTGTATTGGGAGGTGAAATAGTGCCATTTCCCCAAGGGTCGAATTGGGGGTTTTTGCTGTTGAATGTGAGAGAGTTAGAACAGTAGTAAAAATAAATTAATGGTTCATATGAGACCTTAATCACATACTTAACACATTATATACCTCTGTTCATAAATTTGTGGGAGTTTGGAGGCATTTGGAAGGCCATTTGCAGTGTTACCCGGGGGGGATTTAATGCACAAATTACTAGTCAAAATTACCTATATTGATCAGAATACAAATCAAGTTTGCAGCAGCATTTGGAGGGCCATAAAACATCCCTGAACCTAATATTCAAGTCTAAATACCATTCATACACTCCTACAGAAGATTTGGGAGCATTTGGGTTGATTTGGAGGTCAAAACAGTAAAACTAGTCAAAGGTCGAAATTGGGGAAAAAGTGGAAAAATTGGCATTTTAATAAAATTTTGAAAAACGGCCATTACATACTCAACCTTTGCAGAAGATAAGGAAATTGTTGATTGCTTCTTACAAGACCATGCAATAGGAGAGGACCCAAGGCGATAAAAAAATCCAGAAGTAGATTTTTGATCATCAACATAACCAGCCCAAACAGAATTAGTGAAACCCTCAAGTTGAGAAGCACCCAAGGTGTACTGAATTCCAAACTTGGTAGTGCCTTGAATGTACATGAGAGTGCACTTAGATGCCTTCTAGTGACTCTCATGAGGATCCTGAGAGAATCAAGTTACAAGCCCAAATGCAAAGGAGATGTCAGGTCTTGTATGAATCAAATGCAGGAGAATCCTGATTAGTTGTCGATATAATGACATATTGACATGTGTTGAAGAGAAGCTAATAGAATGAGTAACACCTAACTGAAATGGAGTAGGTGTAGACTTACAATAAATAATGTGAAAGTGTTGAAGTAAGTTGTGTGCATGATTCTACTAAAAAATGAAGTTCCCTTCTGAAGGTTGAAGAACCTGCAGACCAAGAAAATAGTGCAGAAGACCAAGATATGTCATATAAAACTAAATTCCATCAATGCTTATTGAACATTATGAATTAAGGATGAAGACTTCCCTATGAAAATTAAGTCATCCACATGCAAAACCATAATCAGTATATCAGTGCCTTGTATTCTAGTGAAAAAAAATGGATCAGAATGACAACGCTGGAACCCTGAAGTGATCATAAAACTATCCATATTCTCATACCGAGCTCAAGGATATTGTTTGAGATCATATAGTGAATGTTGAAGCCTGCATACAAGAGAATATTCTTGCATAAATCCAGAGGGTTTCTCCATGTAGATTTGCTCCTGTAAATTCCCATGTAGAAAAGTGCTCTTCACATCCATGTGGTAAATTGACCAGCCTTGGAAGGCAACAAGAGAAATCACAAGACGTATGGAATTCATCTTGGAAACATGGGAAAAAGTATCGAAATAATCAATCCATTCAACCTATGAAAATACCTTGGCCACTAGTCATGCCTTAAGCTTGTCAACAGAGCCATCTACAACATATTTGGTTCCATACACCCATTTGCAATGAACTAGTTTTTGTCCCTAAGGAAGATGAATGAGAATCCCATGTGTGATTCTTCATGAAAGAAGAACACTCCTCCATCATGGAAGCTTCCCAATCATCTTTTCCATTATCATCAAAGAATTATTTGGGATCATCTGAAATGACATGAATCAAAAGAGAGACACCTATTGTCTATGGCTGAATTTTGGAAGGAGTAGGAGAAAAATATTTGAAATCAGTTGGATCAAATTGTTCATGTGTGGGTTGCTGAACTGTTGTTGGCTTATTTTCTACTTGTTGAGTTTCCTCATCTGCAGTTGTTTGGTTTCCATCATCCTTATGTTATACAAAATTGTCAACATGCTTTGCACCATCATGGGAATCTATGGAGAGAGTAGTGTCAGATGAGTGTTTGAAATGCTAATCAAAATGGACAAACCTACGAAATAAGACATCTTTAGTAATAGGATCAAATAACCTATATGCATTCATGTATTCACTATAGGAAACACCACCACACTCCAATCTCAATTCTTGCAAACATGGATGGGAAGGAGGATGGTGGAAGCCACGATACGAAAAATTTGAAGTCATGAACCAAAAAAGAAGAGTCATGACCAAAACCAATGGGCCATGAATAGAACATATCGGTGTTGATTAGAGGACAGATCCAAGCCATATCAGTGTAAAATGGACCCATGAATTTCTGTGTTGAAAAAATTGTTGAAACTGGTAGTGTGGGAAGGCGCCTTCAAAGCTGATAGGAAAACAACATCCTGAAAGTAACTTTCATACTAGTATATATGTGAAAGGAGTTGGAGAGATGCACCACCACTTAATATTGGGAAACCGTTATTGAATCCCGACGAGGACCAATTAAATGAAATCTTAAAAAAATGCCCAAATGGAGTAAATGGATTGCTTGAATTAAGGAGTAGAGATCACAAGATATTCTTAAAAAATGAGAATAAGTTTGCAGTAAGGATCTAATACCATGTGAGAAAACAACCACATATATGCCCAAGAGATGCAAACCAAAACCTCCCACACAAGAGAAGAAAAATACATGAAATTGTCTCCCATTTATAATAATGGAGAGACCCAAAATTTTTCCAACAATAGCTAGGATGAGGTTTCCTACGTGAGCTTACAACTCACAAAAGCTATATAAATAGAAAATGAGATACATTGGAAAAGAAACGCTAACACATGTAGATATTGGTGGCATAAGAGTTTGATATTTTGTAGATAACGAGATGAGGGAGGGGGTTTCTAAAAAAATGGAGAACTAGCTAAGCTAGTAGGATGCAACACATAAGTTACTCTTTGATTGGAGTGTTCTAATAATAAGGATACAATGTAATTATTAGTACATTGTAGAAAGATCCTATATATTACTTTATTTATGGTTAGTAAGTTTCCCACATTTATTTAAAAAAAAACATTTTACTTATTACATTGTTTAAGGATATTACACTAATCTTAAAAAAACAACTGTATTACTTATTACATTATAAATATCTACTTAAAAAATATATACATTACTTACTTCACTATATATAAATAAACGATGTTTGTTCACATTAAATTGTCATCTTATATTTGCTCTACAAGCAACTAACTGATGGGTAACTTTGCTTGATTTCAGAATTGATTTACGAATATTAATAGCATTGCCAATAACATTAGTGTTGAAATATCATAATTACTCCCACCACTTATTCATTGATCATGTAACTGTAGAACTTTAGGAGTGGTTAGTACTTACGCATTTATTAATTAGTGGAGATAGTGGAGAATACATTGTCAAAAACTAGTTTTATGTATTTCCAATATATATTTTCAACTTAATATTGCAAAGAGCACGAGATGCTCCAAAGTTAAGATCAATGCTTTTCCTCTACTTTGGGTCTTAACATGGTATCATGGTAGGCTTAAGACTCTTTGAAAAAAAAAAAAGCGGTTTGAGAATCCTTCGTGCATGAGAGTAGTATTCCCTTAGTTTGGAATAGATATGTGAAGAAGAGAATGTGCACCAAAGGTTGTTAAGTGTTGATTGTTGGTTCTTAGAGGTAGAAGGGGAAACCAAATATGTATGGTGATATGTATAGAGGTCGTACGAGCATGACCAAAAGTATGAGAGTTGTGATTTTTGTCATTTGTTTGGACGGTCATGGGTTGACGACGGAGAAGGGTGCGATCGCCCAATTCTTCCATTTTTCACTCTAATCATGAGTAGTACCTGTGTTCATTCAATTAATTTGAAAGATATTAATCTTGTAGGTAGACATTCTTGAACCCTGTGTACCTTCTAAAACCCATAGTAATGCTTGAATGCTTGTAATTTTGTAATGTGTGTGGTTTGTGCAAAGAGGCACACAATTTTTTTAAATATCATAATAGAGTTGTGAGTCCTGGAAAGAGAGGCTAAAATAAAGATCACTTGCAAGTAAAAATAAACAAAACAAAGTCGAGAGGAAGAAATTCCATGGAGGAGGTAGTTTCCAAAATAAACTTGAAGTTTTTTTAACAATCAATGGTTGATACGAGAAAACCTCTACCTCTAGTTTTGAGAGGGAAAAACTATGAAATATGGTCCTTTAAGATGAAAACTGATTGCTAGGAAGTGGTTGTCTCTGGTTTTATTGAGCCTAATTCTACTGATTTAGCTTCCATGTCACATCGACAAGTAGTTGCAAAGAATAAAAGGAGAGATTCCTGATCATTGTATTTTATATAACAAGGGATTGAGGATGCACTTTTTCCAAATATTGGTGTATCCAATAACACCAAACAAATGTGGGATATCCTCAAAACTACTTATCAAGGAACATATAAAGTGGCAAATGCCAAGCTTGAGAGTTTAATTATAAGTTTTGAAATCCTCTAATAAAAGAATCAAACTTTGTGGATCATTTTATGATGCAAGTCACGAACATAGTCAATCACCTTCATACACATGGAGAAGACATTCAAGATTAGAATGTGGTTAAAAAGGTACTTAGAATCCTTCTTGTTAATTTTGATATGGTTGTTACTTCCATAAAAGAAGCAAAAAATGTATTCTAGTTATCTGTAGATGAACTCATGGGGTCTCTATTATCAAATGAGACTAGATTCAATCGAAGTAATGAATATTTGGAGAATGCATTTTAGTTGTATATCTCTATTAGAAGATATAGAGGTCAAGTAAATAGAAGTAGAGGAAGGCGAGGCATATATTTTTCTCAGACGAGAGAAATATCAACACCAAAATAGTCAGAATAGTCATAGGAATACTCTTAGAACCAAAAGGGGAGAACCATAAAATTCAAATACAAGTCAAATATTTAGTTCTTTTATTGCAAGAATTTTGGTCACTATGAAAGTGAATGCAGAAAGAAGCAAGAAGGTCTAAGCAAGGGTGTAGAAATGGTCATCAATACTGATGAAGGGACATCTAACTCAATGTTCCTTTCATGTCACATCATAGAAGAAACCAACATAAATGATATTTGGTTGCTGGATAGTGGCTGCAACAATCACATGTAAGGGAACAAAGATTTATTTTCAATTTTGGATAGCTCTTTCACATTTTAAATCAAATTAGGAGATGATTATTTAGTAAAATCCCCAAGAAAAGGTGTAGTTTGTGTGTTGACCAAGAAAGATGAAAAGTAGGATATGTGTGATGTGTATTATGTACTTGGTCTTAAACATAATTTGATGAGTGTAGTCCAGATGAGTCAACATGGTAATGAGGTCATATTTAAAGGCCCCACATGTACAATATTTGACAAGACACCTAGTAAGATATTCATAACACAAGTGCGAATGACAAAAAATTGAATGTTTCCCTTAATGTTGAGAAGCCTTAAATTTTCATAGCCATATGCACAAAATGTCTCAAGCTTAAATGAGACTTGGTTTCAGAATATTGGGTATGGTCATTTACCCTTCAGTAGTATTATCCTTTTATAAAATAAATCCATGGTCAAGATTTTCATTAGAGTAAGTGTTAGGTCTAAAATGGGCCTTCTAGGGAAAATAATAAAAGAAAAGTTAAAAAGAAAAAAACTATTTTTTTTGGATTTTCAACTTATCTCCCTTTGGTTTTACTCAAATTTCGAGGGGAGCACTCATTGGATGCAAAATTAAATTTTGCATCCAGCGACTACCTATGTTGCATAATTTTGATGGACCCCACCCCATGAAAAATGAGAAATACAAAAGTACTCCCACTCAAAACTTGAGTAAAACCAAAAGGAGATAAGTTGAATATATGAATTACAAAAGTATATTTTTTATGACAAGTATGCCAACTCAACAATTATCATTGACTCATTTTCTTGAAATCCTATTGGTCCTTGAATTAAAACTCATCATTAGCTCTCTTTCTTATGAGGCCCATTTTAGACCCCATATTGACTATAATGACCCATTATAAATGTACATGACAACTCTTGTGAGACCTATAGTTTAGTCAAAGATATAAAGGATAGCTTTCCAACTGCTTCCTATAGAGCAAATGAACACCTTAAATTGGTGCATACAAACCTTTTGGGCCTATGCAAAAGTAATCAAAAGGAGGATTTTTTATTTTTATTTTTTAACATTTATTGATGATTTTAACAGGAAAGTATAGGCGTATTTTGTCTAGCATAAATCAAATACTTTTGAAAAATTCAGAGAATTCAAATCGATGGCATGGTGTCACGTCCCCTCCCATCATTACAAACCATGGAAGGAAACATGACCAATCTTACCAGGCTTATTTGACTATCTCAGCCCATTCATTAAGCCATCAATTTCATAAATAAATTAATCTTCATGTGTGCAGATTCAATCTAAAATAAACACAATGGAATTAAACATATTATCACACAAACAAACTAGAATGCATCAACATATCTATCCCAAGCAAATCATGAATCTAATGTAGAGAATCAATCCCCCTCTTCATGCTATGCGCAGGCTTCATATCAACTATACTAAGACATGCATTCAACATACAATTAACAATCATTAATTAACACATTAGAGAACACAGAATAAGCATGATTTAACCTTAAGAAACACTTATCTTTGTGATGAAGCTGTCCAACAACTGGCTATGCGAGAGCAACGTTCCACCCAACCATAGGTCTATGTCCAGCCTGTATTCTTTCAATTGAGAGACCACCCCCGAGCTGGGTTGTGTATCCACTAAGGAGGAACTACACAGGCTCACTCACAACCATGGTTTCATTCAAACAGTTATGCTAAGCCAACACACAGTTGGGTTTATCAAGCAAGCAATAAACAAAGGAGGAGGATGCTAAGCCAGTGAGCTCAACCACAGAGCTACAAACATCTCAAGCTAAATTCCAGCAATCCAATCCTTTGTTCAAACATTCACACTTGGATTTCTCACAAATCTGTCATCAAATAACTCAATCCCGTTATTGGGTTTCTAGTCTATAAAAACTAGGTTTTCCAATGTATTTCGGGGTATCTAATACTCTCAATTTCGCCCCAAGGTCCATATCTATGAATCCCCCATTAGATTTCACTGTCAAATACCAATTCTGGGCATTTACAACTCTTTAAAACATGGGTTCTTGCAAAGTTACGATTTCTGGGTTTTCTCACTGTTGGGCATTCGTTTTTGGGTGAAAACTGATGTTGGCCTTTTCTACCATGAAATGGGAATGAGGAAGAACCCCTTCCCCTGAGGTAGAGTGACTTGTGGTACAAGAAAAATAGAGCCCATACTTGCCATACGAATTTCTGGTCTGCCCATGCTCCATTGAAGCCATGGACTGAATTCTTCAACAACTTCCTTACAACAGAATTAAATGTTAGCAAGGAAAGTCAAATGGGTTCTCACAAAGACATTTGAAAGCCTATGGTTCAATCCCACAACCCCCTCACCACTCCCTAGTGGATACACATGGCCCCTTCTCTTTCATTGCCTCCATAGCCAGTTTTGGTATTTTATTGCATGATATTTATTTACATCATTTTTACAATGTTCCATGGCTAAATAGCACATGGGTAACATAATATCTAATACTTTCCATTTAAATAAAATTCGAGCATCCACTAGTGGGGCCTTGGCCTTGAGCTCCTCGCTATGAATACCTACATCACATGTATACAAAATTTACATTAAAAGTTAATATATCTAAGGGTCAAAATGGGGTATTACAATCCCCGCCCCTTAGAATAACACCGTCCTCGATGTTCCAATACTTAGGAATACATATACAATTTACACGTCCAAAATTTTCAAAACATTTTGCAGGTCTGCCCTGCATTCTATCCTTTACTTTGAACTTTCAGGACCAAGTCCTTTGGCCTCCATGAGCTGCTCCTGCTAGTTCTGATATTCCAGCTCATCCACAAGTCTGAAAACTTTATGCTTACTACTCTCTTGATGTTCCCTTGTTGGGCAGTTGCGGAGGGAATGATGTCCTCCACATTTCCAACATTTCACTGGCTACTTCATCTTTACCTGCTCAATCTCCTTTGAGTCTTCCCACCTGGAATGTTTCTTATTGGACCGATTGGATGAATGCCTCTTCATTGACCCAATGTCTCCTCTACTGATGATTGCTTCCAGAATGCTTTTTACCTCCCTTTGTAGACAACTAGAGTCCTGCAAAACCTTGTGGTTCATCTCATTCTGCTTCTTCTGTATCTTGAGCATTTCTCCAAGGTTTTCTTGGGTCTTGGAAATTGTTTGAAGAAGACTTTCAGCCAATTCCAATAGCCTATGGTCTGCTGCCATGGTCACTGTGCACAACTGGTTCTCACTTTACTTACAAGCAACACTTGCTTCACAACAACTGCCACAAATTAGTTTCACTTTCCCACCTGTGAAATTCATCATTATAATTTTGTTAGGGCAAGCATAACATAACATTAAAATAATTCAGTCAATTAGCTTCCCAATTGATATGAAATCCCATGCTTTATCTATGAGACTTTCATACTTTTCATGCTTGTCCAATAGGCACATGAGCTCATTCATGTCCATTCTTTCACAGGGAATTAACTACTTCAACATTCACAATTTATTTCAAGCAAATAAACACACTCTACTTTCAGCCATACATGCATTCAACAATTTTTTGTTTTTATAAATGCATCAATAAAAAAGGAAAGAGAGAGCAGTAAGAGTTTTCTCCTCTTCGTCTTGTTCCATTCTGGAACCGACACCACCACTGTGGTTTTCATGCTCTTATCCTCTTTCACTTTAACATGACTGCTTGACCTGCCCTTCTTGGCTATGACACTTAGTGTCTATGGTCTATCTCGGATCTCTCAACCATGGAACCTTTCCACATGGTGATCCACAACACCTTTGGCTGCTAGGACCCCCACAAGTCCACTAGAACCACCATCATTCATTTCTGCTCAAGATGAGATTTTTATGATAGTCACATGTCCACATGCATCCTTAAGATGCTCTCATAGTCCTTTCTTTCAGCAATACCTACACTCAAACATCGAATCAATTCACATGTTTAGTTTATTGTCATAGGTCTAATTTCTAAACAAGAGTTTAGGAAATCATAACCAAATCATGTACACATGTATATTCATATTAATTAAGAAAGAAGTTGCAAGATAACCAAATACTTATCTGCATTGGATGTCTTCACTTTATTCCACATGCTCCTTCTTTGTTTTACAAGCCTTGGATCGTGTATGGACTTGGATGTTTGGCCAGCGCGCAGGCTGTCCCACAACATCAAATAATCTTGGATGTTCGTCCAGCATGCAGGCTGCTCCACAACATCAAATAATCTTGGATGTTCGGCCAGCACGCAGGTTGCTCCACAACATCAAATAGTCTTGGATGTTTGGCCAGCACGCAGGCTGCTCCACAACATCAAATAGTTAATGCTCAACCAGTCACTCCCTGGATTTACCAAGCAATTTATAGTTTTTTTCAGGGTCCTTGCTTCCTATAATGACCAATGTTTCCAACAAAGAAACAATAGTGTATCAACTTAACTGTTACAAGACTTATACTTGAAATCTTCATTATTCCAAACAAGAAATAAATGAAATTGAATACTTATCTGTATTGTGCATTTCCTCTTTGGTCCACAGGGTCCTGCTTTTACTTTACAAGCCTTGGGATCCTCCCGCGGATTGGGATGTTTGGCCACCGCGCAGGCTACTCCACAACATCAAATAATTAATGCCCTACTAGTACACCTTTACGCCGACTGGATTTACCAAGCATTTGGTGGTGCCCAACCAGTCCCATACTTGGTTGTCCCTCTCCATTGCTGAGCCAGCACATCTATCTGGGTCATCAGCCAATGAAAGGAAACTGCGCCACCGACCATTATGGGTCAAGGCTCTACTACTCTACCTAAGGCTTGCATTAGCCTTTCACACGTGTCACAACCCTTCATGCACATAACAATTCTTCACCCACACAAGGATGTCACTCCTTCTCTTGTGCAAACCAGCAGTTCCCTTTAGGAGCTCTTTAGGTGAATTTCTTAACTGCAGGCTATCATGGCCCCATGATACCCCCTCACACTACAAAAAGGTTACCACTGCTCATATAGTCTTCTTGAGTACCCTTTTCTTCACTTTTCCCTTTAATGTGTAGCACCAATTTGCATATGTATAAGCTGACAACACAAGATGGATAAGCAAGCTCATTAGTATTGCTGCTCTAAAACTGTAAACATATTTCATAACATTCACTATCCAACATTGAAACACTAGGAATGCATAAATTCCCTTAGGGTGTAGTCAATTTTGGCATCCCTAACATAACTCAACACTAGAAAGGTGTGCCCTCCTCACTGATGTGAACTATGTAGGTCCCAATCATACTTCAAGCAGTCTGAATAATATAAACAAATGGAATATGCTCTGCATAGTAATTCTAACAATTAGAAATGCCCATACACACACACACACACACATATATATATCAATCTGGGTTTACAGAACACTTATCCATTTTGCAGATGTAATTTGTCTTCACTAATGAGGAATGGGGGCTCCTTCTCTGAGTTGACAGTCCCTCGATTTTCCATCCCAACTCCTTTTATATTCCATAACCGTCATATGTCCTCCTGACATAGTATTCACCATCTCACTCATCTTGTTCACCAATCATGCAATGCGGATGAGACATTAATAATGTCTAATGGCGTTTCACCCGAAACCTATTTCCAAATCATGGAATCCCTTCCCATGAAGTTTGGATTCTGCAGGCCCTCTCTCTTGGTCTTACTGCAATGTGTCTTCCTGGCACACTTATTAAATAGCCAAACAGTCAGCAACATTTAGCATTAAAATTCAAACCTAATTGTTTCATAACCAATCAATGGTACTAATAATTAAATTCAATATGAATTTATAGTTCTGTCTCCTACATAAATTGATTTGTTTCAACCATAAGGTCAGCCTCATATTGTTCAGATCCTGTAAGTGACACCACTCTTCCCATCATGGTCTTACAACTGCTACCATACATGAGCATCCACTTACAAGATGTCCTCCTGACACATATTATATAAGCCAAGTAGTCATTAGTCATTTATTAGCAAAATTCCAATGATGAGATTTACAAATATGAATTGACAATCTATTCTGCACATAAACTATTTCACAGCCATGAGATCCTTCTCATGAGGTTTGGCTCTTTCACATGGTAGATACCAGCCTTCATCATGGTCTTACCCTCATTGCCATGCCTTGAACAATCTACATGTAATCAGAAACTTCAACCAGCCAAACACTTGTAAGTCTCCATGCATATAATATTTCATTGTTGCAACAGTCACTGAAGCATTTTTAGAATTATAACATTCCATAATTCAAACACTTTGAGCTGTTAACATATCAATATCACCAAAACTCATTACTTCAGGTGAATCATTATTATACTAAAATTGCAAGGTACAGTCACATCATTCATGCAATTTAAATGAAACTTTAGATACTCATTATTTCACAATCATATGATTATGCAACTCTGCCCTTTCACAGAGTACTCCGACAGCCCGTCGATCATGACTACCTTCTTTATGCACATACTATTCTGCATGGCTTCCATTTACACCTTCGATGTTACATGATCCGTTGGTCTCTTGCAGAGGATTACATAATTCTTCCGCCAACCTCTTGATCATGTATTTGCTGCCCTAACCTTTTCTTCATAAGGTTGTTGGCCTCATGCAACAACATCATCAACATCTTTAGCCATGCTTCTGTTGTCTTTGGTCCTACAACCAAAACCAACACCAATAGTGATTATCAACCACAATATTTACCATTAGTGGTTCATTGCATATGTAGAACCTCACTACTTTTACTAATATGCAATATCATATGTGTGCACAAAAATCTGCTCATGCGCTATGCAATGTTTATTAATATGCCAACCAATGCATATTCATGCCACTCATCTAATCTTCTGCATTTTCAGAATTCCCATGACATAATTTTATGTACATAAAGCTTATAAAATATAAATATAGTTAGCAAGACAGGGGTTAAGGAATTATCCCTTTTCAATCCCTCATCTTTGCATGATCTTCCTCTTCCACATCATAGCTAGTTCAATTTCATGGTCTCTGCTACTTCTAGGCATGCAATTCTAGAAATTGCCCATATCGACAACAATTTGTCAAAACAGGCACTGGCACTTTTCTGCTCTGCAAATCTATGGTGTATGACATCCTCATTCAACTTCTGGTGATGAAACATTGTTCTCTACTGGATTAGATTTCCAATGCCTATCCACATGCTCCATTTTGACTTCAGGTGTGGAAGTTACATTACTTCAAAAATGACACTTTTTACCAAAAATTCTGCACTTTTACACAGTTGCAAAACATCCCGAACTGCCAAATTCAACCACCTGTGGAAGAAAATATATGGAGAATCACGAAAAATTTTCTACCGAGAAAAGTTAGTCCATATAGGAAGGAACACTTAGCAACTCACGGATCTCTATTTTGATTCTCCATTCATCTTTTATGAATTTCTGGGTTTGACTACTTTTCCTTTTTAACTCCCTTTGCAACTTGTGTAACTTGTGCACCACCTGCGCAACCTATGCGCAACCTGTGTGCAACTCGTGCACAACCTGTGCGCAATCTGTGCGCCATCCACGCAACCTGTGCAACCTGTGCACAACCTGTGCGCAACTTGTGCACAACCTGTGTGCAACCTACGTGCAATCTGTGCGCAACCTGCGCACAATTTGTGCACAACCTGTGTGCAATCTGTGCGCAACCTGCGCATAATCTGTGCGCAACCTATGTGCAATCTGTGCACAATCTATGCGCAACTTGCACACAATCTATGTGCAACCTGTGCGCAATCTGTGTGCAACCTGTGCGTAATCTGCGCACAGTGCAATCTGTACGCAACTTGCGCGCAATTTGTGCGCAACCTGCGCGCAACCTGTGTGCAATCTACGCACAATCTGTGCGCTTGCGGGGCTCATAGCTCCCTCGTCCCTTAACCACATAAGGCAAGTTTGGTACCATTGGAAAGCTCTTGGAGATCTCTATGTAATGGTGTGATCCTCTGCCACATATGAGAACTCTAATCCTACCATTTTTCCATATCAAAATGACTCCCCAAACTTCACCAATACCACGTTAAAACATTCTGTTACCTGCCTGTAACTCAGAGTTTGGCCCAAGCAGCCCCAATGCTACAACATGGGCTTTGATACCACTCTGTCACGTCCCCTTCCATCATTACAAACCATGGAAGGAAACATGAACAATCTTACTGGGCTTATTTGACTATCTCAGCCCATTCATTAAGCCATCAATTTCATAAATAAATTAAACTTCATGTGTGCAGATTCAATCTAAAGTAAACGCAGCGGAACTAAACATATTATCACACACAAAAACTGGAATGCATCAACATATCTATCCCAAGCAAATCATGAATCTAATGCAGAGAATCAATCCCCCTCTTCATGCTATGCACTGGCTTCATATCAACCATATTAAGACATGCATTCAACATAAAATTAACAGTCATTAATTAACACATTACAGAACACAGAATAAGCATGATTTAACCTCAAGAAACACTTATCTTTGTGATGAAGCTGTCCAACAACTGGCTATGTGAGAGCAACATTCCACCCAATCATAGGTCTCTGTCCAGCCTATATTCTTTCAGCTAAGAGACCACCCTCGAGCTGGGTTGTGTATCCACTAAGAAGGAACTACACAGGCTCACTCACAGCCATGGTTTCGTTCAAATAGTCATGCTAAGCCAACACACAGTTGGGTTTATCAAGCAAGCAATAAAAAAAGGAGGAGGATGCTAAGACAGTGAGCTCAACCACAGAGCTACAGACATCTCAAGCTAAATTCCAGCAATCCAATCCTCTGTTCAAACATTCACACTTGGATTTCTGACAAATCTCTCATCAAATAACTCAATCCCGTCACTGGGTTTCTAGTCTATAAAAACTGGGGTTTCCAATGTATTTCGGGGTATCTAATACTCTCAATTTTGCCCCAAGTTCCATATCTATGGATCCCCCATTGGATTGTCAAATATCAATTCTGGGCATTTACGGCTCTTCAAAACATGGGTTCTTGCAAAGTTGCGATTTTTGTTTTTTCTCACTATTGGGCATTCATTTTTGGGTGAGAACTGATGGTGGCCTTTTCTACCATGGAATGGGAATGAGGAAGAACCCCTTTCCCTGAGGTAGAATGACTTGTGGTACAAGAAAAACAGAGCCCATACCTGCCATACGAATTTCTGGGCTGCCCATGCTCTGTTGAAGCCATGGATTGAATTCTTCAACAACTTCCTTACAACAGAATTAAATGTCAGCAAGGAAAGTCAAATGGGTTCTCACAAAGACATTTGGCAACCTATGGTTCAATCCCACAACCCCCTCACCACTCCCTAGTGGATACACATGGCCCCTTCTCTTTTGTTGCCTCCACAACCAGTTTTGGTATTTTATTGCATGATGTTTATTTACATCATTTTTACAATGTTCCATGGCTAAATAGCACATGGGTAACATAATATCTAATACTTTCCATTTAAATAAAATTCAAGCATCCACTAGTGGGGCCTTGGCCTTGAGCTCCTTGCTATGAATACCTACATCACATGTATACAATATTTACATTAAAAGCTAATATATCTAAGGGTCAGAATGGGGTATTACACATGGAAACATAGTGGAAAGTATATTAAAGTAATCAAGTCTTATCAGGGAGGTGAATATGAATCCAAACATTTCACTGATTTCTGAAGGTGGAAAGGGATTGAAAGGCAATTCACCACAAGGTATACTCCACAAGAGAATGCAACAAGTACCAATTTTTGTGTGGAAGAAATAAAATAATAATATATAAAATAAATAAAAGAATTGTTCTTGGAATTAATGATTATATGTAAAAAAGAAGTTAAAATTAAAACTATTTTGTAATTATGTAAATAATGAGGAGTAACAAAAAAAAATCGGTATTTTTTGTTATGAAACCTTTCATTTATTATGTATTGGAAGGAAGACTATTGTATTAGGGGTTAGGAAAAAGAATATCAGAAGATAAGCCATTTATAAGAGGGAAAGTCCTTGCCAAGGCTATATTTGGGTGATAAACTCAGAGGTGGTGACCCAACATAGTTGTTTTCTTATTTGATAAGGCATTGCACTAGAAGATCTTTCGTAGTGATCTTTTCAAGGCCCAAGATGAGCCGTGTAAAATATAATCTCTTAGCACCTGTTCTTTTGTTTAAAAGAATACATAAATGAAATTTTGTTCAATTTAATGTTGAACTATAGAGTATGCTTTCAATGGTGTAATGATGATAAAATAATAAGAAAATAACTTAAGAAAATTTAATATAAAGGGAAACGGCTCCTCACACTTGGTATCAAATCCATATCTACATATACGCTAACCAACTCTAAAATATTTAAGAAAATAGGAAAATATTTTTAAGAAAATAGTAAAGATAGCAACATATTGAAATGGTAATAAAATATATTTCAAGAAACTATTAACTTTGAAATCTTTAAGAAAATAGTAAAGATAGGAAGATCTTGAAATAGAAATTGAATATGTTTCAAGAAACTAGCATGGGAACCTCTTTTTAGGATTTGATTTTCTTGAATGAGCCTCTATGCTATATCCAAAATAAATTTGTAAAAAAAAAATCTTAATTTTTTTCTCAAAGAAAATATATTTCCTGCAAATGGAGAAGGCGTCACTTTCCAAAAACAAGATTATATGAAATATTACGTTTATATGAAAAAATGTGAAACATGCATGTACATATACTATAATTGTTCTTGCGTTTTTTTTACGTGGAGATTTTGTTATGATAATTTCTTTTGGTCATTGGTTCCATTTTCTAGCCATATTATAGGCATTTCCAATGCACATAAAATTCAAGGTTTAGATATAAACCATAGCCATGCATTTTTTTTTTAATTCGTAGTTTGACTTCTGAATCCACTTTGTATTGAAGTCACAAGGGAGAAATATATCCTACTAACACAATATTTGGTTTGTTGCATGGTGATTATGCTCATACATATTATTTGGTCATGGTTGTTATGTCATATTCATGGAATTTCTAGTTGTGATGATGCAAAATGAATTATCGGTTAAACATTTTTGAGGATTGCATATGCATAGAGAGAGAAGTAATGAAATGATTTTAGGTTCACAACAACAAAAATAATATTATGTTTATAGAACAACCCAGTGGATGGCATTTCCAAACATAATTAATCAAAGAGAGCTTGTATGCATTAGGATTAATATAATGTGTAGATATTATTTTGTTGGTTTTAAATTTTATGAAGAATAGAAGCAAATCACATTGTATATATGGATAAACTAAATGGAAACATGTTAAACTTATTAGAGGAATTATGTAAACTTGAAAATATGGAATGTCACTTATTGTAGAACCCCTCCTGTAGGGTCCTCATGAACTAAACCTGAAACTCAACAACTTGATACAAAATATATTAGAAACCATAATTACTAGAGAAATAAAATAAATTAACTAAATAAATTAGCAAATATAGACAAAACCATAACTTGTCAACCCGATCCAGCTGGTCCATTGCCATTCACGTCTTCCGTAGGATCCCTCCAACAAAGCTCGTTTAACCATAGGCGAAGCATCCATTAGCTTCGCCACCCAATCATAGGCTCATGCTTTTAGTCGCATGGCCACACTCGAGCTTTGGGTCGTAAAGCTCACCCACACCTTTCAAGAAACTCCTCAATGGGTTTCCCCTCCATAAGAATTTCTAGCCAAACCCCAGTAGTAGAAAGTCACATCTATCGCAAGAATTACGATATCCATCCAAAAATTGGGTCCCTTCTCCCTTCCCAAGGCCTTCCTTAAGTAGGAAAATCTCTTGAGACACATGTCGCTCCATGCAATATTATTTATTTGATTAAATTTCAAATTAAATAAAACTCACCCATCCATGTGTCAGTTTTTCTAGGAGATGCACCAACATTCCTAAGTTTGCTCATGTTTGTCCCCAAGATGTTTCACCTAACTCCTAAATTTGTGGTGTAAGTGGAGTTGACTAGATGTCTATGCTTAGGATTCTATTTTGCTCCTAAATAAAGATTTATAGAATTTTAAATACTCACAATATTATTTTATGTGCAAATGCATAAATAACAATTGCTATTATTTTAAATGCCAAAATATCCTTTTATGTGCAAATGCATAAATAACAATTAATATTATTTTAAATGCTAAAATATTCTTTTATGTGCAAATGTCTCAAGTACTAATTTCTATTGTTTAAGGTACTAAAATGCATTTTTCTAAGTAAATGTTCTAGGTGCAATTTATACGTTTTTATGCAATTAAGTTTAACAATCATTTTTACTAGGATCCCGGTGACCCACTGTTGGGCCTCCCCATTCCTTAACTTCATTTCCCTGACATGGCACCACTCCATCAGGTCCAGTCATCTGTCGTTTCCATTTCTCGGCAAGGTACCACATCGTCGGGTCCTTGCGTCCACTCTTTCCGTTCTCGGCAGGGTACCGCATCGTTGGACCCTTCTATCGATATCTTTTCATTTTGACTTGCGGGAACTTCATGTAGGGATTTAAGGAGCCATCACCTTCTATCCTCCGTCTACACGCTATTAGTTACTAATGGAGTTGAGGATTAAGTCCATCCTTACTGCGCGTCCCTCAACTCATATGTGACCAAATCCGTTGTGTTCCACCCACACAAACTCATGCTTCTCCTGAGTAAGCGGATCAATGCTTCTCTACTCATCCGTGGCCTTCCATCGGAAGTTGACACCGTCGTTGTTCTCCCCGTGTGCGATTTACTCGTAGTCTACGACCCTCAATTTCCCTTGTGTGTCCGTCGGCGAACCGTTTCACCTACCGCTACACACATTTCTCACAAATATATATTAGTAGTACTGTCCTCAATTATCATAATCCGATTCATAAATCTGCTACTTCGTTTGAGCATTTATAGTTTACTCAAAACATTACTCATTCATCTAATCAGAAATGCATTTCGTCAATATTTACTTTCTTCATTCTCATCACATAATCAATCATATAGCTAGTCGTTAAGCATCATTCACATGTATATTTTTCATAATCAAAGTTAATCATTAAACAACATGTAATCATTCTTTTACCTCAATTATCCAGATACACATATATCATTATTTTATTGATTCACAATCAATCATAGTTATGAACATACTCAAAATGGAATCAAAGGGTCATTTTATTAATGTTTCAATCAGTTGGGTCACTCAACAAGTGCCCTCAAGGTCTACAGTAGTCTAGGGGCACTACACTTATTAAAATAGAGAGATGAGATATGATACTTGCTATTTTGTATGTGTTAAAGTATGAAGTATGACATATATAATTATGTTATAATAGGATATATTTTTTTGTTTTTATTTGAATGATTTATATTAATATGCCTTTAATATTAAAAATGAAAGTAAATTTGCAATTTTCAATGACAACGTCAATTGATAATTGATGTAGTAAAAGGTTCAATGTATGCATATTTATTTTGAAGAGATAAATGGTTCATATTATTAGAGTAATCATTATAAACATGAAGAGTGAGATTAGGAAAACTCTACATGTTGTATGTATTTTTCAGGAAGTCACATCACCAATAATATTTGTATCTTTGAGTTAAAAAAAAGAATGGAAGAAAGGATAAAATAGTAACATTCTCATTATCATGAAACCTAGTCATCAATTAAATTTTCCAAGAGAATGTGATGGAAACATTTAAAGGGGCATAGTTGTATTGTTTGATTATTACATTGAAGTAGATAATAGAAGTGGATGATTAAACGAACAAAGATACATGTTAAGAGTAGATGTCCAAATTTTAAACAAAAAAAAGAAAAATGAGTTATGGGTAGAACTTCACAACTACTTTAACATTGTGATTGCATTGTGTTAGGTTAATCTTGACTTGGTTATAAAGTGATTAAAGATAAGCTTGATTTGGTTAATAATGAGATTAGTGTCAGTGGTTTATGGGCCCATGGTTTTGGGTAACCCATGGTTTTTGGTACTTTCCCATGGTTTTAACATGTGATGGAGGGTGGTGGTTTTCCCTATATAGGGTTTTCACGGTAAAAACACTTGTTCCACCTCTTATGTGCTTGTTTTTGTACACTAGCAACAACCACATTAATAATATTAATGTGTCCGAATACACCGATAGGCGTAAATGAGTCACATACTATAGAAAAAAAAAAACATTATTATGAAAAGTGTGTGCCCCATTTATGCCTATCGACGTATTCAGACAAATTAATATTATTAATGTGGTTGTTGCTAGTAACGGGTGTGCGTATACACATATTGTTGGCATGCGGTTTGATGAGGACATGTCGCGGTACTGTCGACATTGAGAAACGTTGGATAAAGGTGCGAAAGGAGTATTTTGTACTAGAGTAGACCGCAGTTGGCGGGTTTTGGGTCACTTGGACCATGTATTTTGTAATATTGAGTCAATTGTACTGTAGTATGCGGGTTTTTGGGTCATTAGACCAAGTCAGTTAGTCGATTGTCCATCATTGTCGGTTAGGAAAGTGGACAAGTATTGTAATTGGCGGAAGCCTATAAATAGATGAGAATTGTAAGTGTTAGGAGAAGAAGGGGATGGATAGAAGATAGAAAGAGAGCTGCATACGGAGATTGAGAGATAGATAATGCAAGAGTTGCACATAGATTTATGTACTGCTTTTGGTTTGTCGTAGTAATATAAGGATGATGATTTGGTGCAATCTGTGTGTAATGTTGCTCGATACTTATGTTATTTCCGTTTCTTAATGCCATTATCTGTTTCTGTCGCTATGATGTGAATGCCGCAATAATATGTTATAGATATCTGTTTACTGTAATGTTAAATGTTGCGATTAAAGTGATATGCTATAACTTCATGATGAATATTTAGAATTGTTGTTGGTACCATACTGCCGCAACTCGCCTCCTCCCTCGGCGGAAACATGGTTCTATTTGCTCTTCTTGGATGCCTCGGGTGAGACCTCATTCGCTCTGTGGGTGTTGCTGGGTGGGCTCAAACCTGCCCGGGCTGGTGCCCAGGGAGACTGCGGTATGTGTTGACAGTTGGTGAACCCTTTTCGATTATGAGGTCGCGATTCAGTCAACAAATGGTTCCATTGCCGGGAACGTGTGTAGAGTAGAAGGAGGTCATGTTGTGGCACCCGACGAAGCCAGAGATACAGAAATGGTTCAATTAGAAGTTGCAGGAGTTTACTGAAGAAGAAAGTCAAAACACACGACTGATAGTAGATCATTGGCTGGGGAGATATATTCACGACGGTCCGCATGAATTGTTTTTCTATGAATTGCCGGTCATTTTGTATGAATGGTTGTCGAAGCTGACCTTACAGAAAAGGAACTTCCAGGGTGGTGAGCCAATGGCTTGGACCCCAGAATTGATTCAGGAGCTGTAGGAAGTTGATAATAAGGCATCACGGGCTGTCGAAGTTTGGCTTGATAGCATCTTGGAAGGTTATATCATGGAATTTATGATCGACATGAAGAAATCCTACAGTGAAGCTGAAATATACTTCTTTGACGGACTAAGGGGAAGGTTTCTGTTGTCTCTCAAACTATCGATTAAGATGCCAATCTGCGAGAAAGGTATATTGAAGATGCACCCTGATCAGTAAGCAACCTGGTGGGTGGAGGCCGTGGGTATCGCGACTCTTGGGGGGCGGTCGAAGGAATGGTAAAGGGGTAAATGGGTGCAGACCATGAGGAGAATGTGAGTGAAGCCGAGGAAGAAAGTGGCCTTACGAGGGGAGGAGCAAGGTTCCGATAGGAAAAGAGGCATAGGATAGGAGAAGGTCTTGTTGCAATCGGACTGCAAGACCATGAAGGAAGGCCACATGGGACGAAGTGACCTCACAGTCCTGACAGGGACAACCAGGCTACACCCAGGATAGAGGCAGGACCAAACCCCGGCACAAACATACCCACCCCTCCGCTCACTGACTCACAACCAGCAAGAAATACTACTTCGACACTACCAAGCTCATCGATTCAGCAAAATTTTATTGGTAGTAGTACAATGACAGGAGGAAGGAAGCCTAAAATGGCGGGTGATGATGCAAAATTACTGTTGTTCCATGGGAGTGCTACAGACAATCTTGAACAATATTGGTTTTTGTGTGAAGCAGTCTGGCCCATGAAACAGGTCACTGATGATAATGCTAAGAAAGGGCAGTTGGCCATGACCTTGCGAGGTTGTGCATTAGATTGGTTCATGAAGTTTATTTTGGTTCCTACAGGAACACCGGAAAAGTCCCTGGATGAGATTTGGGAAGGACTGATTGCTGAATTTAGACGACCTAAGTCGGAGGCTCAATACATTACTGAACTGAAGGAAATTAAACAGTATCCCAATGCGACAGTATGGGATTTCTATCAGTGATTCAAGATGCTGATGGCGAAGGTTAGTTTCAATATGAGTGTTCTCCAACATAAAGAATGGTTCATTGTGGCACTATTACCCCACATTCAACTGCTACTGATGCAACAAAACATTTCGACGCCTAGCGAAGCTCTAGAGATCGCAATGCGATTGGAAGCATCACCGATTAGAGATAATGCAGCCGGGATGTCGCAGATACAGACACAACTTGCCAACTTGACTATACAGTTGCAAGATTTGAAAAAGAACAAGGAACAACGTGATGAAGTATGGTGTACGCGATGTTGACGAGAGGGACATACGAAAGATGATTGCCCATATTTTCGTAATTATTTGGTCTCTGGTGCACCCAATCCATTGAATGGTGGTAGTATGCCATGGTGTTGTGTTTGCCAAGTGTTTGGGCACAGTCACGATAATTTCCCATATATGCAGAAAATGGTCACAACCCCACGAAATCTGTATTGCACCTTTTGTAAGTCGGTAGGACATGATGACAAGGATTGTCGTGCATATGGGTTGCTACAGGAGAGAATGTGTGATGCATTCTATGTCAAAGATGATTAGCGCACTACACCACTACATCCATAGGTAGCTCAGCCAATACCTCAACCACAGATGTAGTTTGTACCGTAGCAGCAACAACCACAACAATTCGTACCACAATATACACCAATGAACCCCCTGCAGCCTCAGTATGTGCAACAATCGCAGTATGTACCACAAGGGAAAGGGATGCTGCCAGCACCCATGCAGCAACAGTTTAACCAACCTCTGTATTAGTAGCAGGGCGGCTATCAGGGAGGCTACAGGGGTGGATGTGGTGGCATATTTGGTCGTGGAGGAGGAGGCCTAGGTGGTCGTGGACCTGGTCAATGTTACCATTGTGCAGTATGGGGGCATTATCAGCGTGACTGCCCACTGCCATAGAACCAGTGTACATTTTGTTCTGGTAATGATCATACGGTTGAGAATTGTCCACAATTGATTCCATAATGGCAGGCTGGGAACGCTCCGCAGCTACAGAATCAGGCCCAACCACAACATCCAGTCCAGAACCTGGTATAGCAACCAGTACAGAACTAGCCCCCGCGACCACTGCCACACGCCAATCAAAACTAGACGCAGGGTGCAAATATTGCGACCATTTTTGTAGAACCATGACCACAAGATGATTCGGTGGCTGTTGTCACTCGTGGAGGCAAGATGACTGGGGAAGATGGTTCGCGACCACTGATTCGGTTGGATGGTCAGAAGACGGTACCCTTCAACATTGATGCCGAGTGAGGCACGTCGCAACATTGATGCTGAGTGAGAGACATTCCTGGAGGCACGTCGCACTTTGGAGAAAGACATCGGTAAGGCTGTTGTTTGCGATATGCTGCCTGTCTTTGATGCTACATCAGACACTGATCGACCACCACCGGGGACATTGCAGAAGTTCCTTCAAAGCTATCTATCATTGGAATGAGACCCAGCTTCCCTGGTTGAGATTGAGGGATGGTTACAGCGATTCCCGAAAGGACGGCAGGAGTTGGCAGTAAACTCCTTACAGCGACGGAAGACTGTCAAGGAAATGTGAATGAATATTCAGATTGGTGATTATGATGTTGAGTCTGTGATTCTTGACCTTGGTTTGGATGTTAACATCTTAACCAAGTAGGCATGGAAGAATATGGGGAGTCCCCCATTGAGCTAGTCTCTTGTTGCTGTGAATATTTAATTAATATTATTATTTATATATTAAATAGATTATTAGGTTAATAAGCGAAAGGGTGTAACCCTTCTCTATTCTTGCTCAAGCCCTATAAAGGCAAGCTTATTGTATCTTTTATCCTATCAATCAATATATTATTATCTTTTATCTCAAATATGGAATGCGGATTTGCTTCTTAACCCTTAACCGGACATGGTTAACTTAGTGAATGGATACGTTCACTGCATTTGGTATCAGTGTGGATTCACTCCTTCGGCCTGAGCTCGGATTCAGCTCATCCTCCCTCCAGCTATGCCCTGTGCCTCCTCCTCCCTCCCGCTGTGCCGTAACGCCCCCACCAGTGCCTCATCCCTGGTCTCCATTGCTTCATGCCAGCCCTTCCATTTTCCCTCCATGTACGCCTCCCCTTCCATTTTCCCTCCACCTACGCCTCAGCTCCACCCGCCACAACCTGCAACCATTCACCATCAATATTAATAAAAACAAAATATTATTATAATAATATTCATATTATTATATAATATCAAATTTTATTATTCTATGTTATAATAAAAATATTTAAATATAATATTTATTATATTTATTAATTTTTTTAACTACAAAAAAAATTATAGTAAACCTTATTACTATAGTTATTATTGATTCATCACTCTTCTCAAACACCAAAATCGATTCCAAATATTCACCTCCCCACACTAGGTCATGAACCATGGCCGAGTTACGAGACCGACTAGAAAAATTAGAAAAAGACCAAATTAGAGATTTAAAAATCGTCAAAGGTCTAAACTCCAGAATGGACAAACTTGAGAAAGTGTTTCGAGAAGATTTAAAGGAAGAGATGAAAAATAACAATGCCATGCTTAAAAAAGAAATCAAAGATGAAGTTGTTCTGGTACTAGAAAAAAGGTTGAGTGAAACATTTGACACTCTGAACGAAAAACAAAAAGACTTGGATGACAAAATGAGTGCTATGACTCAAAACATAAACACCATAACCCAGAACTTGAGCACTATGATGCAGAACCATAATACATTAATGGAGGCGTTACAAAGACTAACACCTAAGATAGATCAAGTCAGTAGTCCAGACATGCTAGATGCCTCATTTCATATTTTCACACAGGAATCACTTGCCAAGAATCAAGAAGAATTGCAAAAAGAAATAAAGATTAACAATGCGATGCTTAAGCAAGAGATAGAAACAAAAGTATTTCCAGATATGGAGGCACGATTAAACATCCAAATAGAAGCTATCAGTAAGATAGTAGAGAATAAAAAAGATAAAAATCACCGCCAACATTGAAGCAGTTCAAATATGTCACTTACATCGTCCAGTGGTTCCGATCCACCATCAAACCATAAAGCAAAAGGGAATCAATATCACCCTTACATAGTGTACCCACCTAAGGAAAAAATAGAGTTGTCTAAATACAATGGAAGTGAAGACCAATGCGTTGCTTGGCTAAACAAAGCAGAAGAATACTTCGACATTTACAATATTCAATCTGATGAGGAGAAGGTGAACTATGCATCAATGCATATGGAAGTATACGCCTATAATTGGTACTTATAGTGGAAGAGAGACAATTTTGCCTACACCTGGAACTTGTTCAAAAATGATTTTTTTAATAGGTTTCACGGTATCAAAGAAGATGAATTTTTCAGTAAACTTACCAGATTAAAATAGGTTGGAAGCGTTGAGGAATTTACACATCAGTGGGAATCCTTATCGACACGAGTATTTGTGTTGTCTGACAAACAAAGACTCGAAACCTATTTAGGAGGTCTTAAACCGTATCTCCAAAAAGAGTTAAAGTTACATGACATACCTAATGTAGAGGTAGCAAGACATAAAGCAAAATTCGTAGAACGCAAACTGGAAGGAATAAAAACAAGAGGTGATAACCATTATCGACAAGAAAAAGAGACACAATGTAGGTACTGTGCAGATACTTGGTCACCCGGCCATCAATGCCACAAACCTCAATCATATGTCCATGAAATGGAAAATAGATCAAAGTCATCTAACAGTTACTCTGATAATAGCAAAAAGAAGAAAAAACATATGTCGTCGATGTGGTGATGATTGGATCTTAGGCCACAAATGTAGGAACAATCAGACAATACAGTGCAAAATCATCAATGAAAAGGAAGTGCAAGTCTCTACACAAGAAATCATGTCCGATTCTAATATCGACACTAAATCTGAATGAAGGACGACATTAGGAAAATACTGAAGCTTTGAGGACAAAGCTTTCCAAAAGGGGAAGGCAATGCTGTGAATATTTAATTAATATTATTATTTATATATTAAATAGATTATTAAGTTAATAAGTGAAAGGGTGTAACCCTTCGCTATTCTTACTCAATCCCTATAAAGCCGAGCTTATTGTATCTTTTATCCTATCAATCAATATATTATTATCTTTTATCGCAAATATGGAATGCAGATTCGCTTCTTAACCCTTAACCGGACACGGTTAACTTAGTGAACGGATATGTTCACTGCACCTGTGCAGCTCCGGTTGGCTAACCATGCGAAGGTTACACCTATTGGGCGAGTTCCGCGTCTCACGATTGATATTGAGGGCATGAAGACTTATGCTGATTTTGATGTTATTGAAGTGGTTGAGGGAGGAAGCTCTTATCCAACGCTCTTGGGGATCGAATGGGCTAACGATAGTGGAGCTGTAATCAAGTTCCAGAAGCACATGATGACCTTTGAGAATTGTGATTTCAGAGTCATAGCCCGATTGGATCCAACTGAAGGACGCCGATATGTTGAAGCTATAAGAGCTGATGACACCGTTGGATGGGACCATGCATTCAACATTTCAGAAGATTATATTCATCCCACTGTCCACGATGAGTTGGAGTCGCGCAGCGAGAGCTCTGCATCTTCTGACTCTGATGATGCATTGGAACATTGGCAGAATCGCATGCATGAAGTATCATTCCGGAAATGTGGTTTAGTTACGCAATCCTTGTGTCATGTTGTGACAGAAACGATCACATTGCCTGTCTATGAGGGGTTTCCTGGCCTAAACACCTTTGTAGAAGAGTTTGAAGACCGCATCCCAGAACCACAGCGATTGCTGGCCTTGGAGGAAGCACTGAAGGCTGCTCCAGCATGAAGGTGGGCGACACATAAGAAATTCATTAAAGATTGGTCACAGTGCCGAAGGTTGATGATGGTTCAGTTTGGCGATACTGAAGTTTATCACACTGGAAAGTATGATGGCTGAACTGATCCCTGTGATCATGTGATGGAGTGCCAACGCTTATGGGTAGCGCGACCCAGAGATGAGTGGGTCCATGCTTTTGTCCATACTTTGGAGGAGATACTGCGCTCGTGGTACACTGCAGCTGAGTTGCACTGTGAAATTACAACATGGGGGGAGTTGACGATCTGTTTCACTCATACGTTCACTTTCACGAATTCCAACCCTGATGTCCATAATGCCCTGCAGCTCATCTGCGATGTGATATTTCAGGTTGTTCCAGCGGCCTGCCCTATTGACCCGCACACACATTGTCAGATGCAGTCTCTCATGGAGTGTTTTAACATCAATGGAGGGCCAGAGGATGATGATGATCCCCAAAATGTTAACATTCCTGAATCTGAAGGAAGTCGCGATGTAGTCCCACCTGTTGCGCCAAGTAATCCGTTCAGTCAACCATTGCAGCTCTGCAAAATGAATATCGGCACTGAGGCTACTCCCAAGTTCGCTAATGTTGGGGATTATTGGGATGATGAGATGATGAGTAGGGTTACCAAGTTACTGCATGAGTTTTAGGATGTGTTTCCCACAAATTTTTCTGAAATGAAGGGAATACTGGGTGATTTAGGAGAGATGAGGATTCCATTGAAACCAGATGCTAATCCAGTCCGACAGCAACCTTATCGGCTGAATCCATGACATAAAGAAAAGGTCAAGGCAGAACTTGATCAGATGTTGGATGCTGGTATTATCGAACCTGTAGAAGAATCCAAATGGATTAGTCCTATGGTGGTGTAGGACAAGAAAACGGGCGAAGTGCGCATTTGTGTCGACTTGCGGAAGTTGAACAATGCCTGCTTTCATGACCCTTTTTTGACCCCATTTACTGATGAAGTACTTGAAGGAGTGGGTGGCCAGGAGATGTACTCTTTCACTGATGGATTCTCTGGCTACCATCAGATTCGCATTGCCAAGGAAGATCGCCATAAGACAACTTTCGTTATTGAGTGGAGTTGCTTTCAGTACACGGTCATGCCGTTTGGTTTGATGAATGCACCTGCGATATTCTCCAGGGTTGTTGTTGCCGCATTAAAATATTTTATTCAGAAATTTCTATAGGTATATATGGATGATTGGACCGTTTATGGATTGATTCATGATCATTTGGCCAATCTGCGGTTAATGCTCGAGCGATGCCGATAGCACCAGATATGGCTGAACTTGAAGAAATGTATTTTTTGTGCTCCCTTTGGAATATTGCTGGGTCATATCGTGTGTAAGCAGGGATTGTTGGTTGATCCAGCCAAGATTGCGCTTATTTTGGGGTTGCAACCACCGACCACTATTAATCAGTTGCATGCCACCTTGGGTCATACGGGATATTACCGCAAGTTCATTAGGGGTTATGCTGCGATTACTGCCCCTATGGAAAAGTTGCTGAAGAAGGACGCAACATTCCAGTGGAGCCCGGAATGTTAGGATAGCTTCGAAATGCTAAAGGTGAAGATGGCATCGGCACCGATTTTGGTTTTTCCGGACTGGAGTTAGGAATTCCATGTCCACGTTGATGCCTCATTGGCTGGATTAGGTGTTCTATTGGCTCAACCAGGAGAAGGTGACATTGATCATCCCATTGCTTTTTCCAATCAGAAGCTGTCTTCTGCAGAACGCAATTACACCACCACAGAATGCGAAGGACTGGCCATGGTTTACGTGCTGCATAAATTCAGGCATTATTTGTTGGGTGGCCACTTTAAAATGTTCACTGATCATTCTACATTGAAATACTTGGTCAATAAGCCTATGTTGGGGGGGAAGATCTGCCGATGGCTACTGTTGTTTCAGGAGTTTGATTTTGAGGTTGTTGTAAAGCTAGGGCAGTTGAATGTTGGACCAGATAATTTGTCACGGATTGATACAGGGGAGGAACCGACTAATATCGAAGACGGGTTGTCGGTTGCCCAACTGTTTCACATTGCTGCTGCTAATTAGTATTTTGATGACATCCTTCAGTTTCTGGTGACCGGCACTGCACTCGATGACTTTACCACTACTCAGAAGAAGCAATTGGTCGTCAAGGTTGTTGACTTTCAATTGATCATGGGAGAGTTGTATAAATTGGGTGCTGATGAGATATTGCACAGATGTGTCTTGCCGCATGAGCAAGCACAGATATTGGCTGAGGCACATGGTGGAGTGGCGGGAGGACATTATGGTGGTCGGGCGACTGCCGGAAAGGTATTGCGTGCAAGAATTTGGTGGCCCACATTACATAATGATGCGACAGACTATGTGTGGTCTTGTGATGTTTGTCAGCGAACTAGCAAGCCATCCAGACGTGATGAAATGCCGCTGCTACCTCAAGTGACATTGCAACCGTTCGGAAAATGGGTTGTGGATTTTGTAGGACCGATCCATCCACAATGGAAACGCACGGGTGCGCGGTATATTATCACAGCAACAGAATACTTGACCCGATGGGTTGAGGCAGCACCTGTAGTTGATTGCTCTGCCGCAACGGCTTCTCAAGTTTTGTTTGATCACATTATCACTCGATTCGGCTGCCCTAAGATATTGCTGAGTGATCAAGGTAGCCACTTTCTGAATCGCACTATCAGCGCATTGACGGACGAATTGCAAATACAACATAAGAGGAGTACACTCTATCACCCACAGGAAAATGGAACGGTGGAGGTGTTTAACAAGGTATTGGAGCACTCATTGACAAATGTGTGCAATGCGAACCGAGACGACTGGTATTTGAAGGTTCGAGCGGTATTGTGGGCCTATCGCACCACCTATAAATGGTTGACTGGTCAGACACCTTTCAAGCTGGTATATGGGAAGGAAGCAATTATGCCTATGGAGTACATTGTTCCATGTCTCTGAATTGCGGCTATTACAAGCATGGATGATGTTGCAGCATTAGATGAATGTCTAGCACAATTGATGGAGCTAGAAGAGGATCGATTTATCACTGGCTTTCACCAAGGGGTGGAGAAGGACCGTTAGAAGGCATGGCATGATTGCCACATTAAAAATAAGCAGTTTCAGCAAGGCAACTTGGTGCTATTGTACGACAACAAGTTTATGAAACATCCAGGGAAATTGCAGATGCATTAGCTGGGTCCCTATCGCATCAATAGTATTACTTCAGGAGGAGCGGTTCAGTTGTAGCGGTTGGATGGGTCGATGCTCCCCAAGCTGGTAAATGGTCACAGGTTGAAGCCGTATCACTTAGGCTTGGAGAAGTGCGATGTCTAAGTCGCATCGGTAAAAGAAAAAAGAAAAAAAAGGATGATGATGATTGTTGCAGGTTGCTTGGTGGCAAATGGCGCACCAACGGAAGAGGGTATGCACAAGCGGAAGCGGCTTGTGCCACCAAGTTAGAGTAGTCAGAGACTCATGGCAGTTTTGTGCTCAGGCTCGATGACAGATTTTGTATGATGGATTTGGGAGAGTACGACGAAGTGGTGTGATTACTGGCCACCCTCTCTACACATGATTTCCCTTGACTGATTTGGCTGGGTTCACACATGAGGACGACATGTTTTGCATATAGCACGCTGGGCCAGGACGATCAGTAAGGTTTTTCATGTGGTGGCACGTAGGATCTTCGATGACAGTATGGTCACCCCCCCGGTTGTGTTAGTTGATAGGATCACACACACATATGAGAGGTTGTGGGACATCATTCCCACCGTCGTGACCCAGGAACGGTCCGGCTATAAGTAGCTGAGGTAGCTGGTAGTTGCTACAACAAAGTTGTTCTGAAATAGTGTGGTTATGCTGGTTGATCAATTTGCAAGTTGAGTTGTGAGGAATTCCAAGGAGGCTGTGGAAATGCTTCACTTCGTTTCCTGTGGCTACACCCCAGGGGCCTTGCAAGCCTGAACGACGAGTGTCCCTAAGCACCTTGATATGGCGGGTGCACTTACCTTGTGTATGCTCGGTCTTATGCTAGGGCAACTGCGGTATGCGTTGACAGTGAGGTGGACCCCTGGCCGGTCCCGCATGATTTAGTATGCAGTAGTTGTTCAAAGGGTTGTGTTATTTTCGATCAGAACGCTGGTTGGGGTGGTAACTCCCTGAATTTAGTAGAAGACGGGTGCTCATGCGGAACAGATGTGCCAGAGTCTTCTACCACTCCCACACCTTGGTACTGTTCGTCCTCTTTTCTTTTCAGTTTGCACTATTCCATGCAACTAGAGGATGAGTTCACGACGTGCTTGACAACGAGTTGGGGGTTGCCTACTCTCGTGTAGGGCTTACAGAATTGGTAGCCAAGGATCTGTACAGCCGAAGGAAGGAGACCACATTGCGTGATCCAGACAGTAAGAACAAATGCAATTGACGTGGCTCGAGGGTGAGCCACAAGATTATGTTAGGGGCCTATTGGCAGGCGGTTTGATGAGGACGTGTTGCGGTATCATCGACGTTGCGACACGTTGGATAAAGGCGTGAAAGGAGTATTTTGTACCAGAGTAGACCGCAGTTGGCGGGTTTTAGGTCACTTGGACCATGTATTTTGTAATATTGAATCAAGTACATTGCAGTTGGCGGGTTTTGGGTCACTTGGACCATGTATTTTGTAATATTGAGTCAATTGTACCACGGTATGCGGGTTTTTGGGTCATTAGACCAAGTCAGTTAGTCGATTGTCCATAAGTGTCGGTTAGGAAAGTGGACAAGTATTGTAATTGGTGGAAGCCTATAAATAGATGAGAATTGTAAGTGTTAGGAGAAGAAGGGGATGGATAGAAGATAGAAAGAGAGCTGCATGTGGAGATTGATAGAGAGATAATGCAAGAGTTGCACAGAGATTTATGTACTACTTTTGGTTTGTCATAGTAATATAAGGATGATGATTTGGTGCAATCTGTGTGTAATGTTGCTCGATACTTATGTTATTGCCTTTTCTTAATGCCATTATTTGTTTCTGTCTCTATGATGTGAATGCTGCAATAATATGTTATAGATATATGTTTACTATAATGTTCAATGCTATGATTAAAGTGATATGCTATAACTTCATGATGAATATTTAGAACTGTTGTTGGTACCATACTACCACAACTCGCCTCCTCCCTCGATGGAAATATGGTTCTGTCTGCTCTTCCTGGACGCCTTGGGTGAGACCTCATCTGCTCTGCGGGTGTTGCTAGGTGGGCTCAAACCTGCCCGGGCCGATGCCCAGGGAGACTGCGGTATGTGTCGACAGTTGGTGAACCCCTATCGACTGTGAGGTCGCGATTTGGTCAACACATATCTCGAAAATATTAATAGAATAATATTGTTTAATCATTTTAATGAAATACATAATTTAATCGTTTGATTAATAACATTGTTTAACTAAATAATATTATTATTTTATAATAATTAATTAAACATAATAATTAGAAAATAATTTAAATCATATTATAGTTATTTAGTTAATAATAATATTAGTTAATTAGATAATTAATGATTATTTAATTAAAAATATTAATCGATTAATATTATTTAATGATTTTAACAAAATCCATATTTTAATTGTTTGGTTAATAATATTGTTTAATATTTGTGAAGAATCTGAAAGCTATGTTCTGGAAAAAAATAGTTCTGATTTTGTACTTTTTAATTTCCATGAAATAACAAAAGTACATTTATTTTCTTTGAAAAAAATAAAAAAATAATTGTTTAATTAAACAATATTATTAAATAAACACTACTATTATTTTATAATAAGTAATTAAACACAATAATTATAAAATAATTTAGTGAATGCTAATATTAATTAATTAATTAATATTATTATTTATTTAATAATAATATTAATTAATTAAATAATTACTATTAGTATTTCGTTAATAATAATATTAATTAATTAAATAACTAATAATATATTAAATAATTATTTGTTATTTAAATAATTAATTATTATATTATAATTAATTAACATTATCAATTTATTAATATTGGAGATATGTGTAATATTTTGAATGCGACATAAACCTTGATGCACGTCAAATTTCCCATTGTGAATATGTCGCAGCTAACCCTTGATGAATGCCACAATGCAACATAACCCTCGATAAACATCACAATGCGACATAAACCTTGATGAACGCCAAATTTCACATCTTGGGCATTGTCGCAATGCGACATAACCCTTGATGAATGCCACAATGCAACATAATCCTTGATAAACATCACAATGCGACATAAACCTTGATGAACATTAAATTTCACATCTTCGGCATTGTTGCAATGCAACATAACCCTTGATGAACGCCACAATGCAACATAAGCCTTGATAAACATGACAATGCGACACAAACCTTAATGAACATCAAATTTCACATTGTGAATATGTCGCATCTTGGGTTGTGTCATCATATGTGTCACATATTGAGCATTTTCGCAATGCGACATAACCCTTGATGAACGCCACAACGCAACATAAACCTTGATAAACATGACAATGCAACACAAACCTTAATGAACCTCAAATTTCACATTGTGAATATGTCGCTTCTTGGGTTGTGTCATCATATGTGTCACATATTGAGCATTATTGCAATGCGACATAACCCTTGATGAATGCCACAATGCAACGTAACCCTTGATAAACATCACAATGCGACATAAACCTTGATGAACACCAAATTTCACATTGTGAATATGTCGCATCTAACCCTTGATGAATGCCACAATGCAACATAACAATATGTCGCATCTAACCCTTGATGAATGCCATAATGCAACATAACCCTTGATAAACATCATAATGTGACAAAAACCTTGATGAACGTCAAATTTCACATCTTGGGCATTGTCGCAATGTGACATAACCCTTGATGAATGCCACAATGCAACATAAGCCTTTTTTTTTTTACAGTAATGGGTAATAAGCTTTTATATTAAAAAGAAGGATGAGATTACAAAAAGGTGGGAAGACTAGTCCCAAAAAAGAAGAGTTGTCAAGATAGACTCATCACCTTCCATACTTTGCATGTCATACACATTTGCTATTCTTCGAGAGATGAAAAATTATAACAAACTTTCGTAGAATGAAACTGCAGAAGAAATACATATCGAGGTAGATGGGCCATCTTCTACAAGATTAAACAAAGAAAATGAGACAACCATTACAAAAAGGGTTCTATAAAAACCAAGAATGAGTTGACAGAGAAGCTTCAATTGGCATGGAGCTGAAGAGTGTTCTTCTCCTTGCTTCCAGCTGCAACACCTGCAATATCATCATCAACATCGTGGAGAACATTGGGGCCAGTCTTGTTGCTGGTCTTGATGCAATCAACCTTAGCTTCAACAATCCTTAGGCAACTATGTAGGGACTCAACCTTGCAAGACATGGTTTCGAAATAATCTTTCATCTTGCTGCTATTGTTTCGAACTACCGAGTTTGAGATCTGAACAAAGGTGGCGAGGTGGGAAATGGATTTTTTCAAGTCAGAGTATTCTCCTCTAAGCCAGCGAACCTGTGTTTCCTATTCCAAAACATGCAGGAGAACCCATGGGGATGGGTTACCAGGTCCTTGCGGGGAGCCCAATTTCACAAAACCACTGTTATCCCTAGGATGGCGCATCTAGTTTCTTCCACTTCTCGACTCTCCATAGTTTCCTCAAACAAATTGCTGCACAGAACCACAATTGTTTTGGCCATGTCCCACTTCTAGAAGAGGCCAATTCCTTCCACTGGTCGGATCTCTTGAATGACCACAATGAACATGCAGCCCATAACCCTTGTTGCTCTATCCCTTCCCTAGTCGGGAGGAGCCTAGCTTCTGCCATTGCCAGAGTCGTATCCACGAAAACCATTCTGCACCAGATCCCCACGGGGAACCTATTGCTTAGAGCCACCTTGCCCCTGCACCACATCGAGAAAAGACATATATCTCTTCATTCTAACCCCCGTCGAATTAGCCTGGACATGATTCCTGCAACGTCTGCATTGCAATGCAGGAGTGTTCTAACCAGAGTCTTCCATGATAACAAGCAGAAACAAACACAACACTCAGCATAGAGGGTTGTGTAGGATGCCAAAAATGTCACCTTCATACATGATATAAGTTGCGTTGTCGTCGGAGCCTGGTTGTAATGAATTCTCGCATATGTGCCACATGGAGTCGGTCGGGGGAGGCCATTGTTTGTGTTGGGAGGACGCGTGAGAGGATCTAGGGGGGTAGGAAGATCCCAAGGAAATCTTAGCATTAAACACAAACAAATCAAGGTTGATTCAAAAGTTAGAGGGGTAGTGGGGTAAACCCCAATCCGTGAGGGTGTACATAGAAGGCGTGGCCATAAGGAGCCAATGTAAACCAGGAGGGGGAGGCTTAAGGGACCTGGTTGTTAGCCGAGCTTTGTCCATTACTGATCATTGTACCGCAGTCCAAGATGGCTCCAATGTTGGCCATGGTGTCAGCTTGCTGATTATTGTGCCTCAGGACATGAAGGAAAAATATATTGTTGAAATCCTTAAACATGAAGATGAAGTGATGATGTAGATTTGAGACTGGTTTTCGACGAGTTTTGGCTAGAGCCCTGGCTTCCCTAATAACCAACATTGAATCTCCAATAGCGATGAGATCCTTGACATTTGCATTCCTAGAGACCTCCATGCCTTTGAGTAATGCGAGCCATTCCGCATCATTATTGGTCCTTCTGCCAATTCCCCAGGCGAAGTCTTTCACATTGTTTCCCTCAGAGCCCAAAAGGACTCCTCCCGCACCTGCCAACCCAGGACAATGCAACATAAGCCTTGATAAACATCACCATGTGACATAAACCTTGATGAACGTCAAATTTCACATCTTGGGCATTGTCGCAATGCGACATAACCGTTGATGAACGCCACAATGCAACATAAGCCTTGATAAACATGAAAATGCGACACAAACCTTAATGAATGTCAAATTTCACATTGTGAATATGTCACATCTTGGGTTTTGTCGCCATATGTGTCACATATTGAGCATTTTTGCAATGTGACATAACCCTTGATGAATGCCACAATGCAACGTAACCCTTGATAAACATCACAATGCGACATAAACCTTGATGAATGTCAAATTTTACATTGTGAATATGTCACATATAACCCTTGATGAATGCCACAATGCAACATAACCCTTGATAAACATCACAATGTGACACAAACCTTAATGAACGTCAAATTTCACATTGTGAATATGTCACATATTGGGTTGTGTCGTCATATGTGTCACATATTGAGCATTGTCACAATGTGACATAACCCTTGATGAATGCCACAATGCAACGTAACCCTTGATAAACATCACAATGCGACATAAACCTTGATGAACGTCAAATTTCACATTGTGAATATGTCGCATCTAACCCTTGATGAATGCCACAATGCAACATAACCCTTGATAAACATCACAATGCAACAAAAAACTTAATGAACGTCAAATTTCACATTGTGAATGTGTCGCATCTTGGGTTGTGTCATCATATGTGTCACATATTGAGCATTGTCGCAATGCGACATAAACCTTGATGAACGCCACAATGCAACGTAACCCTTGATAAACATCACAATGCGACATAAACCTTGATGAACGTCAAATTTCACATTGTTAATATGTCGCATCTAACCCTTGACGAATTCCACAATGCAACATAACCCTTGATAAACATCACAATGCAACATAACCCTTGTTGAACGCTGAAATGCAACATAATAGTTGATATACATCATAATGGGAGATAACCCTTGACGAATTTCGAATGTCACATTATTAATATGTCACATCTTGGGAATTTTTGGTGTATATCATTTTCTAATCCTTAATGAATGTCAAAATGGGACATAACCTTTTATCATATTAGACATATAACCCTTGTTCAATGTCGCAATGCAACATAACCCTTGATGAAGGTCGCAATGCAGCATAACCCTTGAGAAACATCACAATGCAACATAACCCTTGATGAAGGTCGTAATGTAGCATAACCCTTGAGAAGCATCACAATGCAACATAACCCCCGATGAACTTCGAATGTCAAACTATTAATGTGTCACATAGTGGAATTGTCAGTGTATATCATATTTTAATCTGTAATTATAACCCTTGATCAAAGTCGCAATGCGACAAAAACCTTGATGAACACCACAATGCAACATGACACTTGATATACATCACAATGTGAGATAGCCCTTGACGAATTTCTAATGTTGCATTATTAATGTGTCACATCTTAGAAATTGCGAGTGTATATCATTTAACCCTTGTTCAATGTCGCAATGTGAGATAACCCTTGTTGAACACCGAAATGCAACATAACACTTGATATGCATCATAATTTGACATAGTCGTTGATGAATGTCGAATGTCACATTATTAAAGTGTCACATCTTGGGAATTTTCCGTGTATATCATTTTTAATCCTTAATTAATATCAGAATGGGACATAAGCCTTTATCATATTAGACATATAACCCTTGTTCAATGTCGCAATGTGACATAACCCTTGTTGAACACCGCAATGCAACATGCCACTTGATATACATCACAATGTGAGATAGCCCTTGACGAATTTCTAATGTCACATTATTATTGTGTCACATCTTGGGAATTGTGAGTGTATATCATTTAACCCTTGTTCAATGTCGCAATGCGACATAACCCTTGTTGAACACCGAAATGCAACATAACACTTGATATACATCACAATGTGAGATAACCCTACAAATTTATTATGTCAGGTGCTCTGTAATTTTAAGCGTGTTACTATCAATTAAAATAGTTTACCCTATCGCAAGAGGGTTCATAGTTTATAAGTGATAGACAAATATTGATATCTTTTTATGTAGGATAATATATTTTAGTATAATATTTAAATGATAGTTTATAAGTGGATGCAACTTCATAAAATTAATATTTTATAATGAGTTGTTCAATTTTTATTTATTGAAAGAAAGTTAGTCATGTTGTTAATAACATTTGTTTCAACAATGTCATTGAGTTGCAATATCATATTCTAATCAATTTATACCTTGATTTTGTGCTTCTATCTGCATTTTTGCAGTGAGTGATTTTAGTATTTTATCATACCACTTAAGCTATTCACTTCAGCTACTATCATCAACCATATTTAAAATCATGGTACCATCTTTAAAACCATGGTAGGAAGGAACTTGAGTAAGAAAAATGTTGCTAATATGTTGACCCATGAATGCTATGGAACCATGCACGAATGTCCATGTCATTGAACTATGTTAATATTAAATTAATGTGTGGCTTTGGATTAAAACTTGAAGTAGGTAATAAATTTACAGAAATATATATTTTAACGGTTTATAATTTTAATCTTCCAAAAGTTTGGTGAAATCATAAACTTGGTCATCATCTTTTTTGAAATCATAACTAAGATCTTTATGTAGAAAAGTCCTTCACTAATTCAAAGATGGTCCATAAACTATACTTTTTAGACTTAATATTAATACTTTTTAGTATGTTTAATTCCTTTGAAAGTGAAAATTTTTAGACTTAACATTTTTTTTACTATGTAGAAGGAGTTTGAGAGTGAAAATGTGTTTAGTAGAATTTAATAAATAAATGAATATATGCAATTCTTTGGTTTCTTATCAAATTAAAGAAAAGTATTAAACCCATATATATTATTAAAGTAACATATATTATTATTAAATTATAAAAGAAATTAAGCTTTTATATAATACAACTTGTCATTTTTATAATAAAATATAAAATATAAATACAAAAAATAATATTAATAATCAGAATCAACATTTTTCTTATTATTTTTAATAAAATAAAATAAAATTTCTTATTACTTTTAATAAAATAAAATAAATTCTCTCCTTTCTATTAAATTTAATACTTTAAAATGTTACATTTTTAAAAAATACCTATTAAAACTTTATTCCTAACAATAAAACATTATAATTAAAATATCTTTTACAATAATAAAATAACATAATTAAAATCTCAACCAACATCATTGATTGGAATCTTAGGTGATAGAGAAATATTGATATCTTTTTCATAGGATAATATATTTTAGTATAATATTTAAATAATAGGTTATAAATGGATGCAACTTCATAAAATTAATATTTTATAATGAGTTGTTCAATTTTTATTTATTGAAAGAAAGTTAGACATATTGTTAATAACATTTGTTTCAACAATATCATTGAATTGCAATATTGTATTCTAATCAATTTATACCTTGATTTTGTGTTTCTATCTGCATTTTTGTAGTGAGTGATTTTAGTATTTTATCATACCACTTAAGCTATTGTGCTGGTGCAAGGTAATGATACCCATATATGACACGTTAGTTGCAATGACATTCTGGAAAAACAAAAATATTATCATTAAAATGAATTATTAGAG